>OY728137.1:513385376-514614559 GCA_963277665.1 Viscum album | reverse complement strand
GCCAGGAACTCAATCACAACTACCTCCTAAGTACAGAAAAGAATACTCAAATGCATACTGTCATCAAGGCAAGATGCTAAACCTTCCCTTTGATACCATTTGTTACAACTGGGTCCCAATGACAGCACAGGCACCCCGCCATAACATTTAGCCTTTTAAGTCTCACTTTTCTAGGGGTGTTACATTGTCCACCCCTTTAAAGCACAACGCTCTCATTGTGGACCCCAAGACTCAAACCCAGGCAGTGCCTTTTAAGTCTCACTTTTCTAGGGGTGTTACATTATCCACCCCTTTAAAGCACAATGCCCTCGTTGTGGACCCCAGGCCTCAAACCCAGGTAGTGCCTAAGCACAATTCCCTCGGAGAATATCACTATGAGGATCCATAGCTGGAGCCTGAATAGGAACTGGAGGTGGTGCCTATCCTAGAGCTTGGACAGTGCGAACAATCACCTCAACTAGACTCGGATCCACAATAGGACTCACTTGTTGAGATTCAGTAGCAGCCTCTTTTTGGATCTAATTCTCATGTCTTCTCGGAGGCATGATGCTACACAACATAAAAAGACATTAGATTAATTCTCAAATAGAGTAACAAGAAAAATTATTCTTAATAGAAGGGATAACAAGACTTGGATTCCACTCTATCCAAATAAAAACAGGGAAAATACTAGAACTAATCCACAAGCCGTATTTCCCTAACCAACCCTGATGACTTAAGGTTCATTGTGGTGAGATCTGGCCAGAAACTCAATCACAACTACCTCCTAAGTATAGACAAGAATACTCAAATTCATACTATCATCAAGGCAAGATGTTAAACCTGCCCTTTGATACCATTTGTTACAACTGGGTCCCGGTGATAGCTCAGGCACCCCACCGTAACATTTAGCCTTTTAAGTCTCACTTTTATATGGGTGTTACATTATCCACCCCTTTAAAGCATAGTGCCCTCATTTTGGACCCCAATCCTCAAACCTAGGTAGTGCCTAAGCACTTCCGGCTGGGTATTCGCTCTGATACCATTTTTCATGACCCACCTCCCCGGGCCATGAACCTTGTCATCTGACCCCATGGGTCTCTTGTAATACCTTGTTTGTCTTCCCATCACACCATAGGTTATTACTTACTAGGATCACTTATCAGACTAATGACTATCCCCACAGGCCAACACATGTTCTTTCAGTGTGTTTTGTCCTCACTCACACACAGGCTATTACTTACTAGGGTCGCTTATCAGACTAATGACTATCCCCACAGGCCAACACATGTTCTTTCAGTGTGTTTTGTCCTCACTCACACACACCCTAGGAAACTTCCCAGAAGGTCACCCATCATGATTACTACTCCAAGCCAAGCATGATTAACTATGGAGTTCTAATCAGGTAGGCTCCCGAAAAGAAAGGTGCACCTTGTTGACATGGGTAGTAACATTTAGCCTTTTAAGTCTCACTTTTCTAGGGGTGTTACAGCCATCATATTTGGGTAAGGGTTTATACTCGTTAAATGGATTATCACTCTTGAATTATTTCTTATGGTGTATTTTGAGTTTTAGTTAATTAATTGGGTGTGTTTTAGTCTCTTCCACACTATTTATGAGTGTCGGTTAATTGTTGTTGGGTGCAGCGATGAATTCCGAGTGTGTGCATGCTTTTGTTGAGGTGCGTGTGCATGAGTAGTTTGCGGTTTAAGTTAGAAAGAGTTGGTTCATCCAATTCCTTGAGGTAGGGTCCTCAACATTGATTTTATTTGGTAAAAATGAAGTTTTTTTTAATCTACTACTTTTGATAAAGTTGACTGCAATATTGGAGAAAATTGCTTATTATTTGTTAGATTAAAAAATTACATTTTGTAATAAAACCCCTCCAACAGAGGTGTGTTTCCTTCATGCTAAAAACATAATTTTTAAAGTGACATGTTCTTTTAGCTTTCGGTTATGTGAATTACTATTTCTTCCCTTTTTTGTTGATGCACTTGGGTTAATTGGGATTTATGAGTATTGGGCAGGATAAGTTGAGATAATTAATCGGGGAATTAATTATGAGATTTTCATTGGATAAGTTAAGATAAATAATTTGTGAATTAATTATGAACCTAGAGAATTGTAATTGAAATATTGAATTGGTTATGTTCAGATAATTAATTGGGGGAAATTAATTATGAGATGATGTTTGGCTATGTAAGATAATTAATGGTGAATTAATTATGTGTGATGATTTTGATTAAAGATAATTAATTGTGATAATTAATTATGATAAGTTGATATTTGATTTGGATAATTAATTTTGAAGAATTAATTATGGAAAGATGAGATTTAGAATGGAATAATTAATTTTGAATTAATTATGTGCTTGACCTTGAAATATCGGGGGATTAATTATAAGATATTGAATTGAATAATTGAGATAATTAATTGGTGGATTAATTGTGATATGATGCTTTGAATAAAATGAGATAATTAATGGTGTATTAATTATGTGAACTTGCAATAATGTTTCAGATAATTAATTATGAATAATTAATTATCGAATAAGAATTGTGTTGATTGATTAATTAATTGATGAATTAATTAATGGGTTATGTGATTAGTTAATTGTTGAGTTAACTAATGTCCTTTGAAATGTTTAACTAATCGTTGGATTATTAATTCTATAATGTGGTTAATTCTTGTGAATTATAAAATGATGTAAATGAATGAGAATGTGTTTCTAGGTATGGCATCCTAGACCAATGTAAAAGTTAGGACTTGGACATGGTGTTCCTTCCCAATAGTTATCAAGTGATGTAAATGAATAATAATGTGGTTCTAGGTATGGAATCCTAGACCAATGTAGAAGTTGGGACTTGGTCATGGCGTTCCTCCCCAATAGTTATCTAAGTGCTTAGATGTAAGGGTGTTATACATGATGATCTACACTAAATGAGAAATAGGTGTTGGACATGGCGTTCTAACACCAATAGTATAAATATATGAATCAGGTTTTTCGGTGCTAGACATGGAGTTCTACACCAATAGTATATTATATGAATGAATTATGTAATGAATGAGAGATATGAATCATGCTCAAGTTGAATGTGATTAAATAAAGAAAGATTGAGAATTATTAGAGTTCTAGCACAAGATAAAGTTGGTATTGAGGTACGGGATAACATGGGAACCTTAGAGATAATAAATGATTAAACAGAGAATAAATGGTAAAGTGTTTAATGGTATTTATGTTTGGTAAATATGCTTGTATGATTCTTGAGCAGACACTTATTCTGACCATGGGCCGAAGCAAGTATCACTGTCAGGTGTCCCTTTGGAACCTGGATAGGTTGTTGGTTATTTATTCAGTTATGTTATTACCTTGTTATATCTCCACATCATTTGTTATATTGCATTGTATAGATTGAGATAGACAATTGGTGGTCCTGGCCTACTGAGATGTATATCTCACACCCTATTCCGGACTCCATCGCACTGGGGTACCCGAGTAGACTTTCTTATTTGTAGGACTATGGACCTTTTCCTATGGATGTTATGTGTACTTGGGAGTTAAGAGCAAAGGACCGAGCAGGAGTTCGGGATTCTCCTAGTGATCTCCCTTGGGGCTTGAATCCTTTCTTTATTTCTGTATTGTAATGTAAATCATGTTGTTGTGTTTACTATTTTTTGATATGTATCACCATGACATGCATGCATTGTATAAATTAGAATTGTCCATTTTCATTATCTAGTTGAATATAGTTTTATATGATTTCACTGTTTTCTGAGGTTATCATCTATTTCTGTTGTGCACTCTGAATATGAGGGTATAGTCTCCCCACTGACTATCCACAGACCCTCGCTTCTAGTCGGCAGCCTCTGGCATATGGGGAGATGCACTTGAGGTCATGTGGAGACCAGTACGGCTACTAGTTTGAGGGTAAGCCGGGTCAGGACGTTACAGGTATTGTTAAAGAACAAACCACTTCTGCATGGCAAACTTCATGTCTTCTCAAGTTTGGATAGGACATCCTCTATATTGGGATCTCTCCTTTTGAACTTGATCCCATCATATTAATACATAATAAATGAATTCTATAGATGCAAGTTTTACATTTTTCTCCTTGGAATAGGTATGACATGAAAACACCTACTCGATCCACATCTCCCACTCCAAGTATGCTTCAGGATCACTCTTCCCTTGAAAGAAAGGGACCTTCACCTTGATCCCTCCAAGTAGGTAATCATCATGTGGTCTCCTTTGGCCTCCTCTAGGTTGTTGGTATAACCTCCTCCTTTGTGGGACATCATCAAGATCATCATCGAAGTTTACTGTCTCCTCCTCCATGATGTGGAGGCGATGTGGTGTCGAAGCGCACCATGGGTTATCATGGATCATCCTCAGACTTGATTGATTATCCAAGTTGTCAATCCTTGCATGTAGCACCTCCATCTTCCTATCAAGAAGCTTCTCGAAATAGCTCACAAAATCTTGCATTTGGAGTTGCGAAGTTTCCAGTGTGGGAGACCTACTTCGGCTTCCTTCATCACTAGCATGAACAATTCTCTTCTCACGATCTTCGGTCATGATATATTACACACACAAAAACACACATGGGGGGGGGAACACATACAATGATACACACTCACTCACACACGCGAGATGTACACACACACACAAGATGTACACACTCACGCTCACAAATATATGCACTCACGCACGCAAGATATACACATACACACACACAAGCATACACACACTCTCTTACACACTCACACACATGAGATGTACAAATACACACACACACGACAAGATGTACACACTCAAACACACAAGATATTTTTTTTTCTTATTTATCTCCACTCTCAACACTCAATTCAAATTTCAAACTCTTATGAAATATAATACCTTGTTTGGGATGATCACATGCCACTAATCCTTACCTAATCAAGATTGTGTTGGGGGCTGGTTTAACATAACTTGCTTGGGTGGTAAAGGTTAAAGGGTAAAAAGAGGGAATAAAATATGGGTAAAAGGGTGGAAAAGGGTGGAAAGTTGTGGTATGTGGGTTTTTTCCAATTTTGAAAGATAAGAAAAATTAATAACAATATGAGAAAAATATAATATGGGGGTGAAGTAAAATGATGTAGAAAGTGATTTATGGAAATGGAAAGTGCTAATAATGTAAAGCACAATGAAGTAATTATATCCGCTTTTTTTCCTTTTTTCTGGTTAAATATCCCCAAAAAGTGTTGTGCTTGGAGTTTTAAAGAAAAATATGATTGAACGGAGTGTAAGACAATTTTTTTTTTTTGAAATATCTCGAATAAAGGATGTGATTAATTTGGAAAGAAAAAAATGATGAGTTGAGAGAATTTGATTTTTTTTTTTTTTTGATTTTTTTTTATGGATACAAATCACATATAGAAAATCAAATGAACAAAGAAGATGAAAGAAAATTTAGCTCAATTTATATTAATCCAAGATTTCACAAACTAAGCCAATTCGGGAGGCTTTCAAGAAAAGGGATTTTTTTGAATGGGTGAATAATATGGAAGGATAATGAGGGTAAGGGGTAAAAGTAATGTAAATGAATGGATAGATATCTACCGTGTCAACTGGAGCTTTGATACCAACTGATGTGAGATGCATGGGGTGGATTGATCTTCACGACGTAGGGTGACGGATGAAGGATACGGTTTGGGGAAAAGTAGTAGATGATTGGTATGGATAGTGGATGCAAGTAGTCAATCAACGCTATAAGGAGTGTGACCTACTACTTAGACAAAACGCTCAATAGAGGGATGTGATAGCTAATCCACACAACAACACACTTGGGTTGAGTCACGAAATTGGGGGCTTTGTGATCTTGGATCACCAATCTAACTTGTAGATTGACAAGGCAAGAATGCATAACAGAAAGGGGAAAAATCGGGACAATCCTCACACAATGGAGAGAAACAAAGAATAAGATCTCAATAAAATCTTGAATGTCATGGGGGTGTCTATTTATAGCCAGGGGTGGTACAATAGTCAAGGGTCTAATATCCTAAAGTCATAAAGGCTAAACTACTTTGTTCCCTTAAATTAAAAAAGATAAAGTCTACCAAATACTTTTGGAAAAGTGACACAAAACTTTCCAACTATAGCCCACCGGATTTGACTTTGAGTGCATAGCCCACTAGATTTGACTTTGGTGTCCAAAGATGCCATTTCTAGAATCCTTCATGTGGGAAAGGCTTCCAAATTCGTGCAACCATGTGGGCCAAGATTTAAACATCATGTTTGGGTTTGAATAAGTGATATAATAGGATCATTTGCTCTATCCATGAAAAGAAAGATCTATTGGGCCTTTAATGAAGTGAGATGGGTGCCCATTGTAGCATTGAGCCTCTTTAATCTCTCTCATGTCATTGGGCCTTAAAAATCAAACTCCTCCTCCTGTGCAATCGACTCGATGCCTTTAACATGGTTCACATCATTTATAGGATTCCCCAAGAAAACGAGGGGATATTACCTATACGACCCCTCAGACAAAAGGATTATAGTGGAAAGACACGCCATATTCCTTGAGAGGGGGAACATCCCCAAAATAGATAGTGGGAGAAAGATAAAATTCGATGAAGTCGGGGCTTAAGGCACACAAAAGTTGGTACAAGATTGGATTCAACAAATCCCCATGGAAAAAAGAAAATATTCCAAAGACACAAGAACTGCATAGGAGTACAAGAGATGTTAAAGAATCATAATGGTGTGGTTTTCTAGTTACTGAGGATGGTGACTAATTATTAATTGATGATAATGATCCTCTAACCTACAAGGAAGCAGTGAGTGGCACAGATGTTTCCAAGTGGCAAGAAGCCATGAATTCTGAAATGGATTCCATGTACCAAAACCAAGTCTGGATTTTGGTAGATCCTCCAATGGATGTAAATCCTGTTGGTTGAAAATGGGTATTCAAGAAGAAATTGTACATGGAAGGACAATTCAGTACCTATAAGGCGTGACTGGTTGAAAAAATGTTTAAACAGTGTCAAGGTATTGGCTACAATGAAACCCATTCACTAGTTTTCCTGAATGGCCCGAAGGCCTAAAATTTTTATTTATTTATTTTTTGGATAATCCCCCTTTTAAGGGTAAAGGGGGGGAACCTCACATAACTTCAAAGACTTAAAACAAATTACAAAACCAGAATCAAGCAAGATATATCAAGACTACTTGGAATTGATCCTCCCCACCGTGAACATCATTATGGAAAACCTCCACCATCGCATGGCTACTCGGCTAGCTATCCCGTGTAGAAATACACGAGCCTTGTACCGATAACAATACCATACCCTCTCATTATTCCAAATCCGGATAGCCATGCGGGATGAATTCTACCTGCTCTGAATCCTCGTCTGAAGCAGTTCCTTGTAGTTATTTTGGCATATGCCTCATCCAGAAACAAAACAGTCCATTAAAATCACACTTCATACCACACTCTATACCACATTGCCACCAAGGAAAACCATCAACAAAATTCAAAGCACTATACCGCGAAAATACCCATTCAAAATCCAAAAACACCAAACCACTGCATCGGGGAAAATATATCACCATAATCTTGCCTCAAACAGCATGAGACAAGAACTGGGGCCGCCTTCTGGGACACCATGGCCAAACAAACACACATCCCAAATCTTGCTTGCAACCAACATAGCCAACCGACTGGGAGAGCAGCGAAAGGAGCGTGAAGCCAGAGCAGCGAAAGGTTCGACCAAGGATTCAACGGAGAAACAACCACCAGAACAAGTATCCCGAACTGATGAAGTCGACACTAGAAGAGAATGAAACTCACCAAACACCGCAATCAACTAAGATCACCATGACTATGAGATTTGGAAAATGGATTTCAAAAAAGTATTCCTTAACAGGAACCTTTAAGAAGATGTCTACATGACACAACCTGAAGGATTTGTGACTCTAGAGGATGCCAATAAGATATGGAAGTTGAAAAAATCCATTTATGGGTTACAGTAAGCATCCAAGTCATGGAAAATTCTTTTTGTTGAAGCCATGACAGAATTTGGTTTTATAAATAACGAATGTGAGCCTTGTGTATACAAATGGTTTAGTAGGAGTGCATTCTTAATAGTATATGTTGTGACATATCACTTATTAGAAATAAAATACCAGTCTTACAGTCTATTAAGGCATGGTTGAATAAATGTTTTTGGCGAGGCAGCATATATTCTTGGGATCAAAATCCATCATGATATATCCAAGAGGTTTCTTGGCCTAAGTCAAAGTACATACATTGACAAGATACTAAAGAGATTCAGTATGGAACAATCCAAGAGGGGATTGTTTCCAGTGTCACATGGCATTCATCTTTTCAAGAAAATGTGTCCTCAGATCCATGAGGAAATAAATAGAATGGAAAGGATTCCATATGTATCAGTGATTAGGTCAGTCATATATGATATGCTATGTACTAGGCTAGATGTTTCCTAAGCATTAAGTGTGGTAGGAAGATATCAAGCTGATCTAGGTGATCACCATTGGATGACACTCAAGACTATCCTTAAGTATCTAAGGCATACTAAGGATATATTCCTGGTTTATGGAGGATGTGAGGAACTAGTCATCGGATGATATGCAGATGCTAGTTTCCACACTGATCAAGATGGCATGAAGTCACAAACGGGATACATCTTCACTTTGAATGGAGGTGTTGTGAGCTGAAAGAGCTCAAATCAGGCTGTGGTCGCAGATTCTACAGTAGATTCTGAGTATATTGTAGCTTCTAATGTAGATAAAGAAGTAGTTTGGATGCGCAATTTCATCCAAGAGATTGATGTGGTACCTAGCAGTAAAGACCCCATCACACTCTATTATGATAATACTACAGCGGTGGCTCTCGTAAAAGAGTCAAGGCCACATCAGAAGACAAAGCACATACTTCGTAAGTATCCGTAGTATTGAAATAATGATGTAGATGCTAAATTACAAGAGGGGTAAATTTTAAGCTTAAAAACTTTCATTCTTAACCTTAAGGAAAACTATTTTTAACAAATTTAAACAAGGTAAATTCATAAAACCTCTTTTAGTATTATTAAACAAACTTTCTAGGTTATGGAAATATGGTTCCGAAAATGAAACTTAAGGAAAGTTTATAAGGAGAAGATTCTACCTTAAAGCGTATATAATCTTACTTATCAGAGTATATAAAAGTGATAAGAAAGTATAATAAGGTTATACTTTCTTCCTTTATCAAAATACAGCGGAAATAAACTTGAAACAAAACAAGTAACAAGTAGAAAAACTGTTAACCTAAAGAGTAGGGTATCCAACAACCTTGGATAAAGGTCCCTTGATTTATACTTTCAAGAAGGTATGTCTTACCCACACTAGGGTAAGGTCTCGATGGGAATATCGGAATCTGTCATGCTATCCCCGTAAGCCCTCAATCTTTAAGGTAGTCGGTACCACTGTCTTCCTATCCCCAGAAGTCCTGAAACTTTAAGGTAGTCGGCACCTGTGTCTTCCTATCCCCGAAAGCCCTCAATTTTACTCAGAAACAATCAGAGTCGCACGAAGCAATCTCAATAAGATGTTTAGTATTCACAAATCATGAGAGTCTCTCTCTATAAAAATATATTTAGCAGCATGAAATCTCTAGATTGATCAACATATGAAACATATGTGAGCTCATTCAAATGAGCTTCTATTTATAGGCACTTATCCAACGGTCGACTCCCTCCTCCAATGGTCATATTTTTCCTTGAATTTCGGAGGGACCTGTACATGTGTCACTCAACCAACGGTTAGTTAGAAATATATTATAGGACATCGTTTCACAATAAGTATAAGGAAAATGAAATTTCTTAACCAAGTCTATTTTTCAGAGTCTTAAGGAAAAAATGGAATTTGGAATCTAACCAAATAAACATTAAAAGTTTATAAGACATGGATATTTGGATTCTGTTTTACAAAGAATTTAGAATATGAATTCTATGGATTTCAAAGTTTGAATTCCAATGAATTAAGAATCTGAATTCTGAGGAATTCAGAGTCCAAATTCTGAGGAATTTAGAGTCAAAATTCTAAGGAATTTAGAGTCTCAATTCTGAGGAATTCAGTGTCTGAATTTCAGAGAATTCAGAATCTGAATTTCATAGAATTCGGAATCTGAATTTCAGAAAATTTGGAGTCTGAATTTTATAGAATTCAAAACCTGAAAATATAATACTCTATATCCAAGGATTTATAGGATTTTGAGATTTTAGATGTAAAACTGACTTTTAGACTTATGAATAAAATGAGTTAGATTTAGAGAGATTATGAAATGAACAAAGAAAACAAAGATAAGGATAAAGATTTCCTTAGAGAAGGGAAATTTTCCTTATGAAAATAATCCTTAGGAAAAATATAATTTTCCTTAAGATAAATTGTTTGTGATTTTCAAGACATGGAGAAATAGAAAAGTCATAAGGAAACCTTATTGACTCAACAATCTCTCCCTTTTTGGAAAGCACAAACATCCTTACGAAAAAGAATGTAAGGACTTAGAATTTTGCTTTATGAACATAAAATAAAAACTTATCTCCCTTTACTTATGAATCATGATGAATATGACTAACTACCCCTTAGGTTTTTAAATCTCAAAGGATCATATTCTTGACTTCCTTAAAGAGATTTTGATTTTTCTTGCATAAGGAAATATTCTTTGATAAAACTCCCCCTTAGATAGACTCCCCCTTAGGGAATTATCTTATTTACTTGGTATTATTTTT
Organism: Viscum album; assembly: GCA_963277665.1. NCBI lineage: Eukaryota > Viridiplantae > Streptophyta > Magnoliopsida > Santalales > Viscaceae > Viscum > Viscum album. The sequence goes on along the minus strand of OY728137.1, from coordinate 514,603,813 downwards.
ATCATTTCTTTCTCCCACTTTGTGATTTTCAAAAAGTAATTGAGAGAATGGAAAAAATTGTACCTGAAATATTATTACTATAAAAAAACACATGAAGAACAACCAAAATTTTCATTATGATTGGAAAAATTTGTACAAGAAAGGTAATACAACAAAAGATCAGAGTTAAGGAAAAAATCATCCTTGTTTTTCCTTCGGAATAAGCTTCTTAACAATGTTCTTCATATTTTTAAGCTCCTTATGACCCTCTTCAAAACGTTTGAGCAGTTTATCCTGATCTTCATTTTTCTTCTCTAAAAATCTGATCTTTTCTTCCTGATCCTTAAGGATTTCTGCTTGAGTCTTAAAAAGTTATTCTTGCTTACTGAGCTTTTCTTCAAACTCAATTCTAAGATCTCTTTATCTCTTCAGATTCAAAGAAACTGAATTATGTTTCCCCTTCAGATCCTTGTCTTCACACTTCTGAGTTGTTTGTTCAAGATTGAGATTCTCATTGAAACTAGTAGTAAGATCTTTGATCTTGCTATCTTCAGTATCAAAATAATCCTTCACATTATCTTGAAGGTCATCAAAGATTCTCATCTCTTCAATTGTATTCATAGACCACTTAGTGATTTCTTTACATGACCTCTTGTGTGCATCATAACCGAGATAGAAGGATTTAAAATCGGCCACAAGCCTGACGAATTTGTCCATAAGCATGGAAACAGAATTCGATTTATGATTAAATGGATGTTGAAGTATCTGACACCTCAAGTCAATACTCAAAGAAAAAGGGAATTGTAACGACCAATTTCTTCAAGGATTGAACCACAAAATCATGTCCCATAGAAGACGATTCTAAATCAGATTCGCTTGTTGGTGAGGATTCTCTCTCTACCTCAACAGCCTTTCTTTTAGATGATCCACCAACATCTTTCTTAGCCACCTCGGCCTTATTAGGTGTATCAACTAACACATTATTTCCTTTATCAGCTCTCAGAATGATCTCAACATCCTTTGGTGATTCATGTTCACTATTTGATAGTTGGACTATCTTATCTTCCTCAGCCTTTTCCTTTTCAGTATCTACCACCAGATCCTCTGGTTGAAATAAATCATGGTTGTTTCTCTCTTCTTTTGATGGTTTGTTTACTTCTTCCTGACCTTCATCACCTTTTCATGGGGTAGCAAGTTTAGAAGACTTTTTCTAGGAAGTCTGGATTTATAATTTCTCATAAGGACTCTCCTTCTCATGATATTCTTCAACTTTCCTTATCATATCATATGTATCATCACTTTCTTCATCTTCTTCTACTTACACTTCCTCTTCCTACACAAACTCTTCCTATTCATCAGGTTTTGGAATGACCATCTTCTTTCCTAGAGTCTCTACTGGTATTGGTTCATTGAGAAAATTTTCTGGTACCTAAACTTTCTCAAAAGCTTTATCAGTATCTTTGAGAAGATCTTGAACTATTTCAACCTTGGTCATCTTCTTCTTTTGCTTCTTTTTCTTTTCTTGCTTCTTATATTCCTCGAGAGCCTTAATCTTCAAGGATTTTTCCTCAGCAAGATCCAAGCCAAAACTAGTCTCTCCTTACTTCTTATTCTTCTTATCTTCTCTCCACTTAGCAATAACTTTATCCGGATAGGTATTTTCCTTCTTGGATTTTGTAGGTGATTATTGGGTTTCCTGAACTGTAGGAGTTTTTTCTTTCACTTCTGGTTCCTTCACCTTTCTCTTCTTGGTACCCTTTTTGGAAGTCTCAGCTACTTCCATCTTTTTGGATAAGGCTTCGATCTCACTTTTAGACAATTTATAAAATTATCCATATTTAACATTGAAACTGACCTTCATCCTCCTCAAAGTATCATCACTGAGCAACATGACTTTGAAAGATATTGGATTTAAACTAAAAGGGATTTTGAATGATTATAGTCATAAGACAATGATCTTGGATAGGATTGTTGGATACATAATGATCTGCGATTTGAGGGTGCCATTTTTGATATTTTCAATCATCAGCAAAATATACACCACTAAGTTTATCTTTATTAGGTTGATCAGAAAATTCAAAACCTAGATTTCACTTTTCTTTAAGGATTCCTTTTCTCCTTTTCTTGGAATGATAAACCCATAATCCCATAAAGCTAACATTCTGAAGTTAGTAGCGACATGGTTGATCTCTGGAGTTTTCACTCCTTTGAGTTTGAGGCACTCTATAGATTTTTCTTTATAAAAACTTCCTACCTAATCAAGTAGTTTGTGGGTGTAGAAAATGGATTCTCCTTCATACGGTATTCCAATGATACTAGCTACCTTGCTATAGGAAAGAGAATAAGTTTTTCCATAACTTTTGAATGAGAACTTATCTCTCCCACCTTCATTAAAAAAACTTATAGATTCATAGAACTCAATAAGCAACTCTGGATAAACCGAATCTTGTCCTTTCGGTTTTTCTATGAATGGGCTTTCCCATCCATTCAACTTGATATACTTTGAAATGATAGAATCATACTTTTCAAAGAACTTCTGATCAACTAACCTTTCTCTGTAAATTTTTCATTCATAAATTTTCTTAGTTGATGACATTTTCTTCTGCGGGGATGCTTCCAAAGACATTCGTAGTTGAGTAGATTGGTAATACGGAACGGTGCTTAAGAAGAGAGGTAGAGCTTCGGCGCGTTAGGCTTGAAAACTGATATGGGACAACTATTAGGGGGGTCTTTATATAGACATTGAGGTGACGATTCATATTCCCTGATTAATCCAATGGTTGAAACTGGCTCGATATGATCTGATGGTTGAGATGAAAGCCGAAGAAGGATTTTGGAAGATTCCAATCTTTTGAGGTTTTTAAGATAAAACTTTGGATTTAAGGAAAGTGAATCTGAAAAATTTTCTTAAAACAAGAGAAATGTCACGAACCAACCCGGGTTGACCCTAAACCGGTCAACCAAGCCGGTCTGTGACATGGCCCAAAAGGCATTCCCGATCCTCTCAGGCTAGCAACAAGCACCAGGGCATCAAAAGAAATCAATAGGGAATGATTTTTCCCAATGAAAATAAATAAAGCAGCGGAAAGAAAATAGAACGACACAAAGTAAATAAACAACATGAAAAGAAAGAACGACCAACAACAACAAACTAACCTGACCACGACCAAAACTCCTCGCGACACCTAGAGTCACTCACCAAACCAAAACCAACTCTCTCCCACGGCGAGTAACCTCGATTCAACCTACAACAGAAACTAAAAACAGGAAAATGTTATAGGCGTGAGTATTAAAACTCAGTAGGTAGGCCCGACTAATTCTATTCCCAATGCACATACCATTAAATAAATAATTTATCAATTCCAGGTTTGAACTAAATTATATAAAATATTGGTTTCCACACACACTTTCATTTCTAAAACAAGTAATAGTCCATTTCCGTTTTTAATATAAAAACAAGTTTATTGTTTGAAAGAAACAGGTGCATTGCACTTTAAAACTTTTCTTTTTTTTGCGAACAATTTAGAAATCCAAATTTTAGTTGTTAGTCAAAAGGAAAACTACACACAACACACACTAAGGGAAATGGAAAAAGTGGCACACATGGGCCAGCAACTGGACTAGACCTCTCAACCATCCGCCACATAAAAATAAACACTCAATAAAAACATGGGTCGAACCTAGGAGCTCGTGAACAATACAGAATATACTATACATGTGACTCATCCTGAAGGCATGCCTACTCTCAATGACATCATAACGCCCTAACGCCCGGTGTTTCCCTACATGGCCTAACTGAGGGGCTCAATCCCCTAGCAGAGTGCCATCCATACTAAGGGTCACTAGCCAGTGCGTAATCTAAACTAGTGTAGCAATCGTTCTCAGAAGATTCACTTACTATGCTAGGTTCCCATGTCAACACATATAATAAACAGTAAATGGGTGAGTCAACAAAGTCAATCAAGTAGTAAAAACATCACACACAAATCATGCAATCAACGTATACCAAATATCACATCTAAGTCACCCCAAATAGAGTTTTCTAAAATAATTTATTTTATCAAAGTGCCAAACGGGACTTCGCCAATTTTAAGAAAAATCATCATTTCTCAAGTGAACCAAAACACGTGTTTGTGCTTCAAAATAAATCATTTATCAATAAACCAGAACTACATTTAAAATTATGTGAATTATGTTTAAAGGTCAAATGGGCATTCTTTCACTACTGGGTGTCCACTCATCAAGAAAATATTTCAAGTGTCATGTATAAAATAAAAGGCTCTTTTTACATCGAGTGATCATTTAAAAATTTATCATCTAATACTATTTCTTATTTATTAAAATTTAAAAAATATCAAGCAATTAATAAATTCTAAATTTAAAGGCAAGTGCAGTGGGGGACCTACCTCGACTCGTAGCTCGAACACGGTGAAGTAACATGCCTCACACGGACGTACAAGCACGCACAAGCCGATGATCGGGGTGTCTCGGAGTCACCTCACCAACACGCTGCAAGAAATTGACAACAACTAAAAACAAATAACCACTAACTTAAAACAATTCAAACGGACAACCAGCGTAAAAGAACCACCTCGGTATATTTTCAAAACACTACTCACACCATCAATACTATTTATTAAACCCCTTTAAAATCCATAAAGTGTTTACAAAAAACCAACCAACATCAAAATAATTCACTAATCATTTTAAAGATCCACCGAGCCATTTCAAGGAAACACTAAGAGTGCAAAACTAGACAAAAGCGCACCACATGATGAAATTAACATTTAAAAGCACGTGCACCTAGACACTTTTCCCAAAACCAAATTCACAGAATCCATGTTATTTAAAAAATCATTTAAATTTTTATAAAACAATTTTGAAAATCATACCATGACTTTAAACACACGAAACCAACCTAAACCTCTTAAAAAACACTTTTATGATCAAATTCACACCAACACATTTCTAAAACAAAATTCTCAACCCTTGTACATTTCAATAAACCAACTACACGATTTAATAAAACACTATTTGATGGTGCAAAGTGGATTTCACCAAAACCGCAGCATACCACATATGAACATACCACTTCAAAAATAAAACGCATAAGAAACTCTCTTAAAATTATTTTCGCAGCACAAAAAAAACATTTAATAAATCAGATAGACACCTAAAAGAAACATTTCCATGGTGCGCAACAAAGTTTTATCACAAAACAACACTAAAAATATTCTCTTTAAAATTCAACACACACACTAAGACAAAATTTATCCCTAAATAACAACCCTAATGAGGATAACACCAAAAATAACAACATAATACCACAAGGGGAGTTGTGAGTCTGCCGAACTAGGGGGTGTGTCAGCATTGTTTGGGCAGGGTGCTGCAGCAGGTGTGCGGAATGGAAGGGGAGTTGGGTGTGGAAGGTCGGGGCAAATGTCGAGCAGGCAGGGTAGACGGATGGTGGATTGCTGGAGGGTGGTGGGTTGTGAGGTGATGTCGCAGGGCAGGGAGGCTGAAACAGGGAAGGAGCGCTACAAGGGAGGATGGGAAGGGAGTCGGTGCTACAGAAGCCGGGGATGGGGGCGCTGGGCAGTGAAGCAGGAGGGGGAGGTGTCGTGTAGGTGGTCGGTGGGGGGAGGTGCTGGCAATGAAAAGAGGGCCGCGTTGGAAGGGTTTTCACCGGACAAAAGGGGCTGTGGAAAGTGGACAGGGAGGCGAACGGGGGTGCGGGCTTGTTTGGTGTTGCAGTTGAAGGAGGGGTGGCCCATGGAGGGCGCGCCGGGAAGGAGGGAGGGCAGGGGGTCGAGTCGCGCAAGGAGGAAGGAACCGGGTTGAAGGGGGGTCGCGTTGTAGGAGGAGCTGGGCAGGACGTGGCTTATGCGGGAGAGGGCAAGGGCGTCACGCGGGGAGTGCACAGGATAGGTGGGAGGCACCGGGAGGTTGGTATGCTGGCACGCTGAAGGGAGAAGGAGGATTCCATGGGCACTACGGCGATACAGCAGGGAGAAGGAAGGAAAGGTGGCGGCGGAAAAAAAATAGGGTTACAGGGGGGGCTGTTCGCTGTGGGGAGAGAAAAAGGGGAGAGGGAGAGTGAAAATAAAATAAAAAGAAAGAAAGAAATGAAAATAAAAAGAGGGGGGAAAGAACTAAATAAAATGACAGAATAAAACTAAATAAAAATAAAATGATAATAACATTAATAACAAAAATATTAATAATACAACCTATAATAATAAAACATCGTTAATAATAACAATAATAATAATAAGTACCCTTCTTAATGATAATAATAATAATTTTAATAAAATTTCTTTTTTTAACTCATTTAATTTATTTTTATTTGACCGACTCAAACTCCGAAACTGCACGGTACTCAGGCTGACCGCACGGCTTCCGCTAGCCATGCGGTGCACGTGCACCGGCCTGAAATAATAATAATAATAATAATAATAATAATAATACCTCAGTTACAATAATAATAATGCTAATAAATCTTTATTAATCATAACACTTATAGGAATAATAATAATCATACTTATGAGCATGTAAATAATAGAAATACTCATTTCGTTTTAATAATAACAATTAGAATTATTAGCAACTATGAAAATGTTAACTAACGCAATAAATTACAAAATTTATTCATATTAATTTTCTGAAAATAGGCAAATCGTGCCGATGACAGGGCAAGGCCATGCGGGGTTTCCAAAATGTGCTCTACTCGTGCGTCCAGCGACATCAACTTAAAAACGTGCACTTTTGTCAAAACTCAAAAAATCTCATTTGGGATTTAACCTGAACCTCAGCAAAAAAATTAAAATCCAGATAAAATAATAAGATAAAATAATAGATATGTCGGGGTGTGATAAGAAAAATACCTACAAGTAAAATTTGATTACGAAAATTTAAGTAAGGAAACATACCTTCCAGATTGCTAGGAAAATTATCAGTAATGAGAAAAATTATTCTTAAAGAACTTTAGATTATGGAAAATTTTATTAAATAAATGATATTTTTGAAATTGAAAAATTTTGACTACGAAAAATTTAATCTACAAAAAAATTTAGCTACGAAAATTTTTTTACTACAAAAAAATTTAACTACAAAAAATTTAAATGAAAAAAAATTAACTATGAAAAATTTTAACTATGAAAAATTTTAACTACAAAAAATTTTAACTACGAAAAATTTTAAGTACAAAAAATTTTAACTACCAAGAAAATTTACTCCCCTTTTGAAAAGGAGTTGCTTAATTTAAGGAGATAGGTTTCAAAAAAAATTGATATGGAATATTACCTTACGGTTATCATTCCTAACTTTTTCTTAATGTATTCAAATCTTTTAGATGGTAAATATTTTGTGAAAATATCAGTAATTTGTTCTTACGTTCCGATAAATTAAAGAATGATATCTCCTTTTTGTGTGTGATCCCTAAGAAAGTGATGCCTAATATCTATGTGTTTTACACGAGAGCGATGTGCAGGGTTTTTTCTTAAGAAAATGGCACTAGTGTTATCACACAATATATTTGTTTTGATAAAACTCATTCCATAGTCTGTGAGTGTGTGTTGCATCCACAACAATTGAGCACAATAACTTCCAGCTACTACATATTCAGCTTCAGTAGTGGAAATTGCTACTGAGTGTTGCTTTTTGCATGAACAAGAAACTAACGAATCTCCTAAGAAATGATAAGTTCTGGATATATTTTTCATATCCATTCTACACCAACCAAAGTCAGCATTTGAAAAACTTTTTAAAACAAAATCATTTCTAGAATTATAAAAGAGTCCTAAATCCATGGTTCACTTTAAATAGATAAAAATTCTTTCTACTATTTTTAAATGAGATTACTTAGGATTGGATTGATATCTTACACATAAGCATACTGAAAACATTAAATCTGGATGACTAGATGTCAATTATAGTAAACTTCTTATCATACCTCTAAATGATGTTTGATCTACTGGTTTCCCAGCTTCATCAAGATCAAAATAATTTGAGGCACTGATTGGAGTACTTATACTTTTAGTGTTTTCATATCCATACTTTTTAAGATCTTTAATATAGTTATGTTGAGATATATAAGTTCCTTTTGGTTTTTGAGAAATTTGAAAACGTAGGAAAAATATTAACTCACCCATCATAATCATTTTAAACTCATATTTCATTATATTTTCAAATAAATCGGTTAAAGATTGCTAAGTTGAACCAAATATAATGTCATCAACATAAATTTGAACAATCAAAACAGTTTTCTTATCTTTCTTTATAAAAAGGGTTATATCAATAGTTCTCTTAACATAATTATTTTGTAACAAAAATCATATAAGTCTATCATACCAGGCTCTAGGAGATTTTTTAAGTCCATATAAAGCTTTGGTAAGTTTGAAAACATGTTCAGGATGTTTAGTATCTTCAAAACCAAGAGGTTTTTCAACAAAAACTTCCTCTTGAACATATCCATTGAGAAAAGAACATTTTACATCCATTTTAAAAAGTTTGAAATTAAAGAATGCTGCAAATTCAAGTAAAATACAAATAGATTCAAGTCTAACTACTAGAGAATAGGTTTCTTCATAGTTTATTCCTTCTTGTTGATTATATCCTTTAGTAACTAATCTATCTTTATTTCTTACAATGATTCCATTTTCATCACACTTATTTCTAAAGACCCATTTTACTCTAATAATAGAAGTTTCCTTGGGTCTTTCAACCAAGGTCCAAACTTTGTTCCTTTTGAATTCGTTTAGCTCATCTTTCATGGCTTTTATCCAATCATTGTCACCTAAATCTTCATCAGTGATTTTTTATTCTAATTGGGAAAGGAATGCTAGATGTTTTACTTCATTTCTTAAGGAACTTCTAGTCCTTATAGGTTGATTTACATCACTAATGATACTATAATTGGGATGATTTTTAAGAAACAACTTATTTGGGTTTTGTAAAACCTATTCATCAACATATAGTAGGAAATATTCTGGGATAAATGCTTCAGAAATATTTTCTTGAACATTTTCCTTATCAGAAGGGTCTTCTATCAATGGTTGATAATCAGTTTTTGAAAACATATCTGAGGATGTAGGTTGGGGTTGTTTAAAAATAAAAGGATCGGTTTCATCAAATTTAACATGCACTATTTCTTCAACGGTACAAGTATCTTTATTAAAAACACTATAAGCCTTTGAAGTTGTACAGTATCCTAGGAAAATTCATTCATCATATTTGGGTGCGAATTTATGTAAAATATCTTTAATAATCAGAATGAATACTTTTCAACCAAATACCTTGAAGTATGAAAGTCTGTGTTTTCTACCACTCTACAATTAGTAAGGGGTTTTGTTAAGAAAATTTCTAATCAAAACTTGATTTATATTATAACAATCAGTACTTACAGCTTCATCCCAAAATTGTTTAGCTATAGAATATTCACTCAACATGGTTCTAGTTATCTCTTGAATAATCTGATTTCTTCTTTCAACAAAACCATTTTGTTGAGGAGTTCTTGGAGCTGAGAAGTTATGAGTAATGCCTTTTTTACTATAGAAAGTTTCAAAATCTGAATTTTGAAATTCTCTCCATGGTCACTATAAATAGTTATCAATGGAAGGTTTTTCTCATTTTTAACTTGGGCTCTAAAAATTTTTAAATAAGAAAAATATTCAGACTTCTTTATTAGAAAATATACCCAGTAAATCTAGTGTAATCATCAACTAAGACAAATACATAATATTTGCCTCCAATACTTCCAGTTTTTGTTGGACCAAAAAGATCCATATGCACTAACTGTAATACATTAGAAGTTGACACTTCACTGATTGATTTAAAACTTGATTTATGTTGCTTTCCAAATTGACAAGTATCACAGCCTTTTGAAGAATCAAATCTAAGCTCTGGTGGATCCTTAACTAGTCTTTTATTTAAGTGTTTACATAGGTTACTAAGGTTACAGTGTACTAACCTTCTATGCCATAACCAAGATTTATCTTCCATTGCACTAAGGAAAGGTACATCTTGGCTCCTAAGGTCTTCTAAGTTTAGTGTGTATACATTCTCTTTCCTTTGGGAAGAAAGAATAAACTCTTCCTTGGAATTGTGTACTAAGCATTTATCATTCCTAAAATTCACAAAGTAACCTTCATCACATAATTTACTTATGCTAATGAGTTTGTTTTTAAGACCCTTAACAAATAAAACATTTGAAATTAATGTTTTTCCAAGAAGAACAATGTTACTTATACCAATAATTTCTCCCTGAGCATTATCTCTGAAAGTTACTTTTCCTCATTTCTTCTTGATAATCTTTTCAAAGAAATTTTTATTACCAGTCATATGTCGGGAACATCCACTATCCATGTACCATGTATTTATGTTAGTACTTTCTTTGTTTTCCTGAAAATAAAAGAGTTAGACTTTTAGAATCCAAACTTTCTTGGATCCTAAAATTTTAGAAAGCAAAATTTTAGGTATCCAAATTTTCTTAGAAAAATAAGATTTATGAAAACCTAAATATTGAGTTTTGTTTATTGAATAATTTTTCACCCAATGTCCACCACACTGACATTTAGTGCAAAATGGAGCACTTTGGGGGAAAATAGTTATTACTAAAAACTGGTTTAGAATGAAATCTAGAACTATTTCTTAAAGGTCGAATTTGGGAATATATCTTGTAAAAAAATTCCTTACCTAGGGTAAAATTTGACGGAAATTTCCTTAAGGAAATATTTCTAACTTTAGTTTAATAACTAGATTTTTATCCTCAAAAACATTAGTTTTAGCACTAGAGTTAACATCTAAAATATTTTTCTTAGAAATTGCATTTTCAAGATCCTTAGAAAGTTTATCCTTCTAATAACTAACTTCCTCAAGATTTTTGGAAATTCTATTAAAATCAAAAGTTTTCTTATCAAGATCTTTAGAAAGATATGATACTTATTTGGTTAAAATAGATAATCTAGAATTTTCCTTATCGAAATTTTTCTTGAGTTTAGAATTTTAATTCTCAAGAAGTTTAGAAAACCTAGACACTTCTTCATAAGAAGGTAATGTATTATCTTCTGATGAGGAGGACTCATCATCTAAAGATTCATAGTATTTATCATTAGTATAATTTGAATTCAAAGATACATTAGTAATATATTTGACATTGTGTACCTTGGATATTAGAAAATGATTTCCAATGGGTAGTTTGGCTAGTAAACCAAGATTCTTTTGTTCAGAAGATTCATACTCTGGGGATTCATCAGATGAGTCATCACCATTGGCACTCTAGGTGTCATTAGATTTCAAAAAGTTATTAGATTTATCCTTGTAGTACTTCTTTCTATTCCTCTCAGAATGTTTTTCCTTGCCATCATTTTTCTTAAGCATAGGAAAATCTGGCCTTATATGTCATTCTCTTTTGAATTCATAGAAAGTGACTTCCAAGTCTTTCTTGTCTTTTCTTTCTTTCTTCTTATATCTATACTGAAAGTATTTCTTTCCAACTATCTTGTTCATCTTTTCAAGCAAGATTAGCTAGCTCATTCTCAGAATTTTCACTTTCACTAGATTCAGATAAAACAGTAACCTTTTTTGACTTGGATCTTGTAACCCTTCCTGAAGTTTTGGATTTAGTAATAGTAAAGGCTACACTTCCATTTCCATTCTTCTTCTTATTCATATTAGCATCTCTTTTCATTCTTGTCTCATGTTTAAGAAGAGTTCCAAAAATCTCATCAAGAGTGATTTGAGATACTTTCTTATTCTCATAAATAGTTGTTCTCTTAGATTCCCACTTAATAGGCATAATATCAATAATATTCTCTACAAGAGATTAATCATCAAGACCTTTCTCCACCATAGATTGTAAACTATTGACAATAGTTATAAATCTTTGTATCACTTTGCAAACTGATTCTCCATAGGGAAATAGAAATCCATGAAATTTTTCTCTTAACATTGCTCTTCTAGTCTCTATAACTTTGGATGTACCAAAATGTGTAACTTATAATTTCTTCCAGATGCAGTTAGCAGCTTCACAAGAAGAAATTTGACTATATATATTCATGTTCATAGAACACAACAAAGTATTGTGTATCTTGTAATTTAGTTGATATTTTGACTTTTCTTGGTTGGTGAAGGTTTTGACTTCCTTATCAGGAATTTTGTAATCTCCAGTAAGCATTAAAAAATTGTTTACTCCAGTATTAATAACAAAAGTCTTCATTCGATCTCTCTAGTATTCATAATCATTATCATCAAATATAGGTGGTCTGGTGGGATTTAGATTGTCAATCGAACTGATATCCATTCCTGTCATTCTATAAGAAAATATTTTTCTACAAAAATTTTTTAATAGAAAAGGTTTATAAACAAATATAAAAATATCTAAACAAAACTTAAGAAAGAAAAGTTGAGCAGAAAAATTTAGAACAAGGAAAAACTTGAGCAAAAAAACTTATATGTGAATATAATTATTCCAGATACCTGCTTTGATACCAATTGTAGGATTGAAATAATGATGTAGATGCTCAATTACAAGAGGAGGGTGAATTGTAAGTTTAAAAACTTTCGTTTTTAACCTTAAGGAAAACTATGTTTAACATAGTTAAACAAGGTAAATTCACAAGACCTCTTTTAGTCTTATTAAACAAACTTTCTAGGTTCCGGAAATATGGTTCTGAAAATGAAACTTAAAGAAAGTTTACAAGGAGAATATTCTACCTTAAAGAGTATATAATCTTACTTATTAGAGTATATAAAAGTGATAAGAAAGTATAAGAAGTTTATACTTTCTTCCTTCATCAAAATACAACGGAAATAAACATGAAACAAAACAAGTGACAAGTAGATTATATTTTAACCCAAATAGTAGGGTATCCAACAACCTTGGATAAAGGTTCGTTGATTTATACTTTCAAGAAAGTTTGTCTTACCCACACCAGGGTAAGCCCTCGATAGGAATATCAGAATCTATCTTGTTATCCCCGCAATCCCTTGATCTTTAAGATAGTCGGCACCTCTGTCTTCATATCCCTAGAAGTCTTTGAACTTTAAGGTAGTCAGAACCTCTGTCTTCCAATCCCTAGAATCCCTCGATTGTACTCAGCAACAATCGGAGTCGCACGAAGTAATCTAAACAAGATCTTCAGTATGCACAAAGCATAAGAGTCTCTCTTTCTAGAAATCTCTTTAGAAGCATGCAATCTCTAGATTGATCAACATGTGGAATATATGTGATCTCGTTCAAATGAGCTCCTATTTATACGAATTTCTCCAATGGCCGGCTCCCTCCTCCAATGGTCATATTTTTCCTTGAATTTCTAAGGGACCTATACACATGTCACTCAACCAATGATTAGTTAGAAACAGATTGTACGACATCATTTCACAATAAGTATAATGAAAATAAAATTGCTTAACCAAATCTATTTTTCAGAGCCTGAGGAAAAAATGGAATTCGGAATCTAACCAAATAAACATTCAAAGCTTATAAGGTATGGATATTTGGATTCTATTTTACAAAGAATTCGAAATCTGAATTCTATAGATTTTGAAGTTTGAATTCCAATGAATTCAGAATCTGAATTCTGAGGAATTCGGGGTCTGAATTCTGAGGAATTCAGAGTCTGAAATCTGAGGAATTCAAAGTCAGAATTCTGAGGAATTCAGAGTCAGGATTATGAGGAATTCGGGGTCTGAATTATGAGGAATTTAGTGTCTGAATTTTAGAGAATTCGGATTCTGAATTTGTCACGACCCGTCCCCCAGGGCTCATGCCATGACTACCCCAAGCCCGCCTTCCATAGGTCAGGGGCTAGAGACTAGCACCGGAAAGGCATATCCCTAAAATCAAAAAGGCATTGCCTTTAAACCTGTAAACTCACACAAACCAAGCACACAGCAAGACACAAGAATAAAGTAAACTATATAGTAAATAAGGTGTGTACAGTAAGTAAAGGGGCCAGAATTCAAACCCAACAGGAAAGTACAAGTAAAAATGAAAATAGCTCCTTCGAACACCCGCCAAGGATCCTACCTGAAGGGTAGGTATAGCTCTCAAACGGTCATCTCCATAGATATTCTCGTCTAATGTCCACCTCCAAACAGCCTCCAGACCTGGTACCCTCATCCTCGATTAGCATTGTCCTTCGTCTGCACAAGACACAGTAAGGTGCGGGCATAGCTCGTGTAGGAGTGAGTATAACAATACTCATTAGGGACACCGAGACCCCCGAAGGTCTCTCAGAATTCACAAAGGATAAACTACGAAGCAAGTCCTCAATTTCAAAGCATGAAGCATTAGTCATCAACACTACTTAGGTATATGCCCATACATATACCTAAGTTATCAATATATACTCATCACACACGTGAGAGAAGTATACCATAAAGGTAACACCGCGAAGGTAGAAGTATCACACAGGTAACACCATGAAGATAGAAGTACCACACAGGTAACACCGCGGAGGTAAGTACCACAAAGGTAACGCCACACAGAAGAATACCACAAAGGTATCACCACACAGACGTGTACCACAAAATTAAGTACTCAACTCACAACAGGTATAACTTAAGTATGAAAGTATAAATTATTAGTTGTGTTTCTAGATCATCTTACTTCATTGAGAAGCTATGTTGTTGACCTACACAGGATCGAAGATGACCCACACAGGATCTAAAAATGACCCACATAGGATCTGGAGATGACCCACATAGGATAGGTATGCACTAACCCACACAAGATCGCTGAGCGCTGACCCACACAGGATCCGAAGATGACCCACATATGATCTAAAGACTCCTCAAGTACAGTTAGCTACAGGGTTCTCGCACTAAGCATGCTTGATTCCGAGAGGTTTTGCTCCTCAATCCATCGGTCAATAATTCAACTGCCATAAAGTCCCATTAAAAAGTATCATAAAGGTCTGTCACATCATAAAGAACCCAACGTGATAGACTTCGCATCAATTGGACACCCGGTCTGTAAGTTATTAGCGTTTCCGTTCTGAGGGCCCAGTTGGATTCAGGTTCAATCCAACCCGGATGTACTCCAACTTTATCCAAAACTCAAGTGGAATATACCAAAAGGACCGTCTCGATCCAAGTATTTTGGTACCACAAACGGTTCTTCAAACAGATGCTCGGTTCTCAAGATATGGCCAAAAAGGCGTATTTTGGTCTAGATGGGCCTGGGTCTGGTCCGACTCGGTCAGACCGACCCGGCCCAACCCGGATGGAATGGACCATGGCGGACCCATCCCACAGGGTGCGACCCATTCATCTAGGTGCGGTCCGTCGTGGCGGGACCCGCCCTAGCCGCTACCCGGGGGGGAGGCGCCCCCCCAATATTCCGAACAGTCCATTGGACCATTCAGCTTGGCCAACCTGGCGGCGCCACGTGGCGTCGCCTACTGGCACACGAGACCCGTCGGAGCGGGTCCTGCTTGGCGTGATGCGGCTGGCCGGAAGACCGGTCGGCTCCCCCTTCCAACGGCGTCGGTGTGCACCGCTGCAGCCTCCACGGATGGCCAGGTGTCGATCGCCCTCTGGTGCGCCGCCCACTTGGGTGCGCCGCCTGCTCGAACCGCAGCCGGTCAGGTGTCGGCCGCCCTCCGGTGCGCCGCCACGACTTGACAGTTGCAGCCTCCTCTTTCGGCGGTGCAGACACACGCCGCCCTGCCTCCACGCTGTCGGTCGGGTGCTGGCCAACCTCCACCACAGCGGCTGACGGGCCACGGCCTCCTTCGGCGGTGTAGTTGTGCCACCGCCACCATCGCGGCCGGCCGGAGTGTCGGCCACCGCCTTGTGCCCTGCCGGCGTTGGTCGTTGGCGACGTGGTGTCGGCGGGCTTCCGCTCATCCCGGTGTTCGCCCGTGAAGAACACTTCAAACGATGAAGATTGTGGAGGGATCGGGCCATGTTTGTTTGGTATGCACCCTTCGTGTTAGACCAATAGCATGCGGATCGAGAAGAATGATTCAACGTAAATTAATGAAGAATAATCTTAAATAAACCCTACTTCGATCGTTGGAGATGGCGTGAGGTAGAAGACAAAGACGATGAAGACGCTGACGGCTGTCGCTCCCGCAACACGCTTCCAAACCATGCTCCAATGTCAGTTCAACGTTCTTGATCTGGAGAGTTGTTCGTTCTTTGTTGGAGATTCCAAGTTCCCTCCACCAATAGTTCTCTCGCAAAAGCTTTTTCCAACGATCTCCCCCACGATAGGTGAGGAGCCAACTTTAATTAAGTTAAGTTTATTAATTCAATTAATATTGGCACATTAATTGGGGGAATTATAAGAGTTAACTCACATTAAAAGAGGAGTTCGGGTGGTCCTCACCACCAAGATTCAAATGGGAGGTTTCAGTTAAATAAAAATAAAAGTGAATTGTTTTATTTTTATTTTTTTTTAATTCTCCCACAAAAAACCAGAAAACCAACTTCCACCCCCGACCTACTACGGTCGAGGTGAAGGTCTCCTTAAGTGAATATCAGCGTTGTGAGTTCAACAGTGTCTTCATATTTCAATTCCTAGGACCTGTTCAAAAGTTACAAAATGTCGCTCACTCGTTCACTGAACGCACTTGAAAAAAAAGTTCAGAAATTTATTCCGGGCACACCGGGCCTTGGAATCATGCACAGTCAATTTTCACAGACTTGTAATATTTCTATATATTTAAAAAAAATACATGGAAAAATTTAGGTCTTTACATTCTCCCCACCTCAGGGCTTTGCATCCCCAAAATCCACAACACAAACTAGGGAAACAATTGGGGGTACTGAGCACGGATATGAGCCTCCCGCTCCCATGTGCTCTCCTGTAGGTTCTCGTGTTTCCAACATACATGAACCAGTGGTATCGACCACCCATGAAGGACCCGCTCATGTCGATCCTTAATCTCTACTGGAACCTCCAAAAATTTTGCCCCGTCGCCGATGTCCAACTCACCCTAGTCAATGATGTACAAAGGATCATGTACGTATCTGCTCAGCTGGGATACGTGGAAAACATCGTGCACCTGGTGCAACTGTGGAGGATGATCTAGGCGGTACGCCACCTTACCAACTCTACTGAGGACCTGGAAGGGTCTGATGAACCTCGAAGATAACTTGTCGCCTCGGCCAAATCTCTGCAAACCTCGTCGAGGTGAGACCCGTAAAAAGACATGGTCACCATCCTCGAACTCCATAGGTCTCTGTCTCCTGTCATTATAAGACTTTTTCCTGCTCTGTGCAATCTTCATCCGCTCCTGGATGATCTGCACCTTCTCTATGGTAGCCCGTACCATCTCTGGTCCCATGAGTGCTGACTCCCCTAGGTCATTCCAGTACAAAGGTGATCTACAAGGTCGACCGTACAATGCCTCAAATGGTGTCATACTGATAGTGTAGTGATAACTGTTGTTGTATGTGAACTCCACCAAGGGCAAGTGATCCTCCCAGCTGCGGTCGAAATCAAGGACGCAAGCACGCAACATGTCCTCAAGGGTCTGAATGGTCCGCTCTGTCTGACCATCCCTCTGAGGATGGAAGGCGATGCTCAACCGAAGCTGTGTCCCGAACGCCTCATGCAACCTCTTCCATAGTCGGGAAGTAAAACGTACATCACGATCATAGACAATCGTAGATGGCACCCCGTGAATCCACACAATCTCCTACACGTAGAGGCATCCCAAGCCCTCTACTGGTCCCTGCTCTCTGATCGGTAGGAAGTGGGCTGACTTGGTGAGTCGGTTAACGATCACCTAGATAGAATCATAACCCCTGGATGTGCATGGAATTCATGTCACGAAGTCCATGAAAATTCCATCCCACTTCCACTCTGTCACCTCTAGTGGCTGAACTAAGCCTACTGAAACCTGATGCTCTACCTTCACTTGCTGACAGGTGAGGCACCATGAGACAAACTCTGCCACTTCTTTCTTCATTCCCAGCCACCAATGCTGACGCTGGAGGTCCTGGTACATATTCTCCACTCTTGGATGTATCGCTAGAGGGGACGTATGGAACTCCCTCAACACTTACTCCCGTAGCACCACTGGTACCATAATACGTCCTCTAAAGTGGATGACGTGCTCCCCACCTTCAGAAAATCCATCAGGTGTCTGTCCTGTAGATATCTGAGCATGTCGAGCCTCACAGTCAGTGTCCCCAAGCTGCGTCTCCCTGACTCGCTGAAGGAGTGGGGGAGTGATTGTCAGAGACTGAAGATAAGCTGCTCCATCTCGATCCACGTAGGATATCCGCAAAGCAGTTAGCTGCTCTGTCGCCTCACTCATCAACTGTATACCAGATCTCTTGCTGAGTGCATCTGCTACCATGTTCCCCTTCCCAGGAGTATAGACTATCTCAAAGTCATAGTCCTAGAGGAACTCAAGCAAACGCTGCTATCTCCGGTTCAAGTCCTTCTGAGAGAAGATATACCTTAGACTCTTGTGATAAGAGTAGACTGTAAAATGTTCGCTCATAAAGTAATGTCACCACATCTTCAAGGCGAAGACCACTACTACTAACTCTAGGTCATGGGTAGCGTAGTTCTGCTCATGTTGTCTCAGCTGTCGAGAATCATACGCGATCACTACTCGCCCCTGCATTAGGACACATCCAAGCCTGGTCCCTGATACATCGCAATAGACTACGTACCCAATGACCTCCTCTGGTAACCTCAAGATGGGGGCACTCGTCAGTCTCTACCTCAGCACCTGGAAACTTCGCTGGCATTTCTCTGACCACATGAAGGGTTTCCCCTTCTTCATCAACGCTGATAAGGGTGTCTCAACTCTGGAAAAGTCAGGTACAAGCCTCTGGTAGTAACCGGACAAACCCAGGAAACTATGCACCTCTGTCACACTCTTGGGTGGATCCCAAGCAAGCATAGTCTTTGTTGGATCCACTGCAACTCCAGCTTCCGATATGACGTGTCCCATAAAGTGAACCTCTTGGATCCAGAACTGGCACTTCAAGAGATTACCATAAAGTTAGTGCTCTCAAAGTGTGTCAAGAACTATCTGCAGATGATAGGCATGCTCCTCTGTAGCTGAGAATATCAGGATGTCGTCGATGAAGACCACCACAAAGC
Source organism: Viscum album (assembly GCA_963277665.1). Taxonomy (NCBI): domain Eukaryota; kingdom Viridiplantae; phylum Streptophyta; class Magnoliopsida; order Santalales; family Viscaceae; genus Viscum; species Viscum album. The sequence continues at coordinate 514,584,762 of OY728137.1, read as the reverse complement.
GATCGAGGTATGGCTGGAAGATCCTGTTCATGAGTCACATGAACACTGTTGGGGTGTTGGTCACGCCGAATGGAATAACCAAGAACTCATAGTGGTCATACCGACATCTGAAGGTCGTCTTCTGCACATACACATCTTGTACCCTGAGCTGGTGATAGCCTGATCTGATGACTATTTTCGAAAACCACCATGCTCCCTTCAGTTGATCAAAGAGATCATCAATCCTCGGAAGTGGGTACTTGTTCTTCACGATCACCTGGTTCAGGCGCTGATAGTCCACAGAGTCTCAAACTCCCATCCGCCTTCTTGGTGAACAAAATCAGGGCTTCCCAAGGAGAAACACTGGGCCTAATGAACCCCTTCCTCTGCAATTCCTCCAGTTGTACTCGCAGCTCTCGAAGCTCCGCAGGAGCCATCCGATTTGCTGGTGTAGATATCAGTGATGTCCTGGGATATAAGTCGATATAAAAGTCCACCTCTCTATGAGGAGGTAGACCCGGAACATCATCAAAGAAAACATCAGCGTACTGGTCCACCACTATAGGATAGCTCGGACTCTCAACATCAACCGCTTCAAGGGTAAGGCTAGCCAACTGATGTGTGATTGGTTGCACCCTCCTCCGGGTAAGTCTATCATGTGCTGAAAAGGTTCCCTTCTCACCGGTGAAGGAAAAATCGGTCTCATCCTCGCGGACACACTGCACTTTGTGCCTAATATAGTCGATATGAGCATGGACTGTAGATAACCAATCCCTACCCAAAATGACGTCGTAAGGCCTCGACGCCGCTACTAGAACATCTCAGCTGAAGCTCTCGCCTCCTAGAGTAAGCTCACACTACCAGCACCAGTGTGTAATAGTCGAATCCTCTCCTGTAGGAGTCTCTAGCTGTAAAGATCGAGCCAATGGCTCCACTAGAATCTCCGAGCTCCGAACGAGGGTCATGGCAATAAAAGAGTGACTGTAACTTGTGTCTATAATCACGGCGGATAAGGTAGATTAGACACAGATCATACCTCAAATCATCTCTGGAGCGTCGTGGTCGTAGGCCTTAGCTGCCTGGAGCTGAGCTCATCCATGTCCACCTGCTCCTGTAGTCGGGGTGGACCACCTGGAGGTGGTGGCGGTAGAACCTCGAATCGTCGTCCACCGCTTGTTGCACGGAAAGCTCCTCTTCCATGTCCACCTCCTTCCTGAGGACCTCCTCGTTCGAATCTTCGCCTCTGCCCAAGCGATCCTTTGACCGTCTGCTGGTCGTCCGTATGACGGATCAGGCAGTCGCGAGCCATGTGGGCCCACCGCACGAGTAACATTGTCTGCTCCTCGCCTATCCTGCTCTATCACGAGAACCTTGCACAACTGACCATGTATCCTATGTTCTTCCACTTATAGGTGTGGTCCTCTTGGACCACTGAGTCATTTGTCTGCTTCCAGTTGCAGATGACTCCGCTACATAACGTCCGGTGGTGGGTCTCGCTGTCGGCGACTGCTTAGCTAGGAATCTCTCTACTAAGAGTGCTCGCTCTAACACCCCCGCCTACGTCGGGATGCTGAGAAAAATCATCAAAGCTCTAATCTCCCGTCTGAGCCCCTTCTCAAAGGTTTGGGCCCTGAAAAAAGGGTCTCACACCATGTCAGTGGAGTAGCGCAAAAGGTCGGTGAACCTCACTAAATACTGAGCCACGATCATGCTACCCTACTACAAGTGAAGAATCTCTTGTATACGCACAGAGCATAAGGTCGCTGGGATGAACTCTGCCCTGAAAAGACTCTCGAAGTCCACCCAGATGAGAGTGACCTCGTCGTGAACCTGGAGCATCAAACTCCACCATCTGCCCGCTGCTGCCTGAAGAAGACCGGTGGCATGGATCACCATGAGATCAACTGGTGTCCCTACCAGTCAAAAAACTCTAACCACAGCCTCCAGCCAGTCCTCAGCTTCCTGTGGATCCATCTCGCCCCGGAACCTCAGTGGCCTCTGATGCTGGAACTCGTGTAATGCGCTCAAGAGGCGTGCACCCTCTGCTTCTGGGGCTGGTGGCATCGGCTACTCAATGGGTAGTGGTGCTGCTGGTACACCACCCGATGGTACAATTGCCGAAAGGGGGCCCTGCACCAAAGCCTCGTCGCTCGGTGAGTTGTCATCGCGTACTCTACCTAGAACCCTGGCTGGCTGGCTACATGGAGGCATCCTAAAAAGAAAAAGGTGTATCACGGTCATTAAGTTATACCTGGTGATATAACTCAAAGTGATCACAAAGAAAACTTTTCAAAAACACACACGCAATCAGTGTTTTTGTGTGCTAAGTCAGAATTTAGAAGTCATGGTCCTGGTGTATGGATACGTCGGCCACCGCACCAACACTGGATTCCCCAAACTGATAACTACACTCATAATACTTAACACTATTGCTGATTAAAATATCAGAGTCCAAATTCTTTGGTAGAACCAACTCCTCTGATACCAATTTGTCATGACCCGTCCCCCCGGGGCCCATGCCTTGACTACCCCAAGCCCGCCTTCCATATGCTAGGGGCTGGCGACTAGCACCGGAAAGGCATATCCCTAAAACCGAGAAGGCATTGCCTTTAAACCTGTAAACTCACACAAACCAAGCACACAACAAGACATAAGCACAAAGTAAACTATATAGTAAACAAGGTGTGTACAGTAAGTAAAGGGGTCAGAGTACAAGCCCAACTGGAAAGTACAAGTAAAACTGAAAACAGCTCCTGCGAACACCCGCCAAGGATCCTACCTGAAGGGTAGGTACAGCTCTCGAACGGTTATCTTTGCAGATCGTCTCATCTAATGTCCACCTCCAAGCAGCCTCCAGACCTGGTACCCTCGACCTCGATCAGCGTTGTCCATCGTCTGCACAAGACACAGCAAGGTGCGAGCATAGCCCGTGCAGGGGTAAGTATAACAATACTCAGTAGGGACCCTGAGACCCCCAAAGGTCTCTCAGAATCCACAAAGGATAAACCATGAAGCAAGACCTCAATTTTAAAGCATGAAGCATTAGTCATCAACACTACTTAGGTATATTCCCATACATATACCTAAGTTATCAATATATACTCATCTCACATATGAGAGAAGTATACCACAAAGGTAACACCATGAAGGTAGAAGTACCACATAGGTAACACCATGAAGATAGAAGTATCACACAGGTAACACCACGAAGGTAAGTACCACACAGGTAACGCCACACAAAAGAATACCAAAAAGGTATCACCACATAGAATTGTAGCACAAAAGTAAGTACTCATCTCACTCTAGGTATAACTTAAGTACAGAAGTATAGATGATTAGCTGTCTTGCTAGATCATCTTACTTCGTCGAGAAGCTCTACTATTGACCCACACAGGATCGAAGATGACCCACAAAGGATCTAAAAATGACCCACACAGGATCTGGAGATGAGCCACACAGGATCGGTATGCACTAACCCACACAGGATCCGAAGATGACCCACATAGGATCTGAAGACTCCTCAAGTACAGTCAGTCACAGGGTTCCTGCACTAAGTATGCTTGATTCTGGGAGGTTCCGCTCCTCAAGCCATCAGTCGATACTCCAACTACCACAAAGTCCCATGAAGAAGTAGCACGAAGGTCTATAACGTCATAAGGAACCCAACGCGACAGACGGCGCGTCAATTGGACGCCCGGTCTGTAAGTTATTAGAGTTTCCGTTCCGAGGGCCCAGTTGGATTTGGGTTCGATCCAACCCAACCGTACTCCAACTTTATCCAAAACTCAAGTGGAGTATACCAAAAGGACCGTCTTGATCCAAATATTCGGGTACCGCAGATGGTTCGTCAAACGGATGTCTGGTTCTCAAGATATGGCCAAAAGGAATATCTAGGTCTAGATGGGCCCGGGTCCGGTCCGACCCGGTCAGACCGACCCAGCCCGACCCAAATGGGTTGGACCACGCCGGGCCTGGCCCGCTGGGCGCGGGCCGCTCGACTGGGTGCGGTCCGCCGTGGCGGGACCAGCCCTAGCCGCTACTCGGGGGGAGGCGCCCCCCGGTATTCCGAACGGTCCATTGGACCGTTCGGCTTGGCCAACCCAGCGGCACCATGTGGCATCACCTGCTGGAACACGGGACCCACCGGAGTAGGTCTTGCTGGGCGTGACGTGGTAGGCTGGAAGACCGGCTGGCTCCCCCTTCCAACAACGCCGTCATGCGCCGCTGCTGCCTCCGCGACCGGCCGGGTGTCGGCCGCCCTCTGGTGCGCCGCCACGGCTTGACAACAACGACTTTATCCACTTCCGGTGGCGCGGACGCGCGGCGCCCTGCTTCCACGTGGCTGGCCGGGTGCCAGCCGACCTCCTCCACCACCGCGGCTGACGGGTCGCGACCTCCTTCGGTGGCGTTGTTGCGCTACCACCGCCATCACGGCCGGCCGGAGTGTCGGCCACCGCCTTGTGCCCTGTCGGCGTCGGTCGTCGATGATGTGGTGTTGGTGGACTTCTGCTCATCCCGGTGTTCGCCCGCGAAGAACACATCAAACGACAAAGATTGCAGAGGGATTAGGTCATGTTTGTTTGTTCTGCACCCTCCACGTTAGATCGATAGCATGCGGCTCAAGAAGAATGATTCGACGTAAATTAATGAATAACAATCTTAAACAAACCCTACTTCGATCATTGGAGATAGCGTGAGGAAGAAGACGAAGAAGATGAAGACGTCGACGTTCGTCGCTCCCGTAATACGCTTTCGAACCACGCTCTAATGTCAGTTCAACGTTCTTGATCCGAAGATTTGTTCGTTCTTCATTGGAGCTTCCAAGTTCCCTCCACCAAGAGTTCTCCCGCAAAAGCTTTTTCCAACGATCTCCCCCACGAGAGGTGAGGTGCCAACTTTAATTGAGTTAGGTTTATTAATTCAATTAATGTTGGCACATTAATTGAGGGAATTCTAAGAGTTAAATCATATTAAAAGAGGATTTCGGGTGGTCTCCACCACCAAGATTCAAATGGAAGGTTTCATTTAAATAAAAATAAAAGTTAATTGTTTTATTTTTATTTTATTTTTTAACTCCCCCACGAAAAACTGGAAAACTAACTTTCACCCTCGACCTACTGCGGTCGAGTTAAAGGTCTCCTTAAGCGAATATCAGCGCTGCGAGTTTAACAGTGTCCTCATATTTCAATTCCTAGAACCCATTCAAAAGTTACAAAATGTCGCTCACGTGTTCACTGAACGTAGCCGGAAAAAAATTCAGAAATTTATTCCGGGCACACCGGGCCTCAGAATCACGCGTCGTCAATTTTCACAGACTCGTAATATTTTCATATATTTAAAAAAATTACATGAAAAAATATGGGTCTTTACATAATTTCAGAGAATTCGGAACCTAAAAATAGAATACTTTATATCCAAGGATTTATAGGATTTCAAGATTTTAGATGTGAAACCGATTTTTAGAGTTAGGAATAAAATGAGTTAGAATTAGAGAGATTATGAAATGAACAAAGAAAACAAAGATAAGGATAGAATTTTCCTTAGAGAAGGGAGATTTTCCTTATGAAAATAATCCTTGGGAAAAATATAATTTTCCTTAAGATAAAGTGTTTGTGATTTTCAAAACATAGAGAAATGGAAAAGTCATAAGGAAACCTTATTGACTCAACAGTATCAACTCTTGAGGGGTTTTTCTTAGAGAGGTGAAGTTACAGTGAAAAGTATTTCCATAGAAGACAATGTGGAGAACCCTTTGAATAAATTCTTGACTTAGTAGAAACATGATTATCATGTGAGGTCTAACGGATTGAAATTCGTAGGCAATTGGCTCTAGTCCAAGTGGGAGTTTGTTAGAGTTGATGTCCTAGAACCAACTATTTGTACTTTGATTACAAGAATATTTGATGTATTAAATATTAAATTAAACATCATATTACATATTGTTCATTGTTATGCATGACCATAATGTAATAATGTTATGGAGTATTTGTCGTATTGATAAGGTCATAGCAGTTCCCCGTTGTGATGAAAACCTTGAAGTGCTATGAAAATATTCTTAATATAGTTCTATGGTTGGATAACATATTATGATGGGACGCATAGTATATAGATCATTAGGTGCGAGTACTCGTAAGCAGATGAGACTTCTTCTCATGAAATTCACACTTGATAATCTCCAAGATAGAAGATTATGAGAACAAACCTGTCAGTAGGAATTTTGCATGTTTTAGTGTCATCGGATGTTCCTATCTGCGAGCGTGTGTAATGGTCCTTAGACTTTAAAATTATCATTAATGCATGTCACGACTCGCGCACTTAGATTTGCTGACAAAAAATTTCAAGTCATATGTTGATGGGAAGTAGGGTGTGTTGGGTGTGTCACAGATGTCATGTTATTAATCGATAAGTCAAGAAAGGATTTGTCCCTTCTATGTTTATAGAAGTTGATATCTCGGCCCCGTGATTGAAATAGAACCATTGCCCTAAATTCCATGATCATAGTATAACGACGAGTTTATTTCAAATAGTCAAAGAATGTTGTATCAAGCATATAGGTTGATGACACCGTCATGCAATCTGCTTGATGAGATTATGTGACAAAGAGATTATATTACATAATGAGCGTTCGTATGTGGTTATCGTCATTGCAACTTTAAGTTCTTTTTTTCTTGGGTGTCTTGACCCATTGCTAGACAGTAATCTTAGACTTTAGGCAAACTCGCCTAATGCCAACAAGAAAGAATCCCAGAGGGTCACACACTAAGTGTTTCTAGTGGTCTCGATTAAATTCTATTTGAATTTAATTAATAGAATAAATATTATTCTCAAGACTGAAAAATAATTTTATTTAAGTTATATTGATCACATAAATTAAATAAATATTTATTCACCAGATTGTGAGTAAAATATATTTATTTATTTTATTGAATATTTAATAAATATTTATTTACTAGTTTGTGAATAAAAAGTTTATTTAAGAGAATAAAATATTTATTCGGATGTTCAATAAATATAAGAGGAGTTCGAACAGACTAAGACTGTGTCCGGTGATAAAATAATTATTTACGAGTCAGTAAATATAATGTATCCATTTTGCGCAAATTGGTGCACCACAAAATAATAATAATGTTATTATTATTATGTGGTATGGGATTTCATTAATGATTATAATTATATTTAATGGTTTCTATGTAATTAAATTTTGTAACTGAAATCTCAACTCTATAAATAGACAGCTACGTCTATTGTGTAATTCATTCGAAACCAATTTTATGTTTGGAAATATAGAATTCTTACGCACAATGAATTCTCTCTCGACTTCTCCTCTCTCCCTTTCAAGAATGAGAAACCCAAGAGAGAATTTCTTCAAGACCGAAGAATGAACGATCAAGAACGAACAACGCAATACATTCGATTCACCACGTTATCACTCAGAGAACGAGTGGCGTCGCCTGGAGAATGAGTGGCGTTGCTCGGAGACCATTGAAGCACGTGTGGATCACTGCTAGAGGAATTCTATCCTTGGATCCTCGCAAGCGCAAGGAAGGCAATCCGAAAGGGTCTTTTTGGACGATCAACAATCATCAACGAAGAAAGTTCCTAAGCCCAGATATTTATTTATTCATATATTAAATAAATTAATTATAAATTTAACGTGCAATATCTTCGTTCTTGGTTTTGGGTAACGATTATTAAAATAAATTTTAATCCACCAATGCACGCTTCTGCTGTGCCTGGAACCAACATATACTAATCACTCAAGGGGATAGTGCATCCCTCTCAGATCATCTCACGTATATGTGCCATTGGGGGGGCAGTGTGTCCCTCCCACAACATTTCATAGTATCACATCGAGGGTAGTGCGTCCCTACCGTCCATAGCGTATATCACATCGGGGGGTAGTGTGTCCCTCTCGTCCGTCTCATATATTAAGCACGAAGGTCGGATCCAAGGAACGTGCCTAAGAAATCCTGTTAGGTCCACAAGGCTGAATACCCTGAGAGGGGGTTGAATCAGGGTATGACTAATTTAAATTAAAGCTCGTTCTGATCTTGTTTCACTGCTAAGCAAAACACTCTTCTCTCTCTTTCCTGTTGCACAATATAAACAGAAAGTAAAGCATGCACAGGACACAGCAATTTTTACTTGGTTCACCCTCACTGGGCTACGTCCAAGAAGCATACACCGGCAATGTGCCGATATACCAAATCCATTATAACCACACTGTTGTTTACAAGGTTCGGGCTAGATCACTTCTATGCCCAGGCTCACTGCCTTTACAAAGTTTAGGGTCATCTCACTGCTTTCCCAAGGGTCACTCCCTGTTTCTCTCTCTCTGGCTCACTGCCGGTGGAGAGGATCACCTTCTTCCTCTTTCTTTGCTCACTGCTCTGGAAAGGATCCACTCACAGTTTATAGACCTGTAGGTCTATTTATTATCACTAATGAATGCATCCTCTGTTGTATGTAGATGATCTGTTGAAGTACAACTTTCACCTGTAGATGAATCTCACTTTGCACCGAAGGTATCGGGCAATCTTCCAGCTTCAACGTAGCCCTGAATCATTGTCGAGAATCACCCTTACTTGGCGCCCTTCTCTAAGTCGGCGCGCAAGTCTCGGCACGCAAGTCAAAACTGGCGCGCAAGTCCACCTCAACCACTTGCGCGACACAAGCTTTTGCAACTCCAAACTTGCGTGACGCACACCCTTTTACACCCAAACCAATTTTGGCGCGCAACCAACAACTTTCGCGCTTCTTCAAAACTTGGCGTGCAAGTGTCTCCAAACCACTTGCGCGACACTTCCTTCTTTAACTCAGAACTTGCGCGACTCTCTTTCTTCCTCGCCCAGACCACCTTGGGCGCGCAACAATCACCTGGCGTGCAACCTCTACTTGCGCGACCACACACCACTTGCGCGACCACCACACCTGCGCGACGGGAGCTCTGATTTTTCTAAGTGTTGAACTCTGCACCGAATGAGGAGGGGTCGACCTCTATTTATAGGAATTTGGACACCCTGCGCAACGGTGCGCAAGTCTCCTCTCAGCGCGCAAGTTTCGGCATGCAAGTCTCTGTCGCACAAATCACTTGCGCGACCAACCCTAAAACTTGGACGCCCCTTATCCCTTTGCCATATTTTGATGCTCTGATCTTGAAAAACATAGGGCGCACAAGTTTCCTCTCCTTTAAGTCAACGGCGCGCAAGTACCTTTTCCAAAAACCACTTTTCTCCATTTGTCGATTTTCAGGCCCAAAAATTTGCAAACACTGGAAAACGGCGCCACCTTGTATCTGCTCTTTTTGTACCGCCTCCAGATCATCCATTCCTTTGTCGACGTTCTTGAATAAAACATGGATTGTTGACCACATCCCTTGAACTCGACATGCCACCATGAAATCCCCTTTGTCAACAAATTTGTATGTCATGGTTTGCTTTGTCAACAATCACAACACAAATGTCCACTTTGTCAACAAACACAACCACCTCAAAAATGCTTCAATGATACCTTGAGGGATTTTTTCCCAACAATCTCCCCCTTTGGGTTTGTTGAAAACTCTTCCATAAAAAGATACATCATTAATTCTTCAGCCACCATTCACCTATTGCAATTTCGATAGCGATCAAGGATTTACTCAACACATACTCTAAGCCCACATGAGCAATGCTCGGCATGAGAAACAAGAGTAAATAAAAATTTCATCAATGAATCACTTCAATTATGGAACCCACTGTTGAAACCAAACTGATACCAATTTTTGGAAATATTCTTACCGCATTCCAACACCACTCTTCTTCTTTTATCACGATCCTTAGCTGTCGTGATATCTATTCTTTGATTGATCACTTCTAGCATCGACAGATTTAATACTCCCCTTATCTGGTTGCTCCACCTATCAGCTTCTCCCCCTATTTGTCATGATTTCCTATTTGTCATGATTTCTCAAATAGCCACATTGTCTCTCCCTTGAACAATCACTATTTTCTCCCCCTTTGTCAACGAACCCAAAGATCACTCTTTTGTAGTCTGTAATAGAGTAGAGAAAGCATATCAGCACATTAGGGAAAAACACACATCATACCTCGGGGAGAGGGGGTGTTCCACATCCACACTCTTTCAGGTGCGGGGAGTCGACTGAACTCCCAGAGCCAGTCGATGCCTCTCAAAAGCTTCCTTGGGTAAGGCCTTTGTCAGAATGTTTGCAACCTGTATCTTTATAGGCACATACTCCAACTTCACGATTCTCTGCTCAACTTTCTCCTTGATAAAATGATACTTTATCTCAATGTGCTTTTTCCTTGAGTGATGGATGGGATTTTTGTTGAGATTTATAGCACTTGAGTTGTCACACTGGATTCCGATCGGAGACTTCACTTCAACTCTCATATCTTCAAGATGTTGCTTCATCCACAATAATTGTGTGCATGCTTGAGTGGTCGTAATATACTCAGCTTCCACGGTGCTCAGTGAAATACAATATTGCTTCTTTCTTAGCCAAGAAATACACAATCCACCAAGATAGAATGCACCTCCTGACGTTGATTTTCTATCATCTGTTGATCCGGCCCAATTTTCATTTGTGTAACCCAATAACACTGATTGAGATTTGTCATTATACATCAGACTGAAATCCACGGTGCCTTTGATATACCGAAGTATTCTTTTCACTGCGTGCATGTGGCTTTCCTTGGGATTACTCTGATATCTCACTGCTCGGCATGTGGTGAAAACAATGTCAGGCCTTGTTACGGTCAAGTACAACAAGCTCCCAATAATTTTCCTGTATTATGTGATATTAACTGCCTTTTCATCCTTATCTTTGGACAGTTTCGTCTGGGTAGAAACTAGAGTATTCATTTCCTTCAAATTTTTCATTCCAAACCTTCTTAGAACCTCCTTGGCGTATTTGGATTGAGAAATGAAAGTGCCATTACTTCCTTGTGTCACCTGTAAACCAAGGAAAAACGTTAGCTCTCCAATCATTGACATTTCAAACTCAGTTTTCATGAAATCAGAAAACTGTCTGCACTGAGCTTCATCTGATCCGCCAAATATTATGTCATCGACATAAACCAACACCATCATCCTTTGATTACTATTGTTGCTGAAATAAAGATTATAATAAACTCCCCCTCGCTGGAAACCAAGCTTCTTCAAGTACTGATCAAGCCTTGAGTACCATGCTCTTGGTGCTTGTTTCAGCCCATACAACGCCTTCTTCAGTCTGCAAACTTTGTTCTCGTCCTCATGAATGAGAAAACCATCTAGCTGCTCAATATATACTTCCTCCTCCAGAACCCCATTCAAGAATGCAGATTTGACATCCATCTAGAACATTTTGAACTTCCATTGCACTGCAATGGCTAGGAATAATTTGATTGTCTCCAGCCTTGCAACCGATGAAAATGTCTCATCAACATCTATTCCCTCTATCTAAGAGTATCCTTTGCACACTAGTCGTGTTTTGTTTTGAACCACTGCACCATCTTCATTCATCTTGTTGCGATAGACCCATTTAGTCCCGATGACATTCTTATCGGCTGGTCTCGAGACAATCTCCCACGTCTGGTTCTTCTCAATCTAATCAAGCTCTTCATTCATAGTCTGAACCCAGTTTTCATCTTCATCTGCATCAGCAAAGCATTTCGGCTCTACCTGAGATAGGAAAGATGTCTGCTGCAGTGAATTCATTCTTCTTGTTTGAACTAGAGCTGCCTGATCACCAATGATATTCTGTCTATCAATTTCAGCTCGGCTCTTTGGCTTCCTTGAAGACACAGACTTGACACTTTCTTGTTCATCATCAGTGTCTTCTTCTGAATCAGCATCAGCCACTTCTGCTCCTCCTGCGTTACTTACCTCCTCATCACTTTCATCCAGAAACTATTCACTGGGTCATTGAGTATTATGTTCATCTTCTACTATAGTGACATCATTGCTCTCAACAATTTTTACCAGCCATTTTTGAAGCATTTATACGCTTTGCTTTTACCTGAGTAGCCAAGTAATATCCTCCCATCTCCTCTTGACTCAAACTTCCTGTGATTTTCTTTGTTGAGAATGAAACACTTACTTCCAAAGATTCGAAAATATTTCAATGTTGGCTTCTTTCCGTACCACATTTCATACAGAGTCTTTCCTTCCTTCAAACACAACAGAGCCCTATTCGAAATATAGACCGATGTCAAAACTACTTCCTTCCAAAATTTATCGGGTAGGTCCTTTTCAATAAGCATTGTTCTGGCCATGTTGTTGATGATCTGATTTCTCCTTTCAACTACTTCATTCTATTGGGGAGTTCTTACTGATGAAACTTGATTCCTTATCCCGTGTTTCTCGAGATAGTCTTCCACTTAACTGTTTGTGAATTTTGTACCGTTATCAGTACGAAACTTCAGAACTTTCTTCCCAAGCATCCTTTCTGATTCCCTCCTATACTGCTTGATACAACTGAATACTTCTATCTTATGGGTAATGACAAATACTCAAGCCATTCTTCTATAATCATCAATGAAAAAAACATAATACCTTTACCCATTTATGTCTCGTGGTGAGATAGGTCCACAAACATCAGCATGCACCAATTTGAGCACTTTGGTTGATTTTTGTTCCTTTGGCTTTTATGTCTTTCTAATGATCTTCCCTTGTTGGCAAGCATCGCACATATGAGTGCGATCATGTGATAATTTGGGAAGGTCTCTAGCAGCATCACACTTTACAAGATCTTCCATAGATGGTTGACATAGATGACCAAGTCGCTTATGTCACAGATTGTTTTCTCCTCTCTGGATAAGAGACACGTATCTTCTTCCCCACTTACAAGGTAAAGATTTCCCTTTGTCCTTTTTCCATGTAGAACAACTGATCCATCTTTTCCTTTCACAACACACATCTTCTTGGTAAATCGGATAGAGTTCCCAGAGTCACATAGTTGACTGACACTGAGCAAGTTATGACTGAGGCCCTCTACTACCAAGATATCAACACGTGTCATTTCTTTTCCCCCAAATTTAGCCTTTTCGGAACCAATAATCTTCATCCCTTCATCGTTCCCAAACTTGACAACACCTTCTTTGTCATATTTAATGTCTGTAATGAGATCCTTATTACCTATCATATGGGATGTGCAACCACTGTCAAGGATCCATACTCCTAAACGATTAGAAGCTTTAAGGGAAATTTCCGCAACTACTGTCTTCTCATCCTTTTTCTTTTTGATCCATGTCTTCGACTTCACACTCAGTCTGGTTTGGAGAAGTTGATCTTCCTTAGAGTGTGACGGACCAGCTTCATCCTGTAGAGCAGCAAATCGATTTTTTGTTTTCAGCTCACTTGTTGATTCCCTAACTTGCTGCTTACGACTACTCGAGTTTTGTTTTGGCACATTTCTTTGAATGAATGATGTGCAATATCTAGCCATGTGACCAAATTCTCCACACCAAAAACAATGACCTTCAAAGGATGTTCTATAATATTGAGCTCTGTTTGGTTGCCACTGTTATTCTTGTGTCATTCGGTATCTCTTGGCTATAGAACACACATTCTGTAAGTGTCTCATCTTTCCACAACAATAGTACCTAATGTAAGGAGCATTCCTGTGTGTTACTTATGCACTACTGGTTTTCCCTTGGGATCTACAAAAATTCTGATTCTATTTCGTCCCCAAATCTATCTTCATTCTCAGAGCAGGTTCTTGCGGTTTGTCTTCATCCATGACCGCTTTCTGTTTTCGTTCATGTCTCATACCAGTCTTATCTTTGGAACATGACTGTTGCTTCTTTTCCACTAGAGGTCTGTGCTCCACTTCTTTCTTTTCAGTTTTCTGAACAATTTGTTTTTCTGGCATTGTACTGGGTGTCACGAGTTTTTCTTGATCCTTAATCCTTTGTCGCAGACCAACAACTTCTTTTTCAAGTTCTTTGATACGTTTGACCTGCTCCTTTCCAGTGTTAGTCAAACAATCAATTTCATTCTTTTGTTCTTCAATTTTAAGCTTATACTCAACAATATTTTCTGAGCTCTCTGGTGTTGAAGATTTTAGTTTTTCAATTTCTTCTAACAGCTCAGATTTTTCTTCATCCTGTTGTTGCATATAGAGTTTGGCATCACGAACCACTTTATTGGCTTTCTTCGTATTTTCTCTCCAAACGTCTATCTCCTCAAGAGTTGCTTCCAATTCAGCTTGCATATCAACTCTTCCTTCAACTTCTTCTTCTTCATCAATGTCGGTTTCTTCCTTCTTCTAAGCACTACCGACAACTACCACCATAGCATTTTCCCCACGATCTTTGCAGTTTTCAATCTCATTATCCTCTTCATCCTCAGACTCATCTGAACTTTCAAATTCTTGTGAAATAATATTCTTCTTCTTGAAGAAATTTCTCTTGAATTGTTTCTTCCCTTTCACAAACGCTGAAGACTTATTGGGAATTTCGACTTTCTCATCATCATTATCGTTATCTTGAAACTTTTTGGGGCACATTGCCACAAGATGACCAACATTTCCACATCGAAAGCATGCTAGTGGAAGTTTCCCTTTAAACTTTCCTTTTCCTCTTTGCAAATTTGAAGAAAGGAATGACATCACCTCACCTGTCTCTTCTTCTTCTAGAGAATCTTCAACGGTGAGCTTTTTCATGGCCTTGAATGCCACTTCTTTGGATTTTCCCTTTTCCACAGCATCATTATCATCATTTCTCATTTCATATGCAACAAGTGTACTGTGCAGGTTATCCATTGTTAGCACTTTCGGGTCTTTATCTTCCAAAACTAAAACTTTCGGATTGAACCGAGGTGGAAGTTTCCTCAGGATGCGCTTCACAATTTTTATATCTTCAATAACTTCTCCAAGACCCCTCATGTCCTCCACTACAATGTTTACCCTGTCAAAGAATGCATCAACAGAATCATTCGGGTTCATTCTCAGATCTTCATACTTGTTCCACAACACTTACAACTTCACTTTTCTGACCTTTGTATCACCTTCATATATGTTCAATAGCTTTTTCCACATAGCATGTGATGTTTTGCATGACATCACCTTGGTATAAATAGCATTGGATAGGGATCCCCCTAAAGCATTGATTCCCTTTGCGTCAGTATCCAATTCTCTTCGCTCAGCTTCCGATAATGTCCCACTGTTGATGTCAGTTGTTATACCATGCATTGATGTTGTGAATACATTCATTCCCAAAGATCGGAAGTAGTGTTGCATCCGATTCTTCCATAGCTGAAAATTGTTCTCGTCGAAGATCGGAATCCCTTTATGATTAGTGACTTCCATTGAGAGAAGAACTAATATCAACCTTTCCCTCTGATACCAATTGTTAGGTCCACAAGGATGAATACCCTGAGAGGGGGGTGAATTAGGGTATGACTAATTTAAAATTAAAGTCTGTTTTGATCTTGTTTCGCTGTTAAGCAAAACACTCTTCTCTCTCTTTCTCGTTGCACAATATAAACAGAAAGTAAAGCATGCACAAGATACAACAATTTTTACTTGGTTCACCCTCACTGGGCTACGTCCAAGGAGCATACACCGGCAATGTGTCGATGTACCAAATCCACTATAACCACACTGTTGTTTACAAGGTTCGGGCTAGATCACTTCTATGCCCAGGCTCACTGCCTTTACAAAGTTTAGGGTCAGCTCACTGCTTTCCCAAGGGTCACTCCCTGTTTCTCTCTCTCTGGCTCACTGTCGGTGGAGAGGATCACCTTCTTCCTCTTCCTTTGCTCACTGCTCTGGAAAGGATCCACTCACAGTTTATAGACCTGTAGGTCTCTTCATTATCACTAATGAATGCATCCTCTGTTATATGTAGATGCTCTGTTGAAGTCCAACTTTCACCCATAGATGAATCTCACTTTGCACCAAAGGTATCAGGCAATCTTCCAGCTTCCACGCAGCCCTGAATCGCTGTTGGGAATCACCCTTACTTGGCGCCCTTCTCTAAGTCGGCACGCAAGTCTCGGCGCGCAAGTCAAAACTGGCGCACAAGTCCACCTCAACCACTAGCGCGACACAAGCTTCTGTAACTCCAAACTTGCGCGACACACACCCTTTTACGCCCAAACCAATTTTGGCACGCATCCAACAACTTTCGCGCTTCTTCAAAACTTGGCGCGTAAGTGTCACCAAACCACTTGCGCGACACTTCCTTCTTCAACTCAGAACTTGCGCGACACTCTTCCTTCCTCACCCAGACCACCTTGGGCACGCAACAATCACCTGGCGTGCAACGTCTACTTGCGCGACCACACACCACTTACGGGACCACCACACCTGCGCGACCACCACACCTGCGCGACGGGAGCTCTGATTTTTCTAAGTGTTGAACTCTGCACTGAATGAGGAGGGGTCGACCACTATTTATAGGCATTTGGACACCATGCGCGACGGCATGCAAGTCTCCTCTCGGCGTGCAAGTTTTGGAGCGCAAGTCTCTGCCGCGCAAATCACTTGAGCGACCAACCCTAAAACTTGGGCACCCCTTATTCCTTTGCCATATTTTGATACTCTGATCTTGAAAAACATAAGGCGTGCAAGTTTCCTCTCCTTTAAGTCAACGACGCGCAAGTCCCTTTTCCAAAAACCAGTTTTCTTCATTTGTTGATTTTCAGGCCCAAAAATTTGGCAAACACTGGAAAACGGCGCCACCTTGTATCTGCTCTTTTTGTACCACCTCCAGATCATTCATTCCTTTGTCGACGTTCTTGAATCAAACATGGATCGTTAACCACAGCCCTTGAACTCGACATGCCACCATGAAATCTCATTTGTCAACAAATTTGTATGTCATGGTTTGTTTTGTCAACAATCACAACACAGATGTTCACTTTGTCAACAAACACAATCACCTCAAAAATGCTTCAATGATACCTTGAGAGATTTTTGCCCAACAAATCTCATGTACCTCAATGCATCCTGGTGGGAAATGTTTCCCACTCAAATCATCACATATATACATCATTATAAGGGTTGTCCAACTGCATAAACATATCGCACAAAATAGAGGTCGGCTTCTCAAGTGCATGACTTATCACTATCATTATAGCTATATAAGGCTCGCATCACTTATTAAGGTTCTAAGGTGACACTCACAATTGTCTATACTCAATTATGCATGCACCCTCTCAGGGGGTTAATATATCTCGAGGGAACTCATTGGGACATCATACCACAGATACCTTACATGGGCCCCTCGGTCTTAGTCTCGTCCCTTGGGTCAACACCCATTACTTAGAGGGCATAACGCCCCTCAACATCCTCATGATCGAATTTGCCTCATAGGCATCCACACTGGCACCACTCTAAGGAGATGGTATAAAGACCATCTCACATCCCAAATCACCATCAGGTTGGTCCTCACTCACCCAACCCATCCAAATCTTACCCAAGGCACACCTACCCAGATACTCACATCTCAATGGGGAAGAAACACTCACCCCATGCTCATCGTACTAGTCCAATGGCTCGAAGGCATCTCAATGTTCTCACATAGTCAATCTCTAGACTTCATCTCAATTCATCACTCACCTCTACCAGGAGGTCACTATCACTAGGACCGCTAAATCTCGCTCATTTCATTTTATTTAATTCATTTCATTTGCACCCCTCAAAGTCCATATATCTCAAGGCATGCATTTATATGGCCTCGGTCATCAACATATGTGGCATCAAGCCAATGCACAAGGGTTCATCATGACTCTTGGCACTATCCAGTCCATAGGCATTTCACTTTAATTTAAAACAATTCATTTAAATAAAAGTCAATCGTCTTCGATGGCGAGATCACATACCACATGCATACATAATAAAATGTGTGTGCTCAAGGACCACATACCTCAATTTTGGAGTTATCCCCTTTTAAGTGCAGCCTGAAACCCCTCGCTTGTACTCGTCCAAGTCCAACCGACCATCGCCAACCCACACGAGGCCCTAACTCATGCCCACGTGTCTAAATTAATTAATTATAATCAATTTATAATTAATTAAATAATTGCAAATAATTATTCAATTTAAAGCGATTAGGCGTAATCGCCGAATAACTTACCGAACGACCTCGTCGCACTGAAATCGTGACCAAGCACTCACAGAAGGTCCATGACGTACTCCCGACACCTTTTGAGGAAAAGTCATAATACAAGACATTGTTTCAACAACCATTTTGATTTAATTTGACCAAAAACTCAAAAAAATCATATGGCGACATACCTCCAACGAAACAACATGTGACGGCATATGATCATCATCCCGGGTCATCCTCTAACCGAGTCTCATAAAAAAGCCTCATCATATAGATGATTCCACCATGCTTCGGTGGAATCGTAAACAAAACCCCAAATCGGGTCACCCAAAATCATAAGGAGAACAAGAGGATGAATGAAGAAAAAGAGGAGAAACCCACCATGAATCGTTGCTAAAATTGCACCAAATCCACCCCATTTCCATAGGGGGTGAGAGGGAATAGTGGGGGGTCGATCGGCCTGTGCACGAGAGGAAAAGAGAGAAGAGGAGAGGGGTTTTAAAATCGACGGGGGAATAGATTTTCCCCCATTTTAAGAAAATTGGGGCACACCACATCATGCACCATGGCATGTGTTACGCCATGGTTGCGCCCCCATGTGGCCCATGAGGGACCCCAACACGTTCGACACCACTTCTAAGGCTCTTACATGTTCGTCATTTCGAACAGGCACCTCTGCCACTCGAAATGTTCAGCATCATGTCGTTGTTTCCACCGCACCATACCCAGCCATAGTGAAACGCCCTCCACCACACCAAGTCGCGCACCACTCGCCACTCGTCGTTTTGCACCACGTGCGCACGCCTTAGGCCACCACCACGAGCACCCAAAATGTCCAACTTGAGCATTTTTGCTCCCTACTTCCCACAACCGAGAGCTCCTAGGCACCTCGTGAACAACCCAGGCACCAAGGCCTTGCCACACCAAAGCCCCTCCAACCTAGGTATTTCACCATCCACCACAGGATCCACTGCGGTGTGCTCCTCGTGGTGGTGCACCTACATCAAAATTTCACTGCAAGTTCACCCAACTACAGTCATGTCCACCCAAACACTTAAAATAATAGTCAGTTTCATTGGCAAGTTGTGCCAAATAACCCCAATTTTGAAGATAATAAGAGGTCGAAATTCACTCAACCAATCAAATAAAGATAAGGTTTTTAGATATTAGAAGCATCACCCCTTAGTTTAATCGCTTTTAACCATTTTAACATTCAATGTAATAGGTTAACTTTTACTGTGATAACATCTAACATTCACTGTAATAGGTTAACTTTTACCGTGATAACAATTCATTATGACTAGAAATAAAATTGACCTTATAACCAAATTTAAACATCATAATTCCAAATATAGAATATATTTTATCAAATTTTATTTCTAAAGATAATATAAATTAATTTTAATATTCACATAAAACATGTAAAAACCATTTTTAGAAAAAAACATCTTTAAACATTAAAAAAATATTCGCATTTCTTATCTAGGAAGAACTGATGTTAATTTGTTTGATTTGATATATTATCTACACATTTCATTGAAATCATTCATTAGTAGTAATTTGTTTTATTTATTAAGATAAAAATACATTGCACAGTATCCCCGACCTGCTGGAATTTTAATTCACCTCCTCACTCCAAGGCCGCCCATAAAACATACATATATCAAAAGGACACTAGCGCCCCCACACAATCAGCTGAGGCGTCGGTCGCAGGGACGAGTCCCCGGACCGGTTTGTTTCCTTACATGCGTTGTAATAAAAATAGCTTATGAAAAGAACACTAGTGACAAAACTTTAGCGTAGCACCAAAAGCAGCAAAGGCTACTTTGCAGCAAAGGCTATACAACATTTGCATCAATACACACTAAAGGCATAACAATCTTACTGTGGCAGATAGAAGAGCTGCATCAAGGCCGTATGCACGGAAGTAGAACAATAGCACTACTGCAGAAACATTGGAAAGATTCATACTCCACAAAACCTTGCAAGCAGCGACATGCAACTGGGAAAAATCCGAGCACTGACTCATTTAAAACAGAAAAGATTAAATCATCAACAATCAGCCTAGACAACATCACTCCAACAAGAAAGCTTCATAGAAAAAGGAGCAACGATTCCAGCATGGGAAGCACATGTCAACACCACCAAGAATGTTGGCAAATCATCAATAATTACAGCCCCAAGAACTTCAAAAATTGGGCTGCAGAATAAAGCAGAGCTTTTAGTACACTTTTCTTGATGTGTGGTTCAACCATTCTTGGCGACATTTTTATTGTTTGTATGCTTAAACATCAAAGCATGGTATCTGCTAGGGATGCAATAGAAGGATGACTGCCCAACAGAATGTGAAGCTTACGAATTGGCTAAAACAGTTGTAACTAAAATAGTAACAACCCGCTAACATACCCGACCGGCCGACCGGTGAACCGTACATGTCATGTCAACCGCCGATATAGAAGCCCCCTAATCCCTTACGCCGTCTTCATCAGCCCAGCCTGCATCTTTAACATCCGCGGAAAAACCATACTCCTGGTCACAGCCCAGATAGGAGTCGCACATAAAGTACAGGGTATACACCTTCTTTCCCCCTTCAGCAGGCGCGGCAAATTTAAGCCTCACCGTCAATTTCCTCTGCAGCGAAACCCTCCTAATCGCCAGCAACTGGTTCATCTTGGTATCCCCCACAACAAGCCACCACCCTTCTTCTTTAGCCTTCGGATACCTGGGCGCGTCCACTGCCCCGACCTCTGATACCCCTTCCAGATCCCTCTCGAGGGTCACCACCAGAGTCACATCCTCCCCCACCCTCACACCGCCGCTCTCCAACACCTTATATGCCAGCTCGATGTTCGGGAACCGGTTGCAGAACTTCGCGATATCCAGCAGCTGCAGATCCGACATCTGGAGCAGCTCCCACCGCTCATCATCCTCCATCTCCAAAAGTTCAAACACCGATTCAATGCTCTTCCCAGGGTTCTCCTGGCATCTCTTCGCCAGCTCCTTCGTGAAATGAGGGAGTTGGAGAAGGTTTGAATCGCGTTCCCACATGCCTTGCATCACCATCTGGCTGACCTCCATTGCAAGAAGCGCCAGGCTCAGCCACCCGTTACTGGAAATCACATCAACCATGGCCTGGAGCAGGCGCATCGCAGAGAGCAGCACCTCCCGCTGGTCGGATGCCAGGTTCTGGCCAAGCGTGTGGCGGGAGAAGTGTGCCTGGAGCAACGCGTTGGCCTTCACATGTGGGTCCGTGCACCTGGGGTTCTCGAAAGAGAATCTCTGGTGATGGATCAGCTTCCTTATCAAGTCCTCTTCGCCAGGTCGGATGGGGAGGCGCGCATATTCCGATGCCGATGCGAGAATCTCCAACAGACCCTTCATCCGGGTTTTCGAGGTGAGAGACGAACTGAATCTCTCAATTGTCGTGTAACTGATATAATAGTACGATGCGATCATGCCAAGATTCAGAGGCGAGAGATCCATGTCATCCTCGATGGCAAGACACTTGCTTGCTTCCAGGTCGCTCAAAGTGTTCTCAACCATCTCGGAGAGATGGTCAGAAAGATGCCGGTGGCTCACCCCCTGGAGATTGTAGTAGTTCGGATTCTGAGTGAGCCGGCGGTACATAAATGTCCACGTGAGATAATCAACGGCATCCTGCTTGTTCTCGATGACCCCAGCAACGATCTCCGCATTCACATTGTCATGAAGGCAGAGCTGTAAATGACTTTCGACCGGGAACGCTTCGTATAAGAACTTCTTGTAGTACTCCTTCCGAGGCGCATGACATAGAATCACACATTTTCCAGAGTTATCGAGGAGAGGACGGCTCGCATGACCCATCATCTGTAACAGATCACTGACAGGATAATTGGTGTGAGCATTTTCCCGCCCATCGTAATACTGAGTTCCCATGACCACCACCAGGTGGGCCGACAAGGATGCTCCCCAGCACATCGAGCTGCTCAGAACACAAACTTGAATCCACCCGGCTTTAAAGAGCTGTGAAACGACTTCCTGATCGATACTCGTTAACCCTTCATGCAAATAACCAACCCCGTGGCTTAACGTGGCAGCTAATACTCGGTCCCTGATTTTGCTCACGAATGGCTCCAAATCCTCCAAAGGCCGCAACAAAAACGCTGGATTCTCTCCACTGTCTGCGCTGGAGTATGTCATCAGGTCCATAGCCGTGAGCCCGACGTGCTTTCTTGTCGGAACAAACACAAGAGTTGGTTTCCCATTCCTGGCATGCTGCACAATCGCAGTGAACGTTGGCTTTGCCATTGCCTGCATTCTCGCTTCAAAATTAGCAATGTCGACACCCTGGATGTGGATCTCCAAAGGAACTGGACGGACTCCCGGAGGGAAATTAAAAAGGCCGTGAGACGTTGCACCAATCCATTCACCGAGGTCTTTCGCATTTGCAAGAGAAGTTGACAGGGCAACAATCCGGATCTTATTTTCACCCTGGCTAGAAATATATCTCATCCGAGAAACAATCACCTCCAGGACAGGACCCCCTTGACCGCCGATCAAGTGGAGTTCATCGACAATGAAAAGGCTCACCTGCTGAACATGCTTTCGCTGCTTCCATCGACGAGACAAAGCATCCCATTTTTCAGGAGTACTAATAATCAACTGCCCTTTTTCAAGAAGTTTCAGGTCCGTTGCTGTCTCCCCGGTCAGCTCAACCACTCGCAGACCTAGACCCTTCCCGAACTTCCCCTCCCAGTCACGATAACGTTCCTTGGCAAGCCCTTCCACAGGAGCAATATAAACAGCACGCAGCGCGCTCTCGGTGACTTTTTGGTGATTTCGCAATATAGCAAACTCTGCACAAATGGTTTTCCCACTACCAGTAGGTGCGGCAACCAAGACATTATCATCTGTATTGTACAAGACAGTGAAAACTTGAGTCTGCACGGGATTGAAGTGCTTGAAATCCTGATAAAGCGCTTCATAGGATGGATTCCTTAAAGCAGTAACTGGCAATGGCTGCAGGTCCAGTAACTCAGTTGGTGGCGGATACTTTTCGGGTAAAATGAGGTGCCGAAAGGAAACGGGTAAAATTGTTTGTGATCCAAGCCATCTATCCGACACAATTCGTATAAAATACTGAGGAGGTAGTGGTTCATAGATTGGTACTGTAAAATTCAAAGTGTGGTCCTCGTCAACATACTGCTTCTTCAGCAGAAAATATTCATGATAAAGAATATATTCCCCATCATTATCCTCCACAACAATCCAAAATGGTTCTACAAAGCCATGGACCCTGTCTTCCCACTGAAAGTCCGGTGTTATCATGAGTTCAACCCTCAGAACAGTGCGGGTAATCGGCTGGACCTGTGCCGCAAGGTTCAGCTTTGGGAATTGGTGAATGAATTTGTGAAGCGTCCTTCCCATTTTAGGGTACCGAATGAGCTCCCCAATTTCTTGTGACGATAGATCATAGTATCTTTCCCAGGCCAGATCTTTCTTCTCCATCTTTATCAATATTTCATTTGGAATCCCGTTGAATTGACGAAGGGGAGTCTGGACACTCCACATTCTTTTGTTAACCATTTTGCACAATTTCAAAGCCTTCTCAGCCAATTGTGCCCACCCTCTTTTCAAAACTATCTCAAAAAGAGCACGCATAAGGCGTCCAGCACTCTGGAAGAAAAAGAAAGATCATTAGCCAGTTACTAAAAGAGCATTTCAAAAAAAGAAACAAAATGACATTAGTAAACCTGAGTTATGAAGACCATGTCCGACGTCAGTGAAAGCCCCTCCAGCTTCAGCTGCGAAATATATGCTTGAAGCAAAACATTGATCTTGGCACTAGGCTCTTCCAGGCTTTCTTTGATGGGAATCGGAACGCGATCTAACAATTTTGCAAGCTCCATCTTCTCATCCTGCCTCACTGTCACATATTTGAACTCTTCACTGAGGGAAAACAACCGACAAAGTTCAATATCACCCATTGTTGGCTTCAAATGCTCATTGTAAGTGGATATCGTCCCATGAGTGACATAGTAATAGCTTGCGATTCGACCCAAATCAGTAACCTGGAAATATCCACTTTTCCTGTCGTACTTGATCAGATTATTTCTGTCCAAGACAGTTGCTGCAGAATGAATCTGAAAAGAAAAGGTGGCATAATTCAAGAAGCATGTAGACACTAGCTAATGGCCATCAGCACATCAAAAAACGCAACAGATTAATCCAAGGTTCAGATCAGGGATATACAAAATGATGAAATTTGCAGTAGCCTGCAGGATAAGAGTGCATCATAATAGAAGTGTTAAGTGTCCCACGTAGAAAGATTTCAAAAGACTATCCCTAACAGCACTCATTGAAAACTGTTTATAGCACTTATCACTTATGATAAGCAGTTCTAAAAATAATAATTGGCGTTTTCTGTCACTTATCACTTAAATAAGTGACAGGAAAAAACTTTTATTACAAAACACTTACACATTTGCACTCGTCATGATGGATAAGTGTTATAAGCATTTTTAGATAAGTGAAGTCAAATTGAGTCTTGTTGAAGAAACAGTTTTCTGCCACTAAATAAGTTTTCTTTTAATCACCACCTATTTTTTTAAACTGCTTATCATTAGTGTTTTAAGAGTTATGAGCAGTTTCCGATAATTGCTGTCAAAGCCTAAAAACACTATAGATTTGTTATGTTCGCTGGGTTCTCTTTTTATACAGGGTAGTTCTACAAATAAATGTTTTGTGATGGTTATAATGTTTTGTGTTTGTAGGAGTACAACCCTACACCTTACCTCAAAAAGAGGTGGAGCGGTTTATTTAAATAGATGAAGTAAAATAATACAACTGACAAAAAACCACTATGGGATTCTAAATACATGACACTAATTGGGTCCAACACTCCCCCCTCAAGCTAGAACACGTGTAGGTTGGAATAGGAGTCCCACAAAAAGAAACAAATGAAGAGAAAGACAATAAAAACTGAACAAGCTTCCCCTCCAGCTCGGTCGTATTTGTTGTGCATGCCTAGCTTTTTGCAAAAAAAGTTCAGTCGAGCACCAGAGAGGCCTTTGGTGAAGATGTCGGCAAGCTGATGAGCAGTTGAAACATAGCGAAAGGTGATTTGTTTCTACTCAAAGTGATGCCGAAGAAAGTGACAATTAACTTCAGTATGTTTTGTGGGTTCATGAAAAACCAGATTAGAAGCAATCTTTGTGGCTACTTTATTATAACACCCAAGATGAGTAGGAGTATGCTGCGGAAAACCACTTTCATGAAGTAATTGGCAAAACAAAAGAGGTTCAGTAGTGACAGTCATCATAGCACGATGTTCAAAATCAACACTAGATCGGGAGATGACATTTTGTTTCTTGCTACGCCAGGAGATTAAATTATCAGCAAGAAAAACCACAAACTCGGAAGCAAACTTCCGAGTAAATAAGCACCTGGCGTAGTCAGCATCACAGAAGGCATCAATGTTCAAATGACTGTAATGAGAATAGTGAAGACCGCATGCAGAATCTTGCTTAATGTATTTGACGATGCAAAGAACAACATCCCATTGGGATTTCGTCGGATGATCCATGAATTGACAGACCATGTTGACAGTGCAGGCAATATTGAGACAAGACATCATGGGATAATTGAGTTTGCCGACAAGACGACGATTCCTATTTGAAAGAAGGTACAAGTCACTGGTATCATGGAGGGGCCTTTCCCCTAACTCAAGAGGAGTGTCGAGAGCAGTCGTTTGAGACAAGTCAGTATCATGTAAGACATCTAATGCATATTTGCATTGTGGAAGAAAGATCCCATTTGTATGAAAGTGTATATATGGATGAGTGCAGCAATAGGGGGTCGGGCCGACGTCGTCAGGGAGGAGTCACGCCGATGCGGAAGACGTACTCACCTGGGAGGCGCAACGCGTCAGTCACTACCACGCTAGCTGGAGAAGCGCGACGACGGCATCACGTCCGCCCAGGTTGCGTGCGCTTGTGATGCGCAACAAGGTGGAAGGAGGAAAGCATGGAGGGAGCACGAAAGGGGAGATGGCGCGTCACGCTGGAAGCGGGGGGAGGGGAACTGCGCCTAGGGGTGCTTCCTAAGGGCGCACGTCACGGGAGGAGGAATAGGGCGGCGGCGACTAGGGCATGGGAATGATGCACCAAAGGGGTGGGATCGAATCAGGGCTTTGATACCATGTAAGAGTAAAACCCTACTCCTTACCTCAAAAAGAGGTGGAGCGCTTTATTTATATAGATGGAATAAAATAATAGAGCTGACATAAAACCAATGTGGGACTCTAAATACATGACACCGATTGGGTCCAACGGTGTTTTTTCCTTTTCTTCTATTGTTGTTTCTTTTATCTTCCTTTTGGCTTTTTTAGGGCTGTAGTGGTCTGCTTCAGCTTCTGCAAATGTTGCTAGTGCAGCAGATGTTGCGAAAATGTCAAGAGTCACATGACAGAGGTTTGAAGATGAAGAAAAAAACGAAAACAAAAGAAGAAGATGAAGAACACAAACGCATCAATTTACGTGGTTCGGGAATAATCTCCACGTCTACGGAGAGGCAGAAATATCACTATGAAATCCGAGAGCACAATTATAGGGATATCTGAAAGTTTCTAACACATAAACCCTAACTCGAAATGAGCTAATAAAAATGATGACGAAGTACTGTGCCACCAACCGCACAGTAGGTCCACTGTGCTACAGTGAACAATGGTTGGAAGTCCGCACTGCTACAGTGTTGCAGTCACCCAAGTCCAAGTTGCTACAGTGGCCAATGTTGTCAAAGGCGCGCGCCGCAATAAGACGCAAAGGCAGCTTGGGGATGCGGCGGGAGGCGCGGCGCAAGGCGCAACTAAGGCGCATGCGCACATAATTAATTATATTCAGTTTTCAATAATATTTTAAATTTAAAAAAGCTTAAATTCAATAAAAAAATGCAAATTAAAATAGATACTGATAATTTTTAACCAAAATCATAATCAAATAATCAATCTTTGAGAACCTAAACATCAAAATCATCTTCAATGGAAGTTTCATCATTAATGAAAGCTTCCTAAACATCAAAATCATCATCAATAGAAGTTTCATCATTAATGAAAGCTTCATCGTCACTGTTGCACCCTTCATTTGACTCGTATGCCTCTGAATCTTCCTCTTCAACATCATTCATCTCATCAGCAACTCGTGCACGCTTTGTACCACCATGAGATTTGGAAGAAGTGGAAGTTGCTAAGTTTGATTTCGATCTGAAAGTATATTCAGGCTCTTCAATCCCAGCGGCAGCAGCATACACACCCCATGTTAAACCTTCAGCACCCTCATCATTAAATACAAAGTCGTTATCAGCATCCTCATCCTCTTCGATCCTCCCAATAAGTCATTCATTGCTATCATCAATCTCTTTGAGTGTAATGAGATCAATGGTGTCACGGATTTGAAATCGACGTTTCAATCCACGATTATATTTGATGTAGACCAAATCATTTAGTTTTTGTTGACGTAGTCATTCCTCTTTTTGCTATGAAGCTCCAATATAAATTATAATTCAATTGTTAATATTATAAAGTTTATAATAATAAAGAAAATGCATTTAGAAAAAAAACTTACATAGTCAAATATGCTCTAGTTTCTCTCACATCCCGATGCGCTGCAAGTGAGATTAAGAACCATCAAAGCAAATTTTTGCAAGTTTGGGGTTGAAGATCCAAACATAGACCACCATTCAACAGGAGCCTTCTTGTTCCGAAGTCTAATTGCCAAAGAATTTGCAAATAGACCTTCTGCCTCCTTGTACAAAGTGATTTCATCCATGATTTTTTCTTGAATTTCAAGGCTTGAAACGAGCCTTTGAATGGATATTAATTCATCTTGTACTTCAAAATCCAATTGGATATTTGGATTTGAATAACAAAATTCGGGATTCAAGAAATACCCCGCAGCATGCAAAGGCTGATGAAGTTGAATTTCCCACCTACGATCAATAATAGTAAAAATGTCTTTGTACTTCTCTTCATCAAAAAAGCCCTCATGATTGCCTCTTTAGCCCTATCCATGGCTTCATAAATGTATCACATTGGTGCCTTTTTCTCCCCATCAACCAATCTAAGCACTTTTACAAGTGGATTGGTCACTAGACAATACAAAATAAAAGTCCAAAATGATGGCATCAATATGATTTTAGAAACTTGTTTGCCTTGAACCTCTTTAACCCACTTGCTTCTTGCCCACCCATCTGATGTGAACATTTTCCTCAAATTCTCCTGCTTGTGAATACTTGTCATTGTGAGGAAAGCGATAGCAAATCTAGTTTTTGCAGGTTGAAGCAACTCTTTTTTCCCTATGGATTCCCTCATCATATTCAACACCCCCGGACGAGTATATATAAAAGAGCTCAAAGAAGTTGCTCGTTTCAATGTCTGCATGCTTATGTCAAGTTTCCCAATATCCTCCAATATCAAATCCAAACAGTGGGTTGCGCATGGAGTCCAGTAAAGATTTGGATACTTTACCTCAAGCATTTTCCCTAAAAATAGGATTTGAAAAGAATAAGAAACAAACATAAATAAAATTCTTAATATGCATAACATAATGTATATGTATAAACTTATATACTGATAAGGTGGATAGAAATAATACCCGCTAAAACATTTGAAGAAGTGCTATCAGTGACAACTTGAACAACATTTTCTGAACCAATACGTTCCGCAAATTTGGTTAGCAATTCAAATATTTTGTCTCCATTTTTGCAAAATGATGAAGCATCGATTGAATCAACGAACATGCTCCCTTTGCGACAATTCACTAAGAAATTGATCAATGTCCTTTGTCTTTTATCCGTCCAACCATCAGACATAATTGTGCATCCATGTATTGCCCAATCTTGTTCATATTCTTCTATCATTGTCTTTGTGTGCCCCATTTACTTATTTAACAATCGAACTCTCACCTCGTGATAGCTCGATGGCTTCATTCCTAGACCAAATTGCTCAATTGCTTCAATCATGGGATGAAAGCTATCATATTTCACAGCATTGAAAGTTATTCCCACATCTACATGCTCTCTCTCGCATTTCTTGTGCTCTTCGGTTTTGTATGCATCTATGATCGTCTTTTGTTTTTCTTTCCTACCATGAACAATTTCTTTTGGGTCACGTGTAAAATATGTATCCATTGGTCCGACATTACGCGGTGACTTAAATGATGACTTTCCCGCAGTAGTTCTTCCAGCTTTCGGATTGATCTTTTCAATGTCATCATCATCTTCATCTTCATAATGGAAATCGTCAATATCCGGAAATATGTTTCGCTGTTTCTTTTCTTCTTCCTTTTTTTTCATATGTTGTCTTATCTCCTCCTTCACGTGATCTGGATATTTCTTACAAGCAGTAGTATTTCTATATCCTCCAACCATGTGCTGCTTCAGTCAATTAATACCTCCTCTTTTTGTTTCTAAACAGAAACTGCATGTTACTAAATCTTTGTCGCCGGGATTTCCTGGATAAGCATACTTCCAAACCGGGTCTTTCCTTACACTACTTGGAGTTGCACTAGTTGGTGTTTCGGCACGATTATCACTCGTAATTTCACTGCTTCGTGGATGTTGCAGCTGATGTTGATGGAAATAGAAGACCCGGAGTTGGAAGGAAAGATGAAAACAAATGAAAATGAGACATAAATAGAGAAAAATTGAAATAGAGGTTGAATAATAGGAGATAGGAATATAAATAACCTTTTGGCTGTAGAAGAATGCAGCGTGCTGCTATTTCAACGGGTGCAGCGAGGTCCAGCGAGGTCCAGCGAGGTCCAGCGAGGTCCAACGAGGTGTAATGAGGTCCAGTGCAGCGAGGTGCAGATGTAGCGTGGTGGTGAGCAGCGAGGTGCGTGGTGGTGCAGCAAGGAGAGTGGTGAGCAGCAAAAAATTGTTGTGCAGCAAGGAGTTGTGCATGATACTTATACTGTTTTATGTTATGTTTTTTTATTAATATATTAAATGTGTTAATTTAATAGGTAGGTGAACAATTCCCGAGCGTTGCGCGTCCATTCCCGATTTCCAGCGACGTCTGGCCCGAGTCCCTTCCCTAATATTCTTCACCCGCCGCGTCCCTTCCCCAATCTCCGCCACCCACTGTGTCCCTTCCCCGATCTCTTGCCCCAATCTCAGCCAGCCGATCGCCCTCCTCACCCACCCACCCCCGATCTCGTCACCGCCTGTATACCCACAATCTCGGCCGCCACCCACTATCACGTCGCTCGCTCCTGATCTCCGTCGTCGCCCTGTTGTGTCGCCCCCGATCCCATCGGCCACGGTGCGCCTTACTGCGCCACTGCGACTGGCGCCTTTAGCGCCCCTCTGTTCGGCGCGAGAGGCGCGCGCCTTTGGCACGCCTCGGTGAGGCCGCACCGCCTCACCACTATTGAGACGCAGCAGGTGCGCCTCCCCTCGCGCCAAGGCGGGGTGAGGCGAGCACCTTTAACAACACTGACAGTGGCCGGTGGCTGGAAGTCCGCTGAGCTACAGTACCACTGTCTCTTAAGTCCGCCCTGGTGCAGTTCCCTGTCGGTGTCGCCGGTCAGCCCTGCTACAGTGTCATGTTAAAATCCGCATACCTGGTCAGCTCTGCTACAGTTAGTTAGAGTTGCTACAGTTCCCCAAAAAATGGGTTGAAGGCCTTCGGCCCCCGGAGAGCAAGGGCGCGTTGCCCCCTATAACCCCCAACGAGCTCACCGCGGAGCTCAACCTGCAGAGTTCCAACCTCGTGCGAAGTATGGGCCGCAAACATTAGACTCAACATCATCCAAAACGGATGGGGCTATACCAATCCAACACC
This sequence comes from Viscum album, assembly GCA_963277665.1. NCBI lineage: Eukaryota > Viridiplantae > Streptophyta > Magnoliopsida > Santalales > Viscaceae > Viscum > Viscum album. The sequence goes on along the minus strand of OY728137.1, from coordinate 514,553,931 downwards.
AAAAACTCAATTGTTAGACTGGTTGCTTAATTGTCCCCTTCCTTTTGAATCTTATGATTTTGGTTTCGGGTTTTGTATAAATGCAGATGTGACAATTGGCTAAATGAAATCACTGACAGAGGAAAGAAATATGAGGAGAAACAAAAGCACGTGGCTGAAATATTTTTGAAATTAGCCATGGAAGGGGCCAGGTTTCATGATATTCAGGTGTACGTAATTTGGTTGCAATTAATACTATTCTTACTTTGTTACTAACAAAAGGTATTAATGGAAATAGAGAGTGGAGTGGGGATAGAAAGTAGCAGTAGACAGCCAGTCACCACAAACTTGAACATAAACTGAAATGATGAAGATAACTGGTTGAAAAGTGGAGATAAAACGGAGAAAAAATACATAATTAAAGATGTGGCATCTATAACAGAAATGTGTTCTGCAACTGCTAACTTATAGCAGATACCAATACAGGTTGCAGGCATTTTCTGCTTCCTATTACGCATGTAAATATAGAATTGAAAGCAAAGTATATAATGCTATACATTATTTGAAATTGTGCTGCAATTTCTGCTTCCTATAATTGTGATCTGTGATTAGAATTAAATATGAGCAAGCATGAAAGCTGTGAGGGGATTAAGACAAAAGCTACCAGAAATAATGAGGAAACTTATGCATCAACTGAGACAATGATTGAGTTAATGTTATAATGGGGCAAAATAGATATGATTACGAAAAAAATATGTATTCAACAGCTGCAATCTTGATGATTACCAGATCAGCCCTCCTCTCCTCCAAGGTTATATCCCTAGTCAAGACATCAGGTGCCAAGCCATAAAGAGTAGGATTTCGCAGCATTCGGACATAAAGATAGGTGTATCCAATCCAATTGCAGGCTTCTCTCGCATTTTGGACAGTCCCGAGAACAATTTCAGCATTAAGTTGATCTGCTAATTTAGAAATAAATTGACTTTCAATTGGGAGCTGCTGATTCATCAGAGAAAGGTAATACTGTAGCTCGCTATGGCCAGTGATGATTACCCCTTCTCCATAAGTATCATATTGAGGTCGTCCTGCACGACCCAGCATCTGCATGACATCTAAAGGGTTCAGCTCAGTCCATGCACCTTTTTCTGGATCATAAATCTGGGTTCCTTTGATTATGACGGTGTGTGCAGGCAAATTAACACCCCAGGCTAGAGTAGCAGTGGAAACCAATACTTGGACATGCCCATCACCAAAGAGATCCTCAACAAGCTGACGGTCAGCCCTTGCCATTCCAGCATGATGAATTGCAAAGCCATATGGAAGCAAATCCTTAAGATCATTGCTCTTGACCAGTTCTGTATGGCTATGAAGAATCTCCCGGCTAGCACTATCCTCTTTCAAGAATCTACCAAGGGTGTCACTCGCCAGAGCTGTATCTCGTATTGAACGTGCTGTTTTGGCTGTTTCTTTTCTAGAGTGGACAAAAATTAGAACTTGATGCTTTCCTGCAACAGCCAATACTTTCTCATAACAAACATCATTCATCAGTTGAAACCTCTGCAGTGGCTTCTTTACTGTGATCCCAATATACTGCTGCGCAAGAGGGCAAGGTCTGTAACTATTGTCAAAATGGAACAATCCCTTCATCAGATCAACACGAAGAAACAAGGCCACATCTTCATAGTTTGGAAGTGTGGCAGATAACCCAACCAACCTAATATGCTCTTTAGTGGTTTCAACCTGCCTAACAGTCCGAGCAACAATACTTTCCAGCACAGGACCTCGATTATCATGAAGAAGATGAATTTCATCAACAATAAGAAGTTTAATTAGCTGTGTGTAAGTGCGATCCCCAGATTTTCTGGTAATGATATCCCACTTCTCAGGAGTTGTCACAATTATTTGTGTTTCTTCAATTTGTTGGCGAGTAAGGGACTGGTCTCCGCTCAATTCTTTCACCTCGACACCATAATGCTGCAGCCGATTAGACAAGTTGCCAACCACTTCTGCGACGAGAGCTTTCATTGGTGCCACATAAACTATCTTATAATTATCATGGTTGAATGAACCATCTGCATCTCTATGCAATGCTATCTGCTGAAGAATAGCGAGCACTGCAACATTAGTTTTTCCAGCCCCTGTGGGAGCACACAAGAGAATATTCTCAGCGGTAAAGAGGGCAGTCTCAAAAACTCTGCTCTGCACACGGTTTAACTGCGACATTCCACTGAAAGCTGGCTGTGCCCAGTCAGGCATGGTAGATACCTTTACAAGCTCTTCATCAGGACCAAGGGGTTTTGGCCTTAGGGCTGGGACATGAACTTCTTCATAGCCCTTGCTATGGTTTTTATAAGATCCCAAAGGAAGCTCGCACTTTTTGTTTGCCATTAAAAGGCCACCTTGTTGGAAAGCAAGGCTGCCAAGATCAAGCAACTGGCATTGACCCTTCAACCAAGCACTGTCTACATCTCTATCAACCAGGCTTCTGTGACTGAAGTCCCCATCTCCAACAGTTTCATCTTTCAAACGACGAGCCTCTTCCCTTATACTCTTCTCCAAGTTCTTTTGTCTCTCTTTTGCAGTTGCCCTTGTAGCATGCAACTGCTCTAAAATTGCAGTCAAATCTGGACTCAGATTCATCATTTCCTCCTCAATCTTCTTCCTCTCGACTTGGTCTTCTGCCCTTGCCAGCCGAGTACACCACACTATTTTCAGCCGGTTCCGCAACAGAAACTTGATGAGACTAAACTTATCAAACTGGAGATGCACTAACAACTTTGTTTCAACTTCTCTGTCATCCCCTTCAGCAAGTATTTTAAGTACCTCTTCAGCAAGTTTTTGGCACTGTTGTGGATCAATCTGGTGTTCATATGCTTGTGAGATTTTTCTTTGAAGCCAATACGCGTCAATGTCTTGAACATTTAAGGTCATGCCCTCATTAGCTTCCTGCATATCCTCATCATCAATTCCACCACCCATCTGCATCGCCCCCATTCCATTTTGCTCTAAAGCTTCATCTTCCTCCTCTTCATCCTCTTGCACGATATCAAGATCACTGTCATCTTCTTCATCCTCATTTTCATCAAACTCAACAGCAACACCCATATCATCATCAAGAGCATCATTGCCATTAGTTGTTGTGGATCCAGGAACATCACCCCCATCCTGATAATCTGTTATTAGCCTCCCAATCGAAACCAGCTGATCAAAAATATTGTTGGGGATGGGATTTAACAATTTTTCAATCTGCTTTTTCTTATCAGGGTTCTTAATACTTTCGTTCTTAAGGACAGCCAAAATCTCATCAGCAGCACCACTTACTATATTCAATGGCTGGCCACCCAATTGCTGTTGAATTATGCTAAGCATGGCTTCATATGCAGCCCTAGTTTCCTTGGTCTTTGGCTGGTAAACCCCGTCCTCAGAGACAGTGAGGACACTTTCCTCCTGTAGGCGCCGTTTCTTGCTCTGTCGGCTTAGGGGCTCTGTAAGTAAATCACGTTCCTTTTTTTTCTTTGATTTTTTTAGCTTCTCATCTAACTCGGCAGGCCTACCTCTATAAGCTCGATCCCCAAAGGTTTTTGGATCTATCTTCCCATAGAGAGATTCAGGCTCTCCAGTTGGCTCATGTGTGTCTCGGGGCCGAGTGTCTGTAGTCAATACAAGACTAGAGTTCGCTCGATATTCATACTGTTTAAATCGAGCATGGGCCTCAGCTCCACCCCCCAGGTGCGCCATCCAAATCAAATTTCACGAAACCTGTATCAAATGTGAAAAAAGGTAGAATTTGGATTAAAAAAATTCAAAAAATGCACCCATGGTTAATTGCTAGAAAAAGAAATTACTGCCTAAATCTGGCTGCCTGTTTCGATGTTATGCATAGAAAGCATGTCTTAGTTTGCTCATATTTACAAAAAAAATCACAATTAGACATGTCCGTTTACTGCCTAAATCTCCAAGACAACTATTGAAGGAATGAATTTGACCTAATTCGGTTTGATTTAATCTGACAGGAGTTTCCAGTGCTAAGATACTGGGGAACAAATTCAGATTAATTAAAACAAATTTCAGCTATAAACAGGCTACACCGATGTTTTCCAACAAAAACAAGCTTGAAATCTAGATTGATAGGCCCAAGATAATCCAAAAAGAGGAATAACAAGCTTGAATTTTAGGTTGAACGCCCAAATAAGATTTACAGAAAAAAAAAATTGCACGCGTACCGTGGGATTCGTTTTTCTGTGGAAGCACGGAACTGTTCCGATCGGTTCGCGTGGATCTTATCTGATAAGCGAGGGTTCGTCTCCTTGTGGTTCTGACCTGAAATCGTAGGCGGTAGGCGTGAGGTCCGACCGAGGCCTCTTCTGGTTCTCCGATCAAGGATCTTCTGGATCTGATGCTCTTCGTCCGCGAAGCCTGATTCACAGTGATGTTCTGCGGTCTGACTGGCGTGCTCCCCTGTTGTGTTTTTTGGAGGATTTCTGGTTTCCGGTGCTCGCGGCGATTGGGTGTTGCTCCGGATTCACCAGTGACGATCCCGCTTCTGTTTACAAAGTTACCAATGAAGAACGATTTGGCGGAGGAAAAATCTTCCAGCTCACGGATAAAGAGGGGCAATTATCAATAACAATGACGATCATTCTTTGTGGGGCGCATGTCCCTGCTTTTAATCGGAACTTTTTTATCTGAAATACTTTCACTAAACACGCTGCAATCGATATGACGTACGGGGTATCAATTAGGAAAATTGGATCGACACCTTATTTTCGAATGCTTTGGTATGAAGGATAAAAAAAGTGTTTCGGAAGGTCGTCGTTTGATAATCTCCTAGTATTGTTAGAAGATTTGAAGGGTGGAGAGATATCATAAGTAATGATTTTTCCAAATCCTCATCCTGGATGTGGCTTCAGATTTTATGCTTATTTTATAATTGACTCGGGTATATAGAAAAAGATTGTACAGTAAAAGTGGCAAACAAAGAATGGAAGCCGGTGATGCAGTACGGTCTGTGACTACGTACAAAAAGTTTGTGATCGACATTCATATCTAAATTTGAAAGAGATAGAGAGAGGCTCAATAAGACACTATGTGTGCAAGAGACCCTTGTGAAGAGTAAGATCATTCACATGAGACCCCCTAATCTCCAAACAAAGTTATGTAATATAGAGCTTTCAAGTGGTGTAGAGATGCTTTTGCCAAAGGTTCCTACTATCAAAACTACTAAACCACATGAAACCCATGTGGCCACCTCAACAACAATGACCATGCCCATGGGCTTCATCCATCCACCCATTGGGAATATTCTTATCCCGCTGACCAATCCCAAACGCATCTGCTCGGACCCCCCAAACCCCATCGGTATTCCTCGGGGCACCCCGGGTGAGGTCCCTTACTCCTTTTACTATGACTGCACCTAAAAATCCTCGATTGTGGAAAAGGAAGGCGAGAGGCGACCATGGGTGTGATATGGGATTAACTGAAATCAGTGGATCCAAAAGAACTTTAAAGGAATCGTTGACGAATGAACGATATCCCAAAGGGTGGAAAATTGCTAATGATGGAACTCTACTTGAATTGCAAGAGGCGGATATTGGAATAAACCAGCCCCACCCATCACAATGATCATCCTAAGCTGGAACTGTCGTGAGTTTGACAACTCACGCACGGTTCAGATGTTCCAGCACCATTGCGCTAAAAGTCGTCATGATATGGTTTTCTTGTTCGAAACCATGTCGGAAAGTAAGGACATCGTTGGTATTACAAATAAAAGCGGTTTTCATGGCTGCTTCTCGGTCCCCCGCCAAGGCCACTTGGGGGTGTCTCTCGTGGAAATACAACTTCGACGTCAGAATCATATCTTACTCACTTAATCACGTGATTGCATCTGTCCATGAGGCTCTCTCTCCATCTTGGACATTTGTGGGTTTTTATAGATGACCAATGCAAAACGAGAAATGAAAATCTTGAGATATTCTTTATTCACTGCGACGAAGATTTCCTGGTCCCACCTTGATTAGCGGGGACTTTAATGAGATTCTGCTGCAGAATGAAAAAAGCGGGGGCACAAGACAAACCTTGGCCTTGATGACAGGATTTCGGGATGCGGTCACCAGGGCGGAGCTGTCTGATCTTGGTCATGCAGATAGCTCCTTCACTTGGTTTCGAGGAAACACGAAAAACACACACATTGTAGAGCGTCGAGACAGATTTTTGGGTTCGACATAGTGGACCAACAAATTCAGGATGTTCCATATTTCTCACTTAGCTCCGATCTCATCAGACCACTGCCCTATTGTCATCGATTTTTCCCACAGATTTCGCAACTCAAGACACGTGAGTCCTTCATATTTGAAAGCTTATGGGAAAAAGATTGTGAAAGCGAAGAAATTGTCTGCTCTTGCTGGAAGGGGAGAAATTTGGCCATCATCCTCAACCTTCAGCAGGTGGCTTCTAATTTGAGTTCGTGGAGCAATCTTAAATATCACCAAACCGACAAGCGTTGCGACTCAATTGAAAGACAGTTGAATGCCCTTCTTGCGCGGTCTCCTACCGATGTTATTCTCTCCAGAATTAACTACCTTGAACGTGAGATGGATTTAACTCTCCACATTAAGGAGGGCTTCTGGGCAATGTGGGGCGGCCATTAAAAGAAAGAGATTTTCTCATCCACTTTGGATAGAATTGAAACAAAAATCCAGGGATGGACTCTGAAAAGAATTTATAAAGCAGGAAATGAAACTCTTATCAAGACATCTCTTCAATATATCCCAAGCTATGTTATGTCCCTGTTTAAGCTTCCAGGAGCGATTATTGATCAAATTCACTCCAGCATCGCTAAATTCTGGTGGGTCCACAATAATGGAAGAAACAAAATCCATTGAATCATGTGGAAATCACTTTGCGCCCCCAAAGCGGGCGGGAGGATGGGCTTATGGGATTTCCGCCTCTTTAATGATGCCATTTTGGCTAAGCAGGGTTAGCGTCTTTTGACTTAGCCCTCTTCTCTTTGTGCGCATATTCTCCATGCAAAATATTTCTCCCACTCATATTTATGTGATTCTTCTTTAGGTCCCCGCCCTAGCTTCCTATGGAGAAGTATTTGGGGATCATGAAAACTACTTTGTAAAGGAATTGGTTGGAGGATCGGGGATGTCACGAAAGTTAATATATGGAATGATCCTTGACTGATTGATAATGATGGAATGCTGGATACTCCCCCGGTTATCCCAGGATCTAAGAATGCCACTGTCTACTGCCTTTTCAATAATGCTGGTAATGGTTGGTGTTTGAATAAAATCGATTCACGGTTCAATGAAAGGGATAAAATGACCATTCTTAGCACTCCATGTGTGATGGATGCGGGGCAGTATTGTATCTTCTCGTCTAAAGACAATTCAGTCTTCTATTAAGTGAAATTGAGATATAGGCTTGCTCTTGATGCCCATGTTTTGGTTGGGAATGGCCCTGGAAAATAATTTGGAAAATGGATGCTCCCCCAAAGATCTGTTACTTCTAGTGGAAAATTTGCACTAGTATTATTCCTACCATGTATTTCCTCTCTTTTAGACATGTTACCAATGAGCAGTGATTCCCCTTATGCTTGGACGAGCTGGAATCTCCTTTGTACACAGTCATCCACTATTCAGGGGCTAAGGCAGTTTGGAATGCCTAGGGATCTCCTACAAAGCTTTTGTTAGATACAGCACCAGATCCCCCATCACTGTTAATGATACAGTCATCCACTTCCCCTGCAGCTATAGTCGCCTCATTATGTTCGGTGGCATGGATTATTTGGGTCAGACATAATGATTTTGTTTTCAATCACATATCAAAATCTTGTGCATTCTGGATCGAATAGGCCACTTCCTGGATTGAGACATGGAAGTGTGAAACTGCTCTGGCTGGGTCGTCTGGCTCTCGATCAACTGATGAAAAATGGAGCCCCCCCTAAAGGGATATTTATGATCAACGTCGATGCTTCTCTCTCTAAGGATGGGATTATCGAGGTTGGTTTGATGATTTGGGACCATTACGGCAGGATTATTGCAGCCAAACATGAATCACGCCATGCCTTCTGGGAACCTGCCATTATTGAAGCCTGCGTCGTCCTTACTGGTTTGACTTTCACAAAAGATTGTGGATGGAATGCTATCAACGTTGAATCGTATTGCCTTACCATTGTCAACTCCATTAGCACAAGTGACTAAAGACTCCAATATTCCAACTTCCTCATTAAGAAGATCCAACTACTCAACCACAACTTTGTAGTTTGTTCCTTATCCTTCATCAAAAGGGAGGGAAATGAAGCATCTCATCGTTTGGAAACTCACAGTCTATCTGAAGAGAACCACAATTGGTTCGATTGATTTCCTTTAGGGATTTTTTCTCTTATTTCATCTCATCTTCATGATTAATATATTATCCTTTGCTTGTCAAAAAATAACACTAAGTTGAAATAGTATTAAATGTATGGATGTTAAGAGTAGATGATAACTATAATATATCTGTTTGAAGTATGTTAGTGAAGAAACCAATGGCAAAATTATATTGTAAAAACAATAATTTTTTGAAGTTAGAAATAATTTAAATTTCAAATCTAATAAATTTTAAGTAAATATGGATATGCATTATTCAATTGTGGATAAATCATAACATGAGAAGGCTAATAATGCAAATGAAAAATTTACATGAATGATATCAGAACGATTTACAGGAACAATTTATGTAAACAATTTTATAGTAATATATGTTATCGAAGAAATATTGTTTTTTAAAGTAAGAATGTCGATGAATAATGATGAAAAACAATTTACTAGAGTAATTTAAATATTTTCTTAAAAAAAGCCTATTATTATACCTCCCATCGAGGTACTGGATTTCATCATACAATTATTATTGAAGGGAGAATCAATGGTGGCAAGGAAACCTTCAAGTAACTTGAAGGAAGGGATGATTTTGGTTAGTGAGGGTAAAAAACTAGGGTGAAAATACACATGCCATATTTTAGGGGGGAAATACACCAAAACTGGCTAAAATATCAACATAATCATATTTAAGTGAAAAAATTCAACATAAAATAAATGCGGTATAAAGCCCCATAGAGTGTCCATGTGGCTGCATAGGGTCTCTGCCCTGTTGTTGCATAGGGAGATGCCCCACGAGGAGACCACGTGGTCCTAGAGGCACTACTACAAAACATGTTTTTAACAATGATAAAAATGATATTTGTCAGTGCTTAAAAGCACTAACAATCTAAGCGATATTAAAAGCCCACAACCTTTATCAGCGCTTTTTAGAAGCATTGATAAAGAGTGTATTTATCAGTGCTAGATGAAATGATCATAAATCAACCCTTTATTAAAGTTGGATGAAGCACTGATAAAGGATACCTTTACCGACACTTCATTTAGTGCTGATAAAGGTAATTTCAGTTGCTACACAACTGCAACTCTATAGCAGTCATGCTACAACCCTGTAAAATCAAACTCAATAGGAATACAAAAAAGAGAATAGAAATATACAGTAAACCAGATTGAAATACAAATAACACATTGCACTATCATTTTAATTCAAAATTTACATACAAAATATTTACATTAATTTCATATTTACAATTAACCCAAAAAATTTGCAACTGATATATAAAATCAAAACTACCAGACTCTTTTTTGTTGGTGCTGGGCGTAGCAGAAGTTTGCATTAGTGGGTGATATATTAAAGTTTATTTTAACAATCATTTCCCAAAACCAAGAGCGAGGATCTTTCATGTCAAATTTATAATTAATTTACTTAATATCTGAAGAAATAAATACTCAGGCTTAGGAAATTTCTTTGTTGATGATTGTTGATCGTTCGAAAAGGCCCTTCTGAATTGTCTTTGTTGCGCTTGTGAGGATCCAAGGGTAGAATCCCTCCAATGGTGACCCACACATGCTTTAATGATCTTTGAGCAACACCACTCATTCTCCAGGTGCTAGCACGACAAATCAAATGTCTTTCATTGTTCATTCTTGATTGATCATTGTTTGGTATTGAATAAATTCTCTCTCGGGTTTCTCATTCTTAAGAGTGAGAGAGGAGGAGTCGAGAGAGATTTTTTTTGTGCGTAACAATTCTCTATTCTCAAACTTGGAATTGGTTTCAAATTATTTACACAATAGATGTAGGCATCTATTTATAGAGCTCAGATTTCAGTTACAAAATTTAATTGCATAAAAACCATTAAATATAATTATAACCATTAATGAAATCCCATGCCACCTAATAATAATAACAGTATTATTATTTTGTGGTGCGCCAACTTGCGCAAAATGGATAAATAATATTTACCGACTTGTAAATAATTATTTTATCACCGAATACGATCTTGGTCTATTCGAACTCCTCTTGTATTTATTGAACACCTAAATAAATATTTTATTCTCTTAAATAAATATTTTATTCTCCTAAATAAATATTTTATTCATAAACTAGTAAATAAATATTTATTAAATATTCAATAAAATAAATAAATATATTTTATTCACAATCTAATGAATAAATATTTATTTAATTTATGCGATCAATATAACTTAAATAAAATTATTCCCCAGTCTTGAGAATAATATTTATTCCATTAATTAAATTAAAATAGAATTTAATTGATACCACTAGAAACACTTAGTGTATAACCATTTAGGATTATTTCTCATTGACATTAGGCGAGCTTGCCTAAAGTCCAAGATTACTATATAGCAACAGGTCAATGCACCCAAGAGAAAGAACTTAAAGTCGTAATGACGACAACCACATATGAGCGCTCATTGTGTAATATAATCCTTTTATCACATAATCTCGTTAAGAAGGTTGCATGACTGTGTCATCAATCTATATGCTTGATACATCATTCTTTGACTATCTAAAATAAACTCATCATTACACCATGACCATGAAATTTAGGGTGACGATTCTATTTCAATCAAAGGGCTGAGATATCAACTTCTATAAATATGAAATGGACAAATCCTTTCTTGACTTATCCATTAATAACATTTCAATCACGATGCACCCAACATACCCTACTTCCCGCCAACATATGGCGTGATGATTTTCATCAGCAAATCTAAGTGCACGAGTCATGACATGCATTAGTAATAATCTTAAAATCTAAGGACCATTACACACGCTCACAGATAGAAATATCCAATGACACTAAAAGATGCAGAATTCCTACTGGGGGGTCTGTTCTCATAATCTTCCGTCTTGGAGATTACCAAGTGCGAACTTTATAAGAAGAAGTCTCATCTGCTTATGAGTACTCGAACCTGATGGTCTATATATTATGTGTCCCATCGTAGTATGTTATACAACTATAGAACTATATTAAGAATATTTTCACAACACTTCAAGGTTTTCATCATAGCGGGGAACTACTATGACCTTATCAATGCGACAAATACTTTAGGACATTATTACATTATGGTCATGCAAAAAAATGAACAATATGTAATAAGATGTTTAATTTAATTTTTAATACATCAAATATTCATGTAATCAGAGTAAAAAATAGTTGGTTCTAGGAAACCAACTCTAAAAAACTCCCACTTAGACTAGTTGCCTATGAATTTCAGTCCGCTAGACCTCACATGATAATCATGTTTTTGCCGAGTCAAGGCTTTAGTCAAGGGTTCCACCACGTTGTCTTCCATAGAAATAATGCTCACTGAAACTTTACCCCTCTGAGAAAAATCCCTCAAGAGATGATACTTCCAAAGTATGTGCTTCATCCGCTGATGTGACCTTAACTCTTTTGCAAGAGCCACCACCATAGTATTATCACAATAGAGTGTGATAGGATATCTACTGCTAGGTACCACATCAATATCATGGATGAAATTACACATCCAAACTACTTCTTTAACTACCTTAGAAGATGCAATATACTTGGAATCTACTGTATAATCTGCGATCATAACCTTCTTTGAGCTCTTCTAGCTAACAAAACCTCCATTCAAAGTGAATATGTATCCCGTTTGTGACTTCATGGCATCTTGATCAGTTTGGAAACTAGCATATGAGTATCCTCTGATGACTAGTTCCTCATATACTCCATAAACCAGGAACATATCCGTAGTATGCCTCACATACTTAAGGATAGTCTTGATTGCCATCCAATGGCGATCAGCTGGATCAGCTTGATATCTGCCTACCACACTTAATGCGTAGGTGACATCTAGCCTAGTACATAGCATATCATACATGACTGACCCAATCACTGATGTGTATGGAATCCTTACCGTTCTATTTCTTTCCTCATGGGTCTGAGGACACATTTTCTTGGAAAAATGAATGCCATGTGACACTAACAATAATCCCATCTTGGATCATTCAATACTAAATCTCTTCAGTATCTTGTCAATGTATGTACTTTGACTTAGGCCGATCAACCTCTTGGATCCATCATGATGGATATTGATTCCAATAATATATATTACCTCACACAAGTCTTTCATGGAAACACATTTATTCAACCACACCTTAATAGACCGTAAGACTGGTATTTAATTTCCAATAAGTAATATGTCATCAACATATACTATTAAGAAAATGACTTCACTCCCACTAAATCGTTTATAGACACAAGGATCACATTTATTCTTTATAAAACCAAATTCTATTATGGCTTCATCAAAATGAATGGTTCATGACATGGATGCTTGCTTTAATCCATAAATGGATTTTTGCAACTTGCATATCTTATTGGCATCCTTTAGAGTCACAAACCCTTCAGGTTGTGTCATGTAGACATCTTCCTGAAGGTTCCCATTAAGGAAGTTTGTTTTGACATCCATTTTCCAAATCTCATAGTCATGGTAAGCCATAATGGAAATTAGAATTTTGATGGATTTCAGCATTGTAACTGGGGAAAAGGTTTCATCATAGTCAATACCTTGATGCTGTTTAAACCCTTTTGTAACCAGTCATGCCTTATAGGTACCAACTTGTCCTTCTATGTCCAGTTTCTTCTTGAATACACATTTTCAACCAATAGACTTTACATCCACTGGGGATCTACCAAAATCTAGACTTGGTTTTGGTACATGGAATCCATTTCAGAATTCATGGATTCTTGACACTTGGTAATATCTGTGCCAATTACTGCTTCCTTATAGGTTATAAGATCATTATTATCAACTAATAATGAGTCACCATCCTCGGTAACTAGAAAACCATACTATTCTGGTTCTCTAACCTCTCTTGTACTCCTATGCAATTCTTGTGTCTCTGGAACAGTTTCTTCTTACACGGGGCTTTGTGGAATATGATCATGTACCAAATTTTGTGTGCCTTGAGCCTCGACTTCATCAAAGTTTATCTCGCTCCCACTATCTCTTTTGGATATGTGCTCCCTCTCAAATAATATGGCATGTCTTGCCACTATAACCCTTTTTTCTGAGGGTTCGTATAGGTAATATCCCCTTGTTTCCTTAGGGTATCCTATAAAGGTACACTTTGTGCCTTAGAGTGTAAGTTTGTTACCTAAAGAGGCCTTAACAAACACTTCGCTTCCACACACATGTAATTTCAATAACATGGTTTTTCTTACACTCCAAAATTTGTATGGAATATCATTTATCAATTTAGTTAGTACTTAGTTTAGTATGTGTTCTGTTGTTTGTAATGCATATCCCCAAAAAGATAATGGAAGACTTGAATGACTCATCATTGATCTCACCATGTCTAACAAGGTGCAGTTCCTCCTTTCCCTTAAACCATTTCACTAAGGTGTGTAAGGAGGAGTGAGATGGGATAGGGTCCCAAACTCCTGTAAGTAATCAATGAAATATTGATTAAGATATTCTCCACCTTGGACTGAGTAGAGTTTCTTAATCTTCCTACCAATCTGCTTCTTAACTTAATTATTTTATTCCTTGAATTTATCAAAATAATATGACTTATACCTCATTAATTAAATATATCCATATCTACTAAAATCATAAGTAAAAGTTATTAAGTATTAGTACCCACCCCTTGATTCAAGATGAAATGGTCCACACACATCGGTATGAACTAATTCAAGAAGCTCTTTATCCCTTTCACCTTTCCCACTAAACGGGGCTTTGGTCATTTTTCCTTGTAAACATGTGTGACATACACCAAGTGGTTTTAGTTCAAAAGAATCCAAATATCCATCTTGATGTAATTTTGTCAAGCATTTTTCATTTACATAACCTAGTCAGTGATGCCAAAGTTGGGTGTGGTATGAGTCATGTGAAGTAACTTCGTTATCGATTACCCTTACTCGGTTCATGTAATCCAACACGTAAAGACCGTTATGTAAATGTACCTTACCATAAAAAATTCTATCTTTATAAAAGAAGCAACATTTATTTCCAAATTTGAAAATGAATCCATATGTATCTAATCTGGATACAGAATTAATGTTTTTGGTAACTGAAGGAACATAATAACAACCCTTTAAAAACAAGATCATTCCGGTTGACAATGTGAGGTGGTAGTCCCTGATAGATAAAATAAAAAGTTTAGCTCTTTTGGATGCTCATAGATCTACCTCCCCTCAGTTAATTTTTATGAATCTACTTGGTTCCTATATTTTAATATATATATGAGCACCAAAAGATTTATATAATACCTAATTTGTAGAAATAGATAAATTTCACTCAATAAAAAACGTACCTGAATCTTCCCCTTGATTCTTTAGCTGGGTGTAGTTTTTCTTCCAGTGGCCCTTATTGCCACATGCGAAAGAGAAAAAATCATATTCCCTTGCTCCCCCTTTGATATTATTCTTCTTAGAAGGGTGTGAATAATCTTTGGTCTTAAAGGTATTTTCTTTCCCTTTCTGTTTGTTTACAATAAGGATAGAATTATTTTCACACTTTATATCTTTATCTACTTAACGAAGGAGGATAAGAAGATCTGGTAGAGACTTCTCAATGTTTTTCATATTAAAATTCACTGGAGAAGTTCTGAGGGAGTAATACCAGAATGAGATCAGTGCCTAGTTATTTGAGGAGTTTAAACCCTAGAACCTCTAGGCGCTCAATGTATCCAATGAGCTTGACTACGTGAGACCCGACTAGGGAACCCTCTCCAAGATTAATCTGAAAGATCACCTTGGAAATCTAAAACTATTTATGTTTAGATCTCTCCTATTAAATACCACAAAGGTGCTCAAGCATGCTATATGAATCCATGTTTTCATGAGACTTCATGAGTTCACTAGACATAGATGAAAGCATCAAACATTAAACATAAACTTTTTCGTTTATATGTTTTTTGAAGACTAGTAACTCTTCATCACTCGCCTCTTAAGTAGGCAGATCTGGCATTGAGGATTTTAGCACGTAAGATTTCCATTTATGGCATAAAACAACCCGAAGGCGTCTAAACCACTCTTGGAAGTTACTCCCAGTGAAAAGATTGTCTTTATCCAATATAGATCATAGGGATAGTTATCTTGTCATTTTATTCTATAATTAAAAGATCATATTATTAGTATTTTTCTTGATTATAGGTTTTGTGAAAAATAATTAATTGATTTTATTAAATCTCTCACTATTCTATCAAGTCCCAATATCCCTCACCATTAAACTTGGAATTTCTAGTTTCTAGGACATTCTAGCAGAAATGATTCATATTCCCCTTCGTATAACCCCAACAAGGGTTGGTTATGCCATTTTGAAGGTATTTAGGTAGGCAAGTCTTTGCCAACTGTGATCTTGTAGCTCCTTGATCCGTTGAGGGGACTCCCTAATCCAGAAATCCTGATTTTGATTTTCTCAACACTTGCCTACAAATTACACAAAGTCTAGAAAGTGATACTCCTATTGATGTAAAATGGTTAAGTCAACCCAAAACTTTCACAATAACTCCCCTTATAAAAGCAAGTATCCCAACAAGGGTTGGTCAAGCACATAGTTCTATTGAGATTTGTTCCTAATCAAGTAACGGAAGGCTTAGTGTGACTTAATATTGATTGAGGGATTTTATTTTATTATGCATAAAATTTTATCTTGTTTTATCATTTACATGTCTTGTTAATATATATAAGTGGACGTTTACTTAATTAATTAACCATGTTTGGATAAAACATTTACTCATAATCAATTTTATTTAAATTTTGTCTTTGCATATTAATTCATTCATTTATGTGATCGTGGTCTTGCATCAATAAATATAATTTTAATGCATTAGACAGAAAATAAATAAATAATTAAATGACTGGATCATTAGCTTATATAATAGTTGATTTAATGAGAAGACATTAAATCAACCTATGACCTAGGGGAAATAACTCCTTATGCCAGACTTGGCATGAGACACAATATTCCACGTGTCCACCTATGTATCACCGAGTTGGTATCATTATGGTTCTATCTTGAACCGTCCCCGCATGCCTTGGGATGCTCCATTAATTACAAATATTTATTACTCACACATAGGTGAGGGGAACCAAAGGATTGGTTAAAGGGAATTACATAAATATCCTTGGACATGCAGGTCCTACATAATAATGGAGGGATGGATGACTCACATACCATATTTTAATTTAATATTAAATAATTGCAAAACCATGAAATAAATTTAATTAAATAAATTCTAACACATACATAGGTCTTGGTCAAGATCATGAACATTCACACATGTAACAAATACACAAAAGTAAATGACTAGCATTCATTTATTCGTTTTTTATTATTTAAGATAAACGTGCTTGCATTAATTAATTAATAAATCAATTAATTAATTTCCTTTCATCTTAATGATAATCCGATCTTATTTGGAGATACCCATCATTAATGTAATTCATGGAAAATAAATGTTAGAACCAATGATGACATATTAATTACAATAAATTATTTGATCATTTTAAAATTCTTTAAAACCATTATTAAATTTTCAAATACACAATGGTGTGTTAATCAATAAAATAAGGTTTTAATGTTTCAATTTCAAATTTAATGTAATTTTAATTTTTTCCATTAATGGGAGACTACACGAAGTGTACATGTAGCTACACACCATGTACCTCAGTTTTCATATATCCAAATCACACGCCTGGGGCTTCGGTGTGTGGACTCGGTCAGACTACATGGTGTGTACATGCCAATTACACACCCTATATTTGATTATCATGTGTCAAGTTGACCCAGTAAACACGCGACGTGTAATAAAAGCACTATATGTAATTAATTACTCGACACATCTAGATACATTGCGCATGGGTATACAATGTGTGTTTCAGCTGCACGCTGTGTAACCCAGTTTTACTGGCCAATGATTTGGAACTTCCTGATAGAATCTCTGGTCATTATTTATTTGTTCTTAAACCTTTAAGAAAATGAAACATTGAATGAACATGATTAATATATTGATAACATGTTAATTCAAATCGGATTAAAGAATGAATAACATAAAATAAAATCTAACCACAATTGAACAAATATCAACAATCAAATAAATAATTATAAATTTAAACGTGAACCCTCTGATACCACTTGTTGATTTTAGGTGCAGCGGAAACATGCATTATTGTGTGATATATTAAAGTTTCTTTTAATAATCATTTCCTGAAGCTAAGAGCGGGGATCTTGCACGTTAAATTTATAATTAATTTATTTAATATCTGAAGAAATAAATACATGGGCTTAGGAACTTTTTTCATTGATGGTTATTGATCATCTGAAAAGGCCCTATCGGCTTGCCTTCATTGTACTTGTGAGGATACAAGGGTAGAATCCCTCTAGCGATGATCCACACGTGCTTCAATGGTCTCTGATCAACACCACTCTTTCTCCAGGTGCTAATGTGGTGAATCAAATATCTTGCGTTGTTCATTCTTGATAGTTCATTCTTTGGTATTGAAGAAATTATATCTTGGGTTCTTGTTCTTGAGAGGGAGAGAGGAGGAGAAGTTGAGAGAGAATTTATTGTTCGCAACAATTCTCTATTCCAAAACTTGGAATTGGTTTTGAATGAATTACACAATAGACATGGTCGTCTATTTATAGAGCTGAGATTTCAGTTACAAAATTTAATTGCATAACAACCATTAAATATAATTATAACCATTGATAAAATCCCATGACACATAATAATAATAACATTATTATTATTTTATGGCGTGCCAACTAGCGCAAAATGGATAAATAATATTTACCGACTTGTAAATAATTATTTTATCACTTGACACGGTCTCAGTCCGTTCAAACTCCTCTTGTATTTATCGAACACCCAAATAGATATTTTATTCACAAACTATTAAATAAATATTTATTAAATATTCAATAAAATAAATAAATAAATTTTATTCACAATTTGGTGAATAAAAATTTATTTAATTTATGCGATCAATATAACTGAAATAAAATTATTCCTCAGTCTTGAGAATAATATTTATTCCATTAATTAAATTCAAATAGAATTTAATCAAGATCGCCATAAACACTTAGTGTGTGACCCTCTAGGATTCTTTCTCATTGACATTGGGTGAGATTTCCTAAAGTCCAAGATTACTGTCTAGCAAAGGGTCAAGACACCCAATAGAAAAAACTTAAAGTCACAATGAAGACAACCACATACAGACACTCATTGTGTAATATAATCCCTTTGTCACATAATCTCATCAAGCAGGTTGCATGACGGTGTCGTCAACCTATATGCTTGATACATCATTCTTTGACTATCTGAAATAAACTCATTGTTACACCATGACCATGGAATTTAGGGCAATATTTTTATTTCAATCAAAGGGTTGAGACATCAACTTCCATAAATATGGAAGGGGCAAATCTTTTCTTAACTTATCCATTAATAACAAGTCATTCGCGACACACCCAACATACCCTACTTCCCGTCAACATATGGAGTGATGGTTTTCATCAGTGAATCTAAGTGCATGAGTCATGACATGCATTAATGATAATCTTAAAGTCTAAGGGCCATTACACACGCTCATAGATAGGAATATCTGATGACACCAAAACATGCAGAATTCCTACTAGTGGGTCTGTTCTCATAATCTCCCTTATTGAAGATCACCAAGTGTGAAATTCATGAGAAAAAGTCTCATATGCTTATGAGTACTCGCACCCACCAGTTTATATACTATGGGTCCCATCATAGTATGTTATCCAACCACATAACTATATTAATAATATTGTCATAGCACTTAAAGGTTCTCATCATAGTAGGGAACTACTATAACCTTATCAATGTGAAAAATACTCCAGAACATTATTACATTATGGTCATGCAGAACAATGAAAAATATGTAATAAGATTTTTAATTTAATATTTAATACATCAAATATTCATGTAATAAAAGTACAAAAAGTTGGTTCTAGGAAACCGACTCCAACATTTTTAACGATCAAACTCTATATAAAAATTTTTCTCTGCAATAAAACTAATGTTTATTTTAATAAAATTAAATAAAAAAATAAACCAATTATAATTTTAATGTTTTACAGTCCACATATAATAAATTATATTATTAATTATTGTATATAATAATAATATTATCAGTTAATCATGTATCAGAGTGATGTGTGGTTGATTCCTACACATCAGAAATATATTATGGATCGTTTTCATAAAGTTTGAAAATAACCCGACCTCATTTGCTCAGTTTTGGCTATGTGAGGTGCATTTTAAACTAAAATGATACTTATATTGAAAACATGCACTTCAAGTCACACCAACCAAATCGTGTATTGGATTGATGTGTGGTTGATTACTACACATAAAAAATGAATTATGGATACTTATTCTAAAGTTTGAAAACAATTTGAGCTTGTTTTCTTGGTTTTGACTATGTGATACACATTTTAAACTAAAATGACACTTTTATATTGAAAACACGCACTTCGAGTCATATCGACCACATCGTCTATCGAATTTATGTGTAGTCAATTCCTACATGTCACAAATGAATTATTGATCATTGTCCTAAATTTTAAAAGAAACCTGATATCATTTTCTCGATTTCGACTATGTGAGATGAGTTTTAAACTAAAATGACACTTATATTGAAAACATACACTTTGAGTCAAACCGACCACATCGTGTGCCAGATTGACACGTGGTCGATTTATACATGTTAGAAACATATTATGGACCATTTTTATAAATTTTTAAAATAATATAAGCCCCTTTTCTCTATTATGTCTATGTGATACACGTTTTAAACTAAAATGGCAGTTTTATATTGAAAACACATATTTCAAGTCATACCAACCACATCGTGTGTCATATTGACATGCGATCAATTCCTATACATCAAAAATATATTATGGATAATTATCCTAAAATTTAAAGAGAGTATGATCTCATTTTCTTGGTTTTATCTATGTGATGCATGTTTTAAATTAAAATGACACTTTTATATTAAAAACACGCATTTTGAGTCATACCGACCACATCATGTGTCAGATTGACACGAGGTCAATTCCTACATGTTAGAAATATATTATAGATCATTTTCCTAAACCTTTAAAACAATATGAGCTTATTTTCTTAGATTCAGCTATGTGATACACATTTTAAACTAAAATGACACTTATATATTAAAAAAACGCACTTCGAGTCATACCGACCACACCATGTGTCAGACTAACATGAAGTCAATTCCTACAAATCAAAAATATATCATGGATCTTTATATTAAAATTTGAAAACAATATGATCTCGTTTTCTCTATTTTGGATATTTGATGTGTGTTTTAAGATAAAATGATACTTTTGTATTGAAAACACGCACTTCGGGTCATATCGACCACATCATGTGTCAGATTGATGTGCGGTTAATTCTTACATGTGAAAAATGAATTATGGATCATTGTACTAAAGTTTAAAAACAATATGAACCTATTTGATCTTTTTTGGCTATTTGATGTGTGTTTTAAACTAAAATGACACTTTTATATTGAAAACACACACTTTGGGTTATATCTACCACATCATATGTTGGATTGAATCATGGTTAATTCCTACATTTGAAAAATAAATTATAGATTGTTTTCCTAAAGTTTGAAAACAATTTAAGCCATTTTGTTAGTTTTGGCTATTTTATGTGTGTTTTAAACTAAAATGTCATATTTCTATAAAAAAACATGCACTTTGGGTCATATCGACCACATCATATCTTGGATTGATGTGAAGTCAATTTCTACATGTGAAAAATGAATTATGAATCGTTATCCTAATGTTTGAAATTAATATGAGTTTGTTTACTCGATTTTGGCTATGTGATGCATGTTTTAAACTAAAATGACACTATTGTATTAAAAACACGCACTTTGGGTTATATTGACCACATCATATGTCAGATTGATGTGTGGTCAATTCCTACATGTGAAAAATGAATTATGGATTGTTGTCCTAAATTTTGAAAACAATCAAAGCATGTTTACTCGACTTTGGATATTTGATGTGTGTTTTAAACAAAAATGTCACCTTGCTATTGGAAACACACACTTCGGGTCATATCGACTGCAAAGTGTCTCAGATTAATGTGAAGTCAATTCCTACATGTGATAAATGAATTGCGAATCTTTTTCCTAAAGTTTGAAAATAAAATGGTCTTGTTTGCTCAGTTTTGGCTATTTGATGCATGTTTTAAACTAAAATGACACTTTTGTATAGAAAACACGCACTTCAGGTCATATCGACCACATCGCGTGTCAGATTGATGTGCGGTCAATTCCTACATGTGAAAAATGAATTATGGATCATTTTACTAAAGTTTGAAAACAATTTGATCTCGTTTTATCTATTTTGGCTATTTGAAATGCGTTTTAAACTAAAATGATGCCTTTCTATTGAAAGAAAGCAGTTCAGGTCACACCGACTACATCGTGTCTTGAATTGATGTGCAACCAATTCCAACACATAAAAAATGAATTATGGACTATTTTTCTAATGTTTGAAAACAACCTGAGCTCGTTTTCTTAGTTTTGACTATTTGATGTATGTTTTAAAATAAAATGACACTTTTTTATTGAAAACACATATTTTGAGTCATACCGACCACATCGGGTGTTAGATTGACATGAAGTTAATTTCTACACATGAAGAATGAATTATAGATTGTTTTTCTAAAGTTTGAAAACAATACAAACTTGTTTTCTCAGTTTTGGATATGTGATGCATGTTTTAAACTAAAACAAAACTTTTATATTGAAAACACATACTTTTGGTCATACCGACCACATTGTGTGTTGTATTGGAGTGCGATCAATTCCTGGATGTGAAAAATGAATTATGGATCATTTTACTAAAGTTTGAAAATAATATGAGCTCATTTTCTTGGTTTTGATCACATGACATGTGTTTTGAACTAATGTGTAAATTTAACAAAATAAGTATTAGATAAAAACGATAAGGAAATTAACTAAAAAAAGTAGATAAAATGACGAGAAAACTAACTAAATTAGTAGTAGGAAGTCACCCCATCATGATGTCTATATACATTCTGACACCATATATTCTTCCCATTTGTTTATAAACAAATTGATTTCTTCCATTATACTTCTCCTTGAGAAACATATCAAAAATAATATATAAGCATTTTGATACTAATAATTCACACCCCAAATATATTTCTAAGGTTCTATCTCATAATAGATTATAAACATAGCAGGTAATCAACTAAATTTTATGTGAGAAAACATTTTGACACCATGTACACTGCCCACTCTTCTCTAAACAAGTTTACTTATTCTTTTGAGTATGTAGATTGTCGGTAATCTTGATAGTACTGAGAAAATATAGACAAACAAATGATTAAGACATATTTTTAATGAAATTGTAATTACCTTTGTAAATTACCTGTTTGGGGATGATATTCTTATGATGGTTTGTGATATCTTTCATAAATTTATAAACATAATATCCACAATCATTGTTGTTATCTTACTTCAGACACTGTAGAAACATCGACCAAAATAAGTAAATTGTTTTGAAATACGTTTTGATAGTTAAATATTTCTATATATATCTTAATTTGTTTCTATTTGAATCAATACATAGGATTCTTATATTCAGTCACTAAATTTATATCATGATTTAGCCTATATTTAGCAATCACCCTATCATAGCAAAATACTTGTTAAAACATAGATTGAAACATATAATTCGAAGTTATCTTACTTCAAACACTGTAGAAACATTGACCAAAATAAGTAAATTGTTTTGAAATATGTTTTGATAGTTAAATATATATATATATATATATATTAATTTGTTTCTATTTGATGTAATTCATAGACTTCTTATATTCAGTCACCAACTTCATACCATGATTTAGCCTATATTTAGCGATCTCCCTATCATAACACAATTCTTTTTAAAATAAAGACTGAAAAATATAATTCAAATTTTATCTATAAAATATAGATTTTAGGGCATTGAAAATTCACAATACACATCACATGTGGTTGTTTTGATGGATATCCATGCATTGGATCCAAAAAAATAAATATTTGGGGGTATCCAGATTGATTGCAATCAGCATCCAATGCTTTCTAAAAAACAAAAACAAATAAATAGTGAAAAATATAAAAATATATTTTATATGATTAGACTACAGAGTTTTACTCCTACATTGTAGGCATCAAAAAGAGTTTTTTTCTGTTATTTTCTTCTCAAATTCCTCGTTTAACACATATTTTTTCAATTTAATTTTTTATGTAGAAATGATACAAGTATTAATGAATCCAAATCACGATTCATAAGGTTTTCCATTTATATAGTAGTAATATAAACACCTGTAGAAAATATAAATAGTTATTAACTTTAATGAACACATTAGATCATTTTTTGTACAGACGTATTATTAAAATGTACTTTATGTATGTATTCACAATTGAAACTCCCAACCATTCAAACTTGAGAATCTCAATTCTACTATTGAGACCAGTGTGTCTATAATGACAATTACAAATATTTTGTCTTCATATGAAATGTAGGACACATCTCCATATTTGAATGTGGAAACTGTAAGAAGTTGTAATGATAATATATATTGTTGTGGAATTTGTGGGGTGAAGGTACTCCCAGAAAGTCCTTTTGTTTTCTTGGCCTTTTTATTAGATTGTCTTTATCCGACCTTTTGTTTCATCGATGTTTTATCCATTTGTAATATTATACCTCACATCACACCATTTTTTTCATCAAATATTACAGGTTTTTCATTTGATTTTTAAGTAGATACCTCATGTATCTTTATAAGAGTAGACGACCATGCTGTGAAAGTTCCAATAAAATCATTGATTGTTGTAATATCTGGATCATCAAGTGGAACATGCAACTCAACGCTCGACTCTTGAGATACCACAATCCCAACTGTTATGTGATATTTTTGGAGTTCTTTGTTATGTAGCATGTATCCTGGGATATTATACACTATAACCCTCACAACAAGGCAGTGTGTGGGTGTTGATAGATAGAAATCAAATACAACTTTACCCTGTAGAATTTTAGTAATATAAAGTTAAAAGAAGTTGTTTTATTCACATTTAGGAGAAAGAGCAGTGAAAAAATTAATTAACTTAGGTAAGGTATGTGGTTTAAGGGAATGAATAGTCTCAAATCTAGTGGGTCTATTTGGTTGTTCATGTGATGACCTTTGTTCCACCACTGGTTTGCTTTGATCCTTTTTCATATATTGGTCTGCCAAATGAGACCAGACAATAATATCTTGAAAAACATTTATTTACACCTAAAATCATTTCATCACATGATATGTATCTTCTTATGATTTTTTCTTCTTGAAATATGTTTTAGGAGACACTTCAAAACCTACACCTCTAACGTGACCATATTGTTATATTTGCTTCAAAGCTACTAAAAGTAGTTTTTATCTTGGTATAGTCACTACAGATTCTTATATCTAAATAGTATAAAAAACACATGAATATAAATAGATATTTTTATGTAATACTGTTATAAAGAATAGAATTACTATTATGTCACACTTACACATGTTTCCCATAGTTATTTTGTGTTTTCATCAACTAATTTACCCTCATTATTTACACGATCCTCCTTTCATAACACATGATGTGGGATGTAAGTGCCTTTAAATTTTGATTCATTAATATACATATAAACAAATGAACATATGTTGTAGGGGTACATTGATTTTGATGAACATTGTTTATTTTTAGCACTCATTTTCAGTTTCATAAATTAATAATTTTGAATAAAATTGGGTAAAATAAATAATTTCAAATAATATATTATTAAATACAATGAACATGAAATAATTTCTCATCACAACATCTAATGAAATCATTCCATGTTTCCTACTTTATAATGTGTGCATAAGTAACTGGTGGGTGGTGCTTTACTTTCCCCTCAACATCCCTAAGTTGAAACTTGGTAAGAAGAGTTTGGAAGACTCTATGGTATTTTCCAATGGCCATTAAGACATATTTCTTATGTAAATCGTCTAAAATAAATGAACTATGAAAGGAATAATGAAAATTAAATCAACATTTTATTATATAATTTTTTGTTAAAATAGAGAAAGTATATCATAACATCACCTTTATATCTTCCCAAAGGGGTTCCTTTGTTACAGGCTAGACATGAAACTACAAATATATATCAATTGACACATTCATACTCATTGTGACCCCAACATAACTAATGAACGTGTAATTTTTAGGGTCAATAGGTTTTCCAAATTTATTTCATCCAACCAAAAATTTTAAACACTTACTTCTTGCCTTTATAATTTAGTCAACACCATGATGTTGCGTAGTTCTTTTTTTTTCATCAACATATTGTTGATCCTCTAATAGTTCTATAGTTTCAGCATCATCTGCCTATTCTTCCCTAAGATTGGTAATATAATCATGTACATAAGACATTGTGTGAATGATTAGTCAAACATTTAATTTAGATTATGTTAATAAAATAGAGAACACATAATATTATGAGGAAAAACATGGTATATTAAAAAAAATTAACTTGCTCATTAAATTATTTTTTTAAAGGTTTAAGGGATTTGTATCCTCTATTGATAATCCAAATCCCCTATTTTTGGTCCCCTTTAACATACAAGACATTGTCTACATTGGACCACCATGAACTGATTATGATCTCTCGATGAAAGGGTCATCCTCAATTGAATTTTCATCTGACCCTACAGTTGTTTTAGTCACTATGACAATTGACCAATTCTTGTTTTCTAGATATGAGATAAAAAACCCATGCACTGTTTATGATGACATTATGAATGATATGTATTTTTACCCTTCCACACTAAAATCCACCTTCACGAGGCCCATTTCATCAAATTTTACTGTACTCCTGTTGTCAACTCATTTGCAACGAAAAATCAGCACTTGAAATATTGTATAAGTATATCTATTCGATAATGCCAAAATATGACATATTCACATACATTTAATTTTTATCCTTGGAACTAGATATGTGTATCGCTTTCTCTACAAGAATAATTCCATTTTTTTTCATCATACTGCAGTCATCATGTTCTTTTGTATGAATTTTGTATAATCCAACTTGTATATTTGTTCAATAATGTAAAAATATGACATATTCACATAAATTATATTTTTATTCTTGGAACTAGATATGTTCATCGCTTTCTCCATAAGTATAACTCCACTTTTTTTCATCATATGGAAGTCGTCACGTTCTTTTGTATATAATGTATAACCATTTATTACAAAACTAGTGTAAGATATAACATTTTCATTTGTTCTATTGGCTATCCATCAAAGTCATTTTACAATTGAATTCATATTTTCAGATAACTCCTTATAAATATGATATAGGAACCATCCTATAAACTATTGATTATGTGTATTTGATATCTATCCTTCATCCCTTGATGGATTCAAATTTATAAAAATTGTTTTGTGGGATTCAATGTATGGACCAACATCTCCACTATTATATAAAATATAAAGGTGTGCTTACTCCTGATATGTGATGGTAATTATAACAACATCTCTTCCAGAAATCCTTTCACCCATAAGGCATCCACTATGATGAGACTTTGAGAGATCGATTCTATCAATATCTGATCGGTAATCAGCATATAATTCAACAGATTATTCAATGATATATCATTCTACAATACAACCTTCTGGTCAACTTTTATTCTTGACATACCCTTTCAAAATCTTCATATACCATTCAATGGGGTACATCCATCTGTAATGGGTAGCTAGTTAAACCTTTCTAACCAAGTGATCCATTATATCAAAGAATGATTATGAGAAGAACACCTCTAATTCACATAATATGACTAAAACCTCCTTATTATTGATTGGAAACTTCACTGGGTCTATAACTTTACTTCATATAACTTTGAAAAAGAAGTAGATTCTAGTTAATGTATGTCATACATTTTAGGCAGAATGCAACATAAAGAGACAAACATCAAATCTTTCATCAAAACATGTTAGTCATGTTATTTTAGTCCCTATAACATCAAATTAGTCATTGAAACAACATTATTTATATTTTATGAATACCCCTTTTAAACTTGTACACCATTAAGGAAAATGAAAAATTACAATTTTTCCTATCTGGGTAGAGTATAAGCTACCAGAGGAAGAAAATTATGCCCTTTAACCTTCACTAGTGCTAACTCTTATATTATACCCATTTAAATCATATCCAACCTAACCTTGATGTAATATTTTGTTTTAAAAGGAACATTTAATAACGTGCCAATAATACCATCAAATACATTTTCTTCTACATGCATGACATCAAGAAAATGTATGATGTACAAACAATCCCAATATGGAAATTCAAATAAAATTGATCTCTTTTTTCAACTTTATTTCATAAGGTTTTTTGAAAATGGTTTATCGAAAACAATTTCAATATCTTTTACTTTATCAAATAGTTGATCAATCATTAGTGGATACGATGTTGTACCTTGTTCAGAATTTCCATTGAATATTGTCGTCCAAGATTGGTATTTATGTCATCGTGGTAAAAATTTCTATTATCCAAAAAACACATAATTTGAGGAATGTTTCAACCAAACTGAGTGCATGCATTCTTCACAAATGGGATACCCTAACATTCCTTTAATGCTATAGATTGAAAAATTTCCATAAGTAGGAAAGTCATTTATCATCCCGTACAACATGGAGATCAAGGTAAATTCTTCACTTCTATGAGCATCATATATTGTAACATCTATATCCCACATCAATTTCAAATATTCGATTAATGGAGCCAAATAGACATCATTATCATTACCATGTTGTTTTGGTCCATATATAAGGAGAGACAACATAATGTATCTGGGATTCATGCAGAACTATGACGACAAGTTATAATTTACCAACCCGACTAGACATGTACTATGAGTAATTCTCTGTACACCAATAGGATTTATTCCATCTATATATAACACAAGACTAAAGTTTCTTAAATCATTTCTAAATTCAAGATACTCATAATCAATTTTTCCCACTGAGGAGAGTCTACTGGATGACGTAGTTTCTTATCTTTAATTCTTGTATCTTCATGCCATGTCAATTTTCTCATGGTTTCCTAAGATCCATATAGTCTTCTAAACTGTGGAATGATAGAAAAGTACCGCACAACTTTCTAAAGACTTGATTCATCTTTCTTGTATCAATTTTTTCCACACTTAGGGAATTTTATGAGTGATTAATGGTCCTTACTAAACAATATGAAATCATTTGGACAAGCATGTATTTTTTTAGAGATCATTCCCATTGAACGTACCATTCATTTAGTTTCATATGTTTAATATGACTGTCCATGTTGTGTATTTAATACAACCAGTATAAAATGGTCTCTTATCATAACTATTTAACTTCTCAAACAACTTTGGAAAATCACAAAGGTCATCTTCAATTACCATTTTCGTTTCTTCTATATGATATCCATCATCATTTACATTGGTATTCATATCAAATGATTCATAAACTCCAGTATCATCCCAATTGGTGTGCACGTTCAATTTTCCCCATGTTTAGTCCAACATTTATAGCTCTGATATATTTTACGAAAAATTAAATGTTCTTACAACTATTCTGGACTAAGTTGTCTTGAATGACAATAATTTAAACATGGATGGAGGATTTGAGAAGGTTTTTATGCACGATCTATTGCAAACTTGATGAACTATTTAACTCTATCTTCATAATATTTTGTCATACGATTAGCTTGCATCCATTTTCGATGCATATTCATTTTATTAGGTTAATAAAATATTCATTTTTTATGAAAAATGAATAAATATATATAAGATATTCATAATAAAAGGAGAAAGTTATAGATAATTCTAATAAGGAAAACCCAACATTTGAATGTTATCGATTATGATTCCTAAAAAGTTATCATTTTACACAAGGGTGATATTAAAAGAAACAACACGGGGTAAACATGTGTCTATTGGCATAGGTTCTAGATTTTATGTTGTGTGAGAAAAAATGTGGTAATTCTAAGATGGTTTACGTAACCTTACTAGGTGTGAGTCCAACAAGTGGGAGGAGTTTATATTTATTCATTTATTCACTTGGTATGTGGTGGTTGAGGTGGTGTTTCATTGATATTCTGAGTGAAACTTTAAAGGTGTGGGAAAGTTCAGGTGATCGTCACTTGTCAGTGAAAAAATGTCATATATGATTAATTTTAAGATCTAGAAAAAACAGTGAGAAATTGAAATCATATGGGACATTTGACCACTGACAAGTATCAATCAACCCTTGAACCTTATTTCCTTTAATTATGACATCTTACCAATGATAGGTATCCAATTCAAGCATAAATGTTTCCTCTATTATTTATTCCAATATACCATGTTATGATACACTTTACATCATAAATTAGAGGATTTCAAATCATTATTTCATGTATAATTATAAATTATCTTATTAACAATGTTAATAAAATAGATTTCTTACTCAATTGAATCACTTAAATATATATATTAATCTAACAATCACTAATAAATATGTTGGAAAAAAATTTATTTATTATTGGATGAAAGACTTCCCTTGTAAATTCTTGTATCTTTCTTTCCATTTAATTGCAACCCTAATTTCTAAATTTGTATAAAAATATATTTCCTTAGAACATACAAGGTCATGTAATCACCAAATTTTGACACAGGGTCAAGGATCTTGGAATTTCATAAAACCAATGGATGAAAATGTTATTAACAACAGAAGTGAACTTAGATTCCATGTTACTCTCTTTTTCTGTAGATTATTCTAGACCATGTATTATAGGAATACCAAAAAATATATTTGTACTATAATCCACTAACTTCTAGTTCTTTGTTAGAGTTTGTAAATTCATATAATGACTGAACACATTGTTTTTATTTGTATTAATATCCTTTGGAATCATTAACATATATCATATTAATTATTCATGTAGCAATATCAATGATATTTCATTTTCATTAACCATAATTTTTTTGGGAAGATAAAAATTTTCATTCCATTCACACATTAGTCAACCATTTTATAAATTTATAATGCTAATATTTGCATAAATATTTTTACATTCATAACTAAATTGGTCATTTTTTATACACAATGATCTATATATCCTAGTTAATTTGTTATATCTTTTCATTTATCTTGTTCATCTATTTTTGTTTGATTTTATTCCTTATATATATTCCACCAAATTTAAGTACCTTTTTCTATGAACATATGTTCCATGCCATTCTAAAACTATTATATCACTATGTTAGAACCAGGGTGATTATATATATATCTTAAAACATCATGAACTCTACTTTATAATTTTTTGTAATTTTTAGACCGAACCTATAAATATTAAAAAATTTACATCCCCTCACTGGTTGTATTTCTCTATACACACCTGTGATTTTCTTGTTTATTTTTTTAGATGAATTTCTAAACATCATATAATAAATAACAATATGTTCATACATCCCATTAAAGGGATATCATTCCTTTCAAGGTTGACCAATATCTATTATCATTTGAATCTACCCATGAAATTTTACTATCCATGAATATGATCTTTTTGAAAGGATAATTCATTAGTAGTTGAGTATATAACCCTTAATATTTTTTAATTAGTTAATGTATTTAATCAATAAATGTTATTTCGTTCAATATCATTTCTTATATATTATGTCCTCTTAAAAATGTTTCTTTAAATATATAAAATTTAATGTTAACCCATAATGTATTTTAAAAAGGTTCACTACTCAAAATGGGTAGTTATATCCTTGGAAAGATGAGATAAAACCCATGTTCACACAGTCCACTAGAATCACTATATAGATGAAAAATGAGCAGCAATTATCCATTAACTCTTCTAAAATATTTTTTTTGTAACCTATGTAATTTTCTCCCTCACAAACATTGATATATATTTTAAACTTTAATAAAAAGTGAGTCTTCACCAATAATAGACTTACATCATGAAATTTTGATGCCTTATCCTTATACATGGCCTTTAGATACTTTTAATATGGATCTAATAACTGAGTAAAAGTAAGTGAAACATTATCTCTTACACTGTGTACTATAAGTGAGCACTTAAAATAGAAAACAATATGTAAAAAGTTTAATACGATTGAAAACACGTAGTTGAATCCATAATTTTTAGATTATGATTATTCATCAAGAGAATATGTATGTCTTAAAAGTGAATGTCTAAAAAATCCATTAATATAATTATCAATATTTCACAATAGTAACAAGCTTCTTCGTTCTTTATTCCCCCTTCTCTTTCTGTTGAAAAGTTATATTGAATTTTAGTAGTTTGAAAATAATCATGAAATTCATATTTTTTCAATCCATTATAGCTTTTATAAAACTATCCAAAATTCATATATATAACTCAAAAATAATTCTCACCATTACAGTCTCCCTTCTTTAAAAATAAATTAAGTCAATGTAATCCATGATTTTATCCTTGAAAATAGGAAATTCTGGAATTAATGAACTTTGTGATGTTTCCTAAAAAATTGAATTTCATACATACATACATACATACATACATACATACATACATACATACATACATACATACATACATACATACATACATACATACATACATACATACATACATACATACATACATACATACATACATACATACATACATATTTGAAAACCACATTCTAGAAATAAATCTCAAAAAAATCTATGAAAAAATACATTTTATAAATCTAAAACCATATTTTTAAAAATTACCATATACTTTTTCTCATAACTTTTGAGAGAGGCTTTGGAATTCCTTAAAATTAGAAACTAAATCAACCTGGAAATACCTCTTTAAAATATCCTAAACATTTATAATATTCAAAGTCAAATAATAATCTCATATAAATCCACAACATAAAAAAATATTTTATTTTAAAATATATAAATATAATCAATATATAATATGTAATGGTAAAAATTTTCAACTTAAAGGATAGATAAAAGTATATTCTATGAATATGTAAAGGGAAATTTTGGATTTTCTTTAATATGTAAGTGTATTACACTCAAACAAAATAAATACATGAGAGTTATCTATGAATAAGGATTCATACATAAAATTAAAACATGAATGTACCAAAGTTCATAATTAACAAAATTTATATCTATGCCATCATATGTAAGAGAAAACCATCAATATGAAAGAGTTCATATTTTTTGTGTAAGATTTTTTCCTTAGTGAAAAATTTAATTGGGGACAGCTGACATCACTTCTCACTGAATACAAATAGGTTTATTATATATAATTTTTTCCAAAATTCAAATACCTAAATATTTATTCAATATCCACTATATACACAATCCTCTGTACTTTGAAAAAATTTCACAACTGTCGTAATATATATGAGTTTATATATATGTATTTTTCTCTATTGAAACATAAGATTCTTCCCTTAATCAAAATAAAAAATTTAAAAGATATTTCATTTGATACATAATACAATTGATATGTGTATGAACATAAATAAGTAGTACTTGACTTGAATAATTATTCCTTTAATTGTGTTGAACATATTCTATGTTTGAGCTAATATTTGGTGAAAAAGAAAAAAAACAATAAATGCTTAAAACATAAAAAATACATGTTTTATTTTGTGAGTGTTAGTATATAATAATAAACACTTTAGTGAAATTTGGTTTAATATAGAATATATGAAATATTTATTAAAATATATTTCAACCTTAAGAAATCCATAGGAGATATGCTCTTCCACTATGAGGCATAGACCCCGCTCTACCATAGCAAGGCTAGGTAGTGGAGAAGTGGACGAGAACCTATACAAGGTAGTTCTAGAGAGCTCCTAGAATGGGGTGACACTAAGACTAGGAGAAAACCAACGGTCTTAGAGTGGGTTGGAAACAAAAAAAATCAAAACACAACATGTGAATCGAGAATGACCTATACGAGTTACAGTAGGGTAAAATCAGGATCACAGAGACCCACAAACAAGGAACTGCCAGAATAGGATGAACGATGTAGAGGAATTCATCAACAGAGCTCCTAAACATGGAACCACAAGACCACTGATCCAAGATAACACTTCACCATCACATACCGTTGAACCCAAACAATAAATCAATGAGATAATAGGATAAAAAAATAACATACCATAAATTTGAGGCTTGATTAGTCTGAGAGAAGGTCGAGGGGGAGCAGCAAAAACATTGTAATTCTATAAGAACATGAACAATATGATTGAAATAAGCATGATTAGGGTTATTTTTAAAATATTGGGGAGAGTTTTATCAATGCTTCCAAAAAATCACTGATAAAGAGGGGTTTTATCAGTGCTAAAATAATTTGCTCTGATAAAATACCTCTTTATCAGTACTTTTTTAGCATTGATAAAGATAAATTTTTTCAGCGCTTGTTTAGCATTGAAAAAATTTTATAATTATAATTATACCCAAAAATCAAGGTTCTGGGCAACTTTGATCCTAAAAAATTTATTAATAAAAAAGTAAACATACAAATTCAATCATTACATAGGAGTTTGAAAATCTGGGAGTGAACCACCCCTCACATGTCATCATCCACCAATGCATTGTAATAATCAAGTGCTATGAATTCCCACATCATAATTTCTTAAATGATTGATCTATTTGAAAAAACATCCACCACCTGGTTGTATTCTCTATATGCATGTGAAACAATTAAATTAAGTTGAGTTATATGTTTCATACAATCAATCTAATGGGGCAGAAGCTTCCATGGAAAATTCCTGGTTCTTTCCTTCAAAGCCATGAAAATATTTTCAGAATTAGATTTAATCCATAGGGTATTCCACTTATGATGGAAAACACGTTTGATAGTGTATATAATTTCCCATAATTCATCTTTATTAGTAGCCCCTATTCCAATATAGTGATATAATCAACCCTTAACAAAACCCAAATGGGTTTGAAAAATACCTCCACAACCCGATGGACCCAGCATGCCAGAGGCCGCACTATAAACATTTACTTTAACCCACATGAAAATGGGAGGAATCCATCTCACAGACCTAAGGACAAGAGGCTGCTTAGGTCTGCCTGTAACTCCCAATAGTCTTAAGATTTTCAGATCATCCATGCTATTATTCATTGCTCCCACCTAAATTTTTGTACCAACATGTACCTCCCTATGAATATCCACAATCCCAGCATGGATGGATGGTTATTGGTCTTCAAATAACTTATCATTACAATCCCTCTAGATAGATTCAAGAATTGAAGTCGCAGCCGCCAACAGGAAATGCTGGACCTATTCACTTTCTTCAGTGTTGATGAGGAAGACCAGATGGTCTTAAAGATACCTACCTACATTGATTTCTACTCCAAAAACATTACCTTAATACTTCCACAAATCCCTTACAAATTCACAATCAATAAACATGTGTTGTGTGTTTTCACCAGCTCTTAGACATAAGGGGAATGTCGAGACAATACATTTCCCAACTCTCCTCATTTGATCATATGTTGGAAAGTTGTTTTTCTAGATTCTCAATATGAGAATAAATATCGAAGGTTGTATGAAGTTTAACTTGAACTGATCAAGACAAGATAATATTATAGTGGAGATCCCACTCTATATTTTGTATTAATCCTTAGCAGTGAATTTCCCATTGCAACCAGGACTCCACACCAGTGTATCAGTGTCCATGAAAGCATGGTTTTAAACTTCCATTTCAACCTGTAGAGGAATAAAGTCGAGTGTACTATATTTTTCTATAAAATCAGAGATAGTCATCTGCATTCTATCAGAAGGAATGATCAGCCTGTCCCTGAGGGGATTCTCAAGAAAACATGTGTTCTAGTAATTGGGATCAGAATGCCTGCTAGCCATCCATATGGTATTATGCATTATTTCATTGAAATAATACTTAATTGATGGTCAGACCGATGATCCAATACAATATTATTACCCATCCATCAGCCTTACCTTAAACCTTCTTGTTAAAAAGTTACAAGAAGGGTCGTTAGTGGTTAACAAATTCTATGTGACTTTTCCAATCAGACCATCATTGAATATTTTTAGGTCCTTAATTCCAAGACCCCCCACTTCAATGGGTTTGATATACCCCTTCTAGGTGATATTGATCACTTTTATTTCATGCACAGACCTAGTCTAGATGAAATTCCTAATCATACATTATAGTTACTTGATGAGGCCTCTTGTCCACCTGTAAACTGAGAATTAGTAGACAAATTTAGAAGTAATGAATGAGTTAACCATGTAGGCCCTCCCTAGTTGAGACATGGACTTCCCTTTCCATTTTTCTAGTTGATTGACAATGATTAAGCTTATTCCTATAAGGAACTGGCTCTTCGCTTTTCCCCAAAATAGTGGGACACTAAGGTAGTTTAAAGGAAGATATCCCCTTCTCACCCTAAGTTTCCTCGTAACCCTGTTCTATTTTCCCATAGATAATCTATCACAAAACACTATAAAAAATTTTCTCTAGCTGATGGATTTCCCATAAACTTTCTCATAGTGATTAAAATAGAGATGAAATATTGGAGATAATTCTCTTTGAAGCCTTCCCAAATAGAAGTATGTCATTTTTATATAAAAAATGTGAAGGAATGAGCAAATTCTTCCCGAATTTAATTTTCTTGTAGAGTCCGACCCAAGCAAGATCATTAATCCACCTACTCATATAGTCTTCATAAATTATAAAGAAAATCCCTGATTGGATCTCCTTGCCTTAATCCCTTGGTGCATTGAAAGTAACCTCTTGGGGTCCCATTAATTAAGATGGACAACCTTATAGATGAAATAATAGAGCTTATCAATCTCACAAAGATGCTTGAGAAAACATATCTTCTAAGGATGGTGAGTATAAAATTCTATTTGAGGGTGTCAAAGGCCTTAGAAATGTCAATATTGAGGGAAAAGTTCCCCTCTTTCACCTTCCTCTTCATTATGTTAACACTTTTTTAGGTTGTGAAAAGAAAATTATGTATGCATCTTTCAGGAATAAATCCATATTGGTTTGGAGTGATGTGATCTTTAATAATTTCTCCCAACTTGGACATTATGATTTTACTAATGAATTTAGGAATAGTATTCCCAAGGGCTACTGGTATGAAATCCTTGATGTTGACTACATTTCCCTTCTTGGGGATCAATGCAATGAAGTTTGAATTGATTATATAAGGTATAAAATAATGATAAAAAATCCCTAACTACACTCACAAAATCCTCTTTCAGGATGTTCCAATAAAACATAAAGAATTTATTTGTGAAACCATTTGGTCTAGCAACACTCTCCATGTTGATAGAGAAAAGGTTTTTCCTAATTTCATCTTTATCTGGTGCCTTGACAAGATTCTGGTTTTGTTGCTCATCAATATAGGGAGAAATATTGTCAATCACCTTTGATGTGTTTTCTAGCCTATCATATTCATATATTCCACTAAAATAGTCTACCACTACATTGGACACATCATTTTTAGAATTGTAAAACTATCCATTGATGTTAATCACATGATTCCCTACCTTATATCTCTTCTCCCAGTGTAATATGTGGAAGAATTTTGAGTTTCTATCACCTTCCTTTCACCATTTCACATTCGGGTAGTTTTTATACAACCTTTCTTTAATGGTTATAAGTTCATACAACTTTTTATGGGTTTTTACTTCTTCCCTTGAAGGTGAGTCCTAATTATTCTCCATATTTTGTATGCTTGTAAGGTGTTGTTCAACATTATGGATATCAAGTTCAATCTTTGAAAATGAGTTTTTACTTTATTCCCTTAGGAGCCTTTTGGTGTGTTTAAGCTTCTTCACAAGCCTCTGAAGTGGGATTCCTATTGGTACAAGCTTACGGCCTCCAAAATAGTTTCTCTACATCTACATATAGAAACCCATCCATTGTTGAAATGAAAAGGGAAAGGGGACAACCTTGGCTTGGTAGAGAGTTCCATAATTATAGGGTTGTGGTTAGAGTGATTCTTGGGAAGGGTGTATCATGATAGTCCATTAGAAACACTCCTATCATCCATTTTCACAAATTATCTATCGATATTGCTTTCTTACCTTCCATTCAAAGTGTACCTGCTCCAAATTAAATCAAATCCAACAATGGAATCTCAGTGATATTACATTGATCAATACAAGATGAAAATTAACTAGTAGTTTTCTTATTGAAGTTGGATCCAATTTTTTCATCAGGTGTTAAGACAGTGTTGAAATCACCCATCACCACCCACTTGTGAAATACATTCCTAGAGATTTACTCCATCTCCCTCTGGAGGTCTCTTATTTTGATATAGGATGTTGAGGTATACACAAAAGAGATCCGAACAATATGACCTTAAGTGTTAAGGGTAATAGTTAGGATCTATTTTTTTTTCTGATTTCATGTGACAATTTGGATGATTTCATGTCTGAACATCCATAAGTGGTCCATGCCACAATTATATAGATTTTGAGAGACAAAGTGATATCCCATAGAATCCCACTTGAATTTCTTCCAGTTCTCAAACATCATTTTTGGCTCTTCTATTCCAATAAGCATTGATTTATTGTCCAGAAAGAAGTGCCTAAGGGATTTGGTCATTAGGGGGTTCCCTAGCTCTTGGAAATTCCAATAAAGGAGCTTCATTGTTTGGGGTCCTCGCCCCCAGTCACATGCCCTCCATTATGTGACATCTTAACATGGCCTTTCCCCTTCTTCTTTCTACCCTTCTTCTTCCCATCTTGTGAGTGTGCTTCAATTATAGATCCCTCCATGCTTCCAAATTCCCCTATATTGTTCTTGTTAGGCTACACAGGGGGTTGCTGGTCCTCAACCTCATCGGCCCAAAATATGCCACTAAGTGGGGTGAACATATTTTTAGAGTGTATGGGCTCAGGTATTTTATATGTAGGTGTCTGTATCCTAGTAGTCTTGGCACTGGGAACCTGTAAAAAGGGATCTCCCAAACTATTGGCATCAGGATGTTGAGAAGTCCAAGCTTCAGGTTGGACAACACTAAGTGGCATTACCACATGGAATTCTTGGCTTCCTCTGGAATTAGAAAATGCATTGATGTCACCACTTTATAGCTAGTTTGGTGACTCTTATGTTGCTTGAGGGTTGCTTGCTTATTTTTCCTATTCATAGTCTACCAGTTTATCCCCTGCCAACCCCTCTGTGTTTGTATGTACAGTGTAGATGTGTAACTCTTGCTCAACATTCAATGGTGGGAATTCCTGAAGGACCTTTTCCATAGCTGGTGTGGCCTCATTTGGCACATTCTTCTCATGATTATTTTTTGACAGAGCATAAGAGGTTCCATTAGGAGACACTACAGTTGAGTGCATATGAATCCCATCTAACTTGGTAGTCTCTTGTAAACTACCTACATTATTAATATCAATTACAATAAGGGGTTTTGATTGCATACTATCTGTTTCCACTTAGTACTAAGCACCTGTTCTTTAGGTCTTTACTTCACATTCCCTTCATGGCATGCCATCAAAATGTTCACTACCTCTCCAGCCTTACTACTAGAGATGAGAGTGTCACTAGAATGTCTGTGAGTGTCCTCTATAAGGGAGTTTCCCACCTTTTCCACTGACTAATTTACTTGCACATATTGCACATCCTCAGGGGGTTGGAGGTCATCAGAGGAGAAGGTAGGATTCCCATAGTGCTTTGTATTGTCATTAATGGAGGAATTCCCCATCTTTCTCACATTGGAGGGCCCAAAAATGATGTTTCTATCCATGTTAGGAGGTAAGACTTTGTACTTTCCCTTTTTTCCTTTGACAGTTAGTGGAATCATGCCCCTTCATGTTGGAGAAGGTGCATTCCTTATCCTAATTAAATTCAGATAAAAGATGACCAAAGAACATACAACTTGTGAAAACATTCAGTTTCCTTTCATATTGAATCAACAAGTTAATATTTTCATCCCTCGTGGTTATTACCACTTCCTCCATAAGGGTGCTTGACATGTGAACTTCCACTAGAATCCTCAGATAGTGCCCATACCTTGGATTATCATTTTGTCTTTCCATCATGATTGGGTTCCCCATGGAAAAAACAATGCCCCAGAGAATTCATGGGTTCCAATAGAGCCGGTTGAACTTGAAAATATGAATCTAGACTTGTGTGTGAGTGTTCTTTATCATATATGAGTCAAAATTTATATCCTATTCCTGAATCCATAGGAAGACAGGCCTCAAGGACAGTGATCCAAAACTCCAAGCTCTTAGTTTGTGATCATCATAGGAAAAAACTACATGGTAGTACCCTCACCCCATTGCAGTCATCTTCCAATCACGAAAGCCCCATATTTCAGCAATCCTACACATGTGGTCATTGAATTTCTAAAGCTTCTCGCCCTTATGAATGAGAACCCTCATGATGATGGAGTACCTGCACAGGTTCACCCTCTCTTTGACTGCTTCTTGATTTGCTAAGACATTGGTTGTCCTACCTTTACGAATAATCCTAATAGCGGGCAGAAGATCAATGTTAGATAAAGAGGGGTTAGTGGTAGATTTAACCACCTTCGCAAAGTTCTTCTTTGAGCCAACAACCTTATCTAGGGCCCGATCTTCCACCTTTGGCTTTCTTGATGCAAGATGAAATAACTCCCCGTGCCCAACATGATCTGCCAGTGATGAGGACTTTTGGGATTTCAACTAGAATCGTCTTGTCGCAGCCTTCATGACCTCCATAATTAGGATTTTCCCAATTCTCCCTTTGCTTCGCCATCTCTTCTAATTATAATTATAAATAAATATTTTTATAAATATTTTTATATAATTATTAAATGTATTTATATCATTATATATATATATATTTATATAATTATAAATAAATTTAATAAATATATATAAATATATTAAATATATCCATTATTTAAATATATTTATTATAATTTTATAATTATTTAAAAATATAATTAACTATTTATAATTATATAATTTTTTTTAAAATTGCATATATTTATTTATAATTATAAATATATAATTTTATAAATAAATATATTTGTAAATATATTTATAATTATTTATTTATAATTATAAATAAATTTATATCATTATATATATATTTATATAACTATATATATATATAATAAATAAATATAAATATAAATATAAATATAGTAAATATATTCATTATTTAAATATATTTATATAATTTTATAATTATAAATATATTTATATCATTATATATATTTATATCATTATATACATATATTTAATATATATATATATATATAAATATAAATATATTAAATATATTAATTATTTAAATATATTTATTATAATTTTATAATTATTTAAAAATATAATTATTTATTTATAATTAAATAAATACTTATATATATATTTATAATTAAATAAATACTTATATATATATTTATAATTACAAATATATAATTTTATAAATATAGTAAATATACATTTATAAATAAACATATTTGTAAATATATTTATAATTATAAATATATTTATATCATTGTATATATTTATATCATTATATATATATATATATTTATATTTATTAAACATATATAAATATAAATATAGTAAATATATCCATTATTTAAATATATTTATTATAATTTTATAATTATTTAAATTTATAATTATTTATTTATAATTATATAAACATTTTTTTTAAAAAAAATATATATTTATTTATAATTATAAATATATAATTTTATAAATATAGTAAATATATATTTATAAATGTATTTATATATAAATATTTATTTACAAATATATTTTTAAAATTATTAATGAATATATAATCTTAAATGCATGAATGTTAAAAATTAGTGAAATTGAATAATTAAAAACGAGTGCACTTTAAAAATATTGAAAAAAGGATAAGTTATATTAATTAAATAAATTATAAAAAAACATGGATATATATTGAAATAAAGATCAACACATATTGAAAATATTAAAACATAGTAAATAAATATGTATAAATAAAGATTAGAAAATGATTAAATTCCAAAAAAAATAAAAAATAAAAAATATTAAAAATGAATAAATGACACTAATTGTAATGATATTAAAAATAAATAAATAAAATTTACCGATTAAAAACATAATATATTAAATATATTATGTTATTAAATGAAATTCTAAAATGAATATTAAATTTTGAATAAATTATAGAAATATTAGGTGTATGTGTTTCTATATCATATTTCATTAATTACGTAAATATTTGTGTGTGTGAAATTAATGACATTATATAATATGTAGCGTCTATTAATGAAATAAATAATAATATGAATGAATAAATTTAAAAAATATCAAAATGTAATAAATAATATATATTGAATAAAAAAAGAAAAAATGTTAAA
Organism: Viscum album; assembly: GCA_963277665.1. Lineage (NCBI taxonomy): Eukaryota > Viridiplantae > Streptophyta > Magnoliopsida > Santalales > Viscaceae > Viscum > Viscum album. The sequence continues at coordinate 514,512,140 of OY728137.1, read as the reverse complement.
ATTTACTGATTAGTGACATAATATATATTAAATATATTATGTAAATAAATATAATTTTAAAATGAATATTAAAAATTGAATAAATTATAGAAATATTATGTGTGTGTGTGTTGTATATAAAAAAGAATTAATTACATATATGTATGTGTGGAATCAATGTAACACACATTTTATATATGTTAAATTGAAAAATCAAACTACATTCAATTATATGCCTATTAATTGATATAATTAGTTAATATTTTTAATTTATATTAACTTTTAATTATAAACCATTTTCACTAAATATACGACTTTTTAATGTAAGCATAAATATTTTGTATTATATAAATCATGTTTTAGAAAATATTATATATATTGATATATATATATATATATAGAAACATATATAAATATTTTTTTATGTATTAAATATATTAAATATATTAAGGGATAATTATGTATAAAAACCATTAAAAATGAATAAGACAATAATATGTTTTTAATTATTACATTTTATTCATTTTCTATATTTATATTTAATATATACTATTTATTACTATTTTTATTTAATATATATATATATATATATTAAATTTATTCATTTTTATTTATAATTTTTTCATTAATATATATATTTTAATAGTTTTGTAATTTATTCATTTTTAATATTTCTATTTAATTATTAAAAATTATTCATTATATATATATATATTTAATATATAGTATTTATTAATATTTATAATTTATATATATGTATATTAAATTTCTTCATTTTTATTAATAATTAATTAATTAATAAATTTCTTAATATTTATTCTCATTTTAATTTTTATTTTCTTAATTATTTCAATTTATTCAATTTATATATTTATATTTAATATATACTAGTTATTAGTATTTAATATATATATATATATATATATTAAATTTATTAATATCTATCTAATTAATAATTTTTTAATATTTTTTTCTAATTTACTATTTTTTATTTTTTATTTTTTTTAATTATTTCAATTTATTCATTTTATATATCTATATTTAATATATACTATTTATTCATATTTATAATATATACATACTTTAAATTTATTAAAAATTATTTAATTAAAAAATGGGACATGGCCCGAATGGGAACATGGGTTGGGATGTATATAGGCCTGCGAGAAGCGTGAGAAGGTGGGCCGATAGGGGTATAGGTCCATGATAAGCATAGAGTGGGCCAAGGCCAGTGTGGTCCAAGGCCCATATAAGTACACAAAGTGTATGCGGGAGCCCATCCCCATAGTGGGGCTTCTGATATTCAGATGTGGTAGAATTGTATATAAGGAAGCACCCAAACATCTTCTATTTCGATGCAGGACTCGCGTGCATGATCAAGTGCTTTATCAGTGCTAGAAAATGCACTGATAAAGGTTACCCTTTATGAGTGCTAGAAATAGAGTGCTGATAAAAGCTTCCTTTATCAGTGCTAAAAAAAGTGCTGATAAAGACATCCTTTATCAATGCTTTTCACTAGTATTGATAAAGGATAACACTGTATATTTCACATTTTGTAATAGTGAGGGATTCTGTTTGGTTTTCACATATGCTCAGACCCATGAAGTCACTATGCGGTCATGTACAGTCTCTGCCTCACTCCCACGTACATCAAAAGTCTGCTTTATAAACCAAGAAATGTATTTGCAGATTTGTTTCCTTCGCCAATTTTTTCTTTGATCGACTTTTGGATACCATCAAACATTTTGTAATCCTTCACAATGATATGGAGGTTTTAGGGAATATCTCTTCCACTAAGGTTTTTGGGGTTGTGTACACACAGGTTAATAAATTATATCATCTAAATATTAATATTATACATCATGATAAATACGATAATTTATCATATATGTATTTAATATATTAAATTCATTTTGAACAATTTATTTACTACATTGATCGTAATCAATCTCCATACATTAATACTCCTTATTGACGAAATAAATAATGGTGGTTTCTTGATGATTGAACCCCCTATAAATATAAACCCCCTACACTCAGTGAATCAAGGGAAAACATACACCATCTACATCTCCGTGTAGAGTGTAGAAGACATTCAAGTTTTAATTCCACTATTTCTTGTTTTTACAATGGTTGGAGGTAAGTGTAATGTTCCTTTTATTAAAGAAATTTTACGATCCTAGATTTAAACATTCTATAAAATTTCTTACATTTGGCATCAGAGGAAGATTATACCACTGTCTTGTAATAAAAATTCTTACGGTCTATTTTATCATTTTTTTTTATATTTTTGGTTTTAGAAATTATGCATTTCCTTGTCTACCATTATCCTCTTCATTTCTTCATCTTTTATTATTAAAGATTTTTTATACATATTTAATTCATTAGTTGTGATTTTTTGTAAATTTTATTAAAAATTAGGTTTCACCACAACATTCCTAATTAAATAAAATTTACATATTTAGTAGAATTACATTAAATAATACATGCACTTGTTACAATTTGAGTAATCAAAAGATACTCATAAATCTTTATTTTCATTAGATGAAGTATTAAATTTAATTTTCATAATTTTCCCATAGATATTATAAATATTATAAATTTAATATTTTGTCATATGGTTTGTTGAATTATCAAATTATAATTCAATAATTTATGAATTAAACTATCAATTGATAATTCTATGTTTTTTGTAAATTTTATTAAAAATTGGGTTTTGCCACAAAATTCCTAATTAAATAAAAATTATATATTCATCAAATCACATTAAATGATATATGAAAAATATAATAAATTTTATCCCACAGAGATTTTTATTATATTTTCATTAGATGAAATATTAAATTTATTTTTCATAATTTTCCCACATGTATTATGAATATTAATAATTTAATATTTTTTTCATATGTTGTTTTGAATTATCAAATTATAATTCAATTAATTACTTAAAATATTACGTGATAATTCTTGATTGATTTCATGAATCTATTAAATTAAAATTTCACCCACAGGTAATTTTATATTTTTTTAGACTCATGTTGACAAAATTTACTATGTAAATTATGTAATTTGGACTCATATGCATGTATTTAATTTTCAGTTATACCGTCAGGTTTTTCTGATATTCACCATGACATTTTTGAATTAAAGGGAAACAACTATAAAATTTGAAAGGAGAGAATTCTTCTTCATTTGGGATGGATGGACATTGATTATGGAAAGACAAACTGCTTGAAGTTAATAGTGATGGCATACTAGATGATATAACACTTTATGAACATTGGGACCAGTCAAACCATTTTAGTACAATGTTCATAAAAACTAAATTATGTGTTATCATTCACGATTCAATCTATGGGGATAATAATTTTCGTAACTTTCTAAAACCTATAGATGACTAGTTCATCTCTTCAGATAAAGCATTTGCAAGCACATTAATCATGAAGTTATCATCTATGAGACTCATCACTATGAAAGGTGTGTGCGATCACATCATGAAGGTGAGGGATATTGTGGATCAACTAAATAATTTTGAGGTTGATATATATGATCTGTTTCTAGTGCATTATATTCTCAACACTCTACCACATCAATATGAACCATTTAAAATATCTCATAACACATATAAAGATAAATTTTCAATTAATTAATTAATGACTATGTGTGTTCAAGAGGGGGAAAGTCTTGTAGTAGAAATAGGAGAAACCAATATGCTTAAAATGCACTAGAAACAAAAGGGCCATAAATTTCAAGCCAATAGAAATGGAAAGAGAAATTTCTACCTCAACCTAATATTAAGAAGGAAGTCATTTGTTTCCTCTGCAAAGGAAAATGACATGTAAAGAAAAGTTTCCCTAAATTTCATAAATGTATTGAAAAGAAAGGTATTTAAATCTCATTGATTTGTTATGAATAAAATATTGATGATACAATTCATAACACCTAGTGGATTGATTCTAGTTCTACAATACATATTTTGAATACCTTTCAGGGTATGCAAAACCTAAGGAAACCAGTGGACAGTGAGCTTGGCGTGTATTCAGGAAATAATATGCACTCACATGTGTAAGTCATGGGGACATGCATTTTAGTGTTAACCACTAGTTTTAATTTGATTTTAGAAAAGAAATTGTATATTCCAAGTTTTTATAAAAACTTGATTTCATTTTCAAAACTTGTATCGTTGGGTTTTACATTCAGTTTCTGTAAAACTAATTTTTTCTTGATATATGGAAATGACATCATTGGATGTGGTACATTAAAGGATGGGCTTTTCTCCATTGATTTACAAAGTAAGATTGAGAATTATAACATGCATGTTCATACTGGTATTAAAAGATTTTTTATAAATAAAAAATATTCTATATTATGGCACTAAAGATTAGGTCATATCTCAAAATAAAGGATTCAAATATTAGTTAAGAATTAGGTACTTAGTACTCTTGATTTCACTAATTTTGAAACCTGTGTGGATTACATTAACGAAAATCAAACCAATAAATCAAAGAAAGGTGCAAATATAAGTTCATCTATATTAGAAATCATACATAGATACATATATAGGTCATAAATGGATTTACATAATCACAAATTCTTCATTTCATTCATTGATGACTATTCACGATATATGTATCTCTATTTGATTCATAATAAAAATGAAGCACTTGAAGCCTTTAAAAATTTTAAGGCTGAAGTAGAGAAACAATGTGGTAAAAAAAGTAAGATCATGAGGTCAGATTGAGGTGGAGAATATTATGGGAGATACACTGAGGATGGACAATTTCCTGGTCCATTTGCAAGGTTTCTTCAAGAAAATGGAATAGTTGTATAATACACTATGCCGGGTTCACCAGAACAAAATGGTGTAGCTGAAAGAAGAAACCAAACATTAATGAAAATGTTATGAAGTATGCTTAGTAACTATAAGCTACCTAAATTCTTGTGGACTGATTCACTTAAAGTGTCATCATACATTTTCAATCGGGTTCTAATAGAGACAATTTCAAAAATACCTTTTGAATTGTTTAAGGGTTGGAAACTAAGTCTGCGGAATGTATGCATTTAGGGATGTCCTTCATAAGTGAATAGTTATAATCCACATGAATATAAGTTGGATCCTAGTCCTATTAGTGGATACTTCATTGGATATGCTGAAAGGTATAAAGGATATCATTTTTATTTTTCATCATTGAACACTAGAATTGTGGAATAAAGAAATGAAAAATTTCTTGAAAATGACCTGATTAGTGGGAGTTATCTTATCAAAAAAAATTATGATAAAGACCATTGAAAAGATCAAACCTCTAACTTAGGTTATAGATTGATAATTCTTTACAACAAACCTCATTTTGGAACAAATTTCATTCCACAAACTATTGATAATCATCCTTTGGATCAAATAGTTCAAGAATCAAAAACCCTTGAACAATCAGTTGAACCACAAATTCCTCAAAAAAATAATGTTGAAACATTGAAAAGAGCCACAAGGATGAGAAATAAATCAATTTCTAGTGATTATATAGTGTATCTATAAGAATATGACTACAATATTGGAGCAAAAAATGATCCCTAAATATATTCGCATGCCATGAGCTATGAGGAGTCAAATATGTGGTACGATGCCATGAGAGAGGAGTTAAATTCCATGAAGAGTAATGATGTTTGGAACCTTTTTTAGTTTCCATTTTGTGTAAAACCTATTGGATATAAATGTATTTTTAAAACCAAGAAAAATTCATTAGGCAACATTGAAAGATACAAGGCTCAACTAGTTGTTAATGGGTTCACTCAAAAGGAATGGATCAATTATACAGACACATTTTCTCCAGTATCCAAAAAGGATTCCTTAGGAATTATATTGGAATAAATAGCTCATTTTTATTTTTAATTACAAAAAATGGATATGAAAACTAATTTTCTAAATAGTAATATAGATGAGGAGGTTTACATGAAACAACTGGAAGGATTCCTCGCTAGTAATGGAGAGAATTTGGTGTGCAATCTCAAAAGGTTTATATGTGGTTTAAAACAAGAAACCCGATAGTGGTTTTTATGATTTCATGATGTAATTACTTCATTTGGTTTCAAATAAAACATTATGGGTCAATGTATATACCAAAAGTTTAGTGAGAGTAAAATATGTTTTCTTATTTTATATGTAGATGAAATTTTACTTGCCACTAATGATAGGGGTTTGATATATGAGGTTAAACAGTTTCTCTTCAAAATTTTCGACATGAAAGATATGGGTGATTCATCCTATGTCATTTTCTTAAAGATTCATAGGGATAAGTTGAGAGGCGTTCTATTATTGTCTTAAGAAACCTATATTAATAAATTCTTAGAGAGATTTTGTATGAAAGACTGTGCACTAAGTATAACACCCATTGTTAAGGGTTATAAATTCAACACAAACCAAGTCCCTAAAAATGATTTTGAATGAGAAAAAATTAAATCCACCCCATTTTCTTCCACTGTTGGTATTTTAATGTATACTCAGGTCTGCATGAGTCCTGAAATTACATTTGTAGTAGGATTTTTGGGGTGATATCAGAGTGATCCGAGTATATACCACGATAAGGATGTGAATAAGGTATTGAGATACCTCAAGGGGACTAAAGACTACATGCTTATATATAAACACACTCAAAATTTTGAAGTCATCAGACACTCAGATACAGACATTTTTGGTTGTTTTAATTCACACAAATCAACTTCAAGATACGTCTTTATGATGGATGGAGGATCCATGTCATATAAAAGTGTCAAACAGACACTAATAACAACTTCTACTATTGAACCTAAGTTCATTTCATGTTTTGAGGCCACTTCCCATGGTATATGGCTAAGTAGTTTTATTTTGGACCTTAAAGTTATGGATTCTATTTCCATGACATTGATTATATATTGTGAAAATTCGGCTTCTATCTTTATGGCTAAGAATAACAAAAGTGGGATTCGAAGTAAGCACATCTACATCAAATACTTATCCATAAGAGAACATGTTAAAGGTAAAAAGTTGGTCATTCAGCACATCAACACTGCATGCCTCCATTTAAATTCAAGGACCATGTAATATGTATATAATTACGTTCTACATTGTAAATTTATTGAATTTCATTTGAAACTATATATATTTAATTAGTTCTCTATTCAGTTTAAGTTTACACATTCATTACTTGAGAAATATTTTTTTGGGGCTATAGAATAAACCATACGATTAAGGTTTGTTCATATAGAGAATAAACCATGGGGTTAAGGTTTATTCATGTAGTTATCTAAAGAGACATGATATATTGTGATACATGGAAGGGAATACTCATTATTTAGAGGAAATATTACTATGATCCATATATCATGTTTCGTTTTAAAGTGGGAGATTGAATTCATTCACATTAATTAGTTTGGAATAAGTGGGAGAATGTAATAAATGGTCCATCAATTAATTAATAATGTAATAAATAATGGTCCAATAAATTATATCATCTAAATATTAATACTATAAGTTATGATAAATATAATAATTTATTTTATATGTATTTAATGTATTAAATTCATTTTGAACAATTTATTTATTACATTGATGGAAATCAATCTCCACACATTAATACTACTTGTCGATGGAGTAAATTATGGTGGGTTCTTAATGGTAACCCCCTATAAATATGAGCCACATGCACTCAGTGGATTAAGGGAAAACATACACCATCCACATCCCCATACAGAGTGTAGAAGAAATCTAGGTTTTAATTCCATCATTTCCTATTTTTATAATGGATGTAGGTAAGTGTAATGTTCCTTTTATTAAAGAAATTTTCTGATCCTAGATTTAAACATTCTATAAAATTTCTTATAGTGTACACACAGGACAAGGCTCATGAGGTGGTTTTGATTACCAGTTATTGGAAATATCCTCCATAGATTGATCAGTTTAGGGTGACGGTGTTGAACATCGATTCAGAGGAGGGATACACCATAAGTGGCCATGGGATATGGGTGGTGATTGAAAACACTAAATAAGAGCGGGTGCTCACCATATATGGGAACTATTGGGTTGTTGATCCAAAATTTTAAAATGAAAAATTATTAATCATGGAATATGAGTTGTGATATGTAGACATTCCATTAGGGCATGGTGGTTAACTTGGGATGGTTATATCGGTTATGGGTTGGTGTATGATGTCGAGTGACAAAGAAACTGGTTGGAAGGTCATGGGTGCTTCTTGAAGGTTCCGGGCGCAGCGGAAGCGCGTGGGTGGATGTGCCCACTTGGATTTTTGTCATTAACAATGATCAATCCGGGATCAATATGATGATAAATGCCAGTCTCCATGGATCGAATCACAGAAAAAGACAAAGAAGATGGTTTGTCCCGGAACCACAAACAAGGATCGTTACAGGTTGATTATAATTAATTTAATTAATTATAAAGAAATATCTTTTGGGTGTTCTTTCTTCATTGATGTTATTGATCACGTTGTCGATGTGATACGTCTTTGCGTCGTAGAATCCAAGTGTAGACTCCCTCTAGCGGTGATCCACACGTGTACCTCGTATCTCTGGACGTCTCCAAAGGATTCTCTGAGTGCTAGCGTGGAGAATCCTTTGCTTGCATTGTCCGCCTTAGATCGTCTTGATCTGATGGAAGAGGATCTCTCTCGGTCTTGAGAGCGTTCTTGGAGGAAGAGGTTCTTTCGGCCTTGAAAGAATTCTCTAGAGATGTTGTGTAGGAAAAGAGTTGGGGTTGTGAGGATATTTATAATTGAGTTTGAGGTTGTAGAGTTATGACAATAAATAAATGCGTTACGCGTTTCATTTATTTCATTAACTCTTATTGAAAACCCCCATGTCGAATAATTAATTCCATGACATGCGCTCACACTGATTATAATAAATATCATTTAATAAAACGATATTATATCCTCAAAATCCTGACCAGAAAAACTACACGACGTGTATTTGTTTTTCATTGAAAACTACACGGCGTGTACATTAAATGTACACGGCGTGTATATCTTGTTTTCATTTATTCATTTCCTTTCCAAAATAAAACTACACGGTGTGTACATTTAATAATACACGGCGTGTACTTGTTTTATTTTATTTTTCCTCCATCATTTAAAACAACTTAGTCTTCCTTGAATAATTATTAAACCACGTACGGGAATAATCTTTATTCAACTTGAGATACTTGGATACACTTAGTGTGTGACCCTCTAGGCCTCTTTCTCGTTGGCATTAGGCGGGCTTGCCTAAATTCCAAGATTACTGTCTAGAAACGGGTCAAGGCACCCAAGAGAAAGAAGTTGACGCCGCATTGACGTATCGCCTCATACGAACGATTACTGTGTAATTTAATCCATTTGTCTCGATATCTCATCAAGCAGGTTTCATGGAAGTGTCATAAACCTATATTCTTGATCTGTCGTTCTTTGACTACCTGAAATAAACTTTTCATTTACACCATGGCCATGGAATTTAATGCGAAAGTTCTATTTCAACCAAAGGGCCGAGATATCAACTTCCATAAATAGAAGGGACAAATCCTTCATCGACTTATCCATTAACAACATGTCACTCGTGACGCACCCAACGTACCCTACTTTCTGCCAACTGTCTGCGTGATGTTTTTCATCAGTAAATCTAAGTGCGCGATTCATGACATGAGTTAATGATAATATTCTAGTCTAAGGACCATTACACACGCTCGCAGATAGCAATATCCGATGACACAAAGACATGCAGAATTACTACTGGAGGATCTGTTCCCATAATCTCCCATCTTGGAGATTACCAAGTGCGAACTCCATGAGAGAGAGTCTCGTCTTCTTACGAGTACTCGCACATGACGGTCTGTATACTATGTGTCCTATCATAGTATGTCATCCAACTGCAGAACTTTATTTAAGAATATTGTTATAGCATTTCAAGTTTCTCATCATAGCGGGGATCTACTATGACCTTATTAATGCAACAAATATTTCAGGACATTATTATATTATAGTCATGCAGAACAATGAACAATATATAATAAGTGAACATTCAAGTAATCAAAGTACAAAAAAGTTGGTTCTGAGGACACCAACCCTTACAAACTTCCACTTGGACTAGAGCCAACTACCTACGACTTTTAGTTCACTAGACCTCACATGATGATCATGTTTCTGCTGAGTCAAGGCTTTAGTCAATGGGTCCGCCACGTTGTCTTCCGTGGAAATACTGCTCACTGCAACTTCACCTATATGAGAAAAATCCCTCAAGAGATGATACTTCCGAAGTATGTGCTTTGTCCGCTGATGTGACCTTGGCTCTTTTGCAAGTGCCACCGCTGTAGTATTATCACAATAGAGTGTGATGGGATCTTTACTGCTCAGTAAAACATCCAGCTCTTGGATGAAGCTTCGCATCCATACTGCTTCTTTAGCTGCCTTAGAAGCTGTGATATACTTGGACTCCGCTGTAGAATCTGCCACCACACTTTGTTTTGAGCTCTTCCAGCTCACTGCACCTCCATTCAAACTGAAGATGTATCCAGTCTGCGACTTCATGTCATCTTGATCAGTCTAGAAACTAGCATCTATATGTTCTCTGATGACTAGTTCCTCATCTCCTCCATAAACCAGGAACATATCCTTAGTATGCCTCAGATACTTAAGGATAGTCTTGACTGCCATCCAATGGCGGTCTCCTGGATCAGCTTGAAATCTGCTTACCACACTTAATGCGTAAGCAACATCTAGCCTCGTACATAGAATAGCATACACGACTGACCCGATCGCGGATGCGTAAGGGATCCTTGCCATTATATTCATTTCCTCATGTGTCTGAGGACACATTTTCTTGGAAATATGAATGCCATGTGACACTGGAAACAATCCCCTCTTGGACTGTTCCATACTGAATCTCTTCAGTATCTTGTCAATGTATTTACTTTGACTCAGGCCCAACATTCTCTTGGATCTATCATGATGGATCTTGATCCCAAGAATATATGTCACCTCGCCCAAGTCTTTCATGGAGAATAATTTATGAAACCATGCCTTAACTGACTGTAAGACAGGTACTTCATTTCCAATTAGTAATATGTCATCAACATATACTATTAGAAAAAGGACTGCACTCCCACTAAACCTCTTATAGACACAAGGATCACATTTGTTCTTAACAAAGCCAAATTCTGTTATAGCTTCATCAAAATGAACATTCCATGATCTTGATGCTTTCTTTAATCCATAAATGGATTTATGCAACTTGCATACCTTGTTGGAATCCTTTGGAGTCACAAACCCTTCAGGTTGTGTCATGTAGACATCTTCCTGGAGGTTCCCGTTAAGGAAATCTATTTTGACATCCATTTTCCAAATTTCATAGTCATGGTAAGCAACAATGGCCAATAGGATTCTGATGGATTTCAGCATCGCAACCGGTGAAAAGGTTTCATCATAGTCAATTCCTTAACGCTGTCTAAAACCTTTTGCAACCAGTCGTGCCTTGTAGGTACTGACTTGCCCCTCCATGTCCAGTTTCTTCTTGAATACCCATTTATTACCAATAGGATTTACATCAACTGGAGGATCTACCAAAATCCATACTTGGTTTTGGTACATGGAATCCATTTCATAATTCATGGCTTCTTGACACTTGGCAATGTTTGTGCCTTCAACTACTTCCTTGTAGGTAAGAGGATCATCATTGTCAACCAATAATGAGTCACCATCCTTGGTGACAAGAAAACCATATCGTTCTGGTTCTCTCACCTCTCTCGCGCTCCTACGCAGTTCTTGTGTCTTTGGAACAGATTGTTCTTCCACGGGGCTTTGTGGAATCTGTTCTTGTACCAACTCATGTGTATCTTGAGCCTCGACTTCATCGAAATCTATCTCACTCCCACTATCTCTTTTGGATATGTGCTCCCTCTCAAGAAATATGGCGTGTCTTTCCACTGTAACCTTTTTTTCCGAGGGGTTGTATAGGTAATATCCCATTGTTTCCTTGGGATATCCTATAAAGATACACTTTGTGCCTCGGGGTGCGATTTTGTTACTTGAAGAGGCCTTAACAAATGCTTCGCTACCCCACACATGTAAATTCAATAACATGGCTTTGCGTCCACTCCATAACTCGTATGGAATACCATTTATCGATTTAGTTGGTACTTGGTTTAGTATGTGCGCTGCTGTTTGTAATGCATATCCCCAAAAGGATAATGGAAGACTCGCATGACTCATCATTGATCTCACCATGTCCAATAGGGTGCGGTTCCTCCTTTCACTTACACTATTCCACTGCGGTGTGTAAGGATGAGTGAGTTGAGATAGAATCCCAAACTCCCGTAAGAAATCAATGAAGTCCTGATTAAGATATTCTCCTCCTCTGTCTGAGTGGGGTTTCTTAATATTCTTACCAATCTGGTTCTCAACTTCATTCTTTTATTCTTTGAACCGATCAAAAGAATCTGACTTATACCTCATTAAGTAGATATATCCATATCTACTAAAATCATCAGTAAAAGTTATGAAGTACGAGAACCCACCCCTTGCTTCAACTGGAAATGTTCCACACACATCTGTGTGAACTAATTCTATAAGCTCTTTAGCTCTTTCACCTTTCCCACTAAATGGGGATTTGGTCATTTTTCCTTGTAGACACGCATGACATACACCAAGTGGTTTTAGTTTTAAAGAATCTAAATACCCATCTTGATGTAATTTTGTCAAACATTTCTCATTGACATGACCTAACTAGTGATGCCAAAGTTGGGTGTAGTATGAGTCATGTGAATTAACTTTTTTATCGATTGCCATTACTTGGTTTGTGTAGTATAACACATAAAGGCCGTTATATAAATGTGCCCTACCAAAACAAATGTTATCTTTATAAAAGTAGCAACATTCATTTCCAAACTTGAATATGAATCCATCAGTATCTAATCCAGATACTGAAATAATGTTTTTAGTAACATAAGACACATAATAACAAACTTTCAAAACCAATACCATCCCAGTAGGAAATGTGAGGTGGTAGTCTCCGACAGCTACAACAATGAGTCTGGCTCCGTTGGCTGCTCGTAGATCCACCTCACCTCGATCAATCTTTTTGAATCTACTTGGTTCTTGTATTTGGATACAGATGTGAGAACCACAAGAAGTATCTAATACCCAATTAGTAGAAACAGATAGATTGCATTCGATAACAAATGCACCTGATGCTTCCCCTTTCTTCCTTGGCTGGGTGCAGTTTTTCTTCCAGTGGCCTTTCTTGCCACATGCAAAAAAAAATAGCATCCTGTTCCTTTTCCTCCCCTTTGATATTCCTTTTCTTGGAAGTCCTTGAAGAATATTTGGGATTAAATCTCTTCGCCTTCCCTTTCCTTTTATTCAACATAAGGACAGAAGGCTTTTCACGCTTCATGTCATTGTCAACTTGGAGAATAAGGATAAGAAGATCAGATAGAGACTTCTAAATGTTGTTCATGTTGAAATTAACAACAAAGTTCGAGAAACTCTGGGGGAGTGCTGCAAGAATAAGATCGGTGGCCAGTTCTTCAGGGAGTTTAAACCCTAGAACCTCCAAGCGCTCAATGTAGCCAATGAGCTTGAATACATGAGGCCCAGCTGGGGAAAACTCTCCAAGCTTGCTCTGAAATAGAGCCTTGGAGATCTCAAACCTTTCCTATCTTGCTCTCTCCTGGTATAGAACACGGAGGTGCTCGAGCATGATATAGGCATCCATGTCTTCATGAGACTTCATGAGCTCACTAGACATCGATGATAGCATCAAACATTGAACGTCGAGAGCATCGTTCAAATGTTGATCATAGACCAGGAAATCTTCATCACTCTCCCCTAGGGTAGGAGAATCAGGAAGTGAGGACTCCAGCACGTAAAACTTTCGTTCATGGCATAGGATAACCCGAAGGCGCCAAAACCATTCCTGAAAGTTACTGCCGGTGAGGATATTGTCTTTATACAGTATTGATCGCAGAGAAAATGTGGTTGATGAGTTTGTCATCTTGATTCTACAATTTAAAAGAGCAGATTTATTAGTACTTTCTTGATAACAATTTATGAGAAATAATGAATGAATGAATTAATTCTCCCACTATTTTATCAAGTCCTAATGGACCTCACCATTGAACTCAGAATGTCCAGTTGCTTTGACATTCTAGTGGCAAGGATCCATATTTCCCTTCGCATAACCCCAACAAGGGTTGGTCAAGCTATTTGAAGGTATTTAGGTAGGCAGGTCTTTGCCAACTATGAGCTTACAGTTCCTTGATCTGTTGAGTGGACTCCCCAATCATGAAATCCTGACTTGGATTTCCTCAACTCTTGCCTCCAATATTACATCAAGTCTAGCAAGGGCTACTTCTCTTGATGTAATATGGTTAAGTCAACCCGAAACCTTTCATAAGGGATTCCTTTATAAAAGTAAGTGTCCCAACAGGGGTTGGTCAAACACATAGTTTTATTGAGTCTTGCCCTTAATCAGGTAACGAAAGTCATTCTCTGACTTAATATGGTATTGAGGGATTTTAGTCTTTATGCGTAGTTTTGCATTATCACATGCTTGTTAATATTAAGTGATTCTTGCTTAAGTGATTAACCATGTTCTGATAATGTTTACGCATAGTCCGGTTTTTATTTTATTCCATCTTTGCATTCTTTTTCATTTTATTAATTATGTGATTGCGACAACACATACATAATAAATAAACCATGCAATCAGATAGAAATAAAATAAGATGGAATGATCATGAGCTTCTATTGGTTAGCTTATCTAGCGGTTTTGATAAGCTAACCCTGACCCAGGGAAAACACCTTGAACCAGTTGGTTCGTGTTTTTCAGCTCCCACCTGTCCACATTTGTATCTTCTTGCGTCGATTTCGCCTCGGCTTCAAGATTTGAACCGTCTCCTCTGGCTTTGGAGATCCTCCATTACATGGGTTTACATTAAAGAAACCATGGGCACACATGCCCTACATTTTATTGGAAGAAGGCTCTCAGGCCAACAAATTTAAATTAAATAAATTTAAATGAAACCATACACATACAAAGGGTCTTTGGTCTAGCTCATGATCATCCATAGTATGTAATGACATTTACGCATATTTAGAATTCAAATTCTTTTAATCGTTCTTTTATTTAAGATAAGACACGCTCGAATTCAATTAATTATGATCTTATAATTAATCAATTATTTATCTTATATTCCTTTCTGAATTTCCTTGAGATTCTTATCATCCATATTCCTTATACGGGTCTTTGTACATTGGAGGAAACCTGGTGAAATTCAATTTCTGGAAAGTACACGGCGTGTAGTTTATAATTACACGGCGTGTATTTTTCTTTTCACCTTGTTTCCAAAGTACACGCAGGGGATTTGGCGTGTTTTATCTACTTTGGAAATTTTGGAGTACACGACGTGTAGATGAATCATACACGGCGTGTACTTCTTTGTTACGCTGTAACCGGCTTGGCAATCCCGTTTACGCGGAACACGACTTCTCCTTGTACATGGTTTCACCTGGACCGGATCGGAATACACGGCGTGTTGTTCCAACATACACACCATGTATTCCGGTTCCCACACGTCGTTCAATTCTGGTCAACACGGTGTGATTAATACTTAGGCATAATCAATTCACACAGTGTGGTTTGGCAGACCAGTGCCAGTTCATTGAACCTAAGTACATGGCGTGTAGTTTTAATTACACGCCGTGTAATCCCATGTTTTACAGACAGAAAGAGCGACTCCTCCGGATGAATTCCTCATTTTTATTTTAATCAAAATTAAAATTAAAAGGCCGTTTCTATGATATGAATCGATAAACAAAGGAGGAAGAATAGATCTCGTTTATTCAGATTAATAGAATGATATATTTCAAATTGAATCAAATATAAATACGTAAATTATCAATGAAAATTAAATAACTATAATCAATGTTGTAACCTCGCTCTGATACCATTTGAAGGTTCCGGGCGCAGCGGAAGCATGTGGGTGGATGTTCCCACTTGGCCTTTTGTCCTTAGCAATGATCAATCCGGGATCAATACGACGATAAATGCCAGTCTCCACGGATCAAATCACAGAAAAAGGCAAAGAATATGGTTTGTCCCAGAACCACAAACAAGGATCGTTACAGGTTGATTATAATTAATTTAATTAATTATAAAGAAATACCTTTTGGGTGTTCTTTCTTCGTTGATGTTCTTGATCACGTTGTCGATGTGATCCGTCATTGCGTCGTAGAAGCCAAGTGTAGACTCCCTCTAGCAGTGATCCACACGTGTACCTCGTATCTCTGGACGCCGCCAAAGGATTCTCTGGGTGCTAGCGTGGAGAAGCCTTTGCTTTCGTTGTCCTCCTTAGATCGTCTTGATCCAATGGAAGAGGATCTCTCTCGGTCTTGAGAGCGTTCTTGGAGGAAGAGGTTCTTTTGGCCTTGAAAGAATTCTCCAGAGATGTTGTGTAGGAAAAGAGTTGGGGTTGTGAGGATATTTATAATCAAGTTTGAGGTTGTAGAGTTATGACAATAAATAAACGCGTTACGCGTTTCATTTATTTCATTAACTCTTATTGAAAACCCCCATGTTGAATAATTAATTCCTTGACATGCGCTCACGCTGATTATAATAAATATCATTTAATAAAACGATATTATATCCTCAAAATCCCGACTGGAAAAACTACACGGCGTGTATTTGTTTTTCATTGAAAACTACACGGCGTGTACATTAAATGTACACGGCGTGTATATCTTGTTTTCATTTATTCATTTCCTTTCCAAAATAAAACTACACGGTGTGTACATTTAATAATACATGGCGTGTACTTTTTTTATTTTATTTTTCCTCCATCATTTAAAACAACTTAGCCTTCCTTGAATAATTATTAAACCACGTACGAGAATAATCTTTATTCAACTTGAGATACTTGGATACACTTAGTGTGTGACCCTCTAGGCCTCTTTCTCATTGGCATTAGGCGGGCTTGCCTAAAGTCCAAGATTACTGTCTAGCAACGGGTCAAGCCACCCAAGAGAAAGAAGTTGACGCCGCATTGACGTATCACCTCATACGAACTCTTACTGTGTAATTTAATCCCTTTGTCTCGATATCTCATCAAGAAGGTTTCATGGAAGTGTCATAAACCTATATGCTTGATCCGTCGTTCTTTTACTAACTGAAATAAACTCGTCGTTTACACCATGGCCATGGAATTTAATGCGACAGTTCTATTTCAATCAAAGGGCCGAGATATAAACTTCCATAAATAGAAGGGAAAAATCCTTCATCGACTTATCCATTAACAACATGTCACTCATGACGCACCCAACGCACCCTAATTTCTGCCAACTGTCTGTGTGACAGTAATCTAAGTGCGCGAGTCATGACATGAGTTAATGATAATCTTTCAGTCTAAGGACCATTACACACACTCGCAGATAGCAATATCCGATGACACAAAGACATGCAGAATTACTACTGGCGGGTCTGTTCCCATAATCTCCCATCTTGGAGATTACCAAGTGCGAATTCCATGAGAGAGAGTCTCGTCTTCTTACGAGTACTCGCACATGACGGTCTGTATACTATGTGTCCTATCATAGTATGTCATCCAACCGCAGAACTTTATTTAAGAATATTGTTATAGCATTTCAAGGTTCTCATCATAGCGGGGATCTGCTATGACCTTATTAATGCAACAAATATTCCAGGACATTATTATATTATAGTCATGCAGAACAATGAACAATATATAATAAGTGAACATTCAAGTAATCAAAGTACAAAACAGTTGGTTCTGAGGACACCAACCCTTACACTTCCGGTATGGAATACCATGTGTATCTCATCCCACTCTTGATCTGGCTAAAGAATGTAAAGGATCAATCGTGTCTAGTTGAGCATGGTGTGGAGCGGGTTGTGTGGATTGCATTAGTTTTTGTTATTTCACTTTTCATACACTCATATACGTATGGATATTAACTAGGGACATCATTAGTGGTGGCCTACCGAGTTTATACTCTAACCCTACATGGGCCCTATAGGGAATACATAAACATTATGTCTTATGATATAGGAAAGAGTAAGAGTTCAGATTCTGGAGCTAATTAGCTGGAGGTGTGGTGGATTCATAGGTTGTGTTGTAAGTAGGTGCCCTAGACCCAACTTGTATATGTACTTTTATTACCATTACATGTATACAGTTTGATATATACATGTGTTTATCTTACCAGAATAGTGATGATACTTTTTTTCCACTATATTTATGGTAATTTCTTTAGATTACATGTCGTATCAAAAGGTTATATCATTTACCATGCTATAATGAGAACCTACATATACCATGACTGTAAACTTAAAGTAATTCCCTTTGATCCAAATATATCATATTGATAGGACACAGATGATGTGTGACTATAAGTTGTTATGGGATCATAATCATTGAGACTTATTCTCATGAAATTCACACTTGACAATCTCTAGTAGGTGAGATCATGTGGATAGACCCACTAATAGGAGCACCACATGTTTTAGGTGTCATTGGTTATTACTATATATGAACATGTGTATTGGTCTCCTGACTTGAGATCATTATCAATGTGTTTCATTTGATCGCATACTTTGATGCAAGGTAAAAATCATGACGATGAATTCATGACGGGGTATCTTTTTTTGGGTGAATCATTGGTGGTATGACATTGGTTGAATGATCAAGATAGTTTTTTTTGTTTATAGGTTAAGGAAATGATATCTCGGGCCTAGTTGTTAAGGATGATGGTACCTTAATTAAATCCATGTCCATGGTAGTTGAAGGTATCCATCTAGTTATATAAACAAAAAATAAATTAAGAATGGATGATGACACAAGTTGTGCATCTCGATTTATGAGATATCATATGAAAAAAAGATTATATTACACAATACGTGTTCATAGGAAAGGTTGTCGCTGCTATGACTATTCCTTATCTCTTTAGGGGCCTTTGTGAGTTTCTAGACTCTGATATTGGTCTGTGAATATTATTCACTACCATTAAGATAAGGCCCTAGAGGGTTACACACAATACCCCATTCAAGATCCTACCCTATTTTTCTAAATAGGTATATAGGAAATGGTGGGACCCACCACGAGGTCCGAGAGTTTTCCAAGTATTATCATTCATCGATGAATAAATAAATTAATTATTATTTGAGTATAAAATAATTGATTTGAATTTATTTATTGAAATTATTTACAAGTGTTTAAGTAAATACATGGAATAATATTATACAAATAAATATTATTTTAATATTCAAGGTTAGTTTAATATTATCAGGAATTACAAGTCGATTTTATGACTCAGGTCTATCATGTAATATATACTTAATATATATTACAAGTATATGATAAAATATAAATAATATATATGATGCAATTAGTTTATCATGATTATTTATTTATTGTTTATTTAGTGGATGTTAAATATACAGGGGTTGGGGAACCCCAACTGGGTGTTTCTAACATCCACTATATAAGTCTACATGAGCTCATTTACTCTATGAAATTCATTTAAATGGTTTAAGAGATCCTCTCTCCTCCCATGTCCTAGAGAGAGAAACGCTTCATCTGAGAAAATAATCCTATTATGTCCACTAGGTCGAATACCCTAAGAGGGGGGTGAATCAGGGTATGGTAGATTAAAAATTTATACCGTTCGGATCTTGTTTTTTTGTTTTACAAAACTCAATTCTCACTTCCTCCCATAGAAATATATGAATATATATGAAATTGTGCACATAACACAATGATTTTTACTTGGTTTAACCTCACTAGGCTACGTCCAAGGAGTATACAACGACAATGTGCCGATGTACCAAATTCACTAAGGCTCACTTATAATAATGAGTACAATGTTCGGGCTAGATCTTCTATACCCAGGCTCACTACCTTCACAAGGTTTAGGGTTTTCTCACTTCATCCCCAAGGGTCACTCCCTATGCCTCTTTCTCTGGCTCGCTACTGGTGGAAAGGGTCACCGTCTTCCTATTCCTTCGCTCACTACTCTTGGAAAGGAAACCACTCACAATTTATTGACTTGTAGGTCAAACATAGTTTATGGACTTGTAGGTCCCTTCATTTTCATGAATCACTACATCCTCAACTATAGGTAGATGCTCTGTTGAAGTTCCATTTTCAACCATAGATGGATTCCACCTCCCTGAGTACTATTAGGTACCAGAAAATACTTTTGAAAACTGAATTAAAGCTTTCACAAGCTTCCTGTTCAAATAGCGAACCACCTTGTCTCTCCCTCATACTGAGTACCAGGTTTGGTACACGAATCGCCTTCTCTGTGTACTACCACCTCTTCCACGAACCTCCTCTGTTCGTGAACTGCCTATTCCACAAACCTCCTCTTTTTGTGGACTGAATCTTCCGTGAACCTCCTCTATCTGTGGACTACTTCTTCTTTCTCTAGAGAATACAAATACTGCGTACCGACTTCGCGAACCTCCTCTGCAAAATCCCTGTTGTTCGCGAACTATTATTTGTTCACAGGATGCCTTCGCTTCCGTGTACCGAAGTTCCCCTTCCGTGTACTACTTGTGGAACTCTCCCTCTCTCATACCAGAGACTCATTCTTCATGTACCAAGACAACTACTTCCGCGTACCAGACTTCCTCTTCTACGTACCAGAATTCCTTTGCTGGTTAAAAAACCCTACAAACACCTTCAACATAATTCCTTCCACGCGAACCACTTCATCCTTCACGATCCTCCATTCACGAACTACCTTTGATCTTCACCGAATTCCTAGAGAAAAATATGATTTCTAATGATGTTCCATCTCCATAGTAATCGATAGGATTAGCATTTCTTATATAGGAAAAGATACCCACTTAATCAACTAAACCAAGATTTACCAACTCTTCAAACCACCGCTTACCGATACTCATGCCACCGCGAACCTCAAGCCATCCCAGAACCATCTTCCTACATGCTCCGCGTACTGACTTTGCTTCTACATGGTTTATTTCCTCCGCTGACTTCAGCCCATCCGCGTACTGCACTGCCGCTCATCCATGAACCATTTTTGGTTCCGTGAACCGTATCCGCGTACCATTCCTGCTTCCTAGTTCGCGGCCGCATACCCTTCCCGGACATGGTACATGATCCATGTCTCGGGCTCCTCATTCCTCTTCCTTTTTTGATTTCATTCACCATTATTCACAGAAATTCCTGATATTGAGGCCCCAAAATTTGGAAAACACTGGGAAACTACGCCACCTTAAAAACTTGTCTTTGGAAAACACCATCCATTCTCAATTGCGATTATCTAGATTTGTCAAAAAATAAAATTACACCCAAAACATTCTGAGGGGACACCTTGAGGTATTTTTTCCCAACAATCCCCCCCTTTGGTTTTGTTGACAACTCTTCTTAAAACAATGCTTGCACATTTCGATACCTCATTAAAACTCTTTCCAACTTCAACCACCATTCACTCCACGCGATTAAGATAGCAATAAATGATTTACTCAACACATACTCTAATCCCACATGAGCAATGCTCAATGTGAGAAACAAGAGTAAATGAAAAGATCATCAATGAATCACTTCATTTCATACACCAACTTTTGACACCAAACTGATACCAATTGCTTAAACTGATACCAATTGTTGATCACTGGAAACCTTATCACACCATTCCAACATCACTCTTCTGCTTTTATCATGATCCTCAGCTATCGTGATATCTACTCTTTGATCGATCACTTATAGGATCATCAGATTTAATGATCCCCCTATCTTATAGATCTTCCAAACATAATTATAGCTCTTCCAAACATAGTTCTTCCAAATAGCTTAAGCCTATTCCAAACATAGCTCTTCTAAATAGCTTTAACTCAGCTTCAACTCTATCTATCTCACTGCTTCACTTAACAACTTCTCCCTATGACTTTTCTCCCCCTGAATAGTCACACTTTCCCCCCATTTGTCAACAAACCCAAAGGGAACTTCAAGGTTATCTTCAACAGGGTAAAGAACACATATCAATACATTAGGGAAAGACAGACCATACCTTAAGGAGATGGGGAACGACATCCACACTTTTTCAAGTGCGGGAAGTCAACTGGAATCCCAAAGCTAGTCGATGACTTTAAAATTATTATTTGGGTAAGGCTTTTGTCATAATGTCTGCAACCTATTGTTCTATAGGCACATACTCTAACTTTACAAGCCCTTACTCCACCTTCTCCTTGATAAAATGATATTTGATTTTAATGTGCTTTGTACTTGAATGATGGAATGGATTTTTACTCAGATTTATAACACTTTAATTATCACAATTAATTCTGATCAAAGACTTCACTTCAATTCCCATATCTTCAAGTTTCTACTTCATCCAGAATAGCTGCATGCAAGCTTGAGTAGCTGTAATGTATTTAGCTTCTGTGGTGCTTAATGAAATGAAATCTTGTTTCTTGATTAACCAAGAAATACGCAATCCTCCAAGATAAAAGGCACCTCCGGATGTTGATTTCCTATCATCTGTTGAACCAGCCCAATCCGTATCTGTATATCCCAATAACTCTGGATGAGATTTATCATTGTACATTAGGCTAAAATCCACCGTTCCCTTTATATACCAAAGAATTCCTTTTTACTACTATCATATGGCTCTCTTTGGGATTGATTTAATACATTGCTGCTTGGAATGTGGAAAATACAATATCAGGCCTTGTCACTATTAGGTAAAACAGACTTCCAATGATATGCCTATATTCTGTGATATTAACTGGATTGCCTTCATTATCTTGTGATATTTTCAATAGTTTGGAAACCAGAGTCTTCATCTCTTTGAAATTATCCATTACAAACCTTCTCAAAACCTCCTTTTCATATTTATATTGGGAAATAAAAGTTCCATTCTTTCCTTGCATCACTTGTAAGCCAAGGAAAAATGTCATCTCCCCAATCATCGACATTTCGAACTCTCTTTTAATGAATTCAGAAAAGTATCTGGATTGTACTTCATCTAATCCACCAAAGATTATGTTATCAACATAAACTAACACTATCATTCTTTGACTATTTTCATTGTTGAAATACAGATTGTAATCAACTCCACCACACTGGAAACCAAGATTCTTTAGAAACTGATCAAGCCTTGAATACCATACTCTTGGTGCTTGATTCAAGCCATATAAAGCCTTCTTCAGCCAAAAAACCCTGTTCTCATCTTCATGAATGAGAAAAACATCTTTTTGCTCAATGTAGACTTCTTCTTCCAAAACTCCATTCATAAATGATGACTTGATATCCATCTAAAAAACTTTAAACTTTCATTGCACAACTATGGCCAAGAATAATCTAATTGTTTATAGCCTTGAAACAGGTGCAGATGTCTCATCAACATCAATACCCTCTATCTAGGAGTACACTTTGCACACCAGGCAAGCTTTGTTTCGAATCACAAAACCATATTCATTCAGTTTGTTGTGAAAGACCCATTTTGTCCCTATGACATTCTTGTCTTCTGGTCTTAAGACAATTTCCCACATTTGATTCTTCTCAATTTGGTCAAGCTCTTCATTCATTTCTTGAACCCAATTATCATATCTAGCTTCTTCATCAAAGAATTTAGGCTCTACTTGTGATAAGTATGTTGCTTGCTGTAGAGACTTCATCCTTCTTGTCCACACTAATGTTGTCTGATCACCAATTATGTTCTGCCTATCAATTTTAGTTCTTCTTGCTGGTCTCTAGGAAGACACAGATTTGTTCTCATCATCCGAGTCTTCTTCTAAATCAACATTTTCACATCTGTTCCTCCTGATTCTCTTATAACTTCATCACTTTCGATAATCATCTTGTTGAAACATTGTTGATATTATTTCACATCTCATTGGTATCCTGAAAACAGTCAACTAATACCACATTGTTTAAAAAAAATACATAATAATGGAGTGCATGATTGTTGCTGCTTCACGGCAATCCGTCTTCTCTCGATGGACAACCAACATCTGAACTGGGGCATGATACCAATGGATATATATTCAATGAAACTTAGAACCCCTGGATAATCCATGTATAGATTTGAAAACTATTTAGTTTCAACATAGACTCTTCATCATGTCATATCTTTTTTCCATAGCACACATCCTTCTGATAATGATTTGGATAATAGAAATGTTGTGTTGAATCTGATTAGGAATTAGAAAACCCCCCCTTTGATGTCCAGATCTGGTAACTGATTTGAATTAGTTGACATTATGGATCACATCACATCATTTCTTTTCATCTTTTGATGCCACTTCCCCATGGATAATATCTCCCTTTGAACCTGAAACACATTAAAATCATTTAATATCATTTATATACATAAGGAGAGGGTAACTTCTGGAATCCTCAACATGAGGATTGCGGTTGATCTTGATGGGTCAACCCTTTGATTCTTTCTTATAGAGAATTACACTCCTTCCTTGCTTCTTCTAGCTACCTAGCCAACTTCAACTGCTCTGGCCATATGACTAGGCATCCATTACCCACATGATGAGTCTTTTTCTGATATGTAGATTCTATAGGCTTGGTATTTCTCACAATTTGGGGTTTAATCCCACTGGTACACATTTTCTTCTTTGATGTTCCACCAAAATTCCATTCCCCTAAGTTATTAAACCTATTTTTCAATTTACCACTTTGTCTTCCAGTATAGGATTTCTCATTATACACCACTAGATTCTAGAATCTCCTTTTGAGTTCCTTTTCATTTCCTACTTTCTTCTTACTGTAATGTATTTCTAAAGGCCCATAATCAGAATATATAAAACATTTTCCACCAAAGGCATACCTCATTTCATCATTTCTCAGTCGAGATGTTGATGCATCTTGAGTTCTTCTTCTGACATTGATCCCCTAAGCTTCCTGACACATACTCATGGTGTGTCCCATTCTTCTATAGTTTTAGCATCTGATGAATTCTTTCTTCTGAGAGACTTCTCTTTTTGATTTATCATGAAATTTCTTCTTATTATTAGATTTAGTAAAACATCTTTCTTCACAGCATGAAATGTATTCCTGATCCTCTGAAAAAAATATTGATGCATGAATATGAATCCCACATAAATAACACATGTTGTCATTAATTCTTGTAAAATCCTTTCTAGGTCTATCTCCAGCACCTACAAGGTTTTTCTTATCTCTGGTGCTTTTCACTACTCTCTTCCAGTACCTCCAGCACCTGCATCATATCCAATTACATATTTTATCAAAATGGATGGTCTTTGGGATAACATTATCCTTTCATGATTCTCCTATGAAGTAGAATATTTTGATTTCATTTCATCATCACCTGTTGAAGGAAAATCTAATAATAAGTATAGTGCATCCTTTAACTTAAGCTTTCCTTTGTCATTTGATTTCTCCATTTCTTTCTTGACTAATTCTATCTCTTACTCCAGTTGTTGAATCTTATTATCCCTTGATTCAAGTTAAGCATTGATCTCTCTTCTAAGATTCTTTACACTAATCATCTCATCTTCCAGTTATCGTGTGAGATTGTCTACCATATCACTTTGCTCCTTCATTTTCAATTTTTCTTGAGCAAAAATAATTAGAGAAGGATGCATTATATTGTTGTAACCTTTGATTCTTCTGATCTAGTTCAGATAGCTATGTACCAAGATCATTATTTATGAATTTCAGATTCTCAATTTATTTTGAGTTCATATTCTTCCCCTTTTCACCAGCTTTGAGTTTTTCTATCATTGAAGAAAACTTTTTCATCTCTTCACCTTGAGAATCATTCTTCTACCTGAGGTAAGTATCCACTTCAATGAGTCTTTGATTCAAGCCTTTTAGCTTGTTAATATCAATCTCCAGTGCTTGGATTCAGATATCATTAGATTTAATTTCTTCACCAAATTTCTGATCCAATTCCTTTATTTCATGAAGATCTTTCTCTTATGGGCTTCTTGGAGTTTCTTCATCATCAGTAGTTTCATCATCACTTAGTATGTCAAGTTCATCACTCATTCCTACAACATCATTGAGTGAGTCTATCTCTTTCATGTCTGATTCATCCAAACCTTTATTCAGTAAACTGTTGGATTCTTTAAAATCAATCACACATTTTCTGTAGACACTTCCACACCGAGGTATGACACCTGACTTCTATATCTTCTTTATAGTTCTTCTCTTTGTCATGACTCACCAATATAAGAGAAAACTGAATCTTTAACTTCAGAAATTGATTGAACCAAGTCGGTGTACAAAAATCCTGATAAAAGAAACCTTCCCTATGATACCAATTGTTAGGTCTACTAGGTTGAATACCCTGAGGGGGGGGGGGTGAATTAGGGTATGAAAGATTAAAACTTTATACCATTTGGATCTTGTTTTGTTGTTAGAAAAAACTCAATTATCTCTTCCTCCCATAGCAATATATGAATAGATATGAAATCATGCACAGAACATAGCGATTTTTACTTTGTTCACCCTCACTGGGCTATGTCCAAGGAGCATACAACGACAATGTTCCGATGTACCAAATTCACTAAGGCTTACTGCCAATAATGAGTACAATGTTTGGGATAGATCTTTTATGCCCAGGCTCACTACCTTTACAAGGTTTAGGGTATGCTCACTGCATTCCCAAGGGTCACTCCCTATGCCTCTTTCTCTGGATCACTTCCAGTGGAAATGATCACCATATTACTCTTCCTTCACTAACTACTATTGGAAAGGAATCCACTCACAGTTTATCAACTTGTAGGTCAAACACAGTTTATGGACATGTAGGTCCCTTCATTTTCATGAATTCATGCATCCTCAACTATAGGTAGATGATCTGTTGAAGTTCCATTTTCACCCGTAGATGAATTCCACCTTCTTGTGTACTGTTAGGTACTAGAAAATACTTTCAAAAACTGAATTGAAACTTTCCCAAGCTTCCTATGAAAATCGCGAACCACCTTGTCTCTCCCACGTACTGAGTACTAGGTTTGGTACGTGAACCACCTTCTCTACGTACTACTGCCTCTTCTACGAACCTCCTCTATCCACAGACTGCCTATTTTGTGAACCTCCTCTATTTGTGGATTGAATCTTCTGCAAAACTCCTCTGTCTATAGACTGCCTCTTCCTTCGCTATCGTATACAGATACCACAGACCGACTTCACAAACCTCCTCTGCGAAACCCCTCTTATCTGTGAACTGTTCTTTGTTCGTGGACTGCCTTCGCTTCCTTGTACCAGAGTTCCCCCTCTACGTACTACTTGTAGAACTCTCCCTCTCACGTACCAGAGATTCCTCCCCCGCATACTAAGACAACTCCTTCCACATATCATAATTCCTCTTTCACGTACCAGACTTCCTTTGCGAGTTAAGAAACCCCACAAACACCTTCGGCGGAATTCCTTCCACGCAAACTACTTCAGACTTCACGATCCTCCCTTTGCGAACTACCTTCAGTCTTCACTAAATTACCGGAGAAAAATATGATTTCTAATGATGTTCCATCACCACAGTAATTGATATGATTAATATTTATTATACAGGAAAAGATACCCACTTAATTTTCTAAACCAAGATCTACTGAATCTTCAACCCACCGCTTACCAATACCCATGCCACCGTGAACCTCAAGCCATCCGCGAACCGTCTTCCTATGCACTCCGTATACTGCCTTTTCTCCTACGCAATCAATTTTCTCTATCGACTTCAGCCCATCCGCATACCGCACTACCGCTTAGCCGCGAACCATTTTTGGTTTCGTGAATCGTATCCACATACCGTTCCGGCTGCCTAGTTCGCGGCCGCGTACCCTTCCCAGACATGGTACGTGATCCATGTATTGGGCTCCTCATTCCTATTTCTTTGTCAATTTCATTTGCCATTATTCACAAAAATTTCTAATATTGAGGCCCCAAAATTTGGAAAACACTGGGAAACTACACCACCTTAAAAACTTGTCTTCAACAAACACCATCCATTCTCAATCGTGATTATCTAGCTTATCAAAAAACAAAATTACACCCAAAACATTTTGAGGGGACACCTTGAGGGATTTTTTCCCAACAGATCTAAGAATGTATTCATAGATCGAAGGCATGTGATCGAGGTGATCATCGCGACACCAAAGACATCATTGGATATCCACACTAGCACTCAAATTTTGATTAACAACATATGCACAAATTCTTGAAGTGTGCATGGAAGATCTAGAGGGGTTCAACTTTGGATCCTTCATTCAATAGTCGTCAGCGGTGAGCTACAGTCAAATAAACATCAAACTGAATGAGGTAACTATTTATTTAATTTTTTTACTTTGAAATATTTACGCGAGATCCTCAATCCTCTACCGGGGCTCGGATTACTGGAGATGATGAAGTTATTTCACTTTGGTGATGAAAATTTTAAAATATTTGGCCCACCAGATTCCACCGCATGACCCAATACCTTCAATTGGTATCATAGGGATCATGTGGATTTTTCTAAACCAAGAAAAAAAAAATTTCATTAAATTAAGTAGATGTATTTAAATTGACCCCAATAAAACAGACCACACATCTATCTGATTCCGGATAACCAACTTACGACTATCTAAAATTTTTTGTATGGATCGAAAACGTGGATTTTATGGTTAAAAATTAAAGAACACTATAAATATATATCTTTTAGTGTTTTTATTTTTGGGTGATCAATTTTTTATCAAAATTCAATAACTGGAATTCCATCAGCTGAAACAATTATTTTCCATGGTGCGATGTTTGTTTCCTAAGGAAGATTTGTTTCAAAAAAAATTAAAAGCCTACATATAGGATTTTGAAAAAAATGAGTCTATTCCATATCATTTTTGAAAAATGAGTGTGGGGGTTGGATGTTTGTGGAAACAAGATAGAGGGGCTGCCAAATTTTCAATTCTTCTAGTGGAAGATTCAAATATTTTTTTTAAAAAAATGGGAAAATTAGATGCTTCCCAAGGAAGAATCCAAGGGCCACCACCCTTTATCAATTTCCACCTCCTCCCTTCCCCACAATCCTCCTCCCCATTCTATCCATGGAAGATCCCCCTCCAGTGTCCCACTGTGCCACCTTGCTAAACCCTGATTGACACCAGCCGCCTCACCTTCCACCGCAGGAGCCCCCTTGCTACCCGGTCAAGATCGCCATGCTACCTCCATCCAATAGTCGGATGTCACACTTGTCGCAGATGAAGATGGTCATTGCCGCCTTCTTGAACCCCAGTCCAACCATATATAATAGCCTCACTATCACCTCCTTATGGGTCGACCACCACCTACTATGGGTCGTACTACCTCTCGCGTTCCCCTATCCTCTCCGATGATTCCCTTTCACCACCGCGGGTTCCTACCGCACTGCTTGTCCAAGACTCATCCTCATTGGACTGGGCCTCCCAACAACCATCGTGACCAATCCTACTGGCAATACACTCGACCCTCGCCAAACCTAACAATAGAATCAACCTCCTAAGCACGCACCAACTCCGATGACTGGATCCCATCCCGCATGAGGTACCCCATTTCCCTCCCTGATCCCATGTGCGACCACCCAGGCCAGGTTCCCATGGACTCTAATGGGTCCTATTGGACCCGACCAACCCCGCAACAGGATTAGGCAGATCTGACCGACCCAAAATGGGACATGCTAGGTCTATCTGGCCCAAAATAGCCCTACACCGGGTTTGCCTAACCTGTAATGAGCCTACGTTGGTTCAGATTGTTCTATAATGGGTACGACCAGGGTTTTTGAGCTCGAGATAATTTTAATTCAACCAAAAATTAATTTATTAATTTATTGGTTTAAATAATAATAATAATTTAATATTTAAAATAATTAATTTATTTTTTGGAATAGAAATTAAATTAATCTCTTGACCAAAAAAGATAAATTATTTGAGTTGTATAATTCATTTAATTTATATTTAATCCCTCAACTTTAAATTTATTACAATTTAATTTTATTACACATTTAATTTTCATACCGACTAGTCTTGGGCAATTGGTTGAACTTATGTATGTCTAGATGATTTTATTTAATTATCACCTACGTGTGATATTTTTAATAGTTAGCTAATTTTATTATGGTCTGTGCATCGTCTTTTTAATTCAATATGTATAAGGGAATGAATGTCCAATTTTTATATTGTATATTGTGATTTCAAGACCCCCTCACTTGTGTGTGAGTATATTTTTGCATTTGATAATGACACTTTAAGACGCGGACCCCTCCTGGATGAGGTGATACTCCAGATGAGAAGTGAAAACACCAGACTGGGGTGAGCTGCGATGCAAGTCATGATCAACTCTGGTATTATACCCCATACATCATGATTAATCCGTTAAGTTTAAAATGGATCAATCATAATTAGATACTCAAGGACATTCAGGTAAAACCATTTCCTTTATGCATTATTTATTATTTTATGCATGTTCTTGTTTATCGCAAGAACACATAAAATAAAAAAAACATAAAGACGTGATGAATGTATTCTATTAAATGCATGGTCAATTTTGAGCATGAAAATTTTGTATAAACATACTTAATATAAAATTACTACATTAATCATAAATAATAAAAACCCCTCAAAGAAATATTAAGTCATAAAATGCCTTTCATCATATGAATTTGAACAAAAGCAGGTGTTTAGGGTGCTTATCGGTCAAATTTGAGGGTGTCTCCTACTACTGGGGAGTTCTTATGAGAGTAATGGTTTGACTTGACTAAAGTTTGTAGAAAATAAGTAGCCAAACATAGATTTCTATTACTTTAGAGGAAAGCATTGACTAAGTCATGTTTATGATTTTAGAAGTTAGGAATTCACTCAACAAATCAAGGAACTGTGAGTTAATGTAGTTAGCTAAGAAAACCCATACCTTGAACTCTACGAGTAGTGGCATAGCCAAATATTGTAGACTATGAGGAGAGATTTCAAGGACCCTTTCCACTAGAATACTCAAGTGATAGATTATTTCAATACCAGTAGCGAGGGCTGCTAGAGTATGATAAAATAGTGGAAGACATTGAATGATTTAATTAATTAATTAATAATATCTAAAAGGAAATTTAATAAAGTACTAACTGCTAAATTTCTATTGTAGATAAAAATGGAAATCACCAACACCGCAAATTAATTAAAACTATGATCAATACTAGAAAAAGAAAATATCCCAACCGACCATAAATTTCAGGAGTGGTACAGGCACTTGTGCATAGTACTACGCCAAGAAATGGAACTTTATGTACTAGAATCATCAATTCCCACCGATCCCCCTTAGGGAGAAAGAAAGTAAGATAAAGATAAATATAAAAGGAATATAGATGATGCACTATATGTACAATGTATCATGTTGTCATCTATGTTTAGTCAATTGTAGAAAATGCATGAGGACAAAGATGCCTACAAGTTGCTGATTCATCTATAAGAATTATAACAGGATAAAGTAAGGCAATAAAGGATAACATAAGGAAATCAAGTGGGGGACTCATGTACTCGAGATGATTGGGTAAATTGAGTGACTTGAAACCCTTAGGTTCAAACTGAACTAATAACTAACAACTAATCTCATTCTTTCCTCTTTACCACTGAGATTCTTGAATTTTATTGTTAATTATAATATGAATAACATGTCAAAGTAACTTATAGATCTTTTGAATTTAGCTTTCCAAGCTGATTAGGATATGAAGAATATCAATTCTTTAGTCCTTATGGTTAACGAGAGGAGTAAGGGAAAGGATAATATATCTAAGGCTAAATCCAAGTTGAAGATACCTAAGAATTATCCTTTAAAAAATCCAAATATACTAAGGGAAGTAAATGAGGAGGAGTCTGTACGCTTTTCATACAGAAAAAAGGCCACTGAAAGAAGAATTGTAGATTTGGGAAGAAGAAGTAAGGAGACACTTCTACTTTAGGCAATCTTTTCATTGAATGCAATCTATATTCATATATAAGTTGGGTATTACATACAACATGTGTCACACATATTTGTATTCAAATATAGGAACCAATTATATTCAAGAATATTAAAAAAGGTGAGGTGGATCACCATGCTGTAAATAGCACAAGTCTAGAATCCTTGGAAGTGGGAGATTATCATCTGACTTTACATAGTGGTTTAGTTCTTTTATCAAATAATTGTTATTATGTTCCTTCCATTACCAGAAACACAATCTCAGTTTCAAATTTGGATACTATGGAACTTTAATCTTGGTTATATAAATGAGAAGCATTTATAGAAATTAAATCAAGTAGGGTATTTAGAATCAATTAAGTTAAAGCACCTGGATGCATGTCATGCTTGTTTACAAGGAAAAATGACTAAAGAAACCTTTTCTATAAAGGGAGTAAGAGTCACTGAATTAGTGTAATTAATTCATATTAATGTATGTGATCTATTTCTAATAGAGGAAAGGGGTGGGTTTTCATACTTCATTACTTTTACTAATGACTTTAGTAGGTACGACTATATCTACTTAATGAAGTATATGTCAGATTTCTTTTGGATGTTTAAAGAATACTGATATGAATTAGAAAACCAGCTTGTTAATAATATTAAGGCAATTTTCTTAGACTGAGGTGGAGAGTATCTTAACCAAGATTTCATTGATCACTTAAAGGAGTGTGGGATAGTATCTCAACTCACTCCTTATACACTAAAACTGAACAATGTTAATGAATGGATGAATAAGACCTTTATAGACATGGTTAGATCAATGAAGAGTTAGAAAACTCTTCCATTATCCTTTTGAGTATATGCCTTATAGAAAATTATTCTCGCTCAAATTTACCCAAGAGATGAAGGTAGAACGGTCCTTGTAGTCTAGCTTGGGTTATCGACTCCACAGAGACCTAACAAGTAACCTATAGACACGAACATTCTAAGGATTGTTTTTGGCTATGAAGTGGCCAACTTTGGGTTGATTTTAGATGGTTTTAAGTGAACTCTAAGATACTTAAGTGATTTAAAATTAAAAGAATGAGTTGATCCTAGGTTATCGCTCGGGGTGGATTGGACGTATTTTCTTTTTAATGATTTCAATTTCTTAAATTTGAGATGAGTTCATTTAAGGAGATAAAACAACATCATCACTTACTAGTTTAATGCCTAAACCCTTTAATACTAATCACCTATACACTTGAAGTATCAAGGTTTTGAGCACTTCAAGGTAAAAGTTCGTATTAGCACTTGAAGTGTGTGGCCTTAAATTCAACAAGGACGATGGAGTTTAAAAACCATCAAATAAAAATCTCAATTAAAGAAGTGATTATACATTAATGAGATGATAAATAACATACAATACAGCCCCTTGATACTCCCTTGAATCAACCCATAAGTGGGTTAGCCCTCCATTGATCCCATGGTTTCAATGGAAGCGGAAAGTAGACTCATAAGGGAGGAAATGGAAAAGTAAAAAAACGCAATAAAATAACAATCACTCCACCGTTGTGTGATAATCTCAAAAGGTTTGGTATGAACAAGTTAAAACCTTTAACCAAAGATATAAAAGTGATAAGGATAAGAACATAATAACAAGATAAGAATAACTTTTATTAAGAAACAAGGATGATTTAAAATAACTTACACGTGGAAGATAAATTTGAGACAACAAAACCGCAACATAACATTACAATGAAAGGAAGCTCAAATATTCTTCAATACTCCAACACCACTGCCTTAAATAGGAATTTTTGAGCCCTTGGGTCGAGCCTTCAATAGTCCAAATCTCCTCAATTAATTGTGGTAGGCCATAGGTGGGTGGAAAGTAAGGGAGAGTTGATTTTTCCACCCTTGACCCGAGGTGGCATCCAGCTTTCCTTCACCGAACAGACGTGTCTGGAAGACCTTCTATATGGCCGAATCAGAGTGGGCCATAGAATACGAAAATGGATATCCAGATGTATTCTAACCGACTGTAAAATTTGGGCCCATTTGGAGTTGTTTATTCCTAGATATAATCAAATTAGTGGGCTGTTTTTCTGGGCCGTA
The DNA here is from genome assembly GCA_963277665.1 of Viscum album. NCBI lineage: Eukaryota > Viridiplantae > Streptophyta > Magnoliopsida > Santalales > Viscaceae > Viscum > Viscum album. Next base: position 514,478,158 of record OY728137.1, on the reverse strand, counting down.
GAATCTGGACCATAATTTTATCTCTAACTTGGGCCGCCTAAATGACCACCATGGAGGCCGAATTAGTATTATCTAATGAAGAGTTATTTGTTTATATACATATATTATAGAATACCATGAAATTTGGGATTAATTGGGCCTGTATGTTGGGCCCCACAGTCTCATCAGTGGGCTGGTGTCCAATCTGCCTTCTCCAGAATTGCTTCCTTTCATTTCCAAATATCTCCATCATCCTCCATGAATTATCCACTAATCCCTGAATCAAACATGTTCATATTTAAGTGTAGATCAATTTACAAAAATATCAAATTAAAATATATATAATTAGATTCCTTAAAATCAGATGAATCATTGGGCACTTCAAATGATGTTCAAAAATGTACATCATAATAGCGCATTTTAAGAAGGTATTACAATCATAATGTGAAATGTTGTTCAAATTGTAAAATGTACTAAAATGGTGTTTATGAATAATAAATAACATGAATATTATGTATATTAACAATGAATATTAGCCTCATTTAGTGGCTAATCACACCCCCAACTTGAGTTTTTCTAGTCCCGAGCAAAATATATCTCATCAAAAATGAAATTCGAATTCCCTTTTCCAAAAACATTTTTATACACAATGATCACCAAAAAACATTATACCAAAAAATCATGGAACCCATCAAAATATTTTAATACAAGATAGTTTCATAAGAAGATCCCAATCCCAAGCCCATTCCTTTGTTCAAATTCATTGCCATATTTCATCCAATATCAATTAAGTATGAGGATGTGTTGTGTATCACAATAGACACGGGGGTTCATCTTTATTCAAGGGGGAAATTACGGAATCTCTAGGTGGAATAACATTTCAATATTAAGATGAGTATTCATTTTTTTTGTATAATATTTTTTTTTTGCAATTTTGCCATGGTAATTGAAATTGCACTCAAAAGAGTCAACCCCTGTAGCGAGACTTTGCCGATGACTCCCAGGCTCAAAGACCTTAGGGAACCAAGTGAATCCCACATACTCGGGCATCATCTCGAGTTAACTCAGTCAAAAACAAATTCAAATTACCAAAAATAGAGATAAAATTACTAACTCTGGGCCAGACAACTATGGAGTCACGATCCCCAAGTGCCGAAAGCCACACATTAGGTCATTTCATTGCTCTACGCGCATTTTTTTTATTTTTTTTTGAATACTCATATTAAACTAAAATGATCACCAAACCTATGATATTTATTTAGTGGACCCCATGAACTCAAACTAATACCCCACTATCCAAAGGACGTGCATTTTGATCTTTTTTATTTGGATGAAAATATAAATGATGAAATATCACATTGGACAGCCATACTTTCCAAAATCTATGCTCATGAAATTATACAAGGATTAAAATCAGAATCAGGGTATGCTAAATTATTTGATATTCAGTTTCAAAGTGTGCAATGTGTATTACCATGTTCAAAGTTAATGGAATTTTTCCTTCCATTTACACTTCTTTTTTAAATCATTCATTTTTCTTTGACACGAAATCATTTTTTTATTTTATCTTCCCCCCAACTTAAAATAACACTGTCCCTAGTGTTTGAAGAAATGAAAATTTAGAAGGAGTAGAGGCAGATAATGGAAGTTCAAAAAGGAAATTGAAAATGAGGGTCATGGAATGAAGTCACCTAGTGGTTGAAGTTTGAAGTTCTTGCTGCTCCAATTTAGTCCTTTGATATCCATGTCGCTTGCAGAGTTCCCTAGTGGAAAAAGGAAAAACAAAACAAACAAAACAAACAAAAAAACAATATATATATATATATATTTATATAATAAAGGAAGTAAAATATAAGTATATATATAAAAATTATAGAATAAGGAAGCACAAGAAGCCGTAGGTCAGTGGTAAGTGCGCGCCCTTGTCTCCCTTCGGTCCCGGGTTCAAATCCCCGCGGCTTCGCCGGTTGTGACGGGGTTTTCCCTACGGCCTATAGCATGTCCCCTTTTTATTATTATTATTATATTATTATTTATTTATTTTTTGTATTTTTATTTTAACCTACAAAAACATTAAAATAAAACAAACTAATGATACATTGTCTTCTTTTTAAATTTCTGGGTAAGGCATTACTCAAGGATCACACCACGTGACACGGATGAATATGGTGCTCCCCTTTCATACCCATCCATACTTATAATAGAAGAATAGGTCAACAATATATTTTTTTAATATAAAAATGATTAATTAATATTATTTAAAATATAAAGTTGATTAAAACAACAAAATGATTGGGAACTTGAGAACCATGGGTTGCCTCCCATGCAACGTTTTGTTTAACGTCGTTAGCTCGACTTGACCCCCCCAACTTATCCAATACCAACTTTAAAAATTTTAAGGACCAAATGTTTCACTAATTCAACTAGTTTTAGATTGATTACATGTTTATAATTTGTTTCATTAACAAACCTATGTTCTAAAATGAGTTGGTAAATCCAAGGAATATCAGAAATGGTGGATCTAGTTGCTTCTCTAGTCTTGCATAATACATCAAGGGTCATTAAAATTTTATTTATATCAAGAGAAGAAACAATGAAAACATGATGGTTTTGGATATCCTCAATGAATGAAAACTTGAGGAAGGATGGAAAGGACACATGTTCGAGTTCAGGTAGACTAACATTTTTAGACATAGGTTGGGAATTTGGATTGATCTCAATTTTATTTTCAAAATTTATCAATAGAATTGGTTCCTTTGGAATAGAAGATTCAACCACAAAATTGGAAATATCAGTGTTAGAAATGGGTATGGACTCAAAGTTTGTGATTTCTCTTAATGGTTCAATGATTGGTGTTTTTGAAAAATCATCAACATATTTATATTTATGAGACTCAATCCATGATGTCAAATTCTCCTCTTTTGAATCCAAAAAGTCAATTTCATCTTGATTTAAAGACCCATAAAAAATTCCTTGATCCTCTTCATCTTCCCCATATTCAAAGGTTTTCTCTTCAGTAAATTCATGAGAGGTTTTTGGGAAACTAGACACTTCACATAAGGTTATGGAAGGGATAGTTTGTGTAGGGATGGGTTCCTCACAATTTTTAATTCTTTTTAGTTCTAACCTCAATGATGAAACCTCAAAATTCATTATCTCCATTTGTTGACATAGTTTTTCAAGTAATGGATGTGGATCAGGATGGATAAGGGGTTGAGACAAATGGTCTATTCCAGGAGGATAACTATGTTGTTGGAATTTCATAGGAGGATGTTCAAATTGGCTTTGTGGGGATTGAAACTCATTATATTTTGGAATGTTTTGTGGAGAATAGGAGTTAAAAAATTGTGTCTCAATTGGTTGTTGGTTATCCCACCAGTAGAAACTAGGATGGTCATTGTACATCACACTTGGTGTGGGGTGATCAATGTAGGGAGAGGTTCCCCATGTTTGGGCTTGTTCAAAATTGATTTCCATAGGAGTGAGTGAGGGGGTGAGAATAGAGAAGAGGGATGAAAAAAAAGGATGATAGTGTCTAAGATAACTTACTTAGGTCCCCGGCAACGGCGCCAAAATTTGATTCTCGCTCAAATTTACCCAAGAGATGAAGGTAGAACGGTCCTTGTAGTCTAGCTTGGGTTATCGAATCCACAGAGACCTAATAAGTAACCTATAGACACGCACATTATAAGGATTTTTTTTGGCTATGAAGTGGCCAACTTTGGGTTTATTTTATATTGGTTTAAGTGAAATCTAATACACTTAAGTGATTTCAAATTAAAAGAATGAGTTGATCCTAGGTTATCGCTCGAGGTGGATTGGACGTATTTTCTTTTTAATGATTTCAATTTCTTAAATTTGAGATGGGTTCATTTAAGGAGATAAAACAACATCATCACTTACTGGTTTAATGCCTAAACCCTTTAATACTAATCACCTATACACTTGAAGGATCAAGGTTTTGAGCACTTCAAGGTAAAGGTTTGTATTAGCACTTGAAGTGTGTGGCCTTAAATTCAACAAGGACGATGGAGTTTAAAAACCATTAAATAAAAATCTCAATTAAAGAAGTGATTATACATTAATGAGGTGATAAATAACATCCAATACACCCCCTTTCTACTCCCTTGGATCAACCCATAAGTGGGTTAGCCCTCCATTGATCCCATGGTTTCAATGGAAGCAGAAAGTAGACTCATAAGGGAGGAAATGGAAAAGTAAAAAAAACGCAATAAAATAACAATCACTCCACCGTTGTGTGATAATCTCACAAGGTTTGATATGAACAAGTTCACACCTTGAACCAACGGTATCAAAGTGATAATGAGAATAACATAATAACAAGAGAAGAAGAACTTTTATTAAGAAACAAGGATGATTTAAAACAACTTACACGTGGAAGATAAATTTGAGACAACAAAACCGCAGCATAACATTACAATGAAAGGAAGCTCAAAGATTCTTCAATACTACAACACCACTGCCTTAAATATGAATTTTTGAGCCCTTGGTTCGATTCTCCAACAGTCCAAGTCTCCTCAATTAATTGTGGTAGGCCATAGGTGGGTGGAAAGTAAGGGAGAGTTGATTTTTCCACCCTTGACCTGAGGTGGCAGCCAACTTTCCTTCACCGAACAGACGCGTCTAGAAGACCTTCTATATGGCCGAATAAGAGTGGTCCATAGAAGAAGAAAATGGATCTACGGCTGCCTTATAACCGCCTGTAAAATTTGGGCCCATTTGTAGTTGTTGATTCCGAGATATGATCAAATTAGTGGTCTGTTTTTCTGGACCGCAGAATCTGGACCAGAATTTTATATCTAACTTGGGACGCCTAAATGACCACCATGGAGGCCTAATTAGCATTATCTCATGAAGAGTTATTTGTTTCTATACATGTCTTCTAGAATCCCACGAAATTTGGGATTAATTGGGCCTGTATGTTGGGCCCCACAGTCTCATCAGTGGGCTGGTGTCCAATCTACCTTCTCCAGAATTGCTTCCTTTCATTTCCAAATATCTCCATCATCCTCCATGAATTCTCCACTGATCCCTGAATCAAACATGTTCATATTTAAGTGTAGATCAATTTCCAAAAATATCAAATTAAAATATGTATAATTAGATTCCTTAAAATTAGATGAATCATTGGGCACTTCAAATGATGTTCAAAAATGTACATCATAATAGCGCATTTTAAGAAGGTATTACAATCATAATGTGAAATGATGTTCAAATTGTAAAATGAACTAAAATGGTGTTTATGAATAATAAAGAACATGAATATTATGTATATTAACAATAAATATTAGCCTAATTTAGTGGCTAATCAGAAAACGACATATAATCTTAACTGAGTACCAACTAAAGTGATAGAGGGAATTATATATGAGTTGTGGTGTGGAAAGAAACCCAATCTACCACACTTACATGTATGGGGATGTGAGATTTTTTTCAAGACTATACCTAGTGTCAAATTGGCATCTCGAAGCATGAAGTTCATCTTTATAGGTTATACTAAAGAAACTAAAGGATATTACTTATATAACCCTTTAGATAGAAAAGTTATTATGGAAATACAAGCCATATTTCTAGAAAGGGAACACAATTCTAGTAGAAATAGTGGGATAAATATTTAATTCGATGAAGTTGATGCTCCAAAGGCATAAGAGTTGGTACGGGAACAATCTCCATACACTAAAAAAAACAGTACATTAGAGGGGGTTATGAACAACCCCCTCTAAATTCATTTTTTATATAATTAGAGAGGTTTCTACATAACCCCCTCAAATCATTGAATTTAGAGGGGGTTATGAATCCCCTCTAAATTCATTTTATATAAAAATTAGAGGAGAGTTATGTACAACCCTCTCTAATCATTGAATTTAGAGGGTGTTATGGAACCTCTTTAATTTCTTAAATTATAAAAGTTTTGAACCCCCTCTAAATTTTTTAACATTATTTTTGTAATATCCAGTTATATTTTAGAGGGGTTTCAACCCCCCTCTAATGTTTTTAAACTAGATGGGGTTCAAAACCCCCTATAATGTCTTAAATTAGAGGGGTTCAAACCCCCCCTCTAATTTCTTAAATTACAGGGGGTTGAAAACCCCATTTAATGTTTTTAAATTAGAAGGAGTTCAAAACCCCCTCTAATGTCATAAATTATAGGGGGTTCAAACCCCCCCTCTAATTTCTTAAATTATAGGGGGTTGAAACCCCCCTCTAATGTCTTTAAATTAGAGGGGGTTAAAAACCCCCTATAATGTCATAAATTAGAGGGGGTTCAAAATACCCTCTAATTTCATAAATTAGAGGGGGTTCAAACCCCCTCTAATTTCTTAAATTGGAGGGGGTTCAAAACCCCCTCTAATGTCTTTAAATTAGAGGGGGTTCAAAACCCCATCCAATATATTAAAATTAAAGGGGGTTCAGAAACCCCTCTAATTTAAGATATTATAGGGGTTGTGAACCCCCACTATTTTTTTAAAATGAAACTTCTATAATATATATATATATATAATTAAAACATAATATATAAATGTATTTAAATACATTATATAAACATGTTATATAAAATATTTATATGATTGTATTTAATTGTATTTATATACATACATAAATATAATTGCATAATATTATGTACATTAGTATATATTTATTTATATAAATTGTATTTCATATAATATTAATTATTTATAATATAAAAGCACACACACATATATATAATTTATTTAAAAAATATATCATATGAAAACCTAATATTTTAGTTTTTATAATTTATATTACAATTATAAAAAATATATTTTTAAATAATATGTTTATGATTTTATATTATATATAATTAATATTATATGAAATAGAATTTATATAAATAAATAAATATTAATTTGAAAAATATTATACAATTATATTTATTGAAATACATATATATTAATGTACATGATAATAAATATATATATTAAAATACATTATATAAATATTTTTATAAATTGTATTTCATATATTATTAAGTATATATTTGTTTAAATTGTATTTCATATAACATTGATTATATATAATATATATAATATATATATTATATAAAATCATATTTCAAATAAAATTATATAAATATTTATATAAATTGTATTTGTATAAATTGTATTTCATAGAGTAATATAATTATATATTAATTATATGTAATATTATACTATTTATACAAATAAATATATATATTTATATAAATAATAATAAATATATGTATTGAAATACAATATATAAATATATTTTTAAATACATTATATAAATATATTAAGTAATTACTCATATATATATTCTTTAAATAAACATGTATATAATATATAAATTTGTATTTCAGTATATAAATAATTTAGATAGATATATATAATATAAATGTTTTTAATATAATATATGTATGATATAAATCATAAAATAAATGTATAGTATTTATAAAACCAACATATATTTTTTATAGTTTAAAAAACAGGTGTAATAATAATAATAATAATTAAATAAATATATGTTATAATTATATTATATCTATAGATATTATATAAATATATAAACAGATGCACACAAATATAAATGTATTTATAAATATATATTTATATATATAAATATAATTATTTATATATATTATATGAATAAACATGTATATAATATATAAATATGTTTTTATGTATATAAATAATTTATATGAATATATTTATAGATATATAATCATATGAGTATATACATATAAATATATATTTTATATAAATATAAATATATATGTTATATATTTAAATGAATTTAAATATATTATCTAAATAATATTTATTAGAATAGACAATAAAATATATATAAATATATTGATGCCTATAAGAAAACAAGAAAAACAAGTTATTATAGTGGTAGGGGTTGTTGACATTCGAGTGTTAGGGAGTCAATTTCTCGGGGATCAAATCCTTGCAGTGGTAAATTTTACGCCTTGGGATAGAGAACGGGTGGGGACTTGTGGCGTGGGTTGAGGGTTTGTGGGAGAGAGAGGGCAGGCTGGGGGGGGACATGTGGCGCGGGGCGAGAGATTGGGAACTAGAGGTGAGGGGTGGGGAACCAGAGGGGGGATGAGGGGAAACAGAACCGAAGGGGCGAGGAAATGGAGGGGGGATGAGGGGGAAAGTGAACCAGAGGGGTAGGGATGAGGGGGAAAGGGAACTGGATGGAGAAGAGTAGGGATGAGGGGGAAAGGGAACCAGAGGGGGAAGCAGGTGAGGTGGGTTGTGCGATGTGGTATATATTTTAAAAAATAAAAATAAAAATAAAAAACAGCCTTAGTGGCTGTTCTCAAAACCGTCCCTAAGGTAATCAAAATTAGGGGTGGTTAAAACTGCCCCTAAGGCCTCTCAATTAGAGGCGGTTGTGGCTATAAGCACCTCTAATGGAGCAATTTCTAGGAAATTTATGTCAATATTAGAGGGGGGTTAAACCCCCTCTAATGTAACCGCCACTAAAGTTAGACTGATTTTACCAGCGGTTCATCGAAACCTCCCCTACTAACAGTGGGCAGGCACATTAACGGTGGTTACTCATAACCTCTGCTAATTACTTTAGAAGGGGTTAAAACCCCATCTAAAGTCAACAATAACCCCCTCAAAACTCATCATTTTTTTGTAGTGATAAGAGATAGTGAGAGGTGTAGATGTTCCCGAGACACAAGTACTATTTAGGTCCACTTGTGTGGTTAGAAAACCAGCGCGTTATGGTTTTCTTATCACCAAGTCAGGTGAAACATTTCTCCTTGAGAATGATGAACCTATGATCCACAAGTAAGCAGTAGAAGTCAAGGATGATGCTAAATGAAAATATGCCATGCATTATGAGATGGATCCCATGTAAAAAAATCAAGTTTGGATTTTTTTAGACCCTCCCACTGATGTAAAACCCACTGAGTGAAAATGGGTATTCAAGAAAAAGTTAGACATGGATGGTAAGGTAAATACTAAAAGGGAAATATTGATAGAAAAGGGATTCAAGAAACATCAAGGCATATACTACAATGAAACCTTCTCACCAGTAACAATGATAAAATCCATAAGAATATTACTTGAAATAGCTACCTTCCATGGTTATAAAATTTGGAAAATGGATATCAAAAATTCTTTTTCAAATGATAGGTTGGTTGAAGACGTCTATATAAATCAACCTGGAGGGTTTATTAAGTCAAATAATTCCAACAAAGTGTGCAAGTTGTATAGATCTGTTTATGGGTTGAATCAGACATCATGATCATGGATTGTTTGTTTTGATGAGGCCATAAGAGAATTTGGTTTTATCAAAAACTAAAGTGAGACTTGTGTCTATAAGAAGGTTAATAGGAATGCCATCATTTTCCTAGTATTATATGTTGATGAAATATTAATTATAGTAAACTAAGTATAAGTCTTACAGTCAATTAAGACTTGGTTAAATAAATCATTCTCTATAAAAGACTTAGGTGAAGAAACCTACATTCTAAGGATCAATATATATCGAGATAGATCTTTGAGGCTGATTTGGCTAAGTTAAAGTACATATATTGATAAGTAACATAAAAGGTACAATATGGAACAATCTAAGAGAGGGTTGTTTCCCATGTCACATGGTATCAATCACTTCAAGAAAATGTGTCCACAAACACAAGAGGAGATTTAAAGAATGAGTAGTATACCTTATGCCTCAGTAGTGGGATATATCATATATATAATGTTATATACTAGGTATGATGTTTCCTTTTCTTTAATCATGGTGGGTGGATATCAAGCTAATCGAGGAGAGCTACATTGGGAAGCTATCAAAAATATCCTAAAGTACTTGAGGCAAACAAAGGAAAAGTTCCTGGTGTATAGAGAATATTAGGAAATAGTAGTGAGATGATATATTGATGATAGTTTCCAAACATATCGTGATGATATGAAATTATAGTTAGACTATGTATTTTTTCTGAATGGTGGTGCAGTGAGCTGGATAATCTCAAAGAAACCTATGGTTGTTGATTCTACAACAGAATCCGAGTATATCATGGATTACGATGTAACTAAGAAGGTGTTATGGATACACAACTTTGTCTCAGACATTTGTTTTGTTCATAGCAGTGCAAAACCTGTCCTAGTTTATTATGATAATACTACAGCAGTGGTGCTTTCCAAGGAGCCTAGGTCACACTAGAGTACAAAGCATATACTTTGTAAGTTTTATCTCTTGAGGGATTTTACTCAGAGAGGTGAAGTCACAATTAGCAGAGTATCCATTGAGGATAATGTGGTTGACCCCCTGACTAAAGCTATATCTCAGCAGAAGAATGATTCTCATGTGATATATAGTAGTTGGAGTCTTGTTAGAATTTGGCTCTAGTTAAAGTGAGAGTGTTGTAAATGGGTTCCCTAGACCCAACTTTCGTATGTACTTTGATTACCACTATATGTATACAATTTTATATATACATTTGTTTATCTTACAATAATAGTGATGATACCTTTGTGTTCAATATATTTATGAAATGTCCTTAGATTACATATCGTATCAAAAGTTTATAGAAGTTCCCATGCTATAATGGGAACCTAGATATACCATGATTGTAATCTTAAAGTAAATTTCAATGGTCCAGATACATTATACTGATAGGACAAAGATGATGTGTGACGACTAGGTGCTAGGGGCTCATAAACATGTAATCACTAGTATGTGAGATCATGAGGATAGACCTGCCAATAGAACACCACATGTTTTGGGTGTCATCAATTGTTCCTATTTAAAAACATGTATTTTAGTTTCCTGAATTGATATCATTATCAATGTGTGATATTTTATTGTGTACTTTGATGAAAAGAAAAAACCATGACAATGAAGTTTTGGTGAGGTAGCTTGTGTTGGGTGTATCATTGGTGGTATGACCTTGGTTGAATGATCAAGATAGAATTTTTCACTTCCAATTTGAGGAAGTAATATATTATCCTAGTTGTTTAGGATGGTAGTACCTTCATTAAATCCATGTTCATGATAGTCAAAGTTAAATCCATCCAGTTAAATCAATAAAAAATAAATCAAGAATCAATGATGACACAAGTTATGCATCCCGATTTATGATATATTGTATGAAAAAGAGATTACATTACACAATACATGTTTATAGGAAAGGTTTCCATTGCTATGACTATTCCTTATCTCTTTAGGGGATCTAGACTCCATTAATGGTCTATAAATATTATTCACTGCTATTGAGATAAGGGCCTAGAGGGTCACACACAATATCACTATAACGACCTGTAATTTTGAATAATATTTTTTTCCTAAAAATGTATGGCTTACTATGTCATAATAAATAAAAATATATAAGTATAAATGAAGTGTGACCATGGGGTTTTGACCGTTATATGACCATTGGTAAATATGGCCGTTGGAAACAATAATATTTTTTTTAACATTATAATTGTTGTTTAAAATTGAAATAATAATGGATAATTAATGCAGAAAGAAGAGTCGATGGCCTCATCTAGTAGATTCGGGTCATACAAAGCCCATCTGTTAGAGCTTGGGAAGAAGGTAGTGTCACTGGGCTTTTCTCTGGACCAATCCTAAGTCGAGCTTCAACATGTTAAACTTGAATGTAATTGCCTATGGAAGAAGTTCAAGTTGATAGAAATCACAACCCAGGTAATGTTGTTTGAGTCACCCCAAGATTCTATCACCATTGCACACCTTACTCTTAGGTCCTATGCAGGTGTTATAATGGGATATGTAATGAGTCCTTAGTTACATTGTGTAATAATTTTGTATAAATAAAATTATTATTAATTATTATGGTAAAATAACCATCATTTTTGAATTTCAAAAGTCAAAATAAATATAAGATGGTTTTTTAATTTTTTTCTAAGAAATTTCATATTATTGATGAATATTGAAAAAAAAGAGTATTTTAAAATATTTTTTGTACTTTAAATAATTAATAATGTGAAATGATGTTAAAAAAATAGACATATATGGTTGTGATCAGTAATAAATTTAGAGTATGATAAGATCAACTTATTTTTTAGTGAATAGTAAGTTATGAATAATAATATTACCTTTATGAATAGTAATATGACCAATGGAATAGTAACCTAACTTAATTAAGTATAAATACAATTTAGGCATCTTGAATGGTAATGTGATATAAAAGTATAAGTAAATAACAATTTTAGAAAATATTAGTTAAGTATTAGTATTTTTTTGGGGTAAATAGTGATTTTACTTAAAAATTAAATTTATCATATTTAGAAAATTATTTTCATAAAATTGAGTTCATTTTTGAATTCAAAACATTGATATTATTTTAGGGATAATTTATGATATTTTTATAAAATGTTTTTTTTCAGTGAATAGTAAAAATACAGTTTTTTGAGTTTTTAGTGTGTTTTATGACATCATAATGATGTAATATGTAATTTAAAATTATGGTAGACTCATTTATATAAAAATATTATATGAGGTGTCCCAAGTGGCCAAAAACATGGGCAAATACCATGGTAAATCCCATGGTTTTTCAAATATCACTGATGAGGTGTCCTTGAAAATTAATAAAAAACTCCATCTCTTTTACTATAAATATCAAGACATTACTTTGTTTTATTTCATTTAAAATTCATTAAACTAGAAGCTAGTATATTTTTACCTCCCATTTAGTCCTCCCAAAGTGTCCCAAATCCCTCAAGGTCTTGATCCTAGAGTTTTATAAGTTACTCTTCAAGGTAAGGGAATTCTCAACTTCTCTCTTTTCCATTCAAGTTCTCTTCTATGTGGTATGTATTTCAAGTTTCCATACCATGTTCTTATTTATATTTTATTAAGTTCCTATACTATATTATGAGTCTTTTATGAATGGGTTATCCCTATCACCTCTCTTTTTAATGTTTTATAAAACCATTTTGCATAGCCGTTATGCTGTAGAATTTTCATTTCAAAATCTCTCTCTTTTTTCTCAAGAAATTATCTTATTTTATTTATGTGAATACCCAAAAATATTTCATTTCCATGGGTATTAATCAATAAATAAAAATTATATATTTTATTCTGTAATTGACATACATAAAACCCTCATTCCATTTTCGTGGGTTATGAATGACATAATGATCATGTTTTTAATCACTTTTTAAAACGTCATGATTTAGATATGAAACCCATTTATTTTATTCTATTTGGGTTATTTATAAAATGTTTGATTATTATCTATTTAGTTCACATGAAAATAAATATATATTAAGGGTTTAATTTGATAGTGCTCCAATGCATTGGGTAAAGAAATTGACCTCTAGAGATGACAAGTTTTATGATACCGTGGCAAATAACCTTGGTAATTTTTATGACACCTTGGGGATGGACCTTGGTAATATGATTATGAATGTATAAATTAAATTTTGTTTCCACATTTTCAAGATATGACTCAAGTTATTATTATCATTATATGTCTCTTCTCATGCCTTTATGATATTTCCTCACGTTCTTATTGTATTCTCTTAAGTTCACATGTAAAATGTTTTCCCTGTTTTCCCTTACCAGGCCTTATACTAACCCTTTCCATTGATGTATGTCTCCAGGTTATGAGATGCAGTAATTGTACTTAGGCTGAAAATTTCAAGAATCTTTTCAAGATGATTAAAATAATGTTATATGTTTTCATGTATTATGTACCTTTTTTCTCAAGACACTAAACTTTAAAGATCCTCTGTTTGTAAAATGTAATGAAAAGTCATGTAATAAAAAGTGGGATGCCATAAGCACATTCAAGATTCTACCCTATTCTACAGAATAAGTATATAGGACATGGTGATCCCTACCATAGGGTTTAAGAGTTGTCCAATTATTATCGATCACTGATGAAGAAATAAATTCATTATTATTTGAGTATAGAATAATTAGGTTGAATTTATTTATTGAAAGTATTTCCAAGTGTTTAAGTTAATACATGGAATAATATTATTTTAAGTTAATACATGGAATAATATTATACGAATAAATCTCCAGAGCTCCGCACTAGCAATTTTATTTTAATGAACGATGTACATGAAGATTCTTGAAGTGTGTTTGGAAAATCTAGAGGGGTTTGAGTTCAGATCCTTCATACAATGGTTGTCAACAAAAAGATACAAATGAACACACATCAAACTAAACGAGGTAATCATTTAATTAATTTTTGTGCTTGAAATATTCAAGTGAGATCCTAAAAACTCTACCATGGCTTGGATCGCTCGAGATGACAAAGTTAAGTCACACCGGTGATGAAAATTTTAAAATACCCAGCCCATCAACTTCTATTGTGTGGCCTAGTACCTTGAGGTTGGGTGTTGATGGTTAGAGAAGACCAGATGGATCTATGGTGCCAAGTTGGGGGTTCTAATTTATTTTTTTAGGCATGTTGTGCGTGATCATCCTACAAGTGATGCTATTATATCTTGTATGACTTATAAGACATTTTATATATTGTTTTTTCATTCCATGTTTTATGTTTTGACTTGTTATGTTATCTGATTTCCATTATTTTTCTATTGATATTCTGTCGTTTATGGTTTTATTTTTGGAGGGAATATTCTCCCACTATCACCTCTTAGACTTTCGCAGCTAGTCAGCAGCCTCTGGAATACATGGAGGCATGTCTAAGATCTAGTGGGTCTATAAATTGGGTGTCGTTTGGGAAATTTGAGTTGAGGATGCTATAAAGTGATATTAGATAAGGTTGATATGAATAACACCAAGCAAGTTTTTTATTATTTGGGTTTTGGTAGATAGAGGTTTAGGGATGTGTTGGAGCTCAGGTTATATTTCATGTTGTGTACCTTACTAGCACAATTTCAAGAATTGGTATTGTCGTTCTTGTCTTTTCTATTATGATTGCATTTTTCTTGAATTGTTCCTAGAATGATGTCGAATGTGTGGATGTTATCTATTCATGGTCTTAGACTCTTAACTCTGTGAGGCAAGAGAGGGTACTCATGCATCATTTTATTCATGTAAGGATCATATGAAATATGTGTGTGTGCTTATGGTTTACATTTTGGTTTTAGTTATGGAATGAGGGTTTTGTTGTTTAAAGTGTCAACAATAACATTATATGGCATTTTACCATAAAAATTATTTGTGTAATTATACTAAACTAGATTGACTAGGTGGATCTCAATGTTATCAAGTATGTGGATCTAGAATGTGTGTGGTACCTGAACCTAACACGGGTAGGTAGGGTTGTGAGGCTGGATGATACATGATTTGGTTGTGGGTAGGGAGGTGTATGGGTGGGTGTGATGCACTACTTGTTTTAACTTTCCTTATTTGCAATATCTGGACCATTATATGTGTATTGAGTATGGTATTTTATTCTCAGTGATATTCCACCTAGACTACCTCCAGTGGAGTGTCAGGAAGGCAGAGATATGGTGCCACCGATGTAATAACCTGGGTTTTAACACTTTTTACCTTTTCATAAATTATATTTCTGTCACAATAAATTATATAAAATAGAATAATAATGCTACAATAACACAAAAGAATTTAATATTATTAAATTAATATGACATTACATATTAAGGATGAATACACTCCATAAGATTAGTATAAGTATAATAGGATAATAAAAAAAAAATGCAAGAAGACTGTAAGATTGAAATATTCATCATTGCACCCCCATGAAAATAATGCCACTGAAAATAATTATATAAAGAAGGAAAAAAGTGCGAATATGGAAGGAATTTTGAGGATGAAATGAGATAATATAATGTGTGGTTATTTATAGGAAAAAAATATAACCACTAAGGGTAGTAGTTATATATCCATTGTAGTAATGATTATGTGATCCCTAAAGATAATATATAAGATATTATTAGGTAAATTTAATATGAACAATTAAGTAAGTACAATGGATACTCATTTTATATTAAAAAATGTAACCATGTTTATATTATAATATATGTTTAGGGTGAAATATATTTCAATTTAATTTCTTATTTTATAAATTAATATTTGTGTAATTATATAGGATTTATAGTGATAATTTTTGTGCAAGAATATAGATTTCTTTTTAAAAAGAAATATATGTATATATATACATTTTAAAAGTATAAAGACAAGATATTTAGGTCTAATATAGGTATAAAATCATATAAATAATTATTTATTAGTATTTATTTGTCTGATCCTCATGACACAAAACACCACATCACAATGCAATCAATATAATATATGATTCTTATGTCTTCTTTATCAAACCAGTCACCACAAAATCTTCCCAAATCACATATTAAGATAGGTTCATCGTCACTTTTATGAAGAAAGTTCCATTTTGTGAATCTTAAACTTCAAATTGATTATCATTTTCATCCATCATTGCGGTTTAGCCTAGCACTTCAATGCATTGTTTCATGACACTTGGTCATCTTTATCCATGCATGTAGGAACTCGTAGGTGCAACGTGACATATCACAATTTAGTGGATTTTCTTTAATATTTCATGTCAATTGTAATCCTATGAGAGTTAATCTAACATGGTATACATTGATTTAATCTTTCATAACCAATTAGTCTTACTGTTGGGTCAGAAGTGGATCGACCCCATAATACAACTCAGTTGCGACAACAATAATTATGAGAATCACCAACATAAATGAAGAGTAAAAACAAATAGTAGAATAAAAAATGGGGACACATATTTTTAATGTGGAAAAACCCTCTTTGCAGAGGATTAAAAAACCATAGGGAAACTCCAAGAAAATTCACTATGAATCAGAGAGTACATAGAATCCAAGTAATAGCTCGAGACTTGAATTTCAAATATAGCTTTGAAAAACCTGTGTGAAAAACCACACCCTACTACACCTCTCATAGTCTATCTGATAATAGTATGTGACCAAATTCCACCCTTTAGAGATCAAAATCAAACTCACAGTGTCGTTGTAGCACCTCGTTACACAACCCGATTTGTCACTGCTCTCTACTGCCCACACCCAAAAACTGTCACCCAAGTATCTGCTCTCCTTGGGTTATTGCACACCAAAAAAAATCATCTCTCTACTTGAGTCGATGACTCCCCCTTTTAAAGGCCCTAATGTTCCACATATCTTGTTTTAAATAGATATCTAAAAATATATCTTAAAAAGATATCATGATATATCACCTGTATCTCATGCTGGAAGATACACAATTGAAAGGCTCCGATTTTAATTTCCAAAAAAACTTATCCTTAAATATAAAATATAACCATGAGGGGGATGAACGCCAAAAATCTACCCCTTCATCCCATTGAAGATGGAGATCACATCCAAAAAACTAAGCTAGAAAGAAAACCGGTTGGGATCACACCAACTTCCATCCTTTGTAGAAAATATGAAACCCCCTTTTGCATCTCTGATAGAAACCTAAACCCCCCCTAAAAAATAAATCCAAATTCTGAAGTCTTCATCATACCTATGTATGCACCACCAATACTAGAATAAACAATATTTGGCTCCCCCATAATTGTGATCGCCACATAATATGGACCACCTATAGAAATTAAATTCTTCCTCTGCTCAACATCCTATGAGTAGTCTGAAACTATTAGCACATCACCCTGATCTTTTATTTTCATTATTTCTTCACTAGTGTCACTCTCTGAAGAAAAAAAAACAGGTGTAAGAAATAAAACACCTGATCTGACATGATTTAGCTTCCAAACCTTCTTCATCATATTTGATGGTCTTTGACTCAAGTGCGACGATCGCCTGTGCCACAAATCTAATAAATTCCTCTTCACAACTGCATTTATCACATAACCACACACCTTTAAATCTATCCTATAAAGCGTGTCATCCATTCTAACTCATGTGTAAACCATCAATCCTCTAGAAAAGTTCCATCTTTCACCACCAAATGATTTCCTGAATCCATCATTATCAAGAGTGCAAGCAGATAACAAGTTATGGTGTATACCTATCCCATGACATACATCCCTCAACGCCAGTGTACAACCTGCATTTGTAGTGATACAAATATCACCAACACCAATGAAATCATCAAAATCTCTATTTCCCATCTTCAAAATACCAAAGTATCCTTCTCCGTATGAAGAAAATAAATCCCTATTTAGTGTAATATGGTATGATGCTGCTGAATCAACCACCCATTCGGTGTATGAATATGAACTACAATAATAAATGACAACTTAAAGTAAATCACCCTCACCCTGAATAATACTTATTCCAGTATCCTCAGAATCGATTTCATGCACCTTCTTTTCCTCAATATTTTTCAATTCATAGGAATATCTCTGCACACGACCCTTCTTATCAAAAAAGAAGAACATGACCTTTCTTATTGTCTTTGACCGACCTCTCTGATTACCGCATCCATCTTCCACATCTAGATTACCATTATTACTTGAAGATTAACCATAATTGTTCTTTCATCGAGTCTCATTCATCAACAATGATGAAATCACATCATCCAACTTCATTGTTTCTTTCCCGAAAAACAATGTGGATATGAGATTATCATATAAATCAGGTAAAAAACCAAAGATAAGAAAATCCTTGTCTTATTCTTCCATCTCAATAGTTACTGCATTACCCTTATCATTGATCTTGATCTCCACTAAAGACAGATCCATCAGAAGTTTGGTGAACTCACCCAGATGGTTACCTAAATATCCATTCTCTTGAATTTACCAATGATACAACCATTTTTTCAGATATAAATGATTTTTGAGGGATTTAAATTAATAAATGATTTCAAGCTTCACCCAGATCTCCTCTAGATCTGTCGGATTAATTGCTTCCCACATTGTATTATCACCTAAATACATCTAAATCGTTCTTACTTCCAACTCTCTCAAATCTTGAAAATCACCATCTCTCATCGTCTCTGGTTTATCTGATTTTTTTCTTCAACACCTTTGTTGTCTTTTCACAAACCAGAATATTTTTAACTCTTCACTACAAAAGTGTAAAATCATTTTTTCCATTAAATAGTTCAATGTGGGTAGAAATCCCATGTCATTAATCACCCATATTTAATCAGCAATAAACACAGAGAACCTCCTCTGATACCATATGTTGGGTTGGAAGTGGATTGACCCAAGAATAAAAATCATTTGCGACAAAAATAATTGTAAGAATAACCAACATAAATAAATAATAAAACCAAATAGAATAATAAAAAATGGGGACATGGATTTTTAATATAGAGAAACCCTATTTGTAGAGGATTACAAAACCATAGGAAAAATCCAATAAAATTCACTATGAATCAGAGAGTATAGAGAATCCAAGTAATAAACTGAGACTTGAATTGAAAATATAGAATAGAAAAACCTATGTGAAAAAACAAACCCTGATATGCCTCCCATCACCTCTCTGATAAAATTCTATGACCAAAAATCACCCTTCAGAGATAAAAATCAAACTTGCGGTGTCATTGTAGCACCTTGTTGCACAACCCGATTTACCGCTACTCACTGCTTCCTATGCTTATAAATCGTCACCCAAGTATATGCTCTCCTTGGGTTGCTGCACACCATAAAAACTTCCTCTCTGCTTGAGTCTATGCCTCCCCTTTTTATAGGCCCTCATGTTCCATATATCTTGTTTGAAATAGATATATGAAAATACATCTCAAAAAAATATCATGAGATATCACTAGTATCTCATGCTGGCAGATACACAGTAGAAAGGCCCCAATTTGAATTTCAAAAAAAAATTATATTTAAATATAAAAGATAACCATTAGTGGGATAAACCCCAAAAATTACTCGGGGACATATTGAATCTAACATTGGTCACATCCTCACAGAATTAATCTCATGTTAGTGTAGATTTAATGTTACACAAGCATAATTTTAATTTGAAATGGGTCATAGAGTTAATTTTATGCAGGTGTTGTTTTAATTTTATGTAGCTAAGTTATTATTGATTTAATCTAATGCCACTCAGTTAGTGTTTATTTAATCTAACATAGATCAGTTTTAATCATACATGGGAGATATAACACAACTTGGTTGTAATCCTACAAAAAGGTCTCATATCATTGAGTTATTCATACACGGTTCTTCTTATTCTTATGCTTATCAATTTATAATTGAGCTATTCTTATACAATCTTTAAAAACTAACATTTCACTCTACGTGATTGCAAATCGCTTATTCTAACATAGTCAAGTTTTTTATTATTTTATACCCATGAAAGTTTTAAAATCCCCTCTCCACCTTACGTATTCTATTCGATTCATTTATTATTACACAATCCTTAAAACATCATTTTTATTCTTATGTGTATACCAACTTATTAAAGTAATTTGATGTAGTAAATTCCTATATAGCTGAGACTCTGGTCAATTTTTTTTCAAGGCAAAAAAATCATGTAGAGTCTCAGCTATGTTGGAATAGGTTACATTAAATTACTTCAAGTAGTTGGCATACACATAAGAAGAAAAAATGAGGTTTTAAGGCTTGCATTTCACTATTCACTTCAATTATTTTTATGCAAGCCTTAAAACCTCTTTTTTATTCTTATGCATATACCAACTACTTGAAGTAATTTGATATAGCCTATTCCTAGATAGCTGAGACTCTGCTCGATTTAATCATACACAAAGAGAATTCTTTGAATTTATTTTTATATCTAACTCTAAAAATTCCTCAAAATTAATCTAAAAATGTAGTAAAGTAATTATTTCCATTTAATGATAAAAAATTAAAATTATAAAGAAATAAATCAGTAAAGTTGCTAAAGAAAAATATCATGATTCAATCATATTCTTTATTCCTTATTTGCTTTATTTATCTCACAGTGTGGAATGTTATCCATGTGAGCTAATATGACCTATTTTTAAGGTATTTGTGTATTTATTTTATTTCTCCCATTATAGATAAAATATGAAGGTGAGGAGTCATCTACCAAGATAAGGTAGGTGATATAGTTCTTTTTCTATAAAGTCTTGATGTTTATATTTTTCTCTCTCATGCTGCATGCCGAAACTTCCATGTGACGCCTCCTAAATGCTTAATTAATTAACTAAAGGGATATCAACTTTCTTAGGGTAGTCCTAGAAACAAAAATTCATCTTTATAGGATCTCTACCTCGATGCGAGCCACCCCTTAGGGTATGTCACCTTTAAAGGCCCATGACCCTTATACTTTGAAATGAAATAAAACCACTAGTGTGTTGAGTGGCCCCTATGAATGAAGTGTAATTTGAAATAAACAAAGGAAGATTAGAAGACCATGTACATAGGCCCTTATTTCTTCTTACTTATAGATCGATTTATCCTTATGAATTAAATGACCAAATTAAATTGGGTGGATTATTAAATGGTATGGGTTATCACTAGCCCATGACCATCTAGTATGTCATGCCAAGGGTGATACAAGGGTTCCAAATCAAAATTCCTTGGATGAGCTCATCGAGTATAATAAATTATATGAATTATAAATGGATTATATTACGCTGTGGGAAATACATAGATTATTATATAGAATACCTTGGATGGGCTCACCGGTCCGATGGATTTATATTATGCCACAAGCGATAATTGGTTTCCTATATGGAATACCTTGGACATCTCAAAGGTAAATGCCTTTATACTATGAATCAAGAGACACTTGGATTACCTAAGTGGATCACCTTGGACAAGCTTAGGAGGCCATGTCATTACACTATGCCTTAGGCGATACCTGGGTCCCTATGTCGAATTCCATAGATAAGCACTACACCAAAATCATATTTTAGCAGAAGTCTTTTAAAAACTGATGCTAAATTTTAAGCATTTATTTAAAAACCACACTTTCTCCCCCGACCCCCACTTCCCCCCTCCCCCCTAACCACCCCTAAGCCCTAGACACTACACTTTTCGGCGCTCCAGTGTCCCTCGTCGGCACTCCTCTTTCCCCCAAGCCCCCCGAGTGTTCGAGCTCCACCAACCCTTTCCCTCACTAGCGTTCGGGCCTCGTTACCTCTCCAGTGCACAATCCACATTGGTCCTCATCATCACCCTTTCCTGGATATACGGTTTTCTTTGAGCCCCCTTTCCCTCAGCCTCACTATCTCTGCTTGTAGGTAATTTTTCTCTATGCAGTGTACTTTTTTTCTTTTTTTTCCACTATAAATTTTTACTATTACTATAAAATGAAGTATTGGTTGGATTGTGTTACTGTAGACCATGAAGTCTTGGTAATTTTTACATGTTTTTATTTATTTTTTGTTTCCATTATAATTATCATGTTCTTCATTTCAATGTTGACTCCTCTAGAATGGAAATTATTTAAGGTATTATAAATCTATATCTTCTTTATCGATAACTATTTCCCTTATCGATCTCTATCTAATTTAACATACGGTGTCAGATTTTTGAGGAATCAATGATTTAAATGGGTGTGTAATAAAGACACATAGAAATTCCAGTTTCATACTTTGTTAAAAATTTTAAGGGTAGAATGATAAATTTGGTTTATTTGAATAATAAATATTTTTTAATAAAATTTTATACATAAATAATTATTTTATTTATAAAATGGTTAATATGTATTTTATTTAAACTAATAATTTTTATTTAAAGTGGTTATATATAAAACATGGGATATTTGTGGTGTTGATTTTATTATATTAAAATATAAATTTTATATAATCATGTTAGTAATTTTATAATGTCATGAATATAATTCAGCATCCAAATCATTGTTGTATCTAATTAATTCATTTCATATAAGGAAGGAAATTAATGATATGTTGTCTTTTCATGATGTGTTAAGTAAATAAAATAATATGATATAAAAATTAAAATAAGTTTTCGATCAAGAACTAATTATTAATAAATTATATAGGTTTCTTAAATTCTTATAATTTTTGAGATTGATTATATTATATTGGCTAGAATTTATATATTATAATTTTATTAAATGACATGGTTGGTGATCTAAGTAAATTTGGAAATTCATGTTGAATAATCTTATTACCAAATTTATTATTTATATTGTAAAAAGTTTATTTTTTATACTTTTATATTTACTATTTTGAAATAATTTTACATAGATAAATTGCCTTGGGTTCATGGCGGTGTAATAAAACAACTTAAAGATGTGCTAAAACACTGGTGATGTGCCATATTTTGTAAAATTTGACTAAAAAATTCTCAATATTTACATGGGATCCAACATAGTGTAGTGCTAAATTGCCTTGGGTTCATGAAAAAATAGTATGATGATTTTCCAAAATTATAACTCTCTTAACCTTTATCACTTTTTATATTTGATTATTCTAAGTACATTTGGAAATTCATGTTGAATAAACTTATTACCAAATTTATTAGTTATGTTGTCAAAATTTTATTTTTTATACTTATATATTTAATATTTTTAAATAATTTGAAATAGATAAATTGCCTTGGGTTCATGGTGGTGTGCTAAAACAACACGATGATGTGCTAAAACAACACTGGTGATGTGCCGCATTCTATAAAATTTGAATGGAACATTCTCAAGACTTACATGGGATCCTACACAGTGTAGTGCTGAATTGCCTTGGGTTCATGCAAAATCAACATGATGATGTGCCAAAATTATAACTCTCTTCACATTTATCACTTTTTATATGGGGTAGTTACCAATTAGAAAAGCCATTTTTTGTCATCTATTTTAAAGAGAGATAATATATATTAGATGTTCATTAATACAAGATGAATAAGGTTTATTTATGATGATATGTGATAATAATGATGGGAATAATGTTTGAATATTATGGGATGTTATAGTACAAAATGACGTTGTGAAAGGAATGTGGTGACATGAATGGTAAGATGATAGAGATGATGTAATGATTATAATGGGATGATGTTGAAGTATTTTAGTTGTAAGTGAATATTAATGGGTGTTCTAAAATGGGATTATTTAATGATAATGGAGGATGGTTTAAGTGTAATTTTTGGTAATTGATAATGTTCATTCTATTGAATTATCAATGGTTTTTCTAGTTTAATATCAATAATATTTCCCAATAGTTAACAAAAATTTATTTTTCAGTAAATTTATCTTAACTCAGGAAAAGTTTTGAGGTGTTACTTTCCTGAGATTAGCTACCCAGGTTAGAGGATATGTGTCTGGATAACAGGTAAGTTCAATTGATATATTTTCCCCTTGATGTTTCTTGATGTTGTTTAATATTTCTTTATGTATTATTATTTTTATTGAATTTTAATTTTTCTTGTGTTGTTCATACTGATAATATTGAAGCAGTTTTAGATGAGTAATATATTTATGGTTTATGTGAATAGAATGATTTGTAATAAATGTTTTTTAGTGGAAGGGTTAGTGAGTGATGTGATATTATTATTTCTTGATGGATAATGGATCAATTAGTTTTGATATATCTAATGCTGATCTTTTCTAATTTATTTGTTCATACATATTATCCATTGATGTTTAATGGTTAATATTTTTATTCTTTGATTTATTTATTTCACCGTCTAAATTGTAGGCACATTTTGATATATATGGATAAAAGTTGAATCACATTACTGAGAAACACACCTCAATATGCTAAGGGTTTGGAGGAGTTTTTAGATTTTTCAATTTTCAATCGACCCGTTGATGGGATAATAAGATGTCCATGTACTAAATGTAATTTTAGAAGATGGTTAAAGAGAGATAAAATTTATGAACACTTTATATTGAAGTAATTCCACGCTCAATATTTTTGTTGGATTTGGCATGGAGAATCAAACGTTACAGAAAGTTTGAGAATTGATGTGAATCAAAAGAATGAGCTCCCAAATTCATCGACAATGGAAAATGAAGTGAAAAAACTTAAAAATGATGATTTTGAAATTGAAAGACAACAACATCAACATAAAAACATATCAAAATAATCAATTGAGGGTGTTATAAATAGTAACTTGACAAGTGATGTTTTTTGGGACTATAGGACAACCGGATCAATATTGTAACATATCATTGGATCCCCCTTTTGATTATGTGAAGGCTAATGTAATAGATAACATCTCTAAGTATACAAATGCATTTCATGATTTAGTTGATGATGGAAATCAAGATATGTATAATGAATGTTTGAAATATTCAAAACTTTCTTTTCTTATGAAGTTGTATCATATAAAATGCCCATGAGGAATTACAAATAAGGAAATGTCCATGATATTGGAATTGTTGCATGATGCATTTCCTGAAGCTAAGATCCCCAAGTATTTTTATCATATGATTTTTTTAACAAGATTGGTCTGAATTATACAAAAATACATGCTTGTCCCAATGACTGTATGCTTTATTGGGGAGAGTATTAAAGTAGACAGGATTGAAAAAAATGTTCTTCTTCTAGATGGAATTCAATGGGTAATATTGGAATTCATAATCAGCATACTAATACGGTGAAGAAGAAAAAGAACAAACCTACAAAGGTTTTGTGTTACTACCCTTTAAAGAATCGATTGCAAATATTATTCATATCATCAAAAACCACTAAGCACATGAAGTGGCATTCTATAGACAATAAAAATGATGGGTTAATGCGACATCCAAGAGATTCAAAATCATAGAATACATTTGATTAATTACATCCATATTTCTCATCTGATTCTAGGAATGTGTGATTGGGATTATATTCCAATGGATTCAACCCATTTGGGACTTTGAGCACCAGTTATAGCATTTGTCTGATTATTTCGATACCTTGTAATATGCCTTTGTGGATGTGTATGCAACAAACTACTTTTATCATTTTGATGACTATTCTTGGAAAAAAATTCCTAGAAATTATATTGATGTATACTTATAGCCTTTAATTAAATAATTATAGGATTTATGGAGAAATGGTATTGAGATATATGATGCATCTTCTATAACAATGTTCAAAATGCACGCTATTCTAATTTGAACCATTAGTGACTTCCCGGGACTTGGGAACTTATCTGGTTGGAACACTTATAGAGGTTTGGCTTGTCTTGTTTGTAACTTTTATTTTTAGTTCAAACAACTGCCTTATAGTAAAAAATTGTGATTCTTGTGTCATCGAAGATTTCTCAATGCATCTTATAGATTTCGGTTGAACAAGTCAAAATTAAATGGTTCTATTGATCATAGATCACCTAAAAAGTTGTTGACAAGTTCTAAAATATTGGTACAACTTCAAAATGTTGAAATATAATTTGGGAAGGTGCATAATTTTAATGATAGTGGGAAACAAGTTTGAAGTGCATCATCAAGTGAAATCAGAATGCAACAATGGAAGAAAAAAAAGAATATTCTTCAAACTTTCGTATTGTGAATTTAATTTATTGTGACATAATCTTGATGTTATTCATATTAAGAAGAATTATTGTGACAATCTGATCTTAAAATTTCTTAATAATAATGTAAAATCAAAGGACCATCTCAATTCTCAAAAGGAATTAAAAATAATGAACATAAAACACGATCTCTAGCTAGATGAGAATGTAAAATTTTCTCTGGAAAAATTTGCAATAAAAAATAGGGATGAAGATACATTCCTTATAATTTTAAAACATGTGAAGGTATTTGATGGGTATTCAAGTAACATCTCAAGGTGTGTTGACTTAAAGAATTATAGGTTACATGGATTTAAAATTCATGATTCACATATTTTGTTATAGGTGTTACTACCATTGACATTACATACATTATTACCTGAAAATATTACTACTGTTGTACTCTAATTTTACACATTCTTCAGAAAACTATGTGATAAAACTCTACAACTATCCGACCTTGAAAACCTTCAGGAGAGATTTTTATTGACACTCTGTGCAATGAATATGATATTTCCTTCATCATTTTTTACTGTCATGATGCATTTAACTATGAATTTGGTCAAGGAAACTAAATTAGGAGGCACTTTACATTATTGATGAATGTATCCAATTGATAGGTACTTTATTTAAATGTTTTTCATCTTAATTAAACAATTCTTGGAACTTCATTAAATAAATAATTATGTTTTATTTATTTTATTTCACATATATCTTGGTTATTTGAAATCATATGTGAAAAATAAATCTCAACCTGAAGGCTATATTTCTGAAGGCTATTTGGAAGAAGAGAATCTTACCTTTTGTTCTAAATAATTGGATGATATTGAGATAAGATTAAATCAATTTGTATGTGTTGATGACACATTGAATCAGTCTCAACTATATGGGAAATAAAAAATCTTTCCTGTTATTGACCGATCAGTTGGGAGGAGCTCAAATGTTGCACTGACATAAATGGAATTATTATAGTCACATAGATATGTGCTACTGAATAGTGAAATTACAAATCCATTTATTGAAGAGATCATGATACAAACAAAGAGAAAAATGAGAGGCTGAACACACAATGAGTTATATATAACAAAAGTTGTTAATAAAGATCTTATATAATGGTTTGCACATCGTGTAAGTTCATAAATCATGGAATAAATAAAAATATTAGTTTGACACATATATTTTGTAAATATAATAATTTATATTACCTTTTTTAGATCATGAATACTGATACTCAGGATGTGTTTTAGAAGATTTGAAGTTTTTAGGTCGAGGTCCTCTAAAACAGGGTATAAAGTTCAATGCTTACAATGTGAATGACTTTAAATTTCATATAGTCGACCAAGAAGAGGGTTTGGAAAAACAAGAATAGTGGTATATTTATGGTTTATAAATTGGTATACTATGAAAAGTTGAATAATATTATTGAATTAAACTAACATAATAATTTTTTAGTTGTTTTATTCAAATTCAAGTGGGTCGATATTATTAGGGGCATTAAAAAATATTTCTTGCAATTTACTTCTGTGAAATTCTCTTGCTTGATAGATCTTGGTGACCATGAATTGCATTATCCGTATATCTTATCATTATAATAAAAAATGATATATTATGTGGAAGATGTCATGGATGAAGGGTTGTTCACATAAAAAAAGAGTCTTGTATGATATGGGTGATGAATTGGAAGATTTGACCTCCAACATTGAATCCCATAAACATTAAGAAACAAACTTATTTTTCCATCATGAGATTGAAAATATCAGTCTTTCAAGGTAGAATGAAGTATATGAAGTAATTATGGACCAGGGAAATGACATGATTGATAGAAAAAATGATTGTATTTGCAGTCATCCATTAATTTATCAACCACTTATGTTATATGTACAATCATTCATTATCATAGATTTGTATATTTTATTTGTCAGTACCATGCATCTATTATCATTTCTTTTTTTTATGCATGATTTTTTTAAATATATGTTTTAAAGTTAATTTTATTTTATTAAATTATAGGAATGACAAGGAGGAAGCATTTCACTGATCCCAGTCAACTCTCAGCATCTGAGACAGTGCCTCCCCATTCAGCAGGTTCAACAGTGAGGGATTAGGTTGTCACTCATGTTTCTTTGTGAGGATATTAGAGGGTGATAATTACAAGTACAAATTTTAATATGAATAAAGTTATTGCACTTTTTTATACTACTAACTATTTTTTTTATAAAATATACAAACAATGTTACCAAGGAGAGAAATATGAATAGTTCATATGCCTGGAATCTAAACGGATTGAAGATAGTTTTCCCATTTTACTGTTATAGGGTCCCTATGGATGTTGTTGTAGGATTATTTAGCCACATTCTAGGCCAGCTTGCAACGAAGCTAGTAACCCTTCTGATTACCTATGCTGATTGGAGACATGTACCTCAATCTTGGAAAATGAAGTCTTTGATTCATAGATAAAGGTAATTTTAATACATTATGGTGTAATTGAATGTAATTATGTTATTAAATTCTAATATTTTAAAAATGAATCTCTTTGTATATATGTTATTCAACTTTAAATTAATTGAGAGGGAGTTTGTTGCAATGCAAAGCACAATTCAGAAACATGGGGCTCATATAAAGATACAAGATGAAAAGGTCATCGATCTACAAAATGTGTTGAGTGAATTATATCATAAGATGACTGGATATGCCCCCTATGATATTTCATCGATGTATTGTAGTGAGAAGGTAAATTGAATAACTTCAAAATCATTTAGTACAAAAACTTTTATTGGTTTTAAGTTTCAATTTAAATATATAACATTATTTAATTTTCAAAATAATTGTCATGAAGGTTCCAGTAACAGGAAGTGGAGATAGAGATAGAGAGGGTTTCGAGAAGAGTTCATTGGGATGGTACATGGAGTAGTGAATATGGAACACCAATCAATGCGAATTTTGACTGTTTCATTTTTATTTTCAGTTGTGGGGGTTATTTCTTAGGTCCTTTTCACTAGATTTTCTGAAATACTTTAGATACTTAATTTTATTAATGTGGTACATCAGAAACTCATTGATGTGTTATAGTTGGATATCTTTTTTTGTTTGGATATTTTGGGGATATAGATTTTTCAGCTATATTTTTTTAAAATCAATATATAGAAGTGGTTTAACCCATAAACATATATGTCAAACTATTTTTTTAGTGGCAGTTTAGGGTTGATTTTTTTAGCGGTGGTTTCAATTCCCAAAAAATTCCAATATTATAGCGGCGGTTCAAACCACAGCTATCCTTTAGACATTTTTTGGGAAGAAAAACCACCACTAAACAAACATTCTATGACAGTTCCCAAAAACCGCTACTAAATAGAAGGAATAAATATGAGTTGAATGCCAATTCCAACTTTAGTGATGGTTTTTGGAAACCATCATAGAACCATATGGCGGCAGTTTAAAACACCACCAAATAAAAAAAACCGCTGCCATATGTAGATTTTTTTTTGTAGTGAGGCTTAGGTTGTGGTATACCTAGAGTGATACCTGGGTTCCTTATGTGGAATTACTTGGTTGGGATCTAGACACATATTAAATCAATTGACGCATCTACCAAGTGAAAGAAAATAATTGGAATTAGTCGATGTTTTACATTCTTGATGAACTTATTTTACTTCCTTATTATGTTTTAATTTTCATGAGAATTATGAAGCCTTATATGACTATCACCGTATATGGATGCCTAGGTGAGACACATTGGATCTTGTCCTTATTAATATAAATTCAAAATGTACAATGCTCATATATATTCCCTATTTAGGTTAAAGTATGCTGTATCAGATAGGTGTTCCATAGGAAACCCAATCCAATATGTTTTATTTATTTATCACCTTTATTTATTATAACTTCACACTACTCATTATATATTCACAATTTAGACATAATAATACAAAATGTATTTAGTGTGTTGGATTTTTCACATTGGTTATTCATAAACAGTGTGAAAAAGCATGTATATTACTTTGTCACATCGATTATCATATAACCAATGTGAAAAAATTAGTATAAAACTTTATCACATTGGTTATACATTAACCGATGTGATAAAGAAATTTTTAACATTGGCTATATTTTAACTGATGTGATAAATCAATTTTCATTAATTAATCACATCAGTTACTATATAACTGCCATGATAAACCATTAAAATCTCATTATCACACTAGCTATAATATAACTGACATGATATACTATTTAAAATTTTATGAATTTCCATTTTGAATCATTTAAGTTTTATTCAATATCATGAAAGAAAAATCATTTATCTCTTTAACGGAATACATAACCTCATTTCTTCGATCCAGTGGCTTTTAATCTTGGTTTTCCATCTTCATACATTGTTAGGTTTATTTGGAATCATTGTTGAAAATTTGATTGGCTCATATCTCCACTATCAAGTAAGCCTCACACATCGGTCTCTCTCGCAAACACCATAACTCTTGTTTTTTGATTCTGTTTATTTAAATATCGCATTACCATCATTTTTTATTCTGTTTATTCTAAAGGATTTTTTTATTAAATAATGATATAGTATTAAATTACACTTGCATATAAAAAACCTTGTTTTTGGTTCAATATAATTTTTTTCAGTCCCTTATCTAATTATATTAATTTTTAGTCTTGGCACCATCAGAATTTCTAAGTTGGTGATTTGGGAATCTTGAGATAGAATTGAAAAAACTAGGGATGAGGAGAGGGTCTGAATTGGGGGAAAATGTTAGTGACTATTCATATGTCATATATATTATTGGAATATTAGGTTATCTATATTTTTTTTGTATAATTACTATTATACATGAATGTCCATGATTTATTAAGTAACAACACATAAAGTAATCATAATTCTCTTTAAAACCTTATTATATGTTATATAATTAATTATAGTCACTATGATTTTTTTCTATGTTATGATCAGTAGTTTAAATACTATTTAGTATTGTATTATATAATATTTATATAGTTTTAATTCTTGAGCATGTTACCCTCCATCTGTTCAGTTTCTTATTACGTAGCATCTTATATGTTGTCTATTCAGTATTGTATAATATATAATATTATGGTTTGTTATGTTGAGAAATTTGTATTGGGATTTTGAAAATTATTCACAATAATGGTTAATCATTATTTTCTATCCATTATTATATGAAGTTTTTGTTGTTTAAAATGTTATAGTAAGGGAAACGAGTTTTTTATTCAATTTAAAGAAATGATTCATTAAGACTTTGATTTAAATATGTGTTTTTTATTTTAAATGTGATGGATATTTTTATATAGTTCCATTTTTCTAAATTAAAACATTGAGGATGTTTTTAATTAAATTATAATTTGAAATGATTTTATTTTTTAAAATAAATTATTTTTGAAAAATTGTCATGACGTATTGTTTTAAAAGTAATGTTATTTTAATTATTTTTTTAAATATAAATAATATGTAGTGGTATTTGGGATTAGAAATTTAAAGGGTACTAAATTTTTATTTATCAATTATATTTAAACTTATATTCGATTATTGTCTAGAATTTATAATTATACTTTTCAAATATGTATTTTTTTTTAAATTTCAAAGCTTTGTTACTTTCAAATTATGACATATTTGATATAAATTTAAACCTAGTCTGACTTGAATAATTTATTCTCACTTTTATCACCACTATATTATTTTGAAAAGATATTTATTTTTTATATTTTTTATAGATAAGAATGAGTTGAAGTTGGATTACAGAACTTATAATAAGCGATGAATATGAAGAAGGTGTTGATGATTTTTTGGAATTTACTAAACTAAATGTTCCAAACAATGACATGTTTTTCTGTCCATGCATAAAATGTTTAAATATAAAGAATTTGATAAGTAGAGATATCAAAGATCATTTAATTATTCATGGGTTTAATTCGAGTTACAACCCTTGGATTTGGCATGGTGAATCTGGGAAGAATATCAAATCTATTGATGATGATGCTTTGTAAGATGATAACTCTAATGAAATTGAATAAATGATTTGTGATATTGAAGAAAAGGAAATTGATAAATAACCAATAATTGAGCATCTATATGGTGATGTTGTAAATCCACTGTATACGGGTTGTATGAAATTTATGGTTTTATCATCGATGTTAAGATTGATTAAATTGAAGGTGAAACATAGTTGGAGAGATAAGAGTTTTACTGATTTTCTATAATTATTGAAATATATTCTTCCCAAATATAATGATCTTCCTGATTCACATTATGAAGTGAAGAAAATAATACAACCTATGGGATTTGGGTACAAAAAAATACATGTCTACCCTAATGACTGTGTGCTATTAGGAAGAAATATGAATTTCAGTCAAAGTGTCCTAAATGTGGGACATCATGGTATAAGTTGAAAGAAAAATTACATGCTGATTTAGCAGTTACAGTGACCCCTGAAAATAAATTTTGGTATCTTCATATAATTCTACATTTGAAACATTTATTTTCAAATTAACATGATGAAAAAATGTTAAGATAGAATGTAGATGAGTGAATAT
Source organism: Viscum album (assembly GCA_963277665.1). NCBI lineage: Eukaryota > Viridiplantae > Streptophyta > Magnoliopsida > Santalales > Viscaceae > Viscum > Viscum album. The sequence continues at coordinate 514,445,349 of OY728137.1, read as the reverse complement.
GTGATAAAAATTTATGGAATCCAGCTGATTTTCCACAGTGGAAGAAAATTGATTAGCAGTTTCCTACATTCGGAAATGAAGTTAGAAATATCAGACTTGGACTATGCATGGATGGAATGAATCCATATCTAAACCTTAGTAGCACACATATTTCATGGCCTATTTTATTGGTAATTTATAACTTATCTCATGAATTTTGTATGAATCACAAATATGTCATGTTGAGTTTAATGACCTCTGGGCCAAAACAACTCAAAAATGATATTGATGTTTTCTTGTCACCATTAATTGATTATTTTAAACTCTTATGGTAGTATGGTATTAGGGTTTATGATTCTTATAAAATGGAATATTTTTAAATACAATAAATGATTATGTTCACTATAAATGACTTCCTAGCATATGGAAAATTTTCCGGATATAGTGTTAAGGGGTATAAAGAGTATCCAATTTGTGAACAATAGACTTCATATTATCAATTTCATCATGGGAGAAAAATAATATACATGGGTCATCGAAAGTTTTTGTCTATGGATTAATCTTATATAAGTTTTAAAAAGGCATTCAATAGATCACAAGAATTTTATATTTCTCCAAAACCTTTATCCACTAATCAATATTTTGAGTGGGTGAAAAACCTTGATGTGACATTTGGAAAGACACATAAATCTGGTAATGATAGAAATATTTAGAAGAAATAGTCAATATTTTTTGAGCTACCATATTGGAGATATCATGAGGTCAAACATAACATTGATGTCATGCACGTGGAGAAGAATATCTATGATAGATTGATTGGAACATTGTTAGATATTAAAGGAAAGACTAAATATGGGTTGAATGTAAGATTGGACTTACTCTAAATGGGAATACATTTAGAGTTAGATCCCACTCCTGATGGAAGGAGAACATTCCTACCCTCGTCTTGTCATACATTATCCAATAGGGAGAAAATTATATTTTTTCAATATCTTCATGATATCAAAGTACCATAGGGTTATTATTAAAATGTAAAAAAATTGCATCATTAAAGGATTTGAAGTTGATAGGTATGAAATCTCATGATTTTCATGTCATGATGCAACAACTCATACCAATTGCATTGCGTGGAATATTTCCCATCCGTGTCAGAATAACTATCATGAAGGTGTGTTATTTTTTCAATTCAATTTTTAATAAGGTGATTTATGTGAATGATTTGAATAATTTGGAAATCAAAGCAATTTTTATACTTTGTCAATTGGAAATGCATTTTCTATATATTTTCTTGATATCATGGTGCATTTAATGGTTAATATGGTTTGAGAAACAACGCTTTACATACCTGTATATCTATGTTGGATTTATCCTTTTGAAAGATATATGAAGATATTAAAGGGGTATGTTAAGAATCCATATTGACCTGAAGCCTCAATTGTTGAGAAGTATATTTATAAGGAGGTCGTGGAGATTTGTACAAGCTAATTATCTGCATTGGATCACATTGGTTTGCCTCCATCTCGCCATGAATAAGTTAATTAAAGGGGAAAGGGGATTCATGGCTTGAAATTCGAATCATTGATAGGTGAATAGATAAAGAAGGTACATTTATACATGTTGAATAACATATTTGATGCTCAACCATATATAAAATTGTATGTTACTATGTTGAAACAATGTTATCCAAAGAAGAAATATATATGGATTTTGAATAAGCATAATTTTTTTCTATGGTTTAAAGAGACCATGCCTAGTAGACCAGATGCATTAGAAACATTGATATAGTTAGTGGGTGGTCTAAGTTTAAATTTGATAACATGTTCTGGGTATTATATTAATGCCTATACATTTCATACAAAAGATCAAGACAATAGAAGTGAATTCTATAATGGTAGTGTATTAGTGTTTGTAGAAGCAATGCATTTTTCAAGTGCTAAAGACAAAAACTCAATTTCTGTATCAAGTGCATATTATGAAGTCATTAAAGAAATATGGGAGGATGATTAAATTAAATTTCAAGTTCTAATGTTTAACTTCAAATGGTTTATTAGTAAAAATAGTGTGATACATGATGAATTTGGAATGACTCTTGTGAATCTGAATAGATTGGAATACACATCTGATCCTTTTATAATAGAAACACATGAATTTTTTTCTATGTTCCTGATAAATCTGATATGCAGTGGTCGATTATTTTATAAGGAAAAAATAGTATGTTGGTGATGATAAACTTAATGAAGATGCTATTTTATATGAGATCCCTAATTCCATGTAAATATTAATAGATAATATTGATGAGCATGTCGTAGACATGGTTTATTCCATACGGAACAATCATGACGAAAGAATTTGGGAAAATATTCCTTTAGTACATTTTTAATATTACAGGTAACATATGTTTATTTATCATTTACTTTTTTAAATTTCATAAAATTTTAGATATTTTAATTTTATTTTCTTTATTAAAACACATATTATAACTAATAAGTTAAATTTTTTTATATTAGTTTAGTTTTGTTTAGTTTACCATGTTTAACCTTACATAATTTATCTATTAATGGATTTTTTTGAAAAAAAATTATTTTAAATCTAATATATTAAATAAAAACAAAAATATTTTATAAGAATATATTGAAAAAATATTCTTTTTTGTGTGTAAAAAATGATTTATTAGGTTGGTGAATTTTTACTATTCACACCATTTTTGGATTTGTTTTTATCCATTTATATGAAGATTCATATCTCATTACTTTTTTTAGAATTTTAGTTAACTATAATAAATATGAATAAAAATGTGTTAAGTTTAATTTATTTTACCTTTTTGTTTGATATTTTTTCATTTTTTATTTACATTAGTATTTTAATAGTTGATTTTTTATATTTGTGTACTAATTTTTTGTTGCTTTGATTTGTAGGATAATGATAGATTATAGTATCCTCTAGAGATGATCATACCTATAAAGTTGAAGAGGAATATGCATATGCTCCTCTTGATGATCCAAATACTTCTTTATAAGATACATCTATTCCCAAAGGGCTAAAGAAGAGTTAGAGGGTTGTAAACGTGGCAACACACATTTACCAAAATTATCAGTTTCCTATAGCCAGGACCAGAGGATACTGGTATAATTTGATGGTAATGATATTCCAAGAGGTCCAAATTCAAAACAATTCAAGAGTTTTATATCAGTTCAAGTTGAAAGCAAAGTCAGTATTTTGATTTATGATTGGAGAAGTGTTAACAAATTGACACTATATCAGTTGTGGGAGACCGTTTTGGTAAGATCGTTTGTTATTATTCGAATTATCTTGAAATTTTTATAGTAATATATGTTTCCCCCTTCTTATCAGATGAAATATGATATAATTGACACTGGAGAAGTCAGGAAGAAATGTTTATCATTGGATTCTAGGAGATTGAGGGATTTCAAATAAACCCTCACATCAAATTTCATTTTTGGGTAGAGGAAACATCAAAATCCATGTGATATATATCCCTTTATATATGAAGATACATGGAATAAATTTGTTAAAAGTATAAGACAATAAGTATTTTTTTTAAGTTCAATGTTAACTTTTAGAAGTTTTTTTATATTAGTGATTTTATTAATACTTTATTAATGATTTCTTTATTCTTAATTTACAGAAATCGAGGAGATCTCATCAAGAGATCGAATCTAGAAATGCATACCCTCATAATTTATCTCAGGGAGGGTATAAATTATTAGAAGAACAAATGATGGATGAAAATTTTAAAAATATGAGAGCTGAGTCTTCAAGATCTATATAGTTTTTCCATCCACCCCCTGGATAGACATAGAAAATGGAAGAGGGCTCAGATGAGAAAAAAATGAAAATATCTTACGAAAGACTTGAGGGTTGTATATTAGAGGATTATAAGTTGTTTAGTTTATTTATTTATTTAATTTAATTTAATTATTCATATATTTTGATTCATTACAGAATTTTTCAAATAATTCATATAGTATTATCTTGAGGAGTATATCACACAGGGGGTATTTTAGCTGAGGGTAGGTAGGATATTTTAGCTACAACATTGGGAAATCCATAATACCTGGGTCATTTATGAGGATACCTAATGGGTGTATTGGTGAAAAAATCATTTCCACGTTCTTTATCTTATGCAATGGAGGGTGTTTATAAAAAAAGAATCTTTAGAGGATCAAGTTCAGGATATTCATGTGACGATGGAGGATTGAATCATAGTTTCAGTGCAGTCGATGTTTGCCGATATACATAGAGAGTTTCAAACTACATATCCCACTCCTCCACCTCTTCTAGTAGATCACACTCCTCCACCTCCACCTACAGACCCCACTCATTATCCTACTCCTACACTCCTCCACAGCTTCCCCATTATTGTGAGTTATATGTTGATGATACACAATATCATATTATTTCATATAGGATGCTATTTTATATTATAGATACCATTCATCACCAACAGTTAGAGATAAAGAATCATAGGGTCACTGTACGAGATATTATAGACATATCAGATGGAGTACCATTTCCTATAGATGAGGTGAGTATAGTTAGACAAAGTATCATCCACTTTTTAGTCTGTCTGTCTAGAATTCCATGACATAGTACCATAGAGCTATGTGTTTATTTTATATTTTATTTCATTTCTATATTAAAATTGTTTTAACATTTTAAAGTTTATCTATTTATCTATTTTTACATAAATACTTTAAAGGTAAATAAATACTATATAAACAAAAACAAATAAAAAGTTATATGACTTCAGATATAGATTCTAGAAATCTTGATAGATTGTCAAGATATTAAAATTTGTTGTTGGATGTTTATGAGATTAAAATTGAAGCTAGTGTTTGTGGGTGTAAAATGACTATGGAACTTTTTAAAAATGATATCATGGATCTTGTAACTGGATATCAGTTGGGCAACAACATAATGCAAGTTTTTCTATGTAAGTATTAACATAAATCTTTCCATGCATTTAATTTATTGAAAATTTATACTTATGTTTGTTTTGTATTATTTATCTTTATAAAATGTGTAAGAAACATGAAAAGACATCTGTATATGGATTTATGGACCCAAAATAAATTTCACATATAGCGAGGACATTTAGTGAAGTAGAAAGAACCATTTATATTGCTAAAAGATTTCAAAAGGAGGCAATTATTCAGTGCTGGATGTTTCCTTATCTTCAAGAGTGTGAAAAATATATCTCACAAAGTGTTATATATATTTTAACATAATATCCACTAATATTAAATTTTATTTTATATTAGTGGTCATTGGATGTTATGTGTTTTATATCCAAGGGAGAAGGTACTTTACTGGTTATGCTCTATCCATGGAGAAGTGAAACACAATTTTAAGGATGTATTGGAAATCAAAGTTTGAAGTTCTTAATACTGGTTTATATTATAATTAATTTTAAATTTATTTCATTCATATTATTTTCTAATAGGGGATGTAATTTCTTTCAAGAGACCACAAATAAAAAAAGCTCCAAGATCAAATATGTAAAAGTAAAGGTGAATTTTCATTTATAATTAGTACATCTTGGACATATTATTTAATAGTGTTATTTTGAATTGGAAAAATCATTTAGACAACATTGTCATAAAAAATAAGGCATAAAAGAATATAGATATTATGTTTTAAGATTTATGTATGGAGTAATTTCAACTAGGATAGTTATGAAGTTCCATGAGGTTAGAGTTCTTTATAAAATTTTCCTTAATGTTTTATTAGTTTTATTCATAATACATGTTAAATTATTTCCTTTTAATTTCTTGCTTTTTAATGATCCTCATACTTATAGTGCACATGATATCATACACTTACAAGTTGAATGGGAAAATCATTTTACAAGTTCGGTTGGATTCTAGTTTGTTTGTACTATATATTTTAATTTTGAATGTTGTAATTGTAAATGTGTATTGCTAGTTGTTTTGTTGTTTTTGGTACTTAAATTATGATTTTTTGTTTTTTTGGTCATCTGTGGAGAGTAAGGTTGAAAGGAAATATTAAAAAAATTCTTTTTCACATTGGTTATTTGATAATCGGTGTGAAAAATCCTATATCGATGATTTTTCTTATTGGTTATTAGATAACTGGTATGAAAAATGTTTTTCACATTGGTTTTTCACATTGATTATCTAATAAATGATGTGGAAAATCTTTTTTCACATTGGTTGTTTAATAACCGACATGAAAAACCATTGATATAGGATTTTTCATGTCATTTATTTGATAATCAACGTAAAAAATCAATTCGATAATTCATTTTCAACGTCCATTTTTTAAAGCGATGTTAAATAAATATTCAAAATATCACCTTTAATAATAAATCCTAATAACTGATGTGAAAAATAAAAAAAATGATGTGAAAAGGCATTTTCTGCACTAGTGATAGTGCTACATATCGTTGGTGGTGGCTTACTGAGTTTTACTCACACTCTGTCTGAGATGCCGATTATTACCCAGATAGACTTCGTGGATATAGGTAGAGATAAAGGTAAGTGTCTAATTATTAATACATTACTTTATTTACTAGGATGGAATATGAGATCAGAGGACTAAGCTTATGCTCATTAATGCTATTGAAGATATATTTTGATCTTTTGTTCACTTTTATATAGCAGGTTGTATATGCCTAATGCTCTATTTTCATTATATCCCTATTCTTGTACAGAATATAGAAAAGGAATATTTTTTATATGGTAGTCGATATGTCTTATGGTTATTTATAGTTATTTGGATGTTTACTTCCACTTCTATGTGATATTCTGTCATTTCCATTATTAATGATTTTGTTGGATTATTCATATATATCAATATTGTACTCCACTATGATCATGAGGGTATAGTATAACCACTATGTTACCTTATATCCTTACTTCTAGTCAGTAGACTATGACATATGGGGAGGTGTTTTTGAGGCCATGTGACCAATCGGGTTTGGTTTCTTATGAGTGAATCGGGTCTGAGACGTTACAAACTCCTCCATTAAGGGGTCTTATTGCCTATTCTATGACTCTATTATAGATTTAAGTAATTTTCATGACATGTAAGAGGACATTGGACATGGTAATTATATAGCCTCATATTTGACCCAAGTATGTGGTCACTCTTTAGCTTAAAACCATATTTATAGGCACACTGGAGTTTATCGCCATCCATGGAGGCATTGAGATCCTATGAAAGGAGGAAAGAGGTATTGTGGAATTGGGATTAGGCCCATGAAAGGGGATTTACACATATCCTTTTAAAGGGAATCAAAATAGACATAGTTCGATGCCACTTAATGAGACTCATCATACCTTTTAAGTTTGTAGCCAAGGTCCATAGTGGTGTATTTTAAGGACGTGCATCGATGACCACTTCCAAGTAGTTTTAATTCAGGTGGAGTAGACTAGTATCTTTGGACATTTTTGTATCTTCCTCATGTCTGGTAATGATATAATCACATTCTCATCACATAAGGAAAGGAAATATGGGTTTGTATCTTCCTTCTGTTAGACCATGAGGTAATCTTATGCCTGTCACTTAAGGAAGAATCAGGTCATCCCATGCTCATCACATAAGAAATATTATTATCATCACATAAATAAAATATGGGTCATATTATTCTCATCGCATGGGGTATATTATACTCATCACATAAGGAATAATGGTCCATATTATTCTCATCACACAGGGAATCTTATGCTCATCACACAAGGAAGTTGGTTTCTTATACTCATCATATAAGAAGGCCAGTCATGTTTGGGAGATACTAGATCCTGAGGGGGAGATGAGATGATAATGGTGCTAGTATTGAACCTTATAGAGGCCTCCTATTTATCCTACTAGAATAGGAATAAAAAACCATGTAGTTTGAGTTGTATTGTTTAAGGTCATGTGATGAGACCAGTCCATGCAGTTTAAAATCATACTAAAAAAACTATGTGTTATTAAATTTAAAGTCATGAATCTTGGAATGATAAGTGAAAGGTACTTAGAAACTGGTTGGTGTGGGATTTATGCATGAGTGTCTATTTTTGGTTTACTCTGGTGGGTGATCCAATTGAAGGAGTTTTTTTGGAAACCATGAGGATGATCTCTAATAAAGAAATTTAAGAAAACCAAGAGGAGAATCTTGGATTGAGGAATATAACGAAACTAAGTGGGGAATCTCAACTTACGGAATATGAGGAAACCAAGAGGATTATCTCAAATCAATTAATATGAGGAAACCAAGAAGAGTATCTTGACTCAAGGCATGTGAGTAAACCAAAAAGAGCATCTCGACTCAAGGCATTTTATGAAACCAAGAGGAGTGTCTCAACTCAAGGAATTTAAGGAAACCAATAGAAGTATCTCATCTTAAGGTATTGATGCGGGGATTAAAAATAAGTTATCTAAATGAGAAATATTTTATGGAAGGGTCCTATACCCAATATTATGTGATAGTGAACTTTTTTAGAGGGGGAAACATGTTCTACAAGATGCTAGAGTCCCAAAAAATATTTTGTTCATGTGAAGGGTTGTTTTTTTCAAAAGTATTCTTAGACATATATATAAGGAATATTTTAAAAACTGGGTTATCCTTGTTCAAATATTATAAAAAATTTGATCATTGGAAATAGGGAAACAAAGACTTTAAAAAGCATCAATTTCACATAAGATTGGATTCCTATGTGAGTGGAAAGGGATCATTAAATTCACAAGGTTTAAAGGTTATTAGTTTGTGAATGAGTTACGCGAGAATCCCTCCATGAAGAAGTATCATGGTAATCCTTCATGAAGTATTTTATATGGGAGGATCTGTGAAGATATTATGTAGGAAAGGCATTACCATGAAGGTCTTATGTAGTTCCCTCCCCCTCTCTCCGACTTAGGTTCCAAGATTAACTGATAGATTTCTTTGAAGTCTCACACAAATGAAACACTTCACATAGAATTCAATTTATCCCCTAGAACATGTATTTTAGAATAAAATACCCCCCTCAAAGTGTGTAATGGGGTATTTATAGTTAGTGTTTTGTAACCACCTTCCTGAAATTGACATCGAAAAAGAGTTTCACAATCTCAAAGTATCACCTTGTGGATGTTTCAAATGATTTACAGGGTGTATAAATCTTACCCAACCATGAAGTATTTCCACTATATCTTCATGAATAATTTATACATCACTAAGAAATTATGAATTCATGAGGTATTCATGTCCTGGTTTCAAAAACAATTTTTCAGTCACAAGAATATTATGTGGTCATAAAGGATTGCTGCTATATCTTCACGAATGATTTCCGCATCATCAGAATGTTATGTGATCATGAGGTATTCATGAAATGACACCACAAAAGACTGTTCTTCTGTGAATGATGAAATTCCTTCATGATGAAAATTTCTCCTTTATGCCAAAAATGAATCACAACTTAAAACAATAATAAATTTTGGTTTGTATGTTTGTTCTGGCACCATGAGTAGTCAAATCAAAGACTGTGAAACGAAATATGTTCTTGGATACTAGGTTAGCCCATAGAAAGTGTTTTCTAAGGCCAAAAAGTTTCTAGAAGACCCTAAAAATAGGGTTTTAAGGTTTGAAAAATCATTTCATCAACAATTGATGAAATACCTACTCCCATGAGAGGTTCTCACCACCACATCAATGGGCTAAGAAACATTTTTTAGGAATCTATCCCCTGGTGAGTGAGAAATCATTCGACAAATGAAAATTATATTTTCTTCATCTTCATACACAAAGATATATTTTTACCCAATCCAGACTTGTGTTATCTGGGGGAGAACCAAATCTTGGATTCTATAGCAAAGTGAATGGAAAACATTTTTCAGTTCAAACAATAGCACTGATTCATTATCACTTTTTCTACGCAATATTTTTGAATCTTAAGTTCCACACTATTCATCATTTTCTTCCATCATTGTACCTCAACCTTAGCACTTCAGTGAATTATTTCATGGAACTTGACCATCTTCATCCATATATTTAGGAACTCACAAGTGTAAGGTGAAAAATAACAATGTAGTGGGTTTTTTAATCTTTTGTAACAAGTGTAATAATATGTGAGTTAATATGACGTGGTTTGTATTGAGTTAATGTTCCAAAGTAGGTTAATCTTATGTGGGTACATATTAAATCTGAAGTAGGCCATATCCATGTAGAATTAATCTCATGTGAGAAAAAATTTAATCTGATGCGAGTGTAGTTTTAATCTAACATGGTTAATCCTACACAAATGTTGATTTAATTTGACACACGTTGGCTAGAATTGATTTAATCTAACATTGTTCAATTTTAATTATACACAGGAGATCTAACATGGATTGATTTTAATCTTTTTTTGGGATCTCATATCACCAAGTTATTTATATGAGATCCTATCTTATGCCTTCTTATTCTTTTGCATATCAGTTTCTGACTGGGATATTCCAACACAAGTTTTAAAAAATCATATTTCACAAGTTTTTTTATGTATTTTTTGAAAAAAAATTAAATGTGGCTAGGTTAATTTTTTTTTCAAAAATGTGTTGGAAAGGCGGGAGAGACCCTTATATTTACTTTTTTTATTTGGTTTTGTTTATATATATATATAAATTCAACAAAATTTATCTAATATTTAATATCTATCACTACTTCCATTAAAGTAGTCTAAAATTCTGATAGAAACCCTCACCCAGGGCTCCCTTTTATAAGATTGTTTGCCCTAAAAATCATTCTGCATTTCCGACCTGGGATTCAGGTCCTCCCTTTCCTACATAGAATTAATAATATATTATTATTAATCATTTTTTATCAATTAATTAATAAATATTAATTACTATTAAATAATAATTAACTATTAATGTTTTCTACAAAATATTAATAATTAACTAATTTATATTAATAATATTTTAAACAATATTAATTAATACTAGTAATTAGTATTTAATAATATTATTAAACAAATTAATTTCTAAATAGTTAATAATAAATAATAGGTTTTAATTAATTCAAAATTAAATAATATATAGTTAATAAAAAATAATATTAATAATAACTAAATAATAAATAATAAATTTATAATGTATAATAATAATAATTATTTTTTATTAAAAATTAATATTTTTAAATATTAAATAATATTATTTAATTAATATTATTTAGTATTTAATATTAATTACCAACCATTATTTAATTAAATAATAAAAATTTAATAATAATTAATTAATCATTACTATTTTAATAATTTAATCATTATTAATAATATTTAGTAACTAAATAATAATTTTAATATTTATCAGTAATTGTATAATAATAATAATTATTAATTATTAATTTATAATTAATTAATTTGTCACAACCCGTCCTAGTGGGGCTCATACCACAACTCCCCAAGCCCACCTCCAATAGGACAGGGGCTGGTGATTAGCACCGAATAGGTATATCACTAACACAGGAGACATTGCCTAAGTACCCACACACACACACACACATCTCCAAGCCCACAAAATGTTGAAGTGTAAAAACAATTGAATAACCAATGCATGCATACATCTGTATCCCATAACCAAAGTACAACGGTAAGTAAAGAAAGTAAACATGGCTAAATACAAGCCCACCACAAAGATTCTTTAACACAATTCCAACCTGAAGGGACTATTGTCTGAAAGCTGCAGGAACACACCTCGGTCTGTCTGGTCTCACTAAGCACCGTCTGGCCCTGGTCTTCCTAGGACTCCGTCAAAAGGTCGATCATCTGAACAAGACATGATATGTGCGGGAAAAGCCTGTGCAGGGGTGAGTATAACAATACTCAATAGGACACCCTGAAACCACAAAGAAATACAACAAATTAAATACAATCAAATCTACACAGGTATATGTCTACAACATATATAACAAGTATATCCATATATACTCAACCAAGACACACAGTCTAGAGGTAATCCATAACCATAGTATTCCCAGCCTTAGGATTTTAGTTCAAAGATTCCACGAAGCACTCATCTAGGAGAACATACTCGTGAGTCCGATAAAACTGATGATATTCGTCCAAGAGGTAATTCTCTTTGGGCCCCATCATGAGAAAGATACACTAATAGTCCAAAGAGAATATGATACACATATTAGAATCATAACTAGGTTCATGGGGTGATACCAACAACTCTAGTTGGATTAACCCACTAAGTAGAGGATCAATGCCCACGTAGTGTTGGTTACATCGATACCATGAACTCCACCTAGGGAATAAATATGAATCACTACTGGAAAATGAATCTATACCCATGTTTTTGGAAAAAACCATGGGTATAGGGATTGTATAGGAACCTATACCCATCGTTTTCTAAAACATGGGTATAGGTGCAAATTTCCAACCTATACCCATGGTTTTGAAAAAACCTTGGGTATAGGGTGCGTTTTCGAGACCTATACCAATGGGTTTTTCAAAACCATGGGTATAGATCATACCTATACCCACAAATCTACTAAAACTATGGCTATAGAGTTTTTATTCAAGACCTATACCCATGGTTCTCCCAAAACCATGGGTATAGCTTTCCCACGGGACAATTTTTTTTCACGAGAACACCTATTGCCATGGTTTTCCACCTATATCCATGGTTTAAATAAATATATATAAGTAAATGTATATTTATATACCAATAAGGCATAATGGTGTAGTGGTTAGGTGCGTGAATCATATACTGGCATTCTAGGGGTTGAAACCTGTGGCTGGTGTTTTTTTAAAACCTATACCCACAGTTTTAAAACCGTGGGTATAGGGTCAATGAAACGGTGGAATAAACCTATTCCCATGATTTTGAAACCATGGGTATAGACTTTTCAAACCGTGGGTATAACTTAGAGATATACTGATGCCTTAACTACCCACAGTTCCCAAAACCGTGGGTATAGCCTATACCCACGGTTTTGGGGGTTATACTTTCGGTTCAAAACCATGGGTATAGGTGCCTTTTCCAATAGTGAATAGAGGATCCCACTCTCGGCCTCTCGGGGGGATTCCAAAAACTCTATATAGGAAGTCCCACTGAAGGGATCGTAATCTTGGGAGTAGGGAATGATACTATACCCACCTTTAGGGAAAGGATAAGGGGAACGAACAATAAAAAAACCTATATATGATACAAAGGACAAGAGATCCAAGCCATGTAAGAAAGAGTACCCAACTTGTAGAGGGGTTACACAATGTGTTCCTTGACCCTGGGTTTTGCCCGTGTAAACAACCCATGTCATTCAAATTATGTCTGTGTAGAAAGAGAGTGCATGGTGTGTATAGGGGTCACATGTCATGTCCCTGTATCCAGGGTCCTACCCATGTACTACATCCATGTTCTAGTACATGGCGTCAAACCATGTACCCATGACTGTCCAGCACATGGGGTAGCCCGTGTACCAGTACATGAGGTAGATCGTGCACATGGTCCAGGTCATGCCGTGTGGGGGAGTACACTGTCACGACCCGCCCTCGGGGCCCGTGCTGTGACTACCCCAAGCCCGCCTTCCATAGGCCAGGGGTTGGCGACTAGCACCAAGGCGTAAATCCCGGTAAAAAAAAGGAAGGCATTGCCTTTGTAAAGTAAACAAGAACCACAGAGTAAGCAAGCGGAAAAGTAAACACTAAGTAAAAAACAGAGTACAATTGAAGTGCGGAAAAGTAAATGGGCCAGTATACAAACCCAAACTGAAAGTAAAGTACAACTCGAAAGGGAAAACAACAACTGTAAAGTAAAAGCCGCTACACTGAGCTGTCCACTGGAAATCCCACCTGAAGGGTGGGTACAAATAGCTCCACTGCTCCTCGGGTCCCGCCGTCCTCTCTGAGCACGTCCCGCCCAGTGGTCCACCTCCAGGTACCATCCTGCTCAGCAAGATTCAACCACGATCAACGCTGTCCGTCGTCTACAACCAACACAACGTAGTGTGGGAATAGCCCGTGCAGGGGTGAGTATAAGCTACTCAGTAGGGACCCCGAGACCCCTGAAGGTCTCCCAAAATCCACAAAGGATAAACCACAAAGGGAAGATACAATCACGAAGTAATAACCGACACTGCTTAGGTATATGCCCATACATATACCTAAGTCATCAATTCCAATACGCTCCAACCTCCGAGCCCAAGTACAACTCAGTCCACACAGGAAAGTATTCGTATTCCACACAGGAAAGCAAAACGAAATCCACATAGGATAGCACAACACAATCCACACAGGAAAGCAACAAGATTCATCTCACACAGGTATACTTCTTCGAAAGACGATAGAGATGATCACTGATCCATCTAAGTCGTCGGACCTACAAAGGATCGATAGGTACTAACCCCCGCAAAGACCCACACAGGATCAGACCCACACAGGATCTGTAGGCGCTGGTTCACACAGGACTGCTGAGCGCAGACCCACACAGGATCGGACCCACATAGGATCGGTAGCACTGATCCACACAGGATAGATGAGTGCTGTACTCGTCGTCGTCGAATCCACTAAGGATCTCTGTACTGTCGTCGTCGCAGTCACAATAGCAGTCGCAGTAGTAGTCGCAACCAGCTCTAGGGTTCCCGCACACAGCAAGCTCGTTCGCGAGGGTCCGCTCCACGAGCCGAGAGGCTGATACATAAACTGTTAGAAAGTCCAGAGTTGATGTATCCAAAAGTTCCATATCATCAACAGGAACTCAACGCAACAGACGACGCGTCAATCAGACGCCCGGTCTGAGAGTTATTGGCTTTTTCGTCCCAGGGGCCTGGTTGGTTTTTAAGGCAAAACCAACCCGACGGTACTCCACCTACATCCAAACCTCGGGCGGAGTATGCCAAAAGATCCGTCTCACTAAGAGGAACTCAACAAAACTGACGGCACGTCAATCGGACGTCCGTAGCTCAAGATATGAGCGTTTCCGCTCCGAAGGCCCGGTTGGTTTCGTGAACGAACCAACCCGGCCGAACTCAAGGTATTCCGAAACCTTGAGTGCGATATACCGAAACGACCGTCTCGATCCAAGTATCGCATCGCCGATGAAGGCGCGTCGTTTGGAGGTTCGTAACCCGAGTTATGGGCATTTGAACCTAACAGTTCGGTATCTGGGGTTTCGGGCCCGGGCCGACCCGGCCCGAGACCCCCCGGTTGGCCCGAACCGGGTCGACCCGCCCCGGTTCTTGGTTAGTAGAAACGGGGGGGGGGGGGGGGGGGCGCCTGCCCCCCTTTGTGAAACCGGCCCCCCTCATTATGGGGGCCATTTCTTTGCTGGCCGGGGAAATTGATTCCCCCCGGTTTAACTCCCTTCCGGCCGACCGATTCTTCCTCAACGGGACCGGCAAGGCCGGTCCCCCTTCCGGCTTCCGACACCGGCGGCCCGGTTGGCCGCCGGTCTTCTCCTTCCGCCACGGCCCGGAACCGGCCGTGGCCTTCGTTGTCCGGCATGGTGCGACGGCACCGTGCCCCTCCGCCGCGGCCCCGCTCTGGCCGCGGCGCCTTCAACTTTCTTCGACGCGGCGCGACGGCGTTGCGTCCTTGCATTATTTTATGACGCAGCACGACGGCGCCACACGTTTCTTGACGTAAGATCCTTCGCGGTGCGACGGCACCGCGCCACACCCGTTTCAATCCACAACAGAATCAACATAAAATAGAAGGAGGGTCGGCCGTGTTCGTGCGGTCCGGCCCCCCTCGCGTTATTTGCTAACAATTGGACAAATTTCACGAAGAAATAATCACGGGTATAAATCATGAACAAAAGAATAAAATAAACCCCTACCTTGGTTTCAAGTGCAGAGCACGTCAACAAGCCGCGGAAGACAAGCGTCGCGGAGGTCGGGCATCGTGGAAATCGAACGTCATTTCCGTTGACGTCGAGGTGCACCCGAAGAGGTACGTCACTGGAGAAGCTTCGTAAGCTGTCGGAGGAAGTCCGAGGAGGAATCAACGTCTCCTTTCGTTGACACGAGAAGAAGATCAAAGATGTGGCGTCGTCGATCTTCGGAAACACACCGGCTACAAAGAAGAGAAGTGGCGTTCTTCGTCGGAGGTTAAGTGTTCTTTGTGTTCTTCGTCAAAGTTGAAGAAGGTGGAGAGAACTTTTCAAAACCTCTCAAGATGGCAAAGGAGACCAACCAAAATAAAATAATCTTAAGGCTTATTTTATTTACACAACTAAACACTTGAATTTCAAAAGTTTGAAATTAAGATAACTCTTCTCAATTAATAACCTAAGTTGTCAAGATTAATTAAAGAGGAGTTATAGGGAGTTTAAAAAAAAAGAGATAAAGTGTTAGGGTTCGTGTGGGCCCCACCACACTTAATCCTCTCAAGGTAGGTTAAGTGGATGTGGGTCCCACCCCTAACTCCCTTTGGGAGGTTATAACCAACTTGGTTAAAAATAAAATGTGTTTCCACATTTTATTTAATTTCATTATAAATTCCCAAAAACTAACTCCCAACCCGCATAAAACGAAACCTCGGAAAAGGTCTCCTTAAGCGAATATCGGCGCTGCGAGTTCATCGGTGCCCTCGGAATTCGATTCCGGGCACCGGTTCAAAAGTTATAAATTCCCGCTCGTTCGTTCACTGAACGTACCCGAGCCAAACTTCGGAAATTGATTCCGGGCACACCAGGCCTCAGAATCAGGTGCCGTCAGAAACCGAGTTCTTGTAAAATTTTAAAGAAAATTAAGAAAAAATTTCCCTTGAATTTTACAGGTCTTTACATTACTCCCACCTCAGGGCTTTATGTCCCCGTAAAGATACATCAAAACTAGGGAAACAAATGAGGGTACTGAGCACGCATCTGAGCCTCCCGCTCCCATGTTCTCTCCTGGAGGTTCCCGTGCTGCCATCTGATGCACACAAGAGGAATCGATCGCCCACGTAGGACCCGCTCCTGTCGATCCTCTATCTCCACCGGGACCTCCGTAAAAGTCTCCCCATCGTCGACGTCAAGATCCCCATGGTCAATGGTGTGCATCGGGTCGTGCACATATCTCCTCAGCTGAGACACGTGGAAGACGTCGTGCACCTGGTGCAACTGAGGTGGTAGAGCCAGGCGATAAGCCACCTCGCCAATCCTACTGAGGACCTGGAAGGGTCCGATGAAGCACGAAGATAATTTGCCGCCTCGGCCAAATCTCCGTATACCACGTCGAGGTGAGACCCGCAAGAAGACGTGGTCGCCATCCTCGAACTCTAGTGGCCTCCGCCTCCTGTCAGCGTATGACTTCTGCCGGCTCTGAGCTGTCCTCATCCACTCCTGGATGACCTGGACCTTCTCTGTCGTGGCCTGGACCATCTCCGGTCCCACAAGTGCTGACTCCCTAGGGTCTGTCCAGCACAAAGGGGATCTACAAGGTCGGCCATACAACACCTCATACGGTGCCATCCCGATGGTGGAGTGGTAGCTGTTGTTGTACGCAAACTCCACCAAGGGTAGGTGGTCCTCCCAGCTACGACCAAAGTCGAGGACACATGCGCGGAGCATGTCCTCGAGAGTCTGAATGGTCCTCTCCGTCTGACCATCCGTCTGAGGGTGCAAGGCTGTGCTCAGACGTAGATGCATCCCGAACGCCTCCTGTAATCCCTTCCATAGCCGGGAAGTAAAGAGAGAATCTCGGTCGGAGACGATAGATGATGGCACATCGTGAAGCCATACAATCTCCTGAACGTAGAGACATCCCAAGCTCTCCACTGAGCCCTGCTCTCTGATGGGTAAGAAGTGAGCCGACTTGGTGAGTCGGTTGACAATCACCCAGATGGAGTCGTGACCTCTGGAAGTGCGTGGAAGTCCAGTCACGAAGTCCATAGATATCCCGTCCCACTTCCACTCCGGGACCTCTAAGGGATGTACCAAGCCTAATGGTACCTGATGCTCTGCCTTCACCTGCTGGCAGGTGAGACATCGAGAAATGAACTCTGCCACAGCCTTCTTTATGCCCGGCCACCAGTGCTGTCGTCTGAGATCCTGGTACATATTTGCCACTCTAGGATGTACCGCCAAAGGAGAAGTGTGAAACTCTCTCAGCACCTCCTCCCGTAAAGCGACTGGTACCATGGTACGTCCTCTGAAAAGGATGTCGTGATCAGCTCCAAAGGATAAACCATCAGGTGCCTGTCCTGAGGATATATGTGCATGCCACGTCTCACAGTCAGCGTCCCCATGCTGTGCCTCTCTAACCCGCTGTAGAAGTGGAGGAGTGACTGTGAGAGACTGAAGGAAGGCTACTCCATCTCTATCCATGAAGGATAACTGCAAAGAGGCTAGCTGCTCCGTCGCCTCCTCAAGTAGCTGAATGCCCGTCCTCCTGCTGAGGGCATCGGCTACCACGTTCCCCTTTCCAGGAGTATAGACTATCTCAAAGTCATAGTCCTGGAGGAACTTGAGCCATCGCCGCTGTCTCAGGTTCAGGTCCTTCTGCGAGAATATATACCTGAGACTCTGATGATCAGAAAAGACTGTAAAGTGCTCGCCCATCAGGTAGTGTCGCCATGTCTTCAGAGCGAAGACCACTGCTGCTAACTCCAGGTCATGGGTAGCGTAGTTCTGCTCATGCGGCCTCAACTTTCGTGATCCATAGGCGATCACTGCCTGCTCATGCATCAGAACACATCCGAGTCCGGTCCCTGATGCATCGCAGTAGACTACGTACCCTACTCCCTCCTCAGGAAACCTCAAGATAGGTGCGCTGGTCAATCTCTGTCTCAGCTTCTGGAAGCTCTGCTAACATCTGTCCGACCATACGAAGGGTTTCCCTTTCTTCGTCAAAGCTGAGTGTGGTGCCACAACTCTAGAGAAGTCTGGCACGAATCTCCGATAGTATCCAGCTAGTCCCAAGAAACTCCGCACCTCCGTCACGCTCCTAGGTGGCTCCCAAGCTAACACAACCTCGATCTTCGCAGGATCCACTGCAACTCCCACCTCAGAGATGACTTGTCCCAAGAAGTGGACCTCACGTATCCAGAATTGGCACTTCGAGAGTTTACCATAAAGCTGGTGATCTCGGAGTGTGTCTAGTATAACCCATAAGTGGTAGGCGTGCTCCTCCTCAGTTGTCGAGTAAATCAGAATGTCGTCGATGAATACCATGACAAACCGATCAAGGTATGGCTGAAAGATCCTGTTCATGAGGGCCATGAACACTTCTGGAGCATTGGTTACGCCAAAAGGCATAACCAAGAACTCATAGTGGCCATACCGACATCTGAAGTCCGTCTTCTGCACGTCCTCGTCTCTGACTCTGAGCTGATGATAGCCTGACCTGAGGTCTATCTTCGAGAACCACCGTTCTCCCTTGAGCTGATCAAAGAGGTCATCAATCCTCGGTAGCGGATACTTGTTCCTCACTGTCACCTGGTTCAGGCGACGATAGTCGACACAAAGTCGCAAGCTCCCGTCCACCTTCTTGGCGAACAAAATCGGGGAAGCCCAGGGTGAAACACTGGGTCGGATGGACCCCTTGCCCTGTAAGTCCTCCAACTGTACCCGTAGCTCTCGAAGCTCGGCGGGGGCCATCCGATATGCTGGATTCGATATCGGAGCTATCCCGGGGTACAGGTCAATATAAAATTCTACCTCTCTGCGAGGAGGTAGCCCTGGAACGTCGTCGGGAAAAACGTCCGCAAACTGATCCACCACTGCAGGAAAACCAGGACTCCACACGTCAACTGCTCCTAGGATGAGACTATCCAACTGATGAGTGATGGGCTGTCCTCTCCTCTGTGGAAGTTCATCCTGTGCTGCAAAGGCTCCCTTCTCGCCGGTGAAGGTGAACTTGCTCCCGTCGGTGTGTACACATCGCACCTTGCACCTAAAACAATCAATCTGGGCATGGACCATAGATAACCAATCCATGCCCAAGATGACGTCGTAAGGCCTCGACGCTGCTACAAGAAGATCCCAGCCGAAGCTCTCGCCTCCTAGAGTAAGCTCACACTGCCGGCACCAGTGTGTAATCGTCGAGTCTACTCCCGTAGGAGTCTCTAGCCGTAAGGATCGAGCCAACGGCTCTGTCGAAATCTCCGAGCTCCGAACAAGGGCAGCGACTATGAAAGAGTGACTCGCTCCTGTGTCTATAAGTACTGTAGTAAGGGTGGAATAGACACAGATAGTACCTCGAATCATCTCGGGCGCGCCGTGGTCGTAGGACTCCGCTGCCTGGAGCTGTGACTGTCTCTTCCCGCCAGCTCCCTGTGGTCGGGGTGGACCTCCTGGTGGTGGTGGTGGTAGAGCCTCAAAGCGTCGCCCACCACCTGCTGCTCGGACAGCTCCTCTACCTCGTCCGACTCCTCCCTGCGGACCGCCACAGTCGACCCTCTGCCTCTGCCTTGGTGGTCCCTCAACCGTCTTCTGCTCCTCAGCACGGCGGGTCAGGCAGTCACGAGCCATGTGGCCCTGCCCGCCGCACGAGTAACACTGTCTGCCTCTTGAAAGACTGGCTCCACGCTGTGTGCCCCACACTGCTGAGCCAGTGTCCTGAGGTCGTCTGCCTGAGGGTCTGGTATGCCTGGACCCCTGAGTCATCCGTCGACTGCCTGCCGCAGAAGACTCTACCACGTGCCGCCCTGCGGTGGGTCTCGGTGCTGGTGTAGACTCAGCAAGGAAGCTCTCGATCAAAAGGGCCCACTTCAGTACTCCCGTCTGAGTCGGAATACTGAGGGAGATCAGCGATGCCCTGATCTCGTGTCTCAATCCCTTCTCAAAGGTCTGGGCCCGGAAGAATGGGTCCCGTACCATGTCAGTCGAGTAGTGCGAGAGATCAGTAAATCTTGCCGAGTACTGAGCGACCGTCATGCTGCCCTGCCGCAGTTGAAGAAGCTCCTGGATACGTACCGCACAAAGGGTGGCTGGGACGAACTCCAAGCGGAAGAGTCTCTCAAAGTCTGTCCATAGTAGAGATGCCTCATCGTGCACCGGGAGCATCAAGCTCCACCATCGTCCTACTACTGCGTGCAGTAGGCTCGCAGCGAGGATCACCATGAGGTCTGCAGGTGTCCTCACTAGCCTAAAAACTCGTACCACTGCCTCCAGCCAGTCCTCTACTGCCTGGGGGTCCATCTCCCCACAGAACCTAGGCGGTCGCTGGCGCTGGAACTCGTGCAGAGCTCCAAGGCGACGTGCATCGTCAGCGGCTGGTTCTGGAAGCATTGGTGGCTCGGCGGGTAGTGCTACCGTTGGTGCCACTGCTGACAAAGGGCCCTACACCGAGGCCTCGTCGCTCGGTGGGCTGTCATCACGCTCGACTTTCGGAACCCTAGCTGGCTGCCGTCGTGGGGCCATCCTGAAAAAGAAACAGGTGCGCCACGGTCAGAACAGTATACCTGGTGAGCTGATACAAAGTAATCACAAAGAAAACTTTGAAACACACATGCAATCAATGTTTTCATGCATTAAGTCGGAAATCAGAAGTCAGGGTCCTGGTGTACGGATACGTCGGCCGCCGCACCAACACTGGACTCCCTGGACTGATAACCACACCCAATACGCTAAACACTATTGATTCACATAGAAAAGATCAGAGTCGCGGTAGAACCGAACTCCTCTGATACCAATTTGTCACGACCCTCCCTCGGGGCCCGTGCCGTGACTACCCCAAGCCCGCCTTCCATAGGCCAGGGGCTGGCGACTAGCACCAAGGCGTAAATCCCGGTAAAAAAAGGAAGGCATTGCCTTTGTAAAGTAAACAAGCACCACAGAGTAAGAAAGCAGAAAAGTAAACACTAAGTAAAAAACAGAGTACAACTGAAGTGCGGAAAAGTAAATGGGCCAGTATACAAACCCAAACTGAAAGTAAAGTACAACTCGAAAGGGAAAATAGCAACTGTAAAGTAAAATCCGCTACACTGAGCTGTCCACTGGAAATCCCACCTGAAGGGTGGGTACAAATAGCTCCACTGCTCCTCGGGTCCCGCCGTCCGCTCCGAGCACGTCCCGCCCAGTGGTCCACCTCCAGGTACCGTCCTGCTCAGCAAGCCTCAACAACGATCAACGTTGTCCGTCGCCTGCAACCAACACAACATAGTGTGGGCATAGCCCGTGCAGGGGTGAGTATAAGCTACTCAGTAGGGACCCCGAGACCCCTGAAGGTCTCCCAAAATCCACAAAGGATAAACCACAAAGGGAAAATACAATCACGAAGTAACAACCGACACTGCTTAGGTATATGCCCATACATATACCTAAGTCATCAATTCCAATATGCTCCAACCTCCGAGTCCAAGTACAACTCAGTCCACACAGGAAAGTATTCGTATTCCACACAGGAAAGCAAAACGAAATCCACACAGGATAGCATAACACAATCCACACAGGAAAGCAACAAGATTCAGCTCACACAGGTATACTTCTTCGAAAGACGATAGAGATGATCACTGATCCATCTAAGTCGTCGGACCCACAAAGGATCGATAGGTACTAACCCCGCAAAGACACACACAGGATCAGACCCACACAGGATCTGTAGGCGCTAGTTCACACAGGACCGCTGAGCGCAGACCCACACAGGATCGGACCCACACAGGATCGGTAGCACTGATCCACACAGGATCGCTGAGTGCTGTAGTCGTCGTCGTTGAATCCACTAAGGATCTCTGTACTGTCATCGTCGTAGTCACAGTAGCAGTCGCAGTAGTAGTCGCAGCCGGCTCTAGGGTTCCCGCACACAGCAAACTCGTTCGGGAGGGTCCGCTCCACGAGCCGAGAGGCTGATACATCAACTGTCACAAAGTCCAGAGTTGATGTATCCAAAAGTTCCGTATCGTCAACAGGAACTCAACGCAACAGACGACGCGTCAATCAGACGCCCGGTCTGAGAGTTATTGGCCTTTTCGTCCCAGGGGCCCGGTTGGTTTTTAAGGCAAAACCAACCCGACCGTACTCCACCTGTGTCTAAACCTCGGGCGGAGTAAGCCAAAAGATCCGTCTCACTAAGAGGAACTCAACAAAACTGACGGCACGTCAATCGGACGTCCGTAGCTCAAGATATGAGCGTTTCCGCTCCGAAGGCCCGGTTGGTTTCGTGTACGAACCAACCCGGCCGAACTCAAGGTATTCCGAAACCTTGAGTGCGATATACCAAAACGACCGTCTCGATCCAAGGATCGCATCGCCGCTGACAGCGCGTTGTTTGGAAATCCGTAGCCCGAGTTATGGGCATTTGAACCTAACAGTTCGGTATCGGGGGTTTCGGGCCCGGGCCGACCCGGCCCGGCCCGTCCCGGCCCGGCGCGGCCCTGCGCGGCCCGACGCGGCCCGGCCCGACACGGCGCGGCCCTGCGCGGCCCGACGCGGCCCGGCCCGGCACGGCCCGGCCCGGCGCGACCCTGCGCGGCCCGGCCCGGTGCGGCGCGGCGCGGCCCGACTCGGCCCGACCCGGCCTGGCAGACTGGCCAGGCGCGCCGGTTCGGCGCAAGGCAGCGCGTTGGGCGCGCTGCCAGCTCGGCCAAAGGGCGAGCTGATTGAGAAATGGGGGGGCCGCCTGCCCCCCTTTGTGAAACCGGCCCCCCTCATTATTGGGGCCGTTTCTTTGCTGGCCGGGGAAATTGATTCCCCCCAGTTTGCCTCCCTTCCGGCCGGCCCGACCTGGCCAGCCGATTCTTCCTCAACGGGACCGGCAAGGCCGGTCCCCCTTCCGACTTTCGACACCGGCGGCCCGGATGGCCGCCGGTCTTCTCGTTCCGCCACGGCCGGGAACCGGCCGCGACCTTCGTTGTCCGGCGCGGTGCGACGGCACCGTGCCCCTCCGCCGCGGCCCCGCTCCGGCCGCGGTGCCTTCAACTTTCTTTGATGCGGCGCGACGGCGTCGCGTCCTTGCATTATTTTACGACGCGGCGCAACGGCGCCGCACGTTTCTTGCTGTAAGATCCTGCGCGGTGCGACGACATCGCGCCACAGCCGTTTCAATCCACAACAGAATCAACATGAAATAGGAGGAAGGTCGGCCGTGTTCGTGCGGTCCGACCCCCCTCGTGTTATTTGCTAACAATTGGACAAATTTCACGAAGAAATAATCACAGGTATAAATCATGAACAAAAGAATAAAATAAACCCCTACCTTGGTTTCAAGTGCGGAGCACGTCAACAAGCCGCGAAAGACAATCATCACGGAGGTCGGGCGTCGCGGAAATTGAACGTTGTTTCCATTGACGTCGAGGTGCGCCCGAAGAGGTACATCGCTGGAGAAGCTTCGTAAGCTGTCGGAGGAAGTCCGAGGAGGAATCAGCGTCTCCTTTTGTTGACACGGGAAGAAGATCGAAGATGTGGCGTCGTCGATCTTCAGAAACACACCGGCTACGAAGAAGAGAAGCAGCGTTCTTCGTCGGAGCTTAAGTGTTCTTCGTGTTCTTCGTCAAAGTTGAAGAAGGTGGAGAGAACTTTTCAAAACCTCTCAAGATGTCAAAGGAGACCAGCCAAAATAAAATAACCTTAAGGCTTATTTTATTTACACAACTAAACACTTGAATTTCAAAAGTTTGAAATTAAGATAACTCTTCTCAATTAATAACCTAAGTTGTCAAGATTAATTAAAGAGGAGTTATAGGGAGTTTAAAAAAAAAGAGATGAAGTGTTAGGGTTTGTGTGGGCCCCACCACACTTAATCCTCTCAAGGGAGGTTAAGTGGATGTGGGTCCCACCCCTAACTCCCTTTGGGAGGTTATAACCAACTTGGTTAAAAATAAAATGTGTTTCCACATTTTATTTAATTTCATTATAAATTCCCAAAAACTAACTCCCAACCCGCATAAAACGCAACCTCAGAAAAGGTCTCCTTAAGCGAATATCAGCGCTGCGAGTTCATCGGTGCCCTCAGAATTCGATTCTGGGCACCGGTTAAAAAGTTAGAAATTCCCGCTCGTTCGTTCACTGAACGTACCCGAGCCAAACTTCGGAAATTGATTCCGGGCACACCGGGTCTCGGAATCAGGTGCCGTCAGAAACCGCGTTCTTGTAAAATTCCAAAGAAAATTAAGAAAAAATTTCCCTTGAATTTTACGTGTCTTTAAATACACACCGTGTAGGCAACCTGTGTACTCCACCCCATGTTTGTGTACTTCCTAAGGTACACGTCGAGTTACTCGATAGATACCACATGTCATGTAGGAAGAGCCACACATCATGTGATACTTATCTCATACCCGAAACCCTATATGTCGCTAAGGGGGGCCCACACACTGTGTAATATTGGATTACACTCCATGTGGATTGGGATTTTTTAGAATCCTTGGTTCTTCCACCTTCTCACATCTGCATTGTTGTTGCCTTGGAATCCATATTCAATCAAGCTGAAAAACATGGATCTACCTCAGATGAGCCTCACCATCAATGAGCAATGCGCTCCGAATATTGAATCTAATTGGAAGAAGAAATCGTTCATCTGAATCATATTCCATGAATTTCACTTGAAAATCAGGGGTTCTAAACTGGTCCACTCCATTCGCTGCTACTTCCATCAAACCTCTGTTGCATCGTATTGAGTCCATATCTATAATCTCGGATCATTGTTCCAAGAAATTCATGCAAAAAAATCGATTCATCGGTAAAGTGTCGAACTACATGCCAAAAAAAGAATGCCCATGAAGAATGATAAATGATGGGAGAAAAGCACAAATTAATGAATAGGAACAAACCTCAATTGATGTTCATAATTATCTTGGTTCATTTCCATTATAATGACAATCAAATTAGTCAGCAAAATTAATCAAAAGAAATTATCCCACAACATCCCCATAGAATAATCCCACCCCTCAAGATGATCAAACTACTGATCAATCTATTCGTTGATTGACCCACGTTCATCGTAGAAATAAAAAATAAGGAATAAACAATCAAAAAACATTCCCTAACTCGATTTTTTTAATCACCAATGAAGAATGATGCATCATCGTCATCATTGGAAGGATCCATCGAATCCGAGGTTCTTTGATCTTCGATCCACAATTCCGTCGTCATTCACCTAAGAGGATTCTCTAAGGCTCTCTCTAACGATACTCCATAGGTTCCAAGGTTATGCGGATAACCCTAAATTTATAACATAAAAATATATTTAAATATTATTAAATCACTATGTCAACAAAAGTAATAAAATAATTTAATCAATTATTTCATTCATTTTTGTGCCCGTGATGAATTTTCCATAAATGACCTATGCCGACTAATGTTAAGTCACACCTAGGTTAAAACTCATGTCCTGAGTTTGATGGTGCCCTCATATTTCTAATCTGAGAACTAGTTTAGAAGTTATTCCACTTTTTCAGGAAAGTTGCACGTGTGTTCTATTTAATATATTTCTAACATTTATTCCAGACACATAGGGCCTCATAATTGCACACTGTCTCAGTGCTTGGCCTTGAAATTAATCCATATAATATCCAAAAAAATATATGGAAAATACGAGACATTAAATTCTCCCCACCTTGGGGATTTACATCCCAAAAATCCAAAACAAGGGATACTCAAAAAAATGTGGGTACTGAGCACAAATATGAGCCTCTCACTCCCAAGTGCTCGCCTGAAGATTCTTGTGTTTCCACCAGACACTCACCTAAGGAATCAATCATCCACAAAGTATGCTCTTCACACGATCCTTAATCTCCAATGGGTACTGAGGAAAGGTCACTCTATCCTTGATTTCCAACTCACCCAAGTCAATAACATGCGATGAGTCATGCACATACCTCCTCAACTACAACAAATGGAATACATCATGTACCTGGTCTAAATATAGAGGTAGAACTAATAGTTACACCGTCTCTCCAACTCTACACAGTATCTGGAAAGGCTTGATGAACCTCATAGATAGCTTTACACCCCATCAAAATCTCCGTAATCCACATCAAGGTGAACCCTGTGGGAACACATGGTCTCTTTTCTTGAACTTCAAATAATTTTTTATCATATCATCATAATACTTATGATGATTTTGTATAGTCTTCATCCACTTATGGATGATCTAAACCTTATCTTTTTTAGTTCTCACTAACTCCAGGCCCATTAGTGCTGAATCTCATGGGTCAGTTCAGTAAAGTAGCAACCTTTAGGGTTTCCCGTACAAGTCCTTGAATGGTTCCATACCGATGGTGTGATGGTAGCTATTTTTGTATGAAAACTCCACTAATGGTGGTGATATTCCCAACTATGGTAAAAATCTAACATGTAAGGTCGCAACATGTCCTCTAGAACCTGAATGGTCCACTCAATCTGGCCATCGGTTTGGGGGTGAAATGCTGTGCTCAAGCATAACTGGATCCAAAATTCCTCCTATAATCCCCCACAACTGGGATGTAAAGGGAACATCATGATCATAAACAATCGTCGATGGAACTCCATGGAGTCGAACTATCTCATACACATAGAGGCATCCCAATCTCTCTACTGAACTCTACTCTTGAATAAATAAGAAGTGATCCAACTTAGTGAGCCATTCTACAATCACCTAAATGGAATCATGTCCCCTAGATGTATGTGGTAATACCTTTACAAATTCTATATATATCCCATCCCACTTCCATTATATCACCTCAATGGGTTGGGTAAAACTCGCTGGAACTTGGTGCTTAACCTTCACTTACTGACAATTAATGCATCAAGAGGCAAACTCTAAAACTTCTTTCTTTATCCCCATCCATCAAAACTAATGTTGAAGGTCATGGTACATCTTTTACACACCTATATATACCAAAAAATTAGATGTATGAAACTCTCTCAGAACCTCTTCCTGCAATGTCACTAGTACTATTGTGCATCCTCTAAAAGAACCAAATGCTCCCCACCTTTAGAATATCCATCAAGATCATGACCTATAGATATATGAGCACGTAGGGTCTCACAATCAGTATCTCCAAGTTTTACCTCCCTAAATCACTGTAAGAGTGAAGGGGTGACAACCATCAACTAGAGGCAAGTTGCTCCATCTTTATCCACAAAGGATAACTACAATGAGGACAGCTGCTCTGATGCCTTGTTCAACAACTATGAATAAGACCTTCTGCCGAGAGAATATTCTACCATGTACCCCTTCCTAGAATTATAGAAAATTTCAAAATAATAATCCTAGAGGAACTCTATCCATCACCTCTATCTCAAGTTAAGATTTTTCTAAGAGAATATATACTTGTGACTCTTATGATCAGAGTTGATGATAAACTGCTCACCCATCAGGTAGTGTCACCACATCTTTAAAGAGAATACTACCACTGATAACTCAAGATCATGGGTCATGTAGTTCTTCTCATGTGGAATCAACTAGCATGAAACATAAGCAATCACTACTTTCCTATGTATCAAAACACAACCAATTATGGTTCCTAATGCAAAGCAGAACACTATGTACTCGACACCTTCCTCTGACAATCTCAAGATGGGAGCGCTTTTCAAAATCTGCCTCAATTGCTAAAAAGATTACTGGCACCTTTATTTCCACACTAAAGGCTTCCCCTTTTGATTCAAATCAATCATGGGTGCTAATATTCTTGATAAATTAGGTATGAATCTCTGGTAATAGCATGCCAACCCAATGAAGCTACGTACCTCTATCATGCTCTTAGGTGGCTCCCATGCTAACACTAATTAAAACTTGGATGGGTCTACTGCCACTCCATCTGTTGAGATAATGTGTCCTAGAAATTGGACCACCTAAATCCAGAAATAACACTTCAAGAACTTTTCGTAAAGTGAGTTCTCTCAGAGTACGTCTAGAACTATCCTTAAGTGTCTCATGTGTTGCTTCTCAGACGCCGAGTACACAAGTATATCATTGATGAAGACTACCATGAACCGGTATAAGTAAGGCTGAAAGATCTGGTTCATGAGTCCCATGAACACTATATGGGAATTATTCATGCCAAAGGGAATCACTAAGTACTCATAGTGGTCGTAGTAACATATGAATTCCATTTTTGGAATATACTCATCCCATAATCGTAACCAGTGATAGCATGATTTGAGGTCAACCTTAGAGAACCATTGTGCCCCTATCAACTGATCAAAGAGGTCATTGATCCTTAGTAGTGGATACTTGTTCATCATAGTCACTTGGTTCATGCATCTTTAGTCCACCCACAACCTCAAGCTCCTATATTCCTTCTTGGAAAACAAAATTAGGGCTGCCCAGGGTGAAACACTAGGTCAAACAAATCCCTTACTCTGCAAGTCCTCTAACTACACCCTTAGCTCATGAATCTCTATGGGAGCCGTCCAATATGCTAGCAAAAATATTAGTGCCATACCAGAATGTATATCAATACAAAAGTCTATCTACTGGCGGGGAGGTAAACCTGGAACATCTTCATAAAATACATCCCCATACTCCACCACCAATACATGAAACTGATAAATCATAATATCCAATGCATTAAGGGTTAGGCTATCCAACTAATGAGTAATCAGGTGCACCCTCCTATGCATGAGTCCAACCTATGCTTCCTGGGTTTACCTTTCACCAAAAAAGGAGAACCCAGTTCCATCACTGTGGACACATCACACCCTTCAGCTAAAATAGTCAATCTGGGCATGAACTATAGATAACTAGTCTATACCAAGAATGACGTCATAAGGCCTTGACATTGTTACCAAGAGATTCTAATATAAACTCTCGCCTCTAAGATTTAGGTCACACTATTGACACAAGCGCGTGATCCCTAAGTCTTCTCTAGTAGGAGTCTCCGAGGGTAAGGGTCGAGTCAACAATTCAAATGAAATCTCTAAGTATCGTACAAGGTATTCAACAAGAATAAAATAACTAGAACATGTATCTATGAGTACTGTAGCTAAGGTATAAAAGACACAGACTATACCTCAAATTATTCCTGGATCCCCTGGGTCGTAATCCTTGACCACCTGTAGCTGTCCCCGCTCATGTCCTCTAGCTCCCTAAGCCTGGTGTAGACCACCCGAGGGTGGTCATGGTAACATGCCGAAACATCGACAACCTTCTACTAATCTCCTAGATCCTCTTCCATGCCCCCCCTTGAGGAATTACCTTCTCCTGCCACTATCTCTACCTCATTGGCCCATACATGATCTCTCTATCAGCTATACGGTGGGTCTGATAATCTCACATGAGATGTCCCCTACTATCACATGAGTAGAACTGCCTCTCTCTAGGCTGAATGGATCAACCCTTTGAGCCATGAACTATGGATACTCTATCCTGGGACCTCCTCCTAAAATGTCTCCCACATCCCGGTCCCTAAGACTAGCGTCATCTCCCTACTGCTGAGGTATTTTCTCCTACTTTCCCACTGCTGATAACTACTTGTTGTAACTAATCAACCAAGAAACTCTCAACCACCAAATATTGATATAGCACCCTAGTGTAGGTAGGAATTCATAGAGGGATAAAACTGGCTCAGATGTCTCTACATAGACCTCTCTAGAAGGCCCGATCCTTGAAGAAATGATCTCAATCCATATCCACAAAGTACCGGGAGAGGTTGGTAAAACTCAATGAATACCCAATTAATATCATGATAACCTACTAGATATGTAGAAGCTCCTAGATATGTATAACCATCAGTGTAGATGGTGAGAACTCCTATTTTAAGAGTTTCTCAAACTTTATCCATGAAAGAGTAACATCATCATAAGACTGGGTCACTAAGCCCCACCATTTCACTATTGAGCCACGGAAAAGGCTTGCTTCTAGGACGACCATATGATCTAATAGTGTCCTAACTATATGTAAAACTTGGGTCACCACCTCAATCCAGTCTTCAGCTGCCTATGGGTCAGACTCACCTTGGAACATGAGGGGTATTTGTCACTAAAACTCATGAAGCGTGCTCAACCTACTCACCTCATTCGCTGGTACTGTGGGTACCAAGTGCTTCTTTAAAGGTGGTATGGTTGGTGAACCACATGGAGGTAACATCTCAGGAACTGGTCCATGTATCGATGTCTCATCACTGAGGGGATCATCCTCGTGATCATCATGTTGAATCCTAGCTGGCATACAACATGTAGGTATCTTGAAATAAACAAGATATACCACAATTAATGAGTATATTTGGAGTTATGACTCAAGAAGGAAATAGAACCACAAACCATTACTATATGAATCATGTACCATTGTTTTCCTTGAAAACAATGTTCTCATATACCAAGTTGAAAAGATGGTGATCAGAGTCTTGGTGTATGGATACGTCAGCCGCCACACTAACATTGGAGTCTCTGGATTGAAATCCAAACTCGAAACACTTAACATTGTTTCCCCAAACCAATATCACAAACTCTTGGTCCTAATATAAAACCAACCCCTTTGATACCACTCTATTATGACCCATACCAATAGGGCTCACGTCACAACTCTCTAAGCCCACCTCCAATAGGCTAGGGGCTAGTGACTAGAACCAAGTAGGCATATAACTAACATGGGAGACATTTCCTAAGTACCTATACACATGCACACATCTCTAAGCCCACAAAATGATGAAATATAAAAACAACTAAACAAAAAATGTATGCATACATCTATATCCCACAACCAGAGTATGAAAAGAAGTAAATAAAGTAAACAGGGCCAAATACAATCCCACCACAAAGAGTTTGTAAGAAAATTCCAACCTGAAAGTAAATAAATTGTTTTATGAAAGCTGTAGGAACACACCTCGATCTGTCTGGTCTCACTGAGCACCATTTCGTCCTAGTCCGCCTAATACTCTGTCAAAAGTTTGATCGTTTGCACAAGACATGACATGTGCTGATAAAGATTGTACAAGGGTGAGTATAACAATACTCAATAGGACACCTTGAAACCAAAAAGAAACACAACAAAGGAAATAGAGTCATATCTACACAGGTATATGTCTACAATATATATAACAAGAATATCCAAATATACTCAACCAAGACACACACTCTAAAGGTAATCCACAACCATAGTATACCCATCCTTAGGATTTCGGTTTGAAGATTCCACGAAGCACTCATCCGGGAGAATACATTCCTGAGTCCGATAACACTGATGATGTCCGTATGAGAGGTACTGCTCATCGGGTCCCATCATGAGAAAAATACGTTGATAGTCTAAATAGAATATGATACACAGATAAGGATCATAGCTAGGTCCATGGGGTGAATCCAAAAACTCTATATGGATTAACCCGATAAGTAGAGGATCGACACCCGCATAGTGTTGGTTACGTCGATACCAAGAACTCCACCTAGGGAACGAAGATGAATAGAGGATCCCACTTCGGGGATATCGGGGGGATTACAACAACTCTATCTAGAAAGTCCCGCTAAAGGGATCGTAATCCTAGGTGTAATAACTAATACTATACCTACCTTTAGAGAAAGGATAAGGGGAACAAACCCTAAAAAAACTTGTCCATGATACTTGGATAAGATATTCAAGCCATGTAAGAAAGAGTACACAATGTGTAGAGGGGTTACAATCCATGTCCCTTGACCCCGAGTTCTGCCCGTGTATATGGTTCGTGTCATTAAAACTGTGTTTGTGTAGAAGGAGAGTACATGGTGTGTAGAGGGGTCACATGCTGTGTCCCTATATCCAGCGTCCCTCCCGTGTACTCCAGCCGTGTTCCAGTACACGATGTCAGACCGTGTACCCGTTCCCTTGTACCGGTACATGGGGTAGCTCGTGTACATGGTCCATGCCATGCCATGTGGGGGAGTACACACCATGTAGCCAACCCATGTACTCCACCCCATCTCTGTGTACTTCCCAAGGTACACATCGAGTTACCCAGGAGAGACCACACGCCATGTAGGTAGAGCCACACGCTGTGTGATACTTATCTCATACCCGAAACCCTAGCTTCTGATTAGGGGGCCCCACACACCGTGTAATCCGAGATTACATGCTGTGTGGATAGGAATTTTTCAAAATCCTTGGTTATTCCTCCCGATCGCGCCTGAACCATTTCCACCTTGGATTCTAGGTTTAATCAAGCTGAAAAACATGGACCTACCTCAGCCAAGACTCACTGTCGATGAGCAATGCGCTCTAGCCATTGAATCTGATTAGAAGATTAAATCATTCATCTGAATCATCTTCCTCACATATCACTCGAAAATTAGGGTTTCCAAATTGGTCTGATTCGTTCTCCACTACCGTTGTCACACCTCCGTTATGTCGTACCAAGTCCAGATCTACAATCTCAGATCGTTGTGCCAAGAAATACATGTGCAACAATCGATTCATCGGTAAAGTGTGAGCCAAACGAAGAATGTTTGCGATGAATGATGAACGAGGGGAGAAAATTACAAATCAATCAAGAGGAATGAACCTCGATTGATGTTCATGTTGATCTTGCTTCATTTTTGTTATAATAAAAATCAAATCGGTCAACAAAATTAATCAAAAGAAATTCTCCAGTAAATCTCCGCAAAATAATCTCATCCCATAAGACGATCGAATTGTAGATCAATCTGTTCATTTATTGAATCACGTTTATCGTAGAAATCAAGAACGGGGAATAAACAATCAAAACACATCCCCTACCTTGATTTGGTTCGATCACTGAAGAATAACGATGCGTCATCATTGTCGTTGGTAAGATCCATCGAATCCGAGGTTTGTCGATCTTCAATCTATAATTCTGTCATCATTCGCCTAAGAGGATTTTCCAAGGCTCTCTCTAACGATCCTCCAAAGGTTCCAGGATTATGTGGCTAAACTTGTATTTCCAAGATAACGATCTATTTAAATATTTTTAAATTACTGCGTCAATAAAAGTAATAAAATAATTTAATCAATTATTTTATTCATTTCTGCGCCCATGATAACTTTTCCACAAACGACCTACGTCGACTAATGTTAATTCATGCCTAGAGTAAAACTCACATTATGAGTTCAATGGTCCCCTAAAATTTCTGATATAAGCCCTCCTTTAGAAGTTATTCCACTTTTTCAGAAAAAACTATGTGCACGTACTATTTAATATATTTCAAACATTTATTTTGAGCACACCAAGCCTTGGAATCGCACATCATCTCAACATCTAGTCTCGAAATTAATCCATATAATATCCAAAAATAATACACTAAAAATTTGAGACATTAAATAATTAGTTAATTTTTACTTAATATTATTAGTAAGTAATTACATATTGTATAATTACTAATTAATTAATAACTAATAATTATATTACTATTTTTAATAATTAACTACTAAATAATAATTTTAAATATTTATTAGTAATTAAAATTAGTTAGAAATTAATATTTATGGGAAATTAATATTATTACATATTAAATCATGTTATTTAATTAATATTTATTAGTAATTATTATTTATTATCAACAATTAGTTAATTAACTAATAATAATAGAATAATAATTAATTAAAATTAGTAATTTAATAATTCAATCATTATTATTAATATTTAGCGACTAAATGATAATTTTAAATATTTATTAGCAATTGGATAAAAATAATTATTAATATTCATTAATAAATTAATAATTACTTAATAATTAATTAGTTAATTAGTAAGTAATGTTTTTAATAAGTAATTAAATATTGACTAATTTCTAATTAATTAATAATTGATAATTATATTTTTTATTTTTAATTATTAAAATAATAATTTTAAATATTTATTAGTAATTATTATTAAATAGTAATTAATATTTATTAGAAATTAATATTATTAAATTATAAATCATATTATTTAATTAATTAGTTACTAATTGTTAATTAGTTATTATTATTAATTAATTAATTATTAAATTATTATTATTATTTAATTAAATAATTATTGGTAATTAATATTAATTAAATAGTATATTTTACTATTTAAAAATATTAATTTCTAATAAACATTAATTACTAATAAATATTTAAAATTATTCTTTAATTACTAATTAATATTAATAATAATTATACAATATATATTATATATTTATTATTTAGTTATTATAAAGATTATTTTTTATTAATTATATATTATTAATTTCTAATTAATTAAAACTTATTATTTATGAATAACTATTTATAAATTAATTAGATGTTTAATAGTATTATTAAATACTAATTAGTAATATTAATTAATTGATTAAAAATGATTAATAATAATATATTATTAATTTTGCGCAGGAAAGGGAGAACTTGAATCCCACATCGGAAATATAGAATGATTTTCAGGGAAATATAAACGGGAGCCATGGGTGAGGGTTCTTGTCATAATTTCAGACCGCTTTAATGACAGTAATGCTGGATATTAAATAACAGATAAATTTTGCTGAATTTTTTTTTATATATAAACTAAATAAAAAAAATATTTTTTTTTAAATATACAAAAAAATATATTTTAAATAAGATTTTTTTGGCTGAAAGGTGGCAGCGCCTCTTTCGCTTTTCGACTTAACTGAAAGGTGGTAGAGCCCATGCCGCCTTTCTGACACATTTTTGAATTTTTTTTGACCAAGCCACATTTAAAAAAACCCATAAAAAAACTCTATGTTTCATCCAAAAAAGCTACAATTGCTTATTCTGATGCAGTTAGGTTTCTTGCTATTTTACACTTACATGAGTTTTAAAATACCACCTTCACCTTACTCGTGTGGCCATTTTCTTCAATTATTCTTACACAATCCTCGAAACCTCATTTTTCTCATAACATGTCTGCTAACAACTTAAAGTAACATGACATATACTATTCTATATAGTCGAGCCTCTACTCGATTTAATCTTATGTAGGATAAATTCTTTGAATTTATTTTTAAATTTAACTTTAAAAATTCTTCAAAAATCGCCTAAAACGTAATAAAGTAATTCTTACGATTTAATAATAAAATTATAAAAAAACAAACCAGTAAAGCTAATAAAGAAAAATAGTGTGATTCATATTGGTTAAATCAAATGTAACTTGAAGTTTTAATTCTATTAGTATATAAATTTTAAAATGATTTGGAATATTATAGAAACTTATAGTATGCATATTTCATAATAAGAAATTAGATAAACATTGTCCAATTAATGTAAAACAATGTTATGATATATATAGAAATATTGACCTAGTATTTGTGTAACTAAAGTACTATCCTACAAGTTTTATTATGAATAAATATCAATATAGATGTTTGATAAATAATAAATGATAAGAAGATAGTGTAGGGTATAAAAAGTTAAAACTAAAAGTGTAGGGTCCCAAATTTTCCCAAACCCTTCCTTTGTCATTTCTTGGGAGTTGAGGGAGTTTAGGGATGTTTCTATGGCAGTTTCAAAAGTTAGGGAAACATTAAGATTTTTTAAAATAGGGTTTTAAGTAATTTTTTGTACTTTAGGGGTTTTGATTTATTTTTAGCTAAGTATTAAATTATATATATGTTTTTTTTTCAAAAATATTATGTTAATTATAATTACTTACATATTACCTATATTTTATTATATATCAAATTTTGTTTTGAAAAGTGAAGTATCTCACGTGTAGGAAGTATATTGGGAACCATCTAAATTATATTACCCATGTAATAAATAGCTTATTTATAGGTTTTGAAAAAGTCAAAAACCTTACGTATTGATAGAAATTATCTTATGTAATAAAATAATATTACATGTCATCTACATTTTATTAGGTATTGATTTTAAATATCTTACACAAATAAATTATATTATGCATTATATATATATATATATATTACATTTCATATATATATTACATATCATGCAAACATATATTATGTATTTACATTTACTTTGTGAAATTCCAAATTATTCTGGTCAATATAAAATCATATTTTATATTTTAAATGAGATTTTATTAATTAAAACCATGGACTTCAAATATGTTGTAATGTGTATAACATATCTTCGCTCTACGTGATTTAAAGAAATTAGAAGTTGCAATGTTGAATAATAATAAGCATGCCTAAAAACTATTTTATGATTTAAATGGGAATTAAATAAAAAAAATGGGGAAATACAATGTAGGGAGGTGAGATGGGCAGTTGTAGTAATTCATGCAATTATGGTTTTGATTATAATACCGAAATCTGTTATTTCATAGTTGCGTGATTATTTGCTGCTACATTTTTATTATTGAAAATCAAGTTTATTTTTTTAAATATAGTAAAATAATGGAAAATATAAAGGCAAAAATCACTGTAATAATTATTCACCCTTTAAATCACTTGAAATGCATGAGCGGTACTTTAGGCGTAACTATTCATTGATATTTGATGCTATTAGAGCGCTGCTTTGATTATATATTATTAAATCTTATTATTGATAGATAATGGCTATTGAGGTTTCTTTTCTTATCTGAAACCACCCACAATGAAATGATATAATCAAAATGGTAAAGAATATTAGGCCGATTATATCCACCACCACAGAATGAAATACAAGGAAGAAAACTATAATAAATTGTAGACTTGGGGACATGACCCCGCAATTTTCCCCTCACCCCACCCAAAACCTTACCACCCCACCACCAACGGTGGGGTAATATGGTAAAGAATGATAATGACTATAGGAATAACTATCAGTGATCAAGTGTGTTAGGTATTTATTTTTTATAAGCTCACATGCTTGTTTGACGTCGCAGTAACTATTCATTAACCCTTTTTTTCTTTTTATTACACAACATTTCTAAAGTATGATTTACTTTTATTTATATATATTTAGAAAATTAAAACCCTTGGTACATGGTATGTGAAAACCTGGTATTAGTTGGTGATATGGTGAGGTATGAGTCACGTTAAATTATATTTTCTATGATATCTTGATGAAATTGATGGTGGGATATTATGGATAGTGTAGAAAAGTGCTGGAATTTATGTTTAATGTTATTGGCTCAGGATGATAGTTTTTCTTGATTATTGTTTTTATTTATTATTGTTGATAGATTATTATTTTCGGGTATATTTTCCTTGAATTAAGAATATATATGTCTAGTGCCCATATTCATGGATGATATTAAATAATTAATTAATTAAATAGGGAATGGTTCTTAAAAGCTTATGGATTAGTAAATGAAAAATGATTAAACATTTAAAGGTTGATTAATGATGTATATGTTGGTATAAGTTATGTTAATTAATGGAAGTCATGGACTGATTAAATGATTAAAAGTGCATGGGTGTTAATCTAGGGTGATGATGATATATTATTAAATGATTATTAAACAATTAAAACCCTATGAAAAAATTTAACTTGTCGCTTGTATGCTTATTATCTTTCTAGACCTTAGTGGTGATAGTTGGGTTGTCATATGGGGCGCTGAATTTAGAATGAGTCAAGGGTTCAGATAGCTTCCTCTAGTCTAGTTGTGTACTATATATATCGTTATGTTCTTTGATTTTTTTATGCTCTACCACCTGATTCGACTGAGGAAGCTGATGACCATATTGGACTTGGGTTCCATGCATTTCCCAATATATAGGTTTTCATGGTTACAAATGGCCAACTACACCCCTATCCCACTCTCTCCTCCAATCATAGACTTAGTATGTGGACATGTATGAGCTATGGTGGCATAGGATACATAACCATATAGGCTATAATGGTTCTCAGTTATTACATACATGTATATGTGGGCCGTGGTTACTTATGTTTTTAGCATATACTTTTATTGCATTTATATCTATGCACAAGATATAATAGATTAAGGTGTAGTTCATATTTACATAGGGTTGTGATGACTCTTGGTTTATACTTATGAGGATGTGATGGTGATATGAGTATGATTATGTGGTTTTTGTTATATTGTATATGCAAAAATGTGTAGTGTGGCTTATGGAGGGGATGTGAGTGCTAGGATTTAAGTCATTAGGGTTTAGGGTGACTAGTTTAGTGGGAATGTGGTATCAGGGCACCCTTATTATATATATATGCTTCATTATTCTATTACTTATATTCTGTTCTTTACTTAGAAAGTGAGCCTTGGTGAGGTTAGAAATATATTTTACCTGATTTTGGTGATGAGTTGGTTACCCTATTTATTCATTGGGGTTTTAGTATTGTTCATCCACATTTTCATGAGATGTTTTGGGGAGGATCCTACTAAGTATACTTTTATGCTCACCCCAATATATATATATATATATATATATATATATATATATTTTAGGACCCCAGGTGTGAGTTGGTGATTGAGTTGGACATTACTAGCTCATGGGGATTGATCGCGAGTTTCTAGAGTTTGTGGTTGCTTCTATGGGAGTGGTTCATGGATTATTTTCAGTTTTTATTTTTTATTGTATAATATATCCTGTATTTGGATTTTTTTGATTTATTTATATCATGGAGTTGATTAGTGGATCCTTTATCTTTCTAGGGACTATTAAGGGAAATTCCTCCCATTTGTGTATATTTTATACCCCTGGTTCTAGTCACCAACCCGTGGCCTATTTGAGGTGTGCTTTGGGAGTCATACCCAAATTTACTTCTAGCTCATGAGGGGTACCAGTGAGGGAGATTTGTGATAAATTATCATTGAAAAATATAAAGGTTATGACCATGGGAATAATTATTCTCCATTTAAATTAGTTGAAATGGAAGAGCGGTTATTTACACATAACTATTAACTAATATTTACTGCTATTAGAGCACTACATTGATTATATATTATTAAAGTTTATTGTTGTTAGATTGTGGATATTTAGGTTTTGTTTCTTTTCAGAACCTACCCATAATTAAATTATATAATCAATATAGTAAATAATGATAATGATTGTGGGAATAAATATTTATGATCGAGTGCATTTGGTCCTTATTATCTATAGTCTCACATTCTTGTTTAAAGTCATATTATTGTTCATTTACCCTTATTGCTATTTGTTACTTAGCATTGCTAAATTATGATTCACTAACATTTATATATATTTAGAATATTAAAACCCTTGTTTTGTGGTATATGAAAACCTAGTATTATTTAGTGATATGGTGAGGTTTGAGCTGTGTTGTACTGTATTTGTGAAGACAACTTGATGCGATTGGTGACGAGATAGTATAGATGATGTGGAAATTTTTTAGAATTGATTTTGAATGGTTTTCTTATATTGATAGTCTTTCTTTATTTTTGTTTGTTTTTTGATTGTTGTAGATAGATTATTCATTTTGGGTATATTTTCCTTGAATTAGGAATAGATGTGTCTAGTTTCCAAATTCATGGATGGTATTAAATAATTAATTAATTAAATGGGGAATGGTTCTTGAAATATTATGGTTAAGTAAATGAAAAATTAGTAAACATTTAAAGTTTGATTAATGATGTATATAGTGATATAAGTTATGTTAATTAATGGAATTCACAGATCTATTAAATAATTAAAAGTGCATGAGTATTAATATAGGGTGACAACGATATATTATTAAATAACTGGTAAACAACTAATGCATTATGAATGAATTAAACTTATTTATTATATGATTATTATACTTTTAGAATTTAGTGATTCCAACTCGGTCCTCATTTGGTATTCTAGCTTTAGAACAAGTCTATGGTTCTGGTAGTTTCCTATAGTTGGTTTGTGGGCTATATATATCATTATGTTCTGGGATTTTTTATGCTCCATCACCCGAGTCGGTTTGGGTGAAGGACACCCATATTGGCCTTGGGTTCCATGTGTTTTCCAATATCTATATTGTTAAGGTTATTAATGATTAACTACCCCACCTCACCCCCTCTACTTGTAGATTTAGTTTGTGGACATGTTTGGGCAATGGTAGCTTATAGTGATCGGATATGTACCCATACAAGTTGTAATGGATATTTATTCTTAGATACATATATATGGGATGTGGTGGCTTAAGGTTTTAGCATATAGTTTTATTTCATGTGTATCTATGCATGGGTTATAATGGCTTAAGGTGTAGCGCATATTTACATAGGGTTCTGATGACTCTCAATTTATACTTATGAGGATGTGATGGAGATGTGACTATTATTATGTGGTTTTGGCTATGTTCTATATGAATGGATGTACAATGTAGATTATATAGGGGTTAATATCACCTCGACATGAGTCGTTGGGGTTTAGGGTGACTGGTTTGGTGGGCATGTGGTAGTAGGATATCACTATAACAAATTGAGTGTTTAGCGGCGGTTTTGTAAACCACTACTAAATTTTCTTAAAATAACTTCATAGTGGTTTTTTATAAACCACCACGAAACAGTTAAAAAATTTAATACACATGAAACTTCCCCCCTCTACTGAAACCCCGACTCCCCCCCGACCCCCTTGACCCCACCCCACCGACTCCCTGAATCCCAAGCCCATCGCTGCCCATCTTCGACCCTCACCGCGCCTCACCTCGCCGTGCCTTGCCTCACCATGCCTCGCCTATCCACACCTTGCCTCACTTCACCATCCCTCACCAAACCTCACCTCTCCACAGCTCACCTTGCCGAACCTCAACTCACCACACCTCACCTCACTTCCCCTCACAGCCAATATCGACCCCCACCTCGCCGCCCCTCAAAGGTCAAGTGGTAAGTGAAGGTAACACACAAAAATTTTATTTTTGATTTTTTTAAAAAATTGGATGATATTTATGGTTAAATGGGTGTTACATCATAGGTTTTTTTCTAGTATAGTGTCGAGAGTGCTCCATAGACCATATATGGGGTGTTGGACATGTGTTCATTACGATAGTAGTATCCAGTGTGTTTTCTATCATTTATGCCTATTTTTTTAAAGTAAATATATAATTATAATTATTTATAGGTAGTTATTAATGTTATGTGATGTGATGAAAATTTTGAGAGTTGATACAGACTCAAATGAAGCATGGATGAGATTAGATGAGGTCTGCAGGAGTATGATTTAGGTTCTAACGTAAATATGGAGGTTGGTGGTCCCTATAATTCAAGAAAATATTCTCATTTCTGCATGAATTACCACTACAATAATATTATATAGTATTTGGTAGAATTTATAAGGGAATATTTTTGTTGAGTAAAGGATATATGATGGTATTGGGTCTCTTGTACTTGAGACAGGTTCACTTGATCACCTGGGTGAATTGGGATCACCTGATAACTATTTCATCAAAATGCAATAATGTCAACATAGTTGGGGGGAGACCATTGGTTTTTTGTTGTGTATAATATGATAAATGGGTTTTGTAAGATTTTTTTTCCAAGGTATAGTAGAGTAGGTTAGAGAGTCTTAGTCCTAGTGATGACTGGTGAGATGATCAGACATTACAACCATGGTGAGTGACACCATGTTGAGGGTGGTTTGGGACATACTAAACATTCTAAGTGGGATGGTTCCTTCGGGATAGAACAACGTCTGATGGAGTGGGTTTACTAAAAGTAATTGATTAATGGATATCAATTATAAGATTAGATATGAGGCCAATGAGTAGGTTTTGGGTTTTGATTAGGACTTGGAATTTGGATTCCATGGTGTTTGGAGTGACATGGATTGGGATGGTCCATGGGTAGCAGGACTAGGAGTGTGGTGGCGATTCAATTATGTTGTAATGGACATTGATATCTTATTTAGGATAATACTTTATGATGGAGAATCACTAAGTATATAAGTGTGTGAGATTGTATCAAAGATCATAAACCATGATGGTTCTAAAAGTCCAAATGGATTCCCTAAAGGGTGATGCAAAACTTGTTATGATGAGGGAATAGCTCTCGACTGCATAGTTACCTAGGATCAGCTGGTGAACTATGTGACTAAAATGGTCCTTGCTTGTGATTATTTTTCTTGATGTGACCTCACTAAAGTTTTCGGTGATAGGTTAGTGTGTGTGATGTGACATCCCATAAGTGACATGGGATGTGACATTATTTATTGAACTAAGACTATTCCATTTTTCCTCAAGCAGAGGGTTATATTTTAAGAATGTATGATTGTTCACTATCACATCATATAGTTGACTGTGTACCTCCCTAAGAGATAGGTAGTGTGATAAGTTGACCTTTATTTAGTATTACTTAGTTAAAGACCTCTAATTAGAGGGTTGTACCATGGTACATTGTGAGATGATATTGATGAACCCTACCTTTATAGATAATACAGTGGGATGAGAATCAATTCCTATATTTAAATAATTAAACAATAGTCACTTTTAATAAAATTTCATGATAATCCAATGTCATTTTCAACGTTTTTACCCCTTCAATCATGTTTTTAGAAACTTATATTTTCAAAAATGAAATTGTGATCTTTTCGATCACACTAAATGTCAGATTGATGTACTATATATTATTACATTTAATAAATATTAAATGATTTTTCCCTATAATTTCACATCAATTAAGGGTTATTTTATTAGTTTTGACCATTGTAAGAATATTTTAGAGTTATAAAATAATAATTTTTTCAATTTCATTCATTAAAAGAGAACCAAAACTCGTATTGATGTGATTTTTATTCTTATATTTAAAAAATTATTCACCAGTAATTGTCCTAATATTTCAAAATAATCCAAAGTTATTTTCTAGAATTTGATCCTCTAAAACATGTTTGTAAAGACTTTTATATCATTAAAAACACATTTTTGGTTATTTTAAATAAACTACACATTGATTGATGTTTCATTCATTTATACATGTTAAAAATTATCCAATAATAATTTTTCAACAATTTAAAATCAATACATGGTCGTTTCTATGTTTTAAACATTACTTGCATGTTTTAAGAATTTTCAAATAATAAAAATTCATTTTTGGTCATTTGGAGAAAACTAACCCTCATATATATGTGGCGTATTTTCCTATATGTCAAAAATTAATATGAAATAATTTCAATAAGATTTAATGTAAATATTGGGTTCTTTTATTGGTTTTAAACCCTTAAATAATGTATTTAATGACTTTTATATATTGAAAAATATTATTTCGGCCATTCTGAGCACAATGTAAATAAGATTTGTGTTCCATCTATTCTTGTATGTAAAAAATTATTCAAAGATAATTTTCTAACCATTTAATGAGAATTCATGGTTTTTTTCTAGGTTTTCACATTAAATATAATGAT
The DNA here is from genome assembly GCA_963277665.1 of Viscum album. Lineage (NCBI taxonomy): Eukaryota > Viridiplantae > Streptophyta > Magnoliopsida > Santalales > Viscaceae > Viscum > Viscum album. The sequence continues at coordinate 514,401,480 of OY728137.1, read as the reverse complement.
CTTGTGTGGAATGTTTATTTTATTCCTCATGTATACATGAATATGATAGAATATACTTGGGGAACCTGGTAAGGCTGTATGGATATGTATTTGTCACACCATTTATAGGCATCCCTATGTGTATGAATACCTTATATTTAGATTTCAGCTAAGCACATCACATGCAGTGTATAGGTATTGTAAACCTTGATGTATATTTTTAGATAGGGTGTGTTGAGGCCAGAGGATGAATGTAGGTCTAGATTTCTGGTGTTTTATTTTTTTGGTTTATTTTATATTTTTCATCATCCCTTGGGTGATTAGTGTTTATATGAAAATATGAATTATTCATGGTATTTATTATATAATTTTGTTTATTTTATTGTTTAAATTGATATGTGGTAGATGTATTATTTATTTTACCATTATAGTATCCTCTAATTTGATGTATTTTTCCACCATAGAATATGGATTAGTACCTTGAAACAAGTTTGAAACCACTTGAATATATGTTGGAATACTTGAGGTATGTCTTACCTCATCTCATATGATGATTCTATAATGGGGAATTACAATGTGATATTATAGCATTTAGTTCATTTTATAAATTGGGTAGATAGAAGATGGGAATATGTGGACTTTATCAAATCCTGCGATAGACCATATATAGGTGAGTCATGAAAACCTTTTCAATGGTAAGTCCTGGTTACCATGGGTGTGGGATTATTCTTATTTCATTTTTCTACTATGATTGAGTTTTTTATGGAATATAATGTTCTTAAAAAATTTGTTATTTTAAATTTTCATCTTCTCTATCACTAGAATGAGTCCCATGTGCATGCACCATATTTGATATATATTACTTTCATGACATATACATGAATGAATTTAATTGGAATTTTAAAATGGGATTCAGTTGTTTAAAGTGTCAAAAAAAAAACATATATAGAGTTCAAAAGTATTTAACCTCAAGGAATTTATGTTACATGATTGATCCATTTATAAATATAATTATTTATAATTTTGGTGATTGAACTCATGAAGTCATGAAAATTGATTCTTGATCCCTTATTCTATATTTATATTGGAAAAACTTATTTAACATATTCATATTTTTTTTTCAACTAGTATATATGAATATCTTTTCCTATTTAGTAATAGTTTTGTGTTTTAATTTTATTTTAATAATGTGTATGCACATTGTGATATATATGGATAAAAGCTGGATCACATTACCGAGGAACACACCTCAGTATGCTAAGGGTTTTTTGGATTTTTTAGATTTTGTAATTTCCAAACAATTCTTTGATGGGAGGATAATATTTCCATGTCCTAAATGTAAATGTATAATATGGTTAAAGATAGATAAAGTTTATAAACACTTGATATTAAAGCAATTCCCTGCTCAATATTTGTGTTGGATTTGGCACGGAGAATCGAATGTTATAGAAAGGATGAGAACTGATGTCAATTCACAGAATGAGATCCAAACTTTTTTGACAATGGACAATGAAATGAAAAACCTTATAAATGATTAATTAAACATTGAAAGACACCAACATCGACATAAAAACATATCAAAAAAACCAATTGATGGTGCTACAAATAACAATGTGACAAGTGATGTTTTTGAGACTGTAGGACAATAAGATCAAGATTATAACATATCAGTGGATCCTCCTCTTGATTATATGGAGACTAATGTAAGAGAAAACTTCATTGAGTTGATAGATAAATTTCATAGTTTAGTTGATTATGGAAATCCATATTTGTATAGTGTAGGTTTGAAATATTCAAAACTTTATTTTCTTCTAAAGTTATACCATATCAAATGCCTATGTGGAATTACAAATAAGGCGATGTCCATGATATTGGAATTGTTTCATGATGCATTTTCTGAAGTAAAGATCCCTGAGTATTTTTATGATATGAAAAAAGTTTTTAACAAACTTGGTATGAATTATAAAAAAAATTCATTTGTGTCCCAAAGATTATATGCTTTATTGGGTAGAGGATTCAAGTAGACAGGATTGCAAGAAAAGTTCTTCCTATAGATAGAAGTCTATGGGTGATTTTGGAAGTCTGAATCAACATACTACCATAAAGAATAAGAAAATGAACACACTTGCAAAGGTTTTTAATTAATTTACTTTAAAACCTCGATTGCAAAGATTATTCATGTCATCGAAAACTGCTGAACACATGATGTGGCATTCTATAGATAATAACAATGATGGGTTAATGAGACATACAAGAGATTCAAAATCATGGAATATATTTGATTCATTATATCTATATTTCTCATCTGATCCTAGGAATGTTTGATTGGGATTGACTGTTGATGGATTCAATCTATTTGGGACTTTGAGTACCAGTTATAGCATTTGGAAAGTTGTTTTGATCCCTTATAATCTTCCTCCATGGATGTGTATTCAACAAACATCTTTTATCATTTTGATGATTATTCCTAGGAAAAAATTCCCAGAAATGACATTGATGTATACTTTCATCCTTTAATTGAATAATTATAAGATTTATGGAGAAATTGTGTTGATACATATGATGAATCTTCTAGAATAATGTTAAAAATGAAAGATGCTCTAATGTGAACCATTAGTGACTTCCTTGGACTTGGAAATTTATCTAGTTGGAACACTTACACGGTTTTGTATTTTACTATTTGTAACTTTGATTTTGATCCTGAACGACTACCTCATAGTAGAAAATGGTGCTTCTTGTGTCATCGAATATTTCTTGATGTATCTCATAGATTTTGGTTGAACAAGTCAAAATTCAATGGTTTCATTGATCGTATACCACATCCAAAGTTGTTAACAGGTTTTGAAATATTGGCACAACTTGGAAATGTTGAAATAGAATTGGGGAAGGTGCATCATTTGAATGATAGTGGGAAATGAGTTCTAAGTGCATCGTCAAGTGAAATCAGAATGCAACAATGGAAGAAAAAAAGTATATTATTCAAACTACTGTATTGGGAATTTAATTTGCTGTGACATAATATTGATGTGATGAATATTAAGAAGAATTTTTGTGAAAATTTTATCTTCACATTTCTTAATGATCATGTAAAGTCAAAGGATCATATCAATGCTCGGAAAGACTTACAACCAATGAACATAAAGCGTGATCTCTGGAAAGATGAGAATGAAAAGTATGATCCAACAATTTTTTCAATGAAAAATAGGGATAAAGATACATTCCTTTCAATTTTAAAACACATGAAGGTATCTGATAGGTATTCAAGTAACATCTCAAGGTGTTTTAACTTAAATAATCATAGCTTACATGGATTTAAAAGCTACAATTCACATATTTTGTTACAGTAGTTAATTCCATTGGCATTGCATACATTATTACCTGAAAAGGTTACTGCTATTGTACTCAAATTCTTCACATTTTTCATACAACTATGTGAGAAAACTCTACATCCATTTTATCTTAACAACCTTCAAGAGATATTTGTATTGACACTTTGTGCAGTGAAGATGATTTTTTCTCCATTGTTTTTTACTGTTATGATGCATTTAACTGTGCATTTTGTTGAGAAAGATAAATTAAGAGGCCTCATACATTATCGATGGATGTATCCAATTTAGAGGTACTTTATTTATATGTTTTTCATTTCAGTAAACAATTATTGGAACTTCATTAAATACATAATTATGTTTTTTATTTTATTTCACATATATCTTGGGCATTTGAAATCATACATGAAAAATAAATCTCAAAACGAAGGCTCTATTTCTGAAGGAAATTTGGTAGAGGAGTGTCTTACCATTTTTATAGATACATAGATGATATTGAGACAAGATTCAATCAAGTTGGACATGTTGACGACACATCGAATCAATCTGAAATATATGGGAAATCAAAAATCTTTCCTACTATTGGCCGATCAGTTGGGAGGAGATCAAATGTTATACTAATAGAAATGGAATTATTAAAGGCACATAGATATGTGCTACTAAATAGTGAAATTTCAGATCCATTTATTAAAGAGTTGAGGATACAAAAAAAGAGATGAATGTGAGGACAAACATGAAATGAGAAATATAAAACAAAAGATATTAATAAAGAGATTTTAGAATGGTTTTCATGACGTGTAAGTTCACAAATATTGCAATAAATATAGATATTAGGTTGATACATATATTTTAAAAATCTAATAATGTATATTAATTTTTTCATATCATGAATACTGGCACTCAAGCAGAGTTGTCAGAAGATTTGAAGTTTCTTGCTCGAGGTCCTCTAAAACAAGATAGAAATTTTGACGCTTACAATGTGAATGGATTTATATTCCATATAGTTGATCAGGAAGAGTGTTCAAAAACATATAATAGTGGAATAATTATGTTTAATGAAGTGGAATACTATGTAAAATTTACTGATATTATCGAATTAAACTACCAATTTTTTTTCCAGTTGTTTTATTTAAATTAAATTAGGTGGATATTATTAGGGGTGTTAAAAGAGATTCCCTGCAATTTACTTCTGTGAACTTCTCTATCTTTATGGATGTTGGTGACCATGAACTACATGATTTGTATATCTTATCATCACAATAGAAAATGGTATATTATGTTAACGGTGTTATGGATGAATGGTGGAGTGTATTTACTCACGTAAAAAAAGAGACTTGTATGATATTGGTGATGAAGTGGAATATTTGACCTCTGACATTGGATACCATCAACAATAAGAAGCAAACTTATTTTTTCATCATGATATTGAAAATATTAGTCTTTCAAGAGTGTATAAAGTAGATGAATTAATAATGGAGTAAGAAACCAACATGATTTAAGGAGAAAATGATTTTATGTGAAGTTATCCATTCATTTACCAACCACCTATATCATTTATGAAGTCATTCATTATCATTGTTATGTATATTTTTTTGTTGGTACTGTGCATCTATTATCGTTTCTATTTTTTGTATATATGAATTTTTTGAGATATATGTTCTGAACTTAATTTTATTTAATTAAATGATAGGAATTCCAAGGAGGTAAATCAAAAAACTTCAAAATCATTTAGTTCACAATCTTTTATTTATTTTAAGTTTAAATATAAATATACAAAATTGTTTAATTTTCAATATAATTGTCTTATAGGTGCCTATAGTAGGAAGTAGATATGGAGATAGAGAGGGTGATAAGTAGAGTTCATCATTGGGAAATGATTAGTGGAGAGGGTTTGTTCATGTATCAGTACGTTCAATGTGGGTACTTTTTTATCTTTCTCTTATATTTTAGATGGGATCGGGACAACAGGTACCCTATGTATGTTTTGTATAACCATGTGTCTATATGCTGTGTTTCAACTGGCTATGAAGATTGAAATTTCTATATGATCATATATGATGTTTAGTTTCTTATCTCTCTTTTATATATAGGTTGATCTGACTATTACATTCTAATATTTTCCACTTTTTTTTCATGGTGTCTTACTAAGTTTGTTTATACTCACACCTATATGGGATTTGCATGCATGATTTTTTTCTTATACGAACAACTGGTAAATGAAATCCTTAGTGGACCTAGTATATATGAAACATAGAAGTAAGTAGAGGCACTGACCATGTTTAGTGGTCAAACTTAGGGATATTGAGTTGGGAACTCCTATTCTTTTCACTTTTAGTTGTTTCTATATTGGGACCCACTTTACTTATTGGTTTGGCATGCATTTTACCCTTTTCCTTTCCTAGATATTTATCTATCTCATTCTAATGTACTTACTAGAGGTTACTACATGATTTTTTTACACCAAGAGGTTTTATTTTATTATACCTATGCAATATTTCATGGAGTTGAGTGTGTGTGTGTGTTCACATACAATAAGATAAATCCTCCCACTTCAGTGATATTATTACTCTGTGCTTATCGATATCCCTTCAACTATTGGGGGTGAACATGTGGCATCACTCTTAGCTTGCGGGTGTCCCAAGTAGGGTCCCTATAGGTCAAGTCATGACACAAAACCCCATGGTTTTCTCCAAGACTGTAATCCCTATCTAACCCCAGCCATTATAGGAAAGTCTATACCCTTTTTCAAATCTCACATCATGACCCAGTATTACTGACCAAGGATTATTTTATATTATCTCTCACCAAACTAAGGTCCTATATCACTTATCCACACAATGATATCTCAAGACTATAACATATAGGATAACCCCTATCTATTAGACCCTATGTTTTATTAGTATCCTCTGGTTTTCACATTCTTGGTTAGAGATCAATCTTGATGTGTTGGGTGATCTCACTTTTGGGATATTTTTGTGCTCTATTTATGCATGGACCCTGTTTTTTGAGCTCTATCTTGTTGGTATTGGATAAGCTATGGGGATGTAATCGGGTAACTTAGACTATGTAGATTCTTGTCGGTCTAGGAACATAGAGGAATCTATGTTGTTTTTAGTGATCTCATAAAGGGGTGGGATCAGTGTTGGAAGTCCTAGGATTTCATAAAGTATTTATCCATTATATAAATACAAGTCTGTTTTAATCCTTGATTGTAAATATTTAGATCATTTATGAATATTTAGGGTGATTTCTCTTTTGGATAAGAATTTTTATTGGTTTTGAATCATTAATGACCCTTTTGATGAAAATGGTATTCATGATAGATGGTTTCATATTGGAAATTATTTATTTATTATTAAATTATTTTATCTTGTTTTTAATTTTGGTGGATTTAGTTTTAACATGTGAAGCCTCATTTTAATAGAAGTACGTTGATTCTTTATAGCTAGTTTTAAATGTACTAAATTTATGTTTTCCTTGGAAATGTGTTGTGTAATATTTTAAAGAATCAATGTAATTTTAATGAGAAGTGTATTGATTAATGTGTTGATAAATGTATTGATTCTTTAAATGTATTGAGAAATGTATTATTGATTATTTCAATTTGTTGATTATTTCTATGTTTTTAAGTATTATTGATTCTTTTAATGCATTGTGTCTTGTTTGATTCTTTCAATGTATTGAGAAATGTATTATTTCTTTCAACGTGTTGTTTTCCTTTGTCAATGTATTGATTCTTTATGTTTTTGTGAGAATCAACATACGTTGATTCTTTAGTTTTAACATGTGTTGTTTTCCATGTATGTTGATGATATATTTAATGATTTAGTAAAATTTTTAGTGTCACTATTGTGATGTTCTGGCTATAGGTTATGGGGTTGCAAAACCTGAAGCTTTTTTTTAAATGCATGAGATAGCGGCAGTTTAAAATGCCATGATATTATGGTATATTTTTATGGTGGCGGTTAAAACCGCTGCTAAATATGAATTTTTTTACTCAGTGGTGATTTTATCCATATTAGTGGCATTTTTTTATTAAAAATTCCAGACTTTAGTAGTGGTTAGAAACCGCTGATAGATCCCAGTTATTTTTTAACCAAAAACCGCTGCTAAAACTAAGAAAACCACCACAAAATAAAACTTATAAGACACTTTCCAAAAACTTCTGCTAAATAAAAGAAATCGCCTTGTGTTGATTGCCAACACCAATTTTAGCAGCAGTTTAAACCGCCGCTAGATAAAAAAACCACTGCTAGACACTCAATTTGTTGTAGTGTGTCCTAATTATATACACGCTTCATTACTATGTAACTTAGCTTTCATTAATTACTTGGTGAATGAGCCTCAGTGAGGTTTTAAATATAGTTTACCCGATTTAGGTGACAAGTTGGTTTCTCTATTTATTCATTGGGGATTTAGTATGCTTCTTCTATATTTTCATAAGAGGTTTTGGGGAGGATCCTATCAAGTATACTTGTGATATTTTCCACACACACACACACACACACACACACACGCACACACACACACACACACACACACACACACACACACACACACACACACATATTAGGACCCTAGGTGTGGGTTGGTGATTGAGATGAGCATTATTGGCTCATGGATATTGATCGCGAGTTTCTAGAGTTCATGGTCACTACCATAGGAGTGGTTCATGGATTATTTCCAATTTTTCTTTTACATTTTATGACATATATTGTATTGGGATTTGGATTATTTATTTATATTATGGAGATTATTGGTGGATCCTTTATCTTTATTGGGAATATTGAGGGTAATACTTCCCATTTGTGTATGTTCTATACCCTTGGTGCTATTCTTAGAACCACAGACTATTAGAGTAGGGTTTTAGGGGCCACACCTGACTTAACTACCGACCTAGGAGGGGTACTAGTGGGGGTGGGTTGTGAAAAAGTGGTATCAATTATTTTGGTTGAGAGATAAGATGAAGCTTGGGGATAAGCATTGGTGAGGATTACATGGGTTTGTAGGGTAACAATATCAGTTGGACTTAGAAAATGATGTAAGGAAGGGAGACCAGATAGGACATGAGATTTTAGGACCCCCTATGATCATATGCAAGGACCTTAAGTTTACTGAATATACTAGGTAAAGTGATGCTTCTTGTGGGTTAGAGACCTAGGTGAGGATCATACATCATGATTGTTTATGCTTATGTTTGAATTAGATAGTTAATGTGAATTAAGATAAATATAAATTAATTAATATTAAGTATTATATATTCCAAGTTTTGGAGTCCTTAATAGTTTTTTATTTTATATGAATGACTCTAGTTTAATATCCCCATTATGTTCATATTATTGATATTCAGTTGGATTCAAAAAAAGATCACTATATATTTGAAGTCAATGATAATAACACTTGGAGGAAGAAACTTCAAGAGTTCCAACATAGGATCCTATAGAAATAAAAGGGTTTAATTTTAGATAAAGAGACCAAGGATTGGTTAGAAGAGGTAGATATTTTTTTTCGTTTGATCCATTCTTGGAGGGAGCACTGGATTCTGTTAGCTGTTAGTATGCTGTGGTGATCTACCCGAAAGTGGTGGATTTTATTTCTTAATGATCAAGTGGAGTCCAAATTTTCATGGGAGAAGTTTCATGATCAGTTTTAGGCTGATTTTATCTCTTAAAACATGAAGGTAGAGCTCTTACTGAAGATGTTTTCCCTCTTCGAGGGGAGTTCCAATATTCAAGAGTTTGATATTCATTTCAAGATTTTTTTTATTCTTTAGATCTTATTCTCAATGAGGAGGCTGGGGTGATGAATTTCAAGTAGGATTTGTATCCAGAGACTCAGCGTCAAGTTAACCCATTCATGTTGTCGATGTTCCTTAAGGTACTTGAAAAGGCATATGTCATTGAAAAGATTCTAGATCAGACTATACAATAATGGGAGGAGATTTATCAGGACTCTCCATAAAGCAGAGTTATAGAAAGGGGTTCCCAGTTTCTTGGTCAGTCAAAGTATCAATCAGTAGGGAGGTAGTTCTAGCCTTCTTCATCTCGTTTATCTAGAGTGGGTAGTTCTCAAACCATTATTGAGAGACTATATTCCATTTTCTTTTTTTTTGCGAAGTTCGTGTCCATAAAAAGCTTGATTGTCCAACCTTCATAACTAGTCAATGTAGACTAGGTGGCCCACCATAGGTTCATTCATTGTATAAGTATCCTTCAATATAATAGTATTTATGAGGATATGGAACAGGTAGAGGACAACCCCGCTATGCACCTTGTTCTAATGGATAAAGGGTGTAACAAGGTCATGGAGTAGGGCATGATCAGATGCATGCCTTTGAATTGCTAGCACTAGAAGATCTAGACATCTTATGAGGTATTATTTACCTTTATTTTACTTTGGGTGTTTTCCTTAGCTTAGAATTCCTTGATATGATGATTGGTCATGTTGTGTGATTTCATGTCTTTCCTTATGTTGTTCTCTTATTATTGAGAAATCCCTATTTTAGGGGTATCTCATGAGGTGTTTATCTATGTTTTCCTTTGATTTCTTTTTGGGGTTGGTTTTGATTATTGAGGAAGAGAATCATTTGAGAGGTATTTGATGTAAGAGATCATATTTTTCCAAACCCTTCCTTTTTGTTTCTCAAGTGTTGAGGGAGTTCAAGGATGTTTCTTTAGTAGTTTTGAAATTAAGGGAAGTATTTAGTCTTTTAAAATGGAATTTTAAGTAATTTTTTCATTTCTGGGGTTTTGATAGATTTTTAGCTAAGTATAAAACCATACATATGAATTTTAAAAAAATATTATCTCAATTATAAATTTTTATGTATCACCTATAATTTCTTATATATCGAATATTTTTCAAAGTGAAGTATCTTATGTGTAATAAGTATATTACAAAACATCTAAATTATATTACACATGGAATAAATAACTTATGTATAGTTTTTTAATAAATTCAAAAACCTTACATATCGATAAAAATTATCATACATAATGAAATAATAGTATATATCATCTATATTTTATTACGCATTGATTTTAACTATTGATATGTTTATTTTATGCATATATTTTAGGGTGTTTTAATACATTAATTTTCGTAATATAATTGATATTCTTACTAATATTTGGAATGTTTAAATTGTTTTGTGATTTATGGTAGGATAATACCAATATTTGGAAAAGGAATAAAAAGAGATGATTATTGTGATCTGAAGACACTTTACACCCTAGACATTACACATCGTGAAACACTTACACAATGTGAAAGTTTTGGAAAAATGGTCAAATTCGATGAAATTAAGGATGGATACCTATTTTATGACCCCTAGACCACTCGAGATCAATTTTTGACCCATTATGATGACATTAAATGTTGGGACCAAGTTGGATGGAGGAGGTTTTTGAAATTTTAAGGAAGTTTGTTTTACAAGTTTGTTTCCTTTTTTTGTCGAAGAAGGTAAATCAAATAAATTTTTAAAAGTTGAAAATCAAACTCACAAATTGTTTTAAAAAAAATCGGACTCACTCTATTTAAGAAAGTACATCACAATGATAACAATCTGTATGATTCTAATCAGACTCACCTCGGGTTTAGAATGGGATAAGATCGTAATGAGGTAATGATCGTAATCAGATTCAACATGGATACTTTTTAAATGTGATTATGCTTTGATGATATTGGAATTCTAATAAATCATAAGTATTCTGTAAAACTTATGATGCAAGCAGGATAAAATAAATGGGGAGAGAAAGGTGTTGGAAATCATATTCAGTATGTTTTTTTTCAGTAGAATTATATCCAGGATAATTAGGAAAGAATAGTGATAATAATCATATCTAGAATGATTGTTTTTAAGAGATTGTGAAGAAAAAATATTTTGTTGAGGGTCAGAATGAAAAAGATGTTGCTGAGGCTCAGGAAGAAAAATATATTGCTGAGGCTCAAGAAGGAAAAGATGTTGATGATTCTTAGGAAGGAAAATATGTTGATGAGGCTTAGGAAGAAAAATATGCTGATGAGGCTTCAGAAGAAAAAGATGTTGCTGAGATTGAGGAGGAAAAATATCGCACTGAAGAATTTGTACTGAAGAATTCATACTGATGAAATCACACTGAATAATTCATACTGAAGAAATTGTACTGAAGAATTCATATTGAAGAATTTGTACTAAAGAATTCATACTGATGAAATCATACTGAAGAATTCATACTGAAGAAATCATATTGAAAAAATAATACTGGGATTTCTTAATAAAAAAATCATACTGGGAAATTGTAATGGAAAATCAGAATTGAAGTGAAGTTTGTTATAGAATTTATAAGTGAGCTGAAGTTGTTAAAAATTTCAAGAAGGTTCGATAATAGTCGAGAATATTTGATGAATTTATAAATACATATGAAAGTTAAGGAAGTTTGAATTTTAGGGAAATTTGGTTGAGTGGGAAATTTTTTAGATAATCCCACCCAAACCTTTTTAGGGAACCTGTAAAATGTGAAATGTACTATGTACTTGATCTGATGAAGGTAATGTTCACCACATAAGAGATAGAATATTTGAGTTTTTAGAGAGAATAATAAGCTTCCATATCGATCTTTTTTGAATAAGTGAAAGGATAAGAGACAATATTGAAATGTTTCAACTGATTATCATAGTGATCCTATTATCATTTTTAGTTGATCATCGTATCAGGATGGATAATCAGATCAAGATTATTATCTTGAGTTTTTATATACTGGGAATAATCGTACTAGGAGAATTATACTGGGAATAATCAGATTGAGTTTTTCATACTCAGAATAGAAGTGGTTTAGATTTGTCTCTACCTTATTTTGAAAAAGTTATATATTTTCCATACTGGGAAGAATCAAACTGGGAAAATCAAACTAATAATAATCTTATTGGGAGAATCGTACTTGGAAGAATCGAACTGGGAAAAATGTACCAGGAAAATAGAAAGATTTTTCCTTAACAAAGTTCAGGAAGTTCTTACGAGATTTTGGGTAAGAAATTAAATATTTGTTTTCAAGGAATAATTTTTTTGAAGTTGACTAATAAGAACATTTAATATATTTTGTTACACAATTATTTAATTACCCCATTTGTGCTAGAGGGTGCACACACACTATTGGATTGCCTTCAAAGTACTGCACGAGTGAAAGGATATGTCATACTCATTGTATTCCTCACAAAAGAGATTGTTTTCTAGTAGCTTGTGTGGTATTGGATCATTTCCATACCATAACAAGTACATATATATTCTTATTGATTAACGAACCTTGTAAATACTTGTGTTCCTGTGGATGTGTGTTTTTTTGTTTTCAATAGGGAAATAAATATTTAATTGGAGGTGAAGGTTGTCTCAATTTCAAGGAAACATAAAAGAAAAAGTATCACTGATTCACACCTCCCCCTATTAGTGATATAATTATCCTTCTAGGGAACTTTCAACCAGTATCATAGGTGGGGGTTCCCTCATTTAAAATTTACTGAAGTTTTACAAGAGAAGATTATGGATAATCTGAATTATGTGAATAATAAAGGTATTTTGGTTTTTGATGGTAAGAATTATCATATCTGGAAAGATAGAATGTTTCCTTATCTTTTGTATATTGGATATGATGTTCTTGAAGCTACAATAGATGGGTTTCCTCCTATTGATAATAAAACTCCTCTTACATCTTTTGATAAGAAGAACCTTGAGAATGATGGAAGGGACAAGAATGCTATATTGTCATCACTTTCTGAAAGTGAATTATTAAGGGTGAAATGTGTTTCCACAACCAAAGGTATATGAGACAAGTTGAAAAACATATACAAATTCAATACAAAAGTGAAGAAGGATAAATTATAAATCTGGTGATTGAAATATATAGATTTTAAGATGGGTGAATACGAATCTTTTGGAGATTTCTTTACTAGGGTGAATGACATTTTCAGCACTATCAGATGTCTTGGTGAAAAGTTAGATGATTCTACAGTTATTGAAAAGGTTTTGATAATTCCTCTTGACAAGTTTGATGAAAAAGTGTCTTCATTGGAAGATAGATATCCGGAAATATCATCTCTAGATGATTTACATAGCACTCTCATTACTTATGAAATGAGAAGGGAGAATTCTATGAAAAAAACAAAAGTTGATAGAGAAATATCTTTCAAGGATTCTAAGAAAGAGAAGCCAAAGAATATACTTATTCAAAATGAAGCTGGTGAATCCGATTTTGAAAATGTGGTATGTAAAAGTTTTGATGATATTTTATCATTGTTTTCTAAAAATTTAAAAAGATGTATAGGGAAATAAAAAGGGAAACTTACCTTGAAATGTTTTGAATGTGGAGTTATTGGGAATTTTGTGGCTAATTGTCCTCAAAGAAAGAAATAAGAGTATAGTGATGAATAATAAAGAAGACCAAGAAGTTCAGGGAAGAAATAGGTAGATAAAGGAAAATCTTATTCCATAGTTAAATATAGAAAATTCTTCAAATCCAAAAGAAGTTTCTTATCTATGGATGAAGAAGAAGAAGATAGTGATGTTGAATCCAAAAAATCTATTGATTATGGTGTTGTGAATACCTTTATTACAACAATGAATGATAAATATTTCAGAAGTAGTAGTTCCAAAGAATAAGAAACAAAACTTGAATTTCATTTTGAAGAAGAGTTGAAATAATGTATGAGCAAGATTAGAAGACTTGAGAAGCAAAAAAAGAAGTTGTAAGATGAATATTCTTCAATAATATAGCTGCGGTTTTGAAAAATTTCATAACTGGGTTTAAATAAAGCTATGTCTAGAAAATAATAATTGCATTAGGGCCCTTATTATTTTCTTAATCGCAGGTGAACTCCTTTTCTAAATAATAATATAATTATAATTATTTACTTGAAATGTGCTAAAATCATGGATAAAATAAATATTATTTCATTGAATAAATAAATTAATATTTATTCAAATAATATTTAATGTGACATTTTCACTAGACCATTAAACTTGATACACCAATCCTCCTTAATGTCCACCAAACATTGAACAATGACTATTTATTTAATTAAATAAATATAACTTTGTTATTTTATAATAAATACATAAATATTATATTTACAAAACTAGTGAATAAATATTTATTAAATATTCCCATAACCAAATAACTAAACATTTTTTACCTTGAAAATAAATTATAATAAATAAATATTATATATCGACATAATTAAATAAATAATTTCCCAGTGAATAAATATTTTTTAAATATTCAACTCACATATATATTCTCTCAAATAAATAGTGACTGAATATTTGTGATCAAACCAACATGAATAATTATTAGATCATACACAATAATAATATTTATCCAACATATTAAATTCATAGAGAATTTAACTAAGATCTAAATACACTTAGTGTGTAACCCTCAAGGACCCTTTATTAATGGCATTAGGATACATTGCCTAAAGTCCAATGTTAGCATTTATCAATACACCAAGGCTCCCATAGAGAAAGAAGTTAATTTCATGGTGACATACAACCTCCTATGAACATATACTATCTAATATAATCTATTTATCTCGATATCTTTTATCAAGCAGGTTTCATGCTGGTGTCATCAACCTATATGCTTGATGTCACTTTCTTTGAATTTCCAGAAATGAACTTTCCAACCAAAATCCATAGCCATGGTCTTACTTAGGCAATTGTATTACCATAAAATGACCTGATATATCAACTTTCACTAATAACATAAGGGATAAATCATTTCTCTCATTATTAATTAATGAAATATCACTCAGGATGCACCCAACATACCCTACTTTCCAAAAACATATAACATCATGAGTTTGGTAAGTACATCAAAGTATGTTAACCATCATATGAAATAATAATAATCTTAAAGTATAAGGATTATTACACACATCCATAGATAAGAATATCTAATGACACATATAAATTCATATTTCATACTAGTGGTTCATGTTCTTATAATATCTTGCTCTGACGATTACCAAGGGAATATATCACAAGAAAGTGTCTCAAAGTCCTATGAGTCTCCACCCCTAACAGCCTATATTATTTGTATCCCATAAAATGATTTCATATGGCTATAGAACATATATTTAAGAATATTTTTGTGGCACTTATAGGTTCTCATCATAGTGGAGAATTACTATAACATTTCAATATAACAGTTACTGTTTGGACATTATCACATACTATGTCATGCAAAAGAAGAATCATAAAGTGATAAGAATTTTATTATTATTAAAAATAATGAATACAAGTAATCATAAAGTATGTAAAATTTAGGTCTATTTCACCAACTCCAAAAAATTCCCACTTGTACTAGATTTAACTATTAACAACTCAACTGGTTAGCCTCACATGATAAACATGATTCCACTAAGATATGGTTATAGCTACTAATCCTAACATGCTAATTATGGCTAATCCAATTACTATGTCCTCATTTCTTTGAGAAAATCCATCAAGAGGTGATATTACTTAGTATATATCCTCTATCATCCCTATATTCTTGGATAATACCATAGTTAAAATTTATCATGATATGATTTAATTTTATTATCTTAGTACAACTTCCAAAATATTGAAAAAATGTTTGATAAACTTGCTTCCTAAGCTGCATAAAAATCCACAAAATACTCATTCTAATATAGATATGGAAGCTACTAGTTGTAATATGATTTATCCTTGAATATTAAATTATACTTACTATGATACTAGATCAAAATGATCTAAAGAAGACAAGTTTTATATCCCATGAAAACCAATCTTTCCATTTCTCTAAATTCTAGGAACTCATTTAGTTTTTCTTTCTTAAGCATTATTAGATAATACTGACTACCAGACTATGCAATTATCCTATACTTATTTGATATTTTCATTCTATGATTTATGCATAAGAAATATCAAACATTTGTACATACCATGGCATGAAAGATAGATTTCCAAAGTACTCTTAGGCATTTGTAGTCTATACATCACAAAAATACCATGTGACACTGGAACAATTTGAGTGTATTATTCTATCTTGTATTTTTTAATACTATTCCAACCATGTACTATGAATTGGATTAAGAAACCTATTGATATATACTAATAGATATTGTTCCCTATAACTTAATCTACTACTTAAGTCATCTTTAGAGAATTTATTTAGCCTTATATAACCATAAGACTAATCACCTATTTTCCATATATTGTTAAATATATCTATCTTGGAAAACTACATCACTACCACTAACATCTTATAGACACCTTGTGATATTTTGTTTTAAAAGAATATTCCAGGACCATTATACTTGTTTCAACCCATAAATAGATCCTTGAAACTTGTATTCCATATTGGCTTTCTTTAATGTCACCAAACTTTTTGGTTATGTCATATAGACATGTACCATATAGTAACCTCCAAGGGTGATGAATTTGACATATGTTTCCTAATATAATGATCATAGTAGTTATGATGTGTATAATTAAAATTGATTTAAGAATGATGGCTTGGTATAACCAGTCAAGTATTAAAATTGATTTAAGAATGATGTTTAATCCATCTTTGAAATCATGTGAACTTTTCAGTCATATTTATCTATAACTTACTGCACCTTGTAGGATTTATTATTCTTATTGAATAATATATAAATCATTATGATAAATATAAAACCACCTCTATGGTTTTTAATTTCCTACATAGTATATGTCTCTGGAATAATTCCTCATACTAACACTTGCGGAGTTTAATGTTCTCATGAAAAATTGTGTATCTAGAGGCAAGATTTAACTAAAGTATTTCTTTATCCCTGTAATGACACAAAAATTTTATAATGGAAATTCTTTTTCAAATGAATAAATTAAGTAATATAGTTATAGAATTTACATGTGCTGCTTTAACTATTTTGGACTACTATAAAATATATCTTGTTAGATTTAAATGGCTATTAATTATCTTAACCATTGATAATATAGTTGATGTACAATGACCGTTATGATTAATATATATTAATGGTTATGATAAAATCCAATTGACTCAGATGGAATAAGTGATGACCTCAACTAGTAGGATTGTACCCTATGAAGCTCATTTATCAGAGATTCCAAGGGAGATAAAATCACTAGGATTTTCCCTTAACCAAGCCCAATCCAAGATCCAATAACTAAAGCCCAAGATAAACCATTTAAGGGATAAGTTCAAGATTACTGAGATCACAACCCAAAAAATATTTACCAAACCACCCCAATAAAACACTACCATCACACACCTTACCCTTAGGTCATAAACTGATGTAATACGTGTTGTAATAGTGGGTATCCTATACCCAACTTAAGTAGTATTTTATGGTTACCATATCACATATACAATGATTTACACATGATTCACTCTTACCATGATAGTGTTTATATTTGTGCATACACTATTTATATGGTAATGTTTATAGATTATTTATCACATCAAAAGGTTATAGCAGTTCCTGGGTTATAATCAGGAACTTGAGATACTATGATATTAATCTTAAACATATATCCTATGGTATAGATACATTATTATGACTGGAAATAGATGATATCTAACTATTAGGTACTGGGGGATCATAAGAGTTGAGACTTCTTTTTAAAAAGTTCTCACTTGGTGATCTCGAGTACATGAGATCATGAGGACTAACCTGCTAATAGGAACACCACATGTTTTAGGTGTCATTGGTAGATCCTATCTATGAACACATGTAATGGTCTTCTAAATTGAGATTATTATCAGTGTATACTATTTGATTGCGTACTTTGATGTAAGGAAAAACTATAGCAATGAAGACTTAGTGAGGAAGCTTGTGTTGGGCACGTCATTGGTAATTATTCATTGATTGAATAATCAAGATAGAATTTTATGCTTCCTATAGGAAGAGGTATCTCAAGCCTAGTTGATTAGGAACCTTTACTAAATCCATGACCATGGTAGAATAAGGTAAGTTTATCGAGTAAGTTCAATGAATAATAAATCAATAAAGGATGATGACACAAAGTGTGCGCACTACTTCATGAGATATCATGAGCCAAAGATATTATATTATAATGTGTGTGTTTGTAGAAAGGTTGTCACTGTTATAAATAATTATTCTCTATTTAGGGGTCTTGATGGGTTGCTAGACTCCACTCCTGGTATGTGAATGGAATTCACTACTATCAAGATAAGGTCCTAGAGAGATACACACAATAACATATTCAAAAGTCTTCCCAACTATGATAAATAGAAGTTTAGGACATATTGGAATATGTACTAAGATATACGATTTCCAATGAATAAATAGATTCATATTAATTGAGTTTATAATAATTAGTATTGAATTTATTTATTTAAATTATTTACAAGTATTAAATAAAATACATGAAAATATTATATGATTGAATATTATTTTAATATTCACGATTCATTTAATATTTATGGGAATGATGAGTCAAGTTAATGGATTGATTTTATCATTTAATATATTTATTATATTATAAGAAAGTGATAAAAATAGAAACAATTTTTAGGACCTAGTTAGTTGGCCATAAAAAATTATTTATGGTTTATTTAGTGAGAAGTAAATATTTGGGTATCAGGGAGATAATTCCTAGTATTTATCGATTCACTATAAAAGAAGGAGATGGATCTCATGGAATATACTATTCACTACTCAAATGGTGAGAGACTCTCTCTCCTCTCTCTCCCAATTCTTGGAGAGGGATGATCTCATTCTAAGAGTTCAATCACATTTCTTCTTCACAGATCGATGAAATGGAGCAGCAATGATCATCGAGATGTCAAAGGAATTATCAGAACTCTATGCTAGCACCCATATTCCA
Organism: Viscum album; assembly: GCA_963277665.1. NCBI lineage: Eukaryota > Viridiplantae > Streptophyta > Magnoliopsida > Santalales > Viscaceae > Viscum > Viscum album. Next base: position 514,382,328 of record OY728137.1, on the reverse strand, counting down.
ATGATTGATGCTAGAATAGGATTTTGAAGCACGTGTGGATGATATAGAGGAATTTAAATTCTGATCCTTCGAGCAATTATTTCTGGAGTAGAGCAGATGTTGATTGTGACTTTGGACCAAAATACGTATTCTTCAGTTTAATTTTGTGCTTAAATTATTTATGAAAAGATCCACAGGTTGTAACTGAGAAGCACTTTGCTAGAAATGGTGTGATCTCGAGTACATGAGATCATAAGGACTAACCTACTAATATGTTAATTTTTATAGAAATTTGTGTTGATATTTGTGCATCCACTATTTATATGGTAATGTTCATAGATTATTTTTCATATCAAAAGGTTATAGCAGTTCCTAGGTTATAATGAGGAACTCAAGATACTATGAAATTAATATTAAACATATGTACTATGGTCTAGATACATTATTCTGACTAGAAACGAATGATATCTGACTATCAGGTGCTGAGGGCTCATAATAATTGAGAATTTTTCTTATAAAGTTTGCACTTGGTGATCTCAATTACATGGGATCATGATGACTAACCTGATAATAGGAACACCACATGTTTTAGGTGTCATTGGTATTTACCATCCATGAACACATATAATGGTCTTCTGACTTAAGATTATTATCAGTGTATACTATTTGATCACATACCTTAATGCAAGGAAAAAACTATAGCAATGAATTTGTAGTGAGTTAGCTTGCATTAGGCACGTCATTGGTAATTTTACATTGATTGAATAATCAAGATATAATTTTTTGCTTCCTATAGGAGGAGATATCTCAGTCCTAGTTGATTAAGATGGTAGTACCTTTACTAAATCCATGAGCATGTTAGAAGAAGTTAAGTCTGACCAATAAGGTCAATGAATAATAAATAAAGGATGATGACACAAAGTGTGCACACTACTTTAAGAGATATCATGAGGCAAAAATATTATATTACAAGGTGTGTGTTTTTAGGAAGGCCTTCATTTCTATGACCACTCCTTATCTCTCTAGGGGTCTTGATGGGTTGCAAGAATCCACTCTTGGTTTATGAATGACATTTAATGCTATTGAGATAAGGGCCTAAAGAGATACACATAATAGAATATTCAAAAGTCTACCCTACTATGATGAATAGAAGTTTATGACATGGTGGGCCCCACCATGGGGTCTAGGATATGTTTGAGGATATATGATTACCAATGAATAAATAACTTCATATTTTTTGAGTTTAAAATAATTATTATTGAATTTATTTATTTAAATTATTTATAAGTATTAAAGAAAATACATGAAAAATATTATATGAATGAATATTATTTTAATATTTAGGATTAGTTTAATATTCGTGGGAATGATGAGTCAAGTTAATGGATTTATTTTATCATTTAATATAATTATTATATTATAATAAAGTGATAAAAATACAAACAATGTTTACGACCTAGTTAGTTGGCCATAACACATCATTTATGGTTAATTTAGTGAGAAATAAATATTCGGATATCAGGGAGATAATTCTTAGTATTTATTGATTCACTATAAAAGGAGGAGAGGGCTCTCATGACATATACTATTCACTACTCAAATGGTGAGAGCCTCTCTCTCCTCTCTCTCCCAATTCTTGGAGAGGGATGCTCTTATTACAAGAGTTCAATCACATTTCTTATTCACAGATCGATAGAATAGAGCAGTGATGATCATCGAGATGTCAAAGGCATTGTAAAAACTCTACGCTAGCACCCATACTCTGATAATTGATTCTCCCATAGGATTTTAAAGCACGTGTGGATGATCTAGAGGGATTTAAATTCGGATCCTTTGAGAAATGATTACCATAGATGAGCAGATGTTGATTGAGAATTTTTACCAAAAGAGGTATTCTTAAGTTTAACTTTTTTGCTTAAATTATTTATGGAAAGATCTATGGGTTATAACTGAGAGTTACTTCATCAGCGATGATGTAGTTACGTTAATCACCAATAAATTTTTTTATATTCTTGATTTTTGGGGTTTCTACTTTGCACCCAGTACCAAAAGTTGGTATTAGAGGGGTGCATGCAAATTTTAATTCGAGAAAAAAAATTAATTTTCATTAAATTTTGAAGAGGGAATCATATGGTCCCAATGACATAGATGGAGATTCAATACGATATTGAATGGTCAAGTTTCATTCATATGAAGTTTTTAATACGTATTGAAATCAATTTTTTTTGGGCATAATTTGAAGAAAGTATATAATAAATATATGTTGTTTTATATCCGAAGACAATCAATGAGACATTTTTCTGGAGAAACCCCTAAATATTCTCTAGTTTCTAATGTCTAGTGGATGAAACAGTAATTTTTGGCCAGATTATGATTTTATCTAGAAAACCATTAATTTATTTGATATTTGTCTCATGTCTAAGACTACAGGCTTAAGAAAATCACAGTCACAAACAAAAAATTAATTGGGGTGGGGGAATCTACTAGATAAGACCAGATAAAAAACAATTATTATAATAATATTTGGAAGGGGGAGGTGGGGTTTTCAAATAAATTAGGGAAATAATGTAAAAAAATGAAAAGTCAAAGTGATGGAGATGTCGGCTAGACCCATGGGCCAACAATAAGATTTTTTTTAAAAAAAGGCAGGGAATGCTTCTCTAAGAAGCTAAGAAAAAAAAAGCAATATTTTTTTAAAAAGGGATGACCTTTCACCTTATGTGGGCACACCTCCTTCCCCGGTGACTTACCATCGTCTCAACCACATTGAACCAACACGAGAGGCCTCCTAATTCTAGATGCTATCCTGACCACTGACTATCCAATACCCTCTGGCTGACTTAACCTCCTCTGCTTAGGTGCTCTGTCACAACCCGTCCTGTTATCGGCTATTGTGGCCTCTCATTGTTCCACCACCCTTTGGCTGCCCGAACCCCACCACCACCATGACCCGCCCCACTGACGTACATAATATGATGACCACCCTCACTCGATCCACCTCCCATCCTCACCAATCTCTACCTCCTCACATGGACACTGCAACCCCCTGCATTGGTCTACCAAAACCAGTCCCCCTGTCACACAACATGTTGCAGATGATCCCCCCATTCCATGATTGCCCTACCTTTTTACATGTAAATATGAAAGATGGATAACAATATTTAAATACATCCAATTATTATATATTTATCAACCATTTAATCAAATTTCATTTAAGATTACACAATAAGAAGTCTAGATAAAAGGAATCATTTTCTTTTAGGTAAAGGTCCACCAAGGTAATAAGAACTTACAGAAAGTTTTAGTTCTTATGGTGAACAAGTTGAAAGACAAGGAAAAAAGGCCAATGTAAAGTATGACACCAAAAGTCACATTCATAATGTCCTTCAAATAAAATAGTTTGGTCATCATACAGATGGTTATTTTCTTTTTACATCATGAAATAAGTCTATGGAAGATTAAATGTTATGAACTAAATTAAAGAATCAAGTAATCGCTTCTTCTTCAGGTATATTCATCAATTGTAAGTAATGTTTTTATTTTAATTCTCTGGTATTAAATATAATATATCTATTACTTATGTGTATTTAAATAAAATAACCAAGTAAGAAAATAAATAATACAAGATGTAATATGTGTTCTCCAAGTGTCCAAGAAAGAGTGATACCTAATTCAGTAGTGAGAAGTACACATCATCTAGTTTCCAAGTAAATGGTTAAAGTAGAAATTTTATTGAGTATAACCAAAAAAATTATCTTATATGTCCATTGGTAGGAGTCATTATTCATGTTTAGGAACAAATTTTGTTTGTAGTATCTAATACTAAACTAATAGTTCATTAATGCTTGATTCATTGGAAACATATGATGAATATAAAATATAATACTTTTATAACCAATTGTGGAAAGATAATTATTTTTCATGAAAAACTAAATAGTTTTGAAGGATGTAATTAGTATGGTTTTAGAATTTTGGAGTTAAATACCTTAGGTATTATTGAAACATTTATATAATTATTTTTGGATGAAGAAACCTTTAAAAATAAAGGTAATTCATAAATATTTTGGAAATTTTTCATCTAGAGAGCATGAACTATTCCAAGGTTAAGCTAGTGGTAAATATACTTCATAAGATCCCTTTATTTGTTGTTTAAGGAATGTGAAAGTAAAGTATGATATATTCAAGGTTATAATATATGAGTTTCTTGAGGCTCATATGCCATAGAATATCTTGACCAATAATTCATCAATTAATATAATATAACATGGAGTAACTCCTAAACACACATGTCCTTATACACATCAAGTTTATGGTGTTAGTTAGGGGATTGATGATAAGTCTTACATGTTAATATTGATCAATAAAATGTATCATGGATTAATTACTAAACACACATTTCCATATACACATCAAAACCATAATGTAAATAAAATGAGTATCAATGTTGAGACTAACAATAATTATAGAAACTTCCATTATTTTTTGAGAGATGCGTCATAAATAACAGTATTATCCCACAACCACATGACAACTATCATGAAAAATGGATATTATATGAGTTATAGTATGATTGAAATACACTATGTCATAATAAAACGTGTTTGGATGCAAATATATTTTTATAGATATAAAAAAACACACATCAAGAAAAACACATCATAGTTAATATCCTAAAGTTATAAGGATATTAAATAAACCCCTAAGATAAAATTGTTATAGTCAAGTGATAGAATATATTTTTATAAAAGGGTGAAAATATCTAATTAAGATAGTGGGAGAAAGATTTACTTGGGCTTAGTCAATTCCAAAGATGCACACATAGTTGACATAGGAACAAGTTACATAAGATCTTGTAGAAAAGGAATGTTCCAGAGACACATACCATGTAGGAAGGTTAAAACTACAGTGGTGATTTTATATTCACTATAGCCAGTGATATAATATTCTTTGAGAATAAAGAATCTTATAAGTAAGAAATAAATGGTAACAAACTAATATTAATGAGATCAACTAAAATTCTATAATGGATTCAATGTATCAAAGTGCAGAGGCTTGTTATTTTGAATATTGTGGTGGGTATTCAAGTTAAACTACACATGGATAATACAAGTAGGGTACCAATAAGTCTAAATTGGTAACACCAAGTTGTTATGTATGAATATATTATAATTTTATTTATCACAAATACTTTTTATGATAATTTTATTGATCATTGGATGTCAAGACCACTAATAATAGGCGATGTATATACGATGCAACTAGAAAGGGATAATGACACCATAGGATTCAAATAAGGAGTGAAAGTTACTAAAATCCAGTTTAGGATTAAATTAAGTAATATAATCATAGAATATTTATTTGGAATGAATTTTTAAAATGTACTTACAAGAGGTTAGTGTGAGAACCACTATTTTCCAAGTAAAATATGTTTGATAACATATGGGAAAAAACTATCAGTCTTATAGTTATTCAAGACTATAATGAAAGAATCTCTCCAAATATTAACTTAAAGTAGAAACCAAAGTTATAGGGAACAAGATGTACTGAGGTAGATCTAACTAAATTTTAAACTAAGTCAAAGTACATATACTAACATGGTATTGATAAAATAAAAATTAGTACAGTTTGAGAGAGAATTGTTACCAATGTTACATGGCATAAATCTCTCAAAGTAGACATTTATGGGACATAGGAGGAGATTAATGTGATGAGTTAAATTCTATAAACTTATATGATGAATTAATCATGTATTACATGATATTCACAAGAAATGATATTTCCAATATAAACTTTATGATTGTAAAATATTTTTTATATCTAGGAGAACTACATGGGAAGAAGTTAGAATTATCTGATTGTACTTGAGGATGTATAAGGGATATGTCCCTGGTATGTATAGAGGGGATACTAGTTATAAGGGGACATATAACATTCTTCCTTTAGATCGATATGATATAATATGAAAATTATGCTAAGGTAATGAGAAAGTTAAGCTCATTCAACTCATTGGTAGCCATATTTACAAATACCAAGTACGTTTCGACTTCTAATGTAGTGAAAGAAGAAATATAAAAATGAAATGATCTATTTTAGTTCTTGAAATCACACCTGGTAAGTAAATTTTTATCATTTTGATAATTATACTACAAGTACTAGCTAAGATGTAAAGTTTAGACAGTGAAGAAATGGATATATAATTGTGGTTTACATCTCTTGAGAAGTCTTACTCAAGAAGGTGAGGTATTAGATAATAGAATAACCTTATAGTGGAGGTGTGGTGGGCCTATTACTAAATCCATAACTTAGTATAAACATGATATTATCATGTGAGAGCTAATAGGGTTCATTAGCAAGTTGAATCTAGTGAAAGTAGGAGTGTTGTAATAGTGGGTTCCCTAAACCCAACTTAAGTAGTACATTTAAATTACCATATCATGTATATAGTGAGTTATGTATGGTGAACTCTTACCATGATAGACTGATATTTATGTATCCACTATTTACATGTCGATATTAATAGATTACTTTTCATATCAAAAGGTTATAGTAGTTCCCAAGCTACAGTGAGAAACTCAAGATACCATGAAATTAATCCTAAACATATGTCCTATGGTCTAGATGCATTATTTTGACTAGACATAGATGTTGTCTGACTATCAGGTGCTGGGGATCATAAGAATTGAGACTTCATCTCATGAAGTTTGCACATGGTTATCTTGAGTACATGAGATCACGAGGACTGTCTTTCTAATAGGAACACCACACGTTTTAGGTTTCATTGGTAGTTCCTATAAGTGAACACATGTAATGATATCCTAACTTAAAATTATTATTAGTGTATAATATTTTATTGCTTACTTTTATTCAAGGTAAAAACTATGGTAATGAATTCGTATCGAGGTATCTTGTTCTGGATGCATCATTGGTTATATGAAATTGATTGAATAATCAAGATAGAATTTATCACTTATAATAAGAAGAGATATCTTGTGCCCTGTTGATCTGGATGGTAGTACATTTACTAAATTCAAGTCCATGGTAGAAGAAGGTAATTCTGTCTACTATGGTCAACAAATAATAAATAAAGAAAGGACCATGACACAAAGTGTGCATCATGCTTTATGAGATATCATGAGACAAAGAGATCATATTACTTGAGTGTGTTTGTAGGAAGGTTTTCATTGCTATGACTAATACATATCTCTTCAAGGGACTTGATAGTTTTCTAGAATCCACTCTTGGTATGTGAATGATATTTACTACTATGGGTATAAGGGCCTAAAGGGTCACACACAATAGCATATTCAAAATTCCACCCTATTCTAATAAATAAGAGTTTAGGACATAATGGGACCCACCATGGGGTTTGAGATATGTTTGAGGATATAAGATAACCAAGGAATAAATAAATTCATATAATTCAAGTTTATAATAATTAGTATTGAATTTATTTATTTAAAGTATTTAAAAGTATTAAAGTAAATAAAGTAAAAATATTATAAAAAAATATTATTTTAATATTCAAGTTTTGTTTAATATTTACAAGGATGATGAGTTGAGTTAATGAATCTATTTTATCACATAATATATTTATTATATTACAAGAAAAGGATAAAAATATAAATAACATTTATAATCTAGTTAGTTGGTCATAACACATCATTTATGGTTAATTTAGTGAGAAATGAATATTTGGGTATTAGGGAGATAATTCTGGGTATTTATTGATTCACTGTAAAGGGAGGAGAGAGATCTCATGAAATGTACTTTTCACTTCTCAAATGGTGAGATCAACTCTCTTCTCTCTCTCTCTCGATTCATAGAGAGAGACACTCTCATTCCATGAGCTCATTTTCAATCCTTATTTATAGATCAATAGAAAAGAGTAACAATGATTATTGGGATGTAAAAGGGGGAATTGTAACTCCACAATAACACGATTCTAGCAATATACACCCTCGAAGGCTTTCAAAGCATGTGTGGATGATCTAGAGGGATTCAAATTAGAATAATTTTAGCAACAATCACTGACAATGAGCATATATCAATCACGAATTTAGAACGAAAGAGGTATTTCTTCAATTTAATTCTGTGTTTAAATTATTCTTATAAAGATCCATGGGTTATAGCTAGGTATCAATTCACCAGTGAAGATGTAGTTACATCAATACCTAGTGAGAAATTTTAAATTCTTAATTTTTGGGGTTTCCATTACACACCTGGTTCCAACAATTGGTATCATAGGGACATGTGAAAATTTAAGTAAAAAAAAAATTAATTTGCATTAAATTTTGTATAGGGGGTCATCATGGTCCCAACGTCATAGATGGTGATTCAATCCATTATCATATGGCCACATTGCAGCCAACCAAAGTTTTTAATAAGGATTTAAATCAAATTTTTTGTGGGTATAATTTGAAGAATGTATATATATAAATATATATTGTTTTATATATAAATATTGTAAATAAGGTGTTTTTCTAATGAAAACTCTAAATACTAGCCATTTTCCAGTGCCTGTTGGATGGAATAGTAATTTCCGACTAGTTTATGATTTTATCTAGAAAACCATTAGTTTATTTGATCTTTATCTCAAGCCTAATACTATATTCTTAAGAAAAAAAATACACAAATAAAAAATTAATTGGGATGGGGGCATACACCAGATAAGATAAGATACAAAAGATTATTTTAATAATATTTTTAAGGGGACGGTGGGTTTTTTCAAACAAATAGAAGAAATAACATGAAAAAAAATATAAATTCATATTTTTGGGGATGTCAGTTAGACGCATTGGCCAACAAAGAGAAAAGTATAAAAAATTTAAAAAACTAGACTTGGAAAGATTATCTAAGAAACTAAGAAAAGAACAACATTTTTGTAAAAAAGGGAGGACCTTCTCCCTATATGGATGCACCTCCTTCCCCTGAAACCCACCACTACCATGCCCACCTTGACTGCCTTGAGATGCCTCTAGTGCCCGAACACCCTCCTGAAAACTACCCGTCTACCATCCTATGACCGTCTCGGCCTCCCCTTCTTAGGTTCTCTACCACGACCTATCCCGATGTTGGCTTCCATTGCCTCTCATAGATCCGTCGAACATTGGATACCCAAACCCCACCACCACCACGATCCATCCCACCGACATCCCTTGTCCAAATACCAACCTTGACCAAGCCACCTTATAGCCTCACCGACCTATCCCTACTCACCCGGACACCACCACCCCCTGTGCCGGTCCGCCAATATCGGTACCCCTATTGTACAACCTTTCATGGATGGCACCCCCTCGTGCCACGATCACCTAACTTAGTAATAGATGATAAGGGTTCTACTAAACCTGATTCAGGTTTGAGAGGGTCCTTCCTAACTTAAAATGCGTCTACGTGGGTATTTCTCCATCCAGAATGGGTTGGGGAGGGTCCTTCCCAAGCTGTCCAGCCCTATCCAGCTCTATGGGGATCAAAGAAAAAAGGTAAATAAATAAATAAATAAATAAATAAATATATATTATAATTTATTTTAAAAAATTAATTAATTTAAAACATAATATCTCAAAATTAAGTTAGATTTTTAGAATATAATTAAGTTAATTAATGGGACCGAATGACGTAAATTTTGAATTAAAATATAAGTGAATTATTTTTATTTATTAAAATAGTCCTTGAAAATAATTTATTACAAGTTTAACTTTTGTTTCTACATTTAATTAATATACACGAGTTTAATGTGTATCGAATGATCATGAGCCATAGACTGACCAATTCATGTTTGGTGTTTATTTATTTAATTATTTATTGTAATGCATGGTTTCTAATAATTATTGACAATATGCGCACTGTCTATTTCATTTTTATATGTGTAGGGGTATGCATGACCAAATAAAAAATATTTATCTATATTTTTTATTCCCAATATTTACTCTCCTACATGAAAGTATTTTTATATAATTATGAGGTTGAGAAATGACATACTTCACATCGATATTTGGTGATGCACTAGATAAGAGTTTGACATATTGGTTGGGTGAGCACTGTAACTCAAGTAACATGCGTATCGACTCAAGAAGTTACCCCTAGGGTCTAGATTGATCCATTTTCACTCTACGTCAACCATTAGTATCAGCTCATGACCATGACATTTAATTTTAATTACACATGATTTATTATTTTATGTATGTGTGTAACATGCGTATCGACTCAAGAAGTTACCCCTAGGGTCTAGATTGATCCATTTTCACTCTACGTCAACCATTAGTATCAGCTCATGACCATGACATTTAATTTTAATTACACATGATTTATTATTTTATGTATGTGTATTTTTTATGTGTGATCACATAGAATAATAATAAATCATGCACAAATAAAATGAGCATGTCACGAGATGAATGTTTTTCTATTTATTTCATATTCAGTTATGAGTGTAATCACATAGTATGTGAATATCAGATAGAAAATGAGTTCATTATTTAAGATATAATATAAAACCCCTCAAAGAAATATTAATTCGTAATGCTTTCCATCACTCAAATTTGAACAAAACCGGGTGTACGAGCTGCTTATTAGCCAAAGTTGAGGGTACCTCCTACTAATGGGGAGTTCTTATGAGAGTAATGAGTTCAATTAACTAAAGTTGGTAGAAAAGAATTATCCACAGATAGATTTATACCACTTTATAGGAAAAGTGTTGATATAATAAAGGTTACAATTATAAGAAGTTGAGACTTAACTCAATAGTTCAAGGAACCATGATTCAATATAGTTGGACAATCTAATGCCTACCTAGAAACTCCCCAAGAAGTGGAATAACCAAAGATTGTAGACTATGTGGATAGGTTTCATGGATCCTTACCACTATAATAATAAATATACTGGTCATTAAAAATCTATTAGTGAGGGATATTAGAGTTTAATAAAATAGCGGGATACATTTGATGATTAAATTAATTGGTAATGTCTAAACATAAACAAGATAAAAGTATTAAAATTCTAAATTTTATTTTTGTATAAAATGGAAAGTAATACCACAAGTACACTATGATAACTATTGAAAAAATAACATGTCCAAACTGGCATGAGTTTCCAATTGTAGTATCGGTGCTTGTAAAAAATACTATGATATAGGAAATTCAAGGTTTTGGAGTCCCCAATACTTATTAATCCACCTTAGGAAGCAAGGGTGAGACAAATTATTATAGGAGGCTCATACATAATGCATATAATGGTTATGTAATAATTATATAATCAATATATGATATGAGTTGTAGAGACAACATCATGACATGAATGCTTTCACAAGTAGTCTCATCTCCAAGAAGCTTGTGAGGAGAAAGTGAAGCGAGATATGAATGGGTGATGATTACACTGGTTACATGTAAATATGAAAGATGGATCATGAACCTTCAATACATAAAATTTTTATATATTTATCACCCATTTACTATAGTTTCATTTAATATTACAAAATGATAAATCTAGAGAAAAAGCATTATTACCTTTTAGGTAAATATTCCCCCTGTCAATAAGAACTTATAGAAATTTTTATTTATTATAGTGAAAAAGTTGAAAGATAAGGTGAAAAGGACAATGGAAAGTACGACACCAAAAGGAACATTCACAATTTACTTCAAAGAAAAGTGGTTGGTCATCATACAAGAGGTTATTTTCTTTGTACATAATGAAATAAGTATATATAAGATTAAATGATATGAACTAAATTAAATAAGTAAGTAATCACTTCTTCTTCAGGTATATTCATCAATCACAAATAATATTTCTATTTTACTTATTGGGTGTTAAATACAATATTCCTATTACATATGTGTACTTAAATATAGTAACCTAGTAATAAAATAAACATTCCAGAACATAAGGCATGTTCTCTAAGTGGCTGATAAAGGGTGATTCCTAAGCTAGTGGTGAGAATTACACAACTTCTAGTTTCCAAGTAAATGGATCTAGTAGAAATTTTATTGAGTATAACCAAAAAATTTATCTCATCTATCCATTGTAAAAAATGATACATTATTATAGTTTAGGAATTAATGATTTTTGTAGTGTCTAATAATAAAATAATAGTTCATTAATTCCTGATTCATTGGAAACATATGATAAATATAAATATATTACTTTTATACTCAATTGTGGAAAAATAATTATTTTTCATGAAAAATTAAATAATTTTCAAGGACATACCTAGTATGGTTTTAGATTATTTGGAGTTAAAGAACTTGGGTATTATCAACACACTTATGTATTAAGTTTTAGATGAATAAACCTTTATAAATAAAGGTAAGTCACAAAGCTTTTGGAATTTCTTTAGCGAGAGATCATGAACTATTATAAGGTTAAGATTGTGGTAAATATAATCCATAATATTCCTTTAAGTTTTGTTTAAGGAATGTGAAAGTGAATCATTCTATACACATGGTAAGAAGATATGAGTTACTTAAGGTTTATCTTGACCAAGCATTCATCAATCAATATAATATAGCGTGGAGTAACTTGTAAACACACAATTCCTTATACACATCAAAGATATGGTGTTAGTAATGTGAAAAATGATAAGTCTTACTTGTTAACATTGATCAATAAAATATAGTGTGGATTAATTACTAAATGAACATTTCCTTATACACATCAAAACCATGATGTAAGTAAAAGTAATATCAATTTTGAGACTAATAATCCTTATAGAAACTTCCATTATTCTTTGAGAGATTCTTCGCAAATAAAAGTATAATCCCATAACAATATGACAAGAATCATGAAAAATGGATATCATATGAGTTATAATATGATGTAAATATATTATTTCATAATAAAATGTGTTTGGATGCAAAGAGTTTGTTATGGATAGAAATAAACTTGCATCAAGAAAAATAAAAAGTGCATATTAGTTAATATCCTAAAGTTATAAGGATATTACATAAATCACTAAGATAGAAACGTTATACTTAAGTGCTATACTATATTTAAATATAAGGGTGAACATCTCTATTCAATATAGTGGGTTCAAGATTGACTTGGTTTTAGTCAATGCTAGTGATTCCCAAAATAGTCGACATAGGAACAAGTTCTATAAGAGCCCATAGAAAAGGAATGTTCCTAAGACACATAATGTGTATGAAGGTTAAAACCATAGTGGTGGTTTTATATTCATTTCATCTGGTGATACATTATTCTTTGAGAATAAAAAATCCTACAAGAAGTAAATTAAAACAATATAAGACTAATGAGATGAATTAAAATTTAACAAAGGATTCTATGTATCAAAGTGCATGGGATTATTATTTTGAATACTATAGTTGGTATTCAAGGGAAACTCTACATGGATAGTACAAGAGGGGTACCACTAAGGCTTGATTAGAAACACCAATTCATTAGGCCTAAATCCATTATAATATTACTTGTCATAGATACTTTTTATAATCATTTTATTGAGCATTAGATGTCAGGACCACCGATTATGGAAGGTGTCTATATGATGCAACTAGAAAGTGATAGTGACACCATAGAGATTCAATAAGTTGTGAAAGTTACTAATATATAATTTAGGATTAGAGTAAGCAAAAAGATTATATATTATTCATTTGGAATAAATTTTTTCCATGTGTCTAGAAGAGTTTAGTGGGAGCTCCATTGTTTTCTTAGTAAAATATGGTTGGTAACATATAAAAAAATATTGGTCTTATAGTTAGTCAAGAATAGAATGAAATAATATCTCCATAGATTGACTTAAATTAGAAACCAAAGTTCTAGGGAACAAGATATACTAAGGTATATATATCTATTGCTTAGACCAAGTCAAAGCACATATACTAACATGGTATTGATAAAATACAAGTTGGAATAGTTCAAGATAGAATTGTTACCAATGTCACATGGTATAAATATATAAAAGTAGACAAGTATGGGATATAGGAGGAGATTAATGTGATGATTTGAATTATATATGCTTCAACGATGGATCAATCACATATTCCATGATATTTATAAGAAATGATATTGCAAACATAAACTTTATGGTAGGAAAATATCAGTTATATCTAGGATAACTACATAAGAAGAAGTCATAAATATATGATTATACTTGAGAAATTATAAGGGATATGTTCCTATTATTTGGAGAGGAAGGGATATTAGTTATAAATAGAAATAAAATAGTCTTCCTTTTGATTGATATGATCTAATATCATAGTCAGGATAAGGTAATGAGCTAGTTACGCTCATTCAACTTAGCGGTAACCATATATATAAACACTAAGTATGTTTATGCTTCTAGTATAACCAAAGAAGAAGTGAAAAAATGTGATGATTTTTTCCAGTTCTTGTAATTGCACCTCGTAAGTAAAGTTTTATCATTATGATAATTATACTAATAGTACTATCCAAGATTTAAATTTTAGATAGTGAAAAAAGGATATATACTTAGGGTTTAAATCTCTTGAGAATCCTTACTCAAGAAGGTGATGTCGTAGATAACAGAATAGCCATACAGTGGAGATGGGTAGGCCCGTGACTAAATCCATAACTCAAAAAAACACATGATATTATCATATGTGAGATAACAAGGTTCATTATCAAGTTAGATATAGTGAAAGTGGGAGCATTTTAATAGTGGGTTCCCTAGAACCAACTTAAGTTGTACTTTTTGATTACTATATCATGTATGCAATGAGTTATGCATGTTGAACTATTACAATGATAGTGGTGATATTTTTTGAATTTACCATTTACATGGTAATGTTAATATATTATTGGTTGTTTCAAAATGTTATAAAAATTACGACACACGCCTGTCATGGGGCATGGTCAAAAGAAATTATAATTTTTCCCAGTGCAGCACAGTGGTTGACTAGGGTCATCTCACTTGAGGAGACTTCTCAGTTTGGTTCACTTACTTTATTTTATTAACCTAAACTACTTCTTTTTATGGTTTAATAATTTTAATATAACAATGATAAACATTTTTTTGTGTTTTAAATATTTAGAACAAATGACATGAAAAAATGTTAATTTAAACTATCATGCAATTTCTAGACAAAACGAGTTAAGGAAGATAAGACATGGTCTTGGGTTCAGTTTTGGATTCAATCATCATTCACTTTTATATGTTTGATTTATGTTTAATAATACAAACATGAAATATAAGATTTGAACTATTATTCTTCATTTATAAATTGTGAAAATCAATAAATGCCTAAGCAATATCAATTCCACCTCCTCCTTTAATCAAGTTTTATGACACATATTGGTCTAGTATGTGCCATCTTCCAAGACCCAGCTCAATCAATGATGTTTTAACCATTGATTAGATTAACTATATCATATGAATAAATAACCAATGGAGAGAGGGAAAATTAATTAAACAAAAGAATATAATAGATTGAGTTTCATGTAATTGGTGGGAATTCACCACATAAGGGACATTCTCTTCACCCATGCATGCTACTCAAATCTATTACAAACTTAAAATAAACTTTAAAGAAAATTCAAGAACACATTAAACTCCCCCCTGACCAAGCCTCAGGGTCAACCTCTCATTTTTGACAGTAATAGATCACAATGGTGGATATGGGAAGAAGAGAAGAAAATAAAAAGAATAAGGATAAGGAAAAATAAAAGATTAAATTAAAAAGAATGGGGGTGAGAGAATAAAAGAATAAAATAAAATAGAATTGGGATGGAAGAGAGAGGTAAAAAAATAAAAATAAGATAAAAGAAGAATAAAAGAAGAAATAAAATATATAATTTATAATTAATTTTAAAATAATAATAATAATATTAATATGAATAATAATATAAGAAGAATTAGAATAAGAAGAGAGGATGGAGAAGGATGGTGGAAAAAAAATTAAAAACATATAAATTAATTATTTAACTAAGATAAGAATTAAAATTAAAATTTAAAATAAAATATACAACCAAAAAAATAAATAAATAAAAAGAGAACAAAAATTAATAAGAATAAATGGGGGGGGGGAGAATATGGTGTAGCGTGGCGCCTTGGTAGAGTTTTCCTCCTCGGCGGTCGACTGATGGTATGAGATCTGGAGGTAAGGCTCCTTTATATAGAAAAGGGGTAAGTGGATAGACCTTAATGACATCAACATATCCCTTAAATAAATGATGAGATCTTGGTGAATTTAAATCACCCTAATAACCATGGTGAATGAAGATACTTTGTGGAATGAATGCAGATTTAAATCACCCAATGGAACTAGGTTAATCATTCTTCAACGTGAAAGAAACCACATAGGTGTCCTCAGTGAGGTGGAAGTGGTGAGAAAGTGGTTGGTGGGTGATCAATAGTGGCCGATGGATCTTGAGAAGTGGTGGAGAATGAGGTTCTTCATGGGATGTTCTACATGGAAGGTGGTAGTAATGGAGGTGGCCAAGCTATGGAGAATGGTGGGGCGTCGGTGACTGCATGCATGTAGTGGCACTCAACGGAGGCGGAGAGAGGAGGGGAAAAGTGGAAGTGGAAAGGGGTGATTCTAGGCATTGTGATCCCTGATGGCATGGAGGTGTGACAATGGATGCTCGATCAGCGATGCTCGATGGTTCATGGACATGGTGGAGGTGGCATCAGCAATCTCTGGGTGCAATAGGTGGTGTGGGAATGTATGGAAGACAACAGAGATTGGTGGTGGTAGCATGCATGGATAAAGGTGAAGAAGTGGGGAGAAAATGGTGTCCAGTGATGCCATGTGGCAGTGCCGTTGTGGATACATACTTTTAGTGGATGCATTAATGCAGTTGCTACATAAGATGGGTGCATGCAGTGGTTGTATACATATGGTGGCTGCATTCATGCGGTGGCATCATGAATATGGTGGCGGAGAGCGGTGATGCATGCATGGGGTGGTGGAGAGAGGCGGGCGACGGTGAATGTATGAGGTGGAGGTGAGTGGTGTGCGTTAGTGCATTCCTGGGTGACAATGAGTGGCGAGTGGCGGTGCATGTATGGGGTGGAGGGCCTACCTACTAGCCTATTTTTTACATAAACTCTATTAAAAGAGTTATCCAAAAAAAGAGAACTTTCAATTTCAAAACCATATTACATGATTCAAATTCCAAATTTAAAACATTATCTTTTTATTCATTTAAAACAAAATTTTCATTCCCTAATTAAAATTAAACATTATTTAATAAATCATTGAAAAACATGGATTTTAACATTGAAAAATACTTAAAACCATTGAAATTTGAATAAAAATTTTCACATAATTTTAGTATCTCAAATACCCTGACACTTAAAACCATGCTTTTACTCAAGCATAAAATCTCATCAAGGAGTTAAAGAGGGCACCAATGCTATCAGTATTCAAATTTCAAAGCAATAAAATCAAATGATTATCAATTTTAAATCAAAATTTAAAAATTCACATAAAATACCAATTCAATTTCTCCTTTTTCAAAGGAATAATCAAATCAATCATTTTACTCTTCCCATTTAAAAATGATGGAACTTCTCTTATAATTCATTTATGTTCCTTAATTCATAATTATTAAACATTCCAAATCATGATTTGACTCACTTTTAAATATTTTCACGCATCACTAATGATCAAAATTTAATTAGAGCTATTATCATATCATGAATACATTCTCCTTACCCATAAGCATGTAAATGAACCACTTTCTCCACTTTGTAAAGACAAAAGGCACATAAAATCATGTGGGCTTTCAATTCAGGATCAAATGTTTCTAAAGCTTATGGTTGATAGTATTTGATGTTTAAAAAATATGGCTCAAAGAGGAGATTTATCTCTTAAATCATAAAGAATGATATTATAAGTAAAAGTTTAATGAAATTCTACCCTTCAAATTCTATCAACTTCTAACTTCCCCAAAGATCAAAGTAAATACCATGATCAAATTTAATCATAATAAATGATTTGTACACACTCCTGAAATTTTCTTTTATTTTTAGACTTTTTTTTTTTATTTTTCAAAGAACATTTTAACTTTTTTCTTCAAAATTCATGATTAGATTAAACCTCACATCCAACAAATTACATGTATGATAAAAATCGTAGGTCCAATAATGGTATTTTTTGGTTTTACCAAATCACAACCCATTTTTTCTTTCATTTTTAGTTCTTTTTGTCATTTCCATTTTTTTTAAATTCAAGAGGGGAAACAATGAAGTATAATGAATGAATCAATAATATTTTAAAATTACCACAAATAAAACCCTCAAAATTCTTCCATAAAATGAAAATCATCCCTTCCACCATGATTCCCTTCACCCCCACACTTAAAATTAATAATATCATGCAATTACTAAGAGGAGGGTAGGAATGGATAAAAATGGTTTGACACATGGATCATCTCTAACAAGGTCATTCATGGTTTCTAAGGGCTATATAAGGATTGATGTAAAGGTGGTATTTTAAGGATAATTGGGTTTTCAAAAGATTCCTCAATCATTTTAAATGTTTTTTTGTATATTCACAGCTTTGACAAGTTCAAATTCAAGTTCTAGCACATGACATGTCCCAAGATCAGTCAAGAAATATGCTCAAGAATAAATAGAAAGTACTTTTTCTATAAATCCTCTTGGGAATGGATATATGATTTGGGACAATCACTCAAGGTATGATTTAATAATAAAAAATTAATTCACATTAATTATATAAATTAAAAGCATGATGAATGGTTGGAAATATCATTTATTTGAATCGATCAGTTCCCTTAAATCATGAGTCCTCATTTTAATATCCATGCTTCACTTTAATTATTCAATTATACATTTTACTCATTCAATTTCATTAAAATTTAAATCTAAAACATGTAATAATAGAATTTTTAAGAAACTAATGTCTTATAGATTAGTCAAGTAAAGCATAAATCCAAGTGTGATATACAATTTTATCTTTAAATATCAAAACAAATTGAGAGGAAAAAATTTAGGGAGTTTATAAGATAAAAATAAAAAAAGAAGGATCATGTCATTAAAGATAAAAAAGATAGGAAGGAGTGGCCTGTATGCTGCACTAATTCTAAGAAAATAAATTGAAATCTAAATTCCTATAAATTAATTGAAAGAGATAATTCTTAGTATGATCCCCCAAGTGGGCCCGAAATTTTTAGTGCCTCCAGAGGGTAGTACCAGATTTTATCCAAAGTCAGATGGTGGATGAAGCTTCTTTGATTTGAACACTACTGGAAAATGGACCTATCCCCATGGTTTTCCCCAAAACCGTGGGGATAGGTACCCCCTATACCCACGGTTTTGGAAAACTGTGGGTATAGGTCAAACCGTGGGTATAGGGGGGTCTATCCCCACGGTTTTCCAAAACCGTGGGGATAGGTCTTAAAAATTGACCTATACCCATGGTTTTCAAAAACCATGGGTATAGGGGTACCTATCCCCACGATTTTGGGGAAAAACATGGGGATATGTCTGGGATAAAAAACCTATACCCACGGTTTTGAAAAACCGTGGGTATAGGTTTCCCATGTGTGCGCGGGAATTTTTTTTTCCGCGGGAAGGAACTTTTTTTTGGTGGGAGTTCTATACCCACGGTTCTTCCCTCTATACCCACCGTTTATATAACAATATTTAACTAAATGTAAATATATATACACATAATTGATGGTAGGGAAGTGGTTAGATGCGGTACTTTGTAGTGAAGAGGTCGTGGGATCGAAACCCACCTGCGACATTATTTTAGGATCTATACCCACGGTTTTGAAATCGTGGGTAAAAGCCATTGACACTGTGGAAATTGGGAATGTTTTGTTGACACGGTGACAGAACACCTATACCCACGGTTTTATAAAACCGTGGGTATAGGATGGGGACCTATACCGACGCCGTTCCAGCCCACGGTTCCCAAAACCGTGGATATAGCCTATACCCACGGTTTTGGGGGCTATACCCACGGTTTTGAACCGTGGGTATATGCCATTTTTTCAGTAGTGGAACCACCACATGTGGATTTTCCTAGCTTGTTATTCATCCTTAATGGTGAGGAATCATCCACAGACAAAGTGTACTAGACCCCCCTTCACAATTATGTATAACTTGCATGATGGGAGAAGGATGATGTAAGGATCATCTTCCTTCTTGGTTGCTACTTGTGAAACCTTCTTTTTCTATTCCAGTGTTAGATTCACATGGGATATAATAAGAGGGGCCTATTTTCTAATTTCCTTAAGCTCAGTAACATGGATATCTTCATAACGGGGATGCTCAAATGAAAGTTTATTGAAATCAAGAAGCTCCATGTGTTCCTCAGTAGGTGCATGTCTAGGTTCTTCATCTTCCTACAAGGCATAATAAATATTGTCTAAATATGTATAATCAAAATAGTAGGGAGTGATGCATACTTTAGATTCAATAAGATCAAAAGAGTTAGATTCAAATAAATATTCAACTCCCTGAGTTGGTTCAATTTCAATCTAAGCCTCAATGGTAAGTGCCTCTTGGAGTAGATTATCAGTAGATGGATGTAGGTAGTTGGGATCCTCTATACTTTCTTAAAATTCCACCACTATTGTTCTATCATCCTTTTTGATGTACTCAGTGAAATTGGGGAATTCTGGTGGTACTTCATTTTTGGACTTCAGTCTTTGATACTCAAGTTTGACTTTATCAACCATTTATAATAGTTCTTGAAATTAAATTCTAGTGTCTTTCCCATTTATCATCAGTTTATCTTGGTTAGTGGGTTCATCAAGTTTTTTTAGGAGATCCACCTCTTCAAAATTTTGAATTATTGGTTCTTACACCTAAGAATAATGGTTGTTCCATGAATTGAAGAAATGGTCATTTGAAAACATCATGGAAAAATAAAATTTTAGGATTTTTTTATAAAATCAACGAAGTATAAATAAATTGTGAAAATATAAAAATTGAATGAACTATTGATTGGATCCCCAACAACAGTGATGGTTTTGACACATGCTTGTTGTGGGGCATGGCCAAAAGCAATTATAATTTTTCCTAGTGCATCACAGTGGCTGACCAGGGTCATCTCACTTGAGGAACCTTCTCAGCTTGGTTCACTTACTTTATATAATTCACCTAAACTACATCTTTTTGTGGTTTAATAATTTAAATAAAATAATGATAAATATTTTTTTTGTGTTTTGAATCTTTAAAAAAATGACATACAAAAAGGTCAATTTAAACTATCATGCAATTTCTAAACAGAATGAGTTAAGGAAGAAATGACATGGTCTTGGGTTCATTTTTGGATTCAATCATCATTCTATTTTATATGTTTGATTTTAGTTTGATAATATAAACATGAAATCTCATGTTTGAACTACTGTTATTCATTTATAAATTTTAAGAATCAGTGAATGCCTAGGCTATCTCATTTCCACCTCCTCCTTTAATCAAGGTTGTATGTTCCATCTTCCAAGACCCAACTAAATTGATGTTATTTCATCCACTGATTATTTTAACTCCATTGTGTGAAGAAATAACCAATGTAGAGAGGGAAAAGTAATTAAACAAAATAATAGAATAGATTGAGTTGCATATCATTGGTGGGAATTCACTACATAGGGTACATTCTTGTCACCCATTCATGCTACTCAAATCTATCACAAACTTAAAATTAACATTAAAGAAAATTCAAGAACACCTTAACCTCCCCCTATCCAAACCTCGAGGTCAACATCTCATTTACAAGAGTAAGAGATCACAATGGTGGATATGGGAAGAAGAGAAGAAAATAAAAATAATAAGGATGAGGAAAAATAAAAGAGTAAATTAAAAAGAATGGGGGTGAGAGAATAAAAGAATAAAATAAAATAGAATGGGTATTAGAGAGAGTGAGGGAAAGAAATAAAAATAAGATAAAAGAAGAAGAAGAAATAAAATATATAATTTATATATAATGTTAAAATGATGATAATAATAATAATATTAATATGAATAATAAAAGAAGAATAATTAGAAGAAGAAGAGAGGATGGAGAAGGATGGTGGAAAAAAAATTAAAAACATGCATGAATTAATTTATTTAACTAAGAGATGAATTCAAATTAAAATTTTAAATAAAATATACTACCAAATCAAAAATAAATAAAATGAAAACAAAAATTAAGAAGAAGAAATGGAAGAAGAATATGGTGAAACACGTCTCCTTGATGGAGATCCTCTCCTTGGTGTTTGACTGATGGTATGAGATTTGGAGGCAAGGCTACTTTATATAGACAAGGGGGAAGTGGCTCAACCTTAATAGTATTCAAAGATCCTTCAAATTTGGGAGGAGATCTTGGGGAATTTAAATAACCCCAAGACCTATAATGAATAAAGATCCTATGTGGAATGAATACAGATTTAAATCACTCGATGGATCTGGGTTAATCATTCTTCATCATGGAAGAATTCATGCAGGCATCCTCGGTGAGGTGGCATTGGAGAGTATGCGGTCGGTGGGAGAGCAGCGGTGGCTGGTGGATCTCGAGTAGTGATGGAGAATGAGGTTTTTCATGGGTTGTTCCATGTGTAAGGAAACAAAAATGGAGGTGGCCAAGCTTTGGATAATGGTGGGGGCATATATGACTACATGCATGTACTGTCACTCGATGGAGGCAGAGAGTTGAGGAGAGAAGTGGGAGTTTTGAGGGGCGGTGCCAGACATGGTGATCGATGATGACATGGAGGTGCAAAAATGGAGGCTTGAGAAGCAGTGATCGACGATTCATGGCCATAGTGGAGGTGGAAACAGTGGTCTTCAGGTGCATTGGGTGGAATGTTCATGCATGGAAGGAAACATAGATTGGTGGTGGTGGAATGCATGGATGAAGGTGAAAAATGGGGTGGTAATGTTGTCTAGAGATTCCATGTAGCGGTGCTGTGGTGGCTGCATACATGAGGTGGATGCATGTGGTGGGTGCATGTGGGGGAGGCATACATGCGGTGGCTGCATGCATGTGGTGGGTGCATGCATGCGGTGGAGGAGATCAATGATTGGTGGTGTATTCATGGGGTGGCAGTGAGCAGTAAGCGACAGATCATGCATGGGGTGGGGGTGAGCGAGTAGTGGTGCATGCATGGGGTGGTGGTGAGCGGCGAGCGATAGTGCATTCATGGGGTGGTGGTGAGCGACGGTGTATTCATGGGGTGGCGACGAGCAACAAGTGATGGTGGATTCTTGGGGTGATGATGGGAGGTGAGTGGTGGTGCATGCATGGGGTGGAGGGCCTTCCCGTTGGATTATTTTTTACATAAACACCATTAAAAGAGTTAGCCAAAAAAATAAGAACTTTCAATTTTAAAACCATATTACATGATTCAAATTACAAATTTAAAAAATTATCTTTTTATTCATTTAAAACACCATTTTTATTCCTTAATTAAAATTAACCATTATTTAATAAATCATTGAAAACCATGGATTTTAACATTAAAAAAACCTTTAAACCATTAAAATTTGAATAATAATATGCACATAATTTTGTTCTGTCAAATTCCCAGGCTATAATGAGAACCTTGAGATACTACGAAATTAATCTTAAACATATTTTATATGTTCTAGATACATTAATCTGACTCAAAATAGATGATGTCTAACTATCAGGTGCTGGGGGATTATAAGCATTGTGACTTCATCTCATGAAGTTCACACTTGGAGATCTCAAGTACATGAGATGATAAAGACTGGCCTTCCAATATGAATACCAAATGTTTTAGGTGTCATTAGTAGTTACTATATTTGAACACATGTAATAGTATCTTGAATTGAGATTATTATCAGTGTATATTATTTTATTGGAAACTTTGATGGAAGGAACAAACTAGGGTAATGAAGTTGTAGTGAGGTAGATTGCATTGGGTGTTCCATTGGTAGTATGAAATTGATTGAACAATAATGTTAGAATTTTTTATTTTTGATAGGAAGATATATATTGTGCCAAGTTTATTAGGGCTATAGTACCTTTACTAAATCCCTATACATGGTAGAAGAAGGTAAGTACATCTAATAAGGCCAACGAATAATAAAGCAAGAAAGGATGATGACAAAAAGTGTGCATTCTGCTTTATGATATATCAAAAGACAAACAGATTATATTACATTGTGTGTGTTAGTAGGAAGGTTATCATTTCTATGACTAATCCTTATCACTTTAGGGGATTTAATGAGTTACTAGAATACACTCCTGGTCTGTGAATGGTATTTAATGCTACTGAGATAAGGGTGTAATAACCTGAATCTTCTTTTCAGGTATGGATCTCGTCTTCATGTTGATTTTGAGGAAAAAGGGAAGAAAGTTTTTTTTAGGATTACACGCTGTGTACTTCTATATACACACCGTGTACTCTGGCACCGAGTCCAGGCCGTGTTTGGCTGTGTCACAGCCGCATACATGACTGTGTGATGTGGTGGCAGGGGCCACTTAAGTCAGGCCCAGTAAAGGCTTATACACACCGTGTATCCTTAGAGAACACACTATGTATTTTTATTTTTAAGTGTTATATCAGACCGAGGTTGTGTCTCATTTACAAAAACATCTTCTTTTGGCTCCATCTCATCCAGGAGTGACTGAAGGTCACTGATTCTTCTCTGAGCCCCTGAACTATCGTCCGTGCTCTGAATCAAACATCATCGATTGTGTTGGAATCACCTTGGTGAGTTATTACTTCTTCTTGATCCTCTCTTGATTTCTCCTATTTCGTGAATTATTCAAGGTTGAACGTTTTTTATGTTTTTGTAGATCTATAGAGTTCTAGGTCGATCCAGAGGCTAAGGTTAAACTATATCGATCGTAAAACATCGAGGTAGGTGGTTTGTGCCTTTTTGTAGATTGTATTTGAATTATATGTGAAAAAAGTGACCAATACCATAGTTTAGGGTATTGCGTGTTTAGAAAATTTAACCCTGTTAATGCCTTCCATGACTTGTTTGCTTGAGTATGGGTTTTTGATTGTAAATATGGTTATTTACCTTACTATGGATGTGTTTTCCCATGTTTGATCTGATATTGGCCGTTGAGTCTAGGATTGACTACTAGGCTTCTATATTTTCCATGCCTAGTGTTGTTAGGATGGAGTGATATTATCTGACATGCTTGTGTTATTATTTTTATCCATTTATCCAAGTAGTATTTTTGATTTACTTTGGATGCTGAATATCGTTTGTGCATGATTGATTTACACAGGGCTTTGGGAACCTGGTGTAGTGAGACCATAGGGGGAATTGACATTGAGGGCTTCCATAGAGTGTCTGTTGTACTTTTCACACTACGATACCATATGAGGGATTGACATTGAGTGATCCCTCAGAGTGTCTATAGTTATTGTTATGAGACCACATGGAGAATTGATGTTGATTTCTTTCTCAGAGAGTCTGTAGTTTATCATTTAAAGACTATAGGGGGAATTGACGGTGAGTGCTTCCTCAGAGAGTCTGTGTTTGCATGAGACCAAAGGGGTTAGACTGTGTGAGCTATCCCAGGGGGTTGTTATATATTTATTGTTAAATGATAAGTTGAACCAGAGGGGTTAGGCTGTGAGAACTTTCCTAGAGGGTTACTTGTGAATGATTGGTTGAATACTTAATAAATGTAAATGAATTTAGTTAAAACTGTAGGACTATTTTCTTTTGAGTGCTTCCTTGTTTATTACTTCATTTTTCATATTTTCCTGCTATATATATATTCACTGACAGTTAGGAACAAGTATTTTGGTGGTTGCCTACTGGGATTCATCTCACACCTGTTTGGGTCATGATTTTGGGCCCAAACCAATTATATTGTTGTAGGTATAGATAAGGGAAAGCGCCCTTCTACTTTAGGTACTTGATTGCTATGGAACTAGAGAGCATGAGACCAAATTGAGTCTTGCGATGTTGCTGGAGTTTATTTGTTTTTATTGTACTTTGGTTTAGTAATGTATTCCAGTATTGTGACTTGTTTGGTTTCTTTCCTAGACATATGTGACATGCATCATTTATATATGTGCTCCAGTTTATTTTTTTTCAGTCTTCTGCTATTTAATTATTGTATGGTATTACTGTTTCTGCTACTGTTATCTGTTTGTTTTCACTGTGTTACTTTTCCAATAAGAGAATAGTTTCCCTACTATCACACCCAAGACCCTCACTACTAGTCGGCAGCCTCTAGAATTCAGGAAAATATGCTTGAGGCCATGTGACCAACCAGATATAGGGCACCTTTGGGCGGCTCCCAGAATCGGGACGTTACAAAGTAGTAATAGAGGAATTATTTTATTCTTTGACTTACTATTTGGAGCCTATAGATAGGGATATAAAGGAATATGTATTTGGTAATAAGCTTTTCCCAGGAGTAGCTAACCTGTGTACAGGGAAAAGCCAATATGCCTCTAATATTGCAATTTTTTTTGGTTTTTCAATTATTATAGTTGATTTGATTTCACTATTGGGTGATTTACATGTTTTGTGTTGTTATCGTTAATATTATTGAGTTTCTATTTCTGTTGTAACCTGATGAGATGAGGGTATTCCATATCATGCATCATATAGGCACTTTCTAGAGATCACATGTCATGTATTCTTGTCATGCCATTTAGGGTGAATTACCGATTGCATGCTGTTGTGATAGATTTTGTGTTAGATATGCATGCTTTTGTAATAGATTCCTTGATAGAATACTTTCTATTTGATAGGGTATTGGATTGTGTAAGGCTTCATTTGAATGAACGCTAAACTTTGGTCCCTGAGGTGTTATGAGCCCTCATGGATCAGAATTTGGTGGATCATTGCACTGTTATATTTGTATATGACATGAATATGATTCCAAGCTTTGATTCGTGGGGAGTATGGCCCCCCACGGATCAGAATTTGAAACTTTAATGTTGTTTTATTGTTTTTATGGGGTTCCAGAGTAGTTTCTAAGGCTTAATATCCAGAAAAACCCAGAATACATGGTGTGTAGTGATGAATACATTCCATGCATCCTTCTATTTGAGAAAGAACAACTTTTCATAAGTACAAGATGTGTACTTTGAGTACACGTTGTGTATTCCTTAACCGCGTGACTGGCTGTGTGGACAGAGACACGGGGTTGGGAAATGTTTTAGTGGAACATGCCGTGTACTTGGAGTACATGCCGTGTTGTAAGGATCGTGTGTCCTGCCATGTGACCAATGACATGGGTGGTTGAAACTCAGGTTGTACATGCCGTGTTCTATTCTTTGACGTTGTGTATAGTCAACCGTGTTTCCGATTGTGTGACTAACAACACAGATGGTTATGACTTAAGGGATACATGATGTGTCCCAGGTGAACACTCCATGTAGAGTTTCCCAGGTAGGATATGTGTTTATAGCCGTGTAGAGGAACTCAGGTAGGGGGAAATGATTCAAGTACACACCGTGTTTCAAGGATAACATGCCGTGTGTATGGGGGTTACATGACCAGGGTTGGAAGAAGTACATTCCCATGTAAAGGCTTAAGGTAACACGCCGTGTAGGGGTAATACATGTAGTGTATCCATGTTTTGAATAACTTGAATGTTTTCTTCCTCCTGTTCCTTTCTTTCACTTCTAAGTTTTAGTACTTGATAATCTTGAACTGAGGTGTGTGCTTGACCTTGAAGATTCATGCCACTGAGATTTCCTTTGGTTGTACTCTAGATATAGGGCAACGATTAGACACCAGACATGGTAGATCAAGGAATACCAGCAGATCCTCCAGTCGTGCCCGTCTTGGCACCAACCGTTATCCTAGATATAGGTGCCGATGCACAGTTCCAAGAAGGCTTCATGAGGTTTATGCAAAATTTCCATGGAGCACTGCATCCTGCCCCATCTATGGAAGAATTGACGTGGGTTTTTCAGTAGTAGCATCCTACCACCTTCTTAGGGGATGGATGACCTCAGGATATAGAGTCATGGTTAGAATCCATTCAATCTATCTTTAAACATCTGGAGACACCTATATAAAGGAGGGTGAAGCTCACTACTTACATGCTTTGAGATTATGACAAGAGATGGCGGGATGTGATTTCACTGGTAGGACGCCATCAGGTTATGGCTTGGGATTATTTATAGCATACCTTCTATAACTACTTCTACCTAGAAACTTTGAGGGCCGATTGAGCCCGAGATTTCATGAGTTTACAATAGGGTACTCTCTCGGTCATGGAGTATTCTTCTCACTTCATAGAGCTGCATTACTTCACACAAATTCTAGGGGGTGATGAGTTATTTCTAGCGAGGAAGTTTGAGGATGGTCTCAAGAATGACATCTGATCATAGGTGAACATCTTCAGGTTGGTGACCATACCTTCCATAGTCAACCGAGCACTGATCATAGAGTGTAACCTGAGGGATTTTGGAGTTGTAGGCTAGGGCAGTTCATCATCCAGAGTTGGTTCTTCTCTAAATGATAGTAGGAAACATATTAGGGAGTCTAAATGTGGATATCTAAGTATAAAGGATACACCTTTAGGTAGCCAGGTGGTATGCTAACAGTGTGGGAAGGTCAGGCATATGAGGCCACATTTCCCGAGAGACCCAGTTGAGTGCCAATATTGCGGCAAGATGGGTTATATTCAGCATTTCTTTCAGTTTTTCTCACTATTAGCTAGTGATAGGGGTTCTTCTATGACTCCATGTTCAGGAGTAGGACCACCAATTTCTTTTCAGTTTGGGAACTGGAGTTCTTCTAGCCGTTCAGGCCGAGGTGGAGGTTGTGGCTATGGTATCCATTCACCAGTATTTCAATGACAACATGAAGGATCAGATTAGGGTGGTCAGGCATGATCGTAGGGATGAGGTACAGGTCAGACTTTTCCAGTGGAGCAAAGCCAGTAAGAGCATGATCCCAGAACCTATACAGTTAGAGGTACAATTCTAGTTGCCTCAGTTTTAGCTTCTACACTTTTCGATACATGGGCTTCCCATAGTTTCATATCTATTCCTGTTGTGGATATCCTTGGTCTCTGTATCGTTACTTCTGCTAATATTTTGATTCTAGACACTCTATTGGGGACTAGAACGACTAGTGTATTTCAGTGCAAGGAGTTCCCTATTGAGGTTGGTAGGTGTCACTTCTTATGGGACCTCTATGTCTTAGAGATGACATTCTATGATTTCATTCTCGGAATGGACTGGTTGGTTCCCAACCCAGCTTTTGTCGACTGCTATCATTGTAGGGTGAGTTTCACATAACCAGAGGGTGATTTGTTTCTACATAAGGGAAAATGGGATGTCCAGGAAAGCAGAGCGGGACCTAAGCATCATGGGTTGGGAGGAGTTACAACCCAAATTTCTAGTCTATATCTGGATGACCAGGGAACTTCATAGATGGACTTTCCTCCAGTGATGGATCATTTTAGGGATGTCTTTCCATAGGAATTTTCAGGTTTGCTTCCAGAATGATAGGTAGACTTTTCTGTTGATCTTGTGCCAGGAGTGGCACCAGTTTCCATTCCCACTTATAGGATGGCTACACCAGATTTATAAGATGTCAATAAGTAGTTAGAGGAGTTACAGGCAAAGGGTTTCATCCAACCCAGTACTTCTCCATGGGGTTCACCTGTCCTGTTAGCGAAGAAGGTAGATGGTACCCTCAGACTTTGTGTGGATTATCTGAAGCTGAACCAGTTGATGATCAAGAACTGATATCCCTTTCCAAGGATTGATGATCTCTTTGATCATCTTCGAGGAGACCAGGTGTTCTCGAATATCGACTTGAGATCTGGTTATCATCAGTTGTGTGTTAGACCATTAGATATACCTCTTACAACCT
The DNA here is from genome assembly GCA_963277665.1 of Viscum album. Taxonomy (NCBI): domain Eukaryota; kingdom Viridiplantae; phylum Streptophyta; class Magnoliopsida; order Santalales; family Viscaceae; genus Viscum; species Viscum album. The sequence continues at coordinate 514,352,639 of OY728137.1, read as the reverse complement.
TTCATAGTTGGTATGGTCTATACGAGTATGTGGTTATGCCATTCAGTCTCACGAAAGTACCAGCAGTTTCCATGGAATTGATGAACTGAGTGTTTCATCCATACTTGGATTCCTTCATGGTTTTTTTGTGGATGATATCTTGGTGTACTCTCACACTTGACATGACCATGCTACCCATCTTGAGATCGTTTTGAGTACACTGAGAGATCATCAGTTGTATGCTAAGATCTCAAAATGACACTTTTAGATGGATCAGATTCACTTATTGGGTCATGTTATCTCAGAGACAAGAGTATCAGTAGAACCAGAGAAAGTGAGTGTAGTAGTTTCCTGGGACAATCCAAAGAACAAATTTGAGGTACAAAGTTTTCTAGGTCTGGCTGGTTACTATAGACATTTTATACAAGAATTTTCATGCTTATTAGTGCCATTGCTGGTCCTAACTAAGAAGGGTGTGAATTACCCGTGGACAGATTCCTGTGATTCAACCTTTCAGGAACTGAAAGGGAGGTTGAATTCCGCACCGATACTAGTTTTTACAGAGCTGGGAAAGAGTTATACAGTTTAATGTGATGCATCAGGTATCGGGCTGGGAACAGTGCTTATGCAGGGGGAAGGAGTCATTTCTTACAGGTCTCAGTAGTTGAGGCCACATGAGAGGAATTACCCGACACACAATATTGAGTTGGCTACAGTTTTTCCTGATTTACACTGTTAAAGGAATTATCTTTTTGGAGAGAATTTTATGGTTTTCACCGACCAAAAAATTATCAAGTATATCTTCACTCAGCGCAATTTGAATTTGAGACATCGAAGGTGAGTTGAATACCTTCAGTCCTTTGATTTTGATCTTGCCTACATGCTTGGGAAAGACAATGCAGTGGCTGATGTTTTGAGCAGGAGGACTCAAATACAGAAAGTCCAAGAGTCCAGAAATGAGTGGAATCTTATGGCTCTATTCTCTAAGATTCATTTGGAGGTGCATGATAGATAGGGACAAATGTTTATTTATTATGTAGCTGTTACCTCTAATCTGCTTGAGAGAGTGCGAATGAGGCAGCTATCAGATAATGAAGGCCTAGTCCTATGGGAGAGTGTTTCAGGAGAGGACCCTATTTCTGGATGGATCGTGGGTGAGGATGAGATCTTTCACTTTCATGGACGTGTATGGGTGTCAACAGAAATACGCAAGGAACTGATACATGATTTACATTATTCTATTTAGGTAGTTCATCATGGTGTCACCTAGATGTATTGAGATCTAAACCATCAGTATTGGTGTCCATTTATGAAGAGAGTTATCTCTAGTTTTTATGAGGTGTTCCACCTATCAGTAGGTGAAGGCAGAGCATCAGTGACTAGTAGGGATTTTGCAGCAGTTTCCCATTCCTGAGTGAAAGTGGAATAATGTCACGATGGAATTCGTGATAGGCTTACCTAGGTCACCTCAAGGGAATGATACAGTTTGGGTTGTCATTGAAAGACTCATCAAGGTTTCACATTTCTTACCGATCAAGGAGACCTTCACTGTTGATGAGCTGGAAAGGTTGTACATCCGAAATATTGTGCATTTGCATGGGGTTCCGAACTCTATCATTTCAGACAGAGATGCTCGTTTTACTTCTTGGGTCTGGAAGGGACTAAAAATGGCTTTGGGTACACAGGTAATTCTTAGTACAACTTACCATCCCCAGACAGATGGTCAGTCTAAGCATACGATACAGGTGCTGGAGGACATGCTTCAATCATGCGTCCTAGATTTTGGAGGTTTGCCTACAATAATAGTTTTAAATAATCTATTTAGATGGAACCTTATGAGGATTTGTATGGTAGGCCATACCAATCACCCCTATATTGGCTAGAGGTAGGATAGGAAGCTATATTGGGACCTCATCTTGTCCAGGAGACCACAAAGCAGATAGAGTTGATTTAGAAGAGGATGGTTACTTCACAGTCATGACAGAAGTCTTATGCTGATCGACGGAGATGACCTCTAGAGTTTGAGGTCAGAGATCAGGTTTTTCTATGTGTCACACTGAGGTTGGGACATAAGAGTATTAGGAGACATGGTAATATTTTTCCGAGATACATTGGGCTATTTGAGGTTTTAGAGAGAGTTGGTCCAGTTTCATATCAGTTGTAGTTACCTCAGAGGTACCGGTCTATGCATGACGTCTTCCATGTTTCCCAGATACGACGTTACTTCTCAGAACCATCTCATGTTTTTAAACCCAAGGAGGTTGATTTTGTGGTGGAAACATTGTTCAAGGAGCATCCTATCTGAATTATTGATTGCAGCATGAAGGTTCTGTGTGTCTGGTCTGTTCCTCTAGTACGGGTGCTATGGTAGCATGGGTGAGTACAGGACGAGACTTAGGAGAGGGAGGCCAATGTGCAATCACAGTGGCCAGAGTTTTTCAGGGATTCTTCTTCGTCTCCACCTTTCTAGGGAAATTCAGGGACAAATTTATTTAAGGTGGGAAGTTTTTAAGAACTCAGATCTTCTTTTCAGCTATGGATATCTTCTTCATGTATCTTTTGAGGAAAATGGGAAGAAGGAATTTTTTTTAAGGAGTACACGCTGTGTACTTCCATGTACACACCGTGTACTCTGGCACTAAGTCTAGGCCATGTTTTGCCGCATCATGGCCGCATACATGACTGTGTGATGATGTGGAAGGGGCCTCTTAAGGCAGGCCCAGTTTAGGCTTATACACGCAGTGTATCCTTAGGGAATATGCCATGTATTTTTATTTTTAAGTGTTATATCAGACCGGGGTCACATATTGTTTACAGAAACATCTTCTTTTGGCTCTGTCTCATCCAGGAGCGACTGAAGATCACTGATTCTTCTTCGATCCCCCAACCTTCCATTCTTGCTCCGAATAAAACATAACCAATTGAGTTAGAATTGCCTCGGTGAGTTCTTCCTTCTTCTAGAGCCTATCCCCTTGATTTATCCTCTTTCTTGAGTTATTAAAGGTTGAATGTTTCTGAAATTTTTGTAGATCTATGACATTATAAGTCAATAAAGAGGCTGAGATTCAAATATATCAACCGTACAATGTCAAGGTAGGTGGTTTGTGCCTTTCTGTAGATTGTCTTTTGAATTATATGTGCAAAACTTTCCCAATACCCTAGTTTAGGGTATTGTGTATTTAGGAAATTTAATCCTGTTAATGCCTACCATGCCTTGTTTGATTGAGTATGGGTTCTTGATTTTAAATAGGGATATTTACCTTGCTATGGATTTGTTTTCCCATGTTTGATCTGATATTAGTCGTTGAGTCTAGGATTGCCTGCTAGGCTACTCTGTTTTCCATGCCTAGTGTTGTTAAGATGGAGTGATATTATCTGACATTCTTGTGTTATGATTTGTAGCCATTTAGACAAGTAGTATTTGTGATTTAATTTGGTTTCTAAATATCTTTTGTGCACAATTTATTTACACAAGACTGTGGGAACCTAGTGTAGTGAGACCATAGGGGGAATTGACATTGAGGGATCTCCTAGAGTGTCTGTTGTACTTTTCACTATTTGAGACTATAGGGGGGATTTACATTGAGTTATCCCTCAGAGTGTCTATAGTTATCATTACGAGACCACAAGGGGAATTGATATTGAATGCTTCCTCAGAGAGTCTATAGTTTATTATTAAAAGACTATTGGGGGAATTGACAGTGAGTGATTCCTTATAGAGTCTTTGTTTGCATGAGACCAAAGGGGTTAGATTGTGTGTGCTATCCCAGGGGGTTGTTATATATTTATTGTTAAATGATAAGTTGAACCAGAGGGGTTTGGTTGCGAGAAATTTTCCAGAGGGTTACTTGTGAATGATTGGTTGAATAATTATTAAATGTAAATGAATGTAGTTGAAACTGTAGGTCTGTTTGCTTTTGAGTACTTCCTTGTTTATTACTTAATTTTCCATATTTTTCTATTATATATATATATTCACTGATAGTTAGGCACAATTATTTTAGTGGTTGCCTACTGGGATTCATCTCACACCTGTTTGGGTCATGATTTTGGGCCCAAACAAATTATATTATTGCAGGTATAGATAATGGAAAGAACCCTTATACTTTAGGTAATTGATTACTGTGGAGCTGGAGAGCATGAGACCAAGATGAGGCTTGTGATACTGATGGAGTTTATTTTTTTTATTGTACTTTGGTTTAGCACTATATTCCAACATTGTGACTTATTTGGATGCTTTCCTAGACATATGTGACATGCATCATTTATATATGTTCTCCAGTTGTTTATTTGTTTTCAGTATTCCATTGTTTACTTATTGAATGGTATTAATGTTTCCTCCACTGTTATATATTTGTTTCTGCTGTGTTACTCTGCCAATGAGGGCATAGTTTCTCCACTATCACACCCAAGACCCTTGCTGCTATTCGGCAACCTCTTTCATTTAGGGAAATGCGCTTGAGACCATGTGACCAATCGGGTATGGGGCACCTTTGGGCGGATCCTGGAACTGGGACGTTATAAAGGGCCTAGAGGGTCACACACCATATAATATTTAAAATTATACCCTATTTTGGTGAATTGGAGTTTAGGAAATGGTGGGACCCACCACAGGGTTAAGAATATTTCTAAGGATATATGATTTCCCATTAATAAATGAATTCATATTATTCAATTTTAGAATAATTTTTATTGAATTTATTTATTTAAAGTATTTACAAGTATTAAAGTAAATATAGGAAAAATATTATACGAACAAATATAATTTTAATATTCAAGGTTTGTTTATTATTTAAAATAATTATGAGTTGAGTTAATTACTCTCTTTTATCACGTAATATATTTATTATATTACCAGAAAGTGATAAAAATATAAATAATTTTTATAACCTAGTTAGTTGGTCATGACACGTCATTTATGGTTTATTTAGTGAGAAATAAATATTTGGGTATCAGGGAGATAATTATGAATATTTATTGATTCACTATAAAAGGAGGAGAGGGATCTCATAAAATGTATAATTCACTTCTCAAATGGTGAGATCCTCTCTCTCGTATCTCTATGAATTCCAAGGGAGAGATGCACTTGTTCTAAGAGATCAATCATAGTTCTTCTTCACAGATTGATGGAACAGAGCATAGGTGATCATATAGATGTCAAATGTGTCATCATAATTCTATGTTAGCACCAAAATTATGACATTAAATGCTCCAAAATTATTTTAAAGTGCATTTGGATTATCTAGAGGGATTTGAATTCGGATCCTTCGAGAAATGATTACTGGTGATGAGTAGATGTAGATCGTAACTTTGGACTGAAATTGGTATCTATTTAGTATAATTTTGTGTTTAAATTATCCATGAGAAGATCCATGGGTTGTAATTATAAAATAATTCACTAGAGATAATGTATTTATGTCGATTACTGGTGAAAAATTTTAAATTCCTAATTTTTGGGGCTTCCGCTGCGCACCCGGTATAAGTGGTTATGTATCTAATCTCTAGTAATATAAATTATTATATTTTATTTTTTTAATTAAATAATGATTATATTTATACATTTTTATTATTAATTTATAAATTATTATATAATTAATTGTATAAAATCATATTTTGATAATAAGAAATCAAAATTGTATTTTTGGAAAATATATACTCTCAATTACGACTCTCTTTTGATATTTTCAAGATTTTTTAAAATAAATTTTATTTTAATAAAATATTATTATTAAATAATATTTTTTTAAATATAAATGATAATATAATTTAATGATGTCCAATGTAATTTTTATATGGGTCATAAAGTTGATAGTATCATAAAAACTAGTATTTTTCGATAAATATGCCTTTTTTAAATGTAAAAATTCTCATTTTTATTAAATTATTTTGATAAAATAAATATTATTTTTGAAACTATCATATTGAAATTATACAATGGTTATTTTTTCATAATGTTACGAGACACTCAAATTTTTGGATAGAAATTAAATATGATATAAATATATAGTTTGTATTATGACATCATAACAACGCAAAATTGATATAATAAATGATATAAGAAGTATCCACAATCAAAATTATTTTTCACATTTAAAATAATGTGTTTTTAAATTTATTTGATTTATTTTATAACCATCTAATGAATCCTCCAAAACCTATATTATATTTTAAGGTTTTAAAATCAATTCTTTATGAACATGACTCTCTTCCACACCACTAGTGGTATTATTTTAATATTTTTGGTTCTTTTAGTTATAAAATATTTAAAACCACTCCACTATAAAGAAACATGAGAAAAAACTATGGGAAGGTTTGTGGTTTTGATTATTTTATCGTATAGATTCCAAAACTTAATTTTAGAAAATAATAAAGATTTATCCTATATTTTTCTATAAATACCCACTAATAATCCAACTTCTCTTCACTAAAAACCCATTGGGAACTAATTTAATTTCCCTCTCCCTCTCCAAATCCATCACAAGGTGTTCCCAGTCTCTTAATAAGCTCCTCTCAATCTTTTATATGTGCCCTATCAAGGTAAGGGATCCTCTTTCCTTCTTTTTATTTTGAGTACTCTCTTTGTAATATGCCTTTTGATTTCCATTTTTTCATGTTGTGATGTGTTATAAAACATACCTTTTACTATCCTTATGATTTCCATGTAATTATAGAACACATTTCACTCTCATTAATCCCTTCCATGAACCTTTATGTACACTTGTTATGCTGTAGAAATTATCCCATGATTTTCCATGCCAAACTTTTGTATTGTGAATACCCATACCCATTTACACTCAAGATTATTCACCTATATGGACCAATACTTCATTTATTTTGGACCTCCATTTATTTAACCCACACTCTTTAGTCATGGGATTAAAAGTTATGAAATGCATTCTTATTGTAACATCCCAGGTAAATAAAGAATATGACATTTTAATATTTATTAATATTTGTAAATTAATTATTAATTTTACTATAAAGGGGATTCCATGTTTGATGAAGTACTTGATACACCACAATAGGTTTCTTTGAAATCTTACGTTGCACACAACACTGAGTTATACTAAAAATTAATAGTATAATATTATTTTAAATGGTAGTTAACGCCTAGTCGTTGTATTGGAAAGAATGGATAGAACTAACTACAATATGAATATACATGTTTGTTAAATGTTTTTACATTTATACCATACATTTTAGAGTCTTAAAATAAGAAAGAATCTGATTTTAAGCATAAATACTCTAATATTCATTAAAAGATCGATTTACCGCCTTTTGATGACGAACCCTCTTTAAATATAGTTTTGGTCACTTTTATATGTTATATTTGACAAAACAAAATTCTTCTTTATAATCAGGACATTAAAATTTACTTTGGGTAAATTTTTGGTATTTTTCTGATAAAATTCATTTTTTGATGAATAGTGAAAAATACTGTATTTTAATTCAAAACTGTCTTTTAATCTAATTTATTTATATGGTTAGGTTATATTTTTAATTGGTTTTAAAGTGTAATTATATTATATTTTTACCATTTAATCCAATTTTGGTTATTGGAATCAATTTCACTTTGAAATCGGGCATAAACAAGTGTCAATCTTTTGATAGATATTATTTCTTAAAAACACGATATATGTTTTGACAACGGAAATTAATTTTAAATTAATTAATGAAACTTCTATGTTTTGAATTTTGTAAAATAGACATCAGTTTTGAATTCTGAATATCAATTATAGCTTAGGCTGATTTTTTGGTATTTTTCTGAAAAACTTCAATTTTTGATGAATATTGAAATCACTAAGTAGTAGTTAAAAAAACTAACTTTTTCATTTAAATGAAATTTTACCACTTTTGTGAATTGAATTTCAAAAATACAACATACATGGTTGTTATTAGTAATTAAAATTCGGTTCAATAAGATGAAAATATTTTTTTTGGTGAATAGTAACTTTTGACTTTTATTTACCGCAGTTAAAGATAAATAGGGTAATTCAAGATAAAAAAATATTATAATAATAAAAAATTACCTTAACACTTATCCTAACATTATTGGATGAATCATGGCCGACCATGTGCATCCTTGTGTCGATTTTGGGACCCCATTTAGCCACTTGGGAGTGATAATGACACTTTATTTTAATTAACTTAAAGTAAAGGCAAAAATGACATAAACAAATATCTTTTAGTAAATTAATTTTTAAGTGGGGTTATATAAGTTATATTTTAGACTATAAATATTAATTGGAAATATAAAAGTATTTCCTATATCATGGTAATTGTTTTATAATTTTTATACATCAAATAAATAAAATTATTTATGACCCAAAAATGATGCAGTGTTTACCTCATTAATAAATCATTTAAATAAATAAGATTATAAATATTAAAATAACATCCAAAACCTATCCAATTCTTATTGGATGAATTTATTTAGACCATGAGTCATCTTATATTTTAACTTAATGAGTTTTGGACCTTTAGAAACCGAAAATCATTATATAATAAAATAATATTTTCACACTTTCCTAAAGAACCTCTCTTCCCCCTTATAAAAAGCCCTCAACTCTAACTCATTCCTCACACCTCTAAAGCCCCTTTGATCATCCAAACCCTGAAAAAATAATCTCTCAAGATCTCTATCCTACTCCTAGAAGCCTTACCTTAGGCATAAGGCACTTCAAGAAGTCCTTTTGGTTCAAACCAAAAAGATTTACCCAAATTAAAAGTAATTGTTTCTCTTAACTTATTTTCATTTATTTTACTTCTACAACCCCTAAATTATTTTTATTCCTTTATTTTATAACAAAAAAAGTATCCTCAATATACTAGGATGTTTTTATGAGAAGTATTCTAACTAAACTTACACACACCTCCATCTAATGGGTAAAGAACATACTATTTCTGTGGATGGAAAACTAACGCCTCAAGAAATGATGATTGTTCAATTATCTACTACCACCTAATATGGTGTCCATTATGATGAAACTGTATTTATATATGATATATATTATGTTTATGTTTTATTTATTCTTCTTTATTTTTAATTTATAGCATACCTTTATGGTTTTCATTATGAGTAAACGCGATAATTTCATTTGAGGAAGTGCGGACTACCGCCCCCTCAAAGTGATATGACTTGTTCATACCATATGTGGGACATATAAAGGATGTATTTATTGAAATTATATATGATATTATACTGTAATTATAATATAACTATGTATAATTATGTTTTCATTCAATTAAAATACGAAATATAAATGAAAGTAGCGTTCATGCGTACGTACGACTTACCGTCTCCATGAACGATGCATTTCATTTCTTATCTTCAAATGTTATGTAATATTATAAATACATATATATACTGGATATATATGATATATATGATATATAAATCATGAATATAATTCTGTAGATAATGGAATCTTTACCACATGGATAACTTGTAATTATAAGGTGTTCATTTTTTACTCAAGTACCAAATATCGACAAAATGACCATTATTAACTTAAATGATTACATATTGTTTATAACATGGTAATAAGTGATATAAAAGGAATAATAAACTTTAAATAGGGATATTAATAAAGTATAAATTAACTTAAGTTTATTATTCAGGAAGAACAAGGAACAAACAAGTCAAGTCGGACACGAGGTAAGGGGTTTCTTATCTCACTTTTAATTCTGTGAGATTTCCATTGTTCACCACTTATTTATTGCATGTGGTGCATTGTGTACTGATACTTGATATATATTATCATGATTATATTTATATTCATGGTATTATGTGATTCATTTGGTGGTTGTTAACTTTTATTTATACGGCTCGATTGATTACAACATGCTAAGGGGTTTTCATCTCACTTTTTATTCCCGTGAGATTCATGTTATACTGCCACTATTTCCTTTTGTGTGGTGTATTTACTACCCATGATTGTATTAATTGTTTAATATAAATTAATTTATGGTTAATTAAATCTTCATTTTATGATCCTTCTTTCGTATGGTGAATGTTTCATAAGTTACCAAATGATTAAGGGAACCTTTCACCCTCCTCTTTTTTTAAAGAATTCTTTTTGTTATGTCTTTTAATTTACATCTTTTAATTTTTGGGTATGTTATTATATATCCTTAATGATGTAAATTTTATTTCCAAGTGATGAGATACCCTTTTATCTCTCATCAAATTATTTTTCTGAATTTTAAAGTGACGCCGTTAGGCTGTCGAATTTCTGTAAGGGAACTTCTTAACCCAGTTTCAATTCTTTGGGTTAAACTTATACTTCTTGATTATGTCATGTTATAAATTTATGTGAATGACCTCTGATTGTTTCACACTTAATATCCACTTATATTTAGTGTATTCTTATTTGTTACACATAATTATGTAATTGATTTATGCTTAATCTAATGATACCATCTTTATAAGGGATTTCGTCTCAATTTACATTCCCTTGAGACTTCATTGTTATTATGTGCCAATTCAATTTTATATGGTGTATATAATGCCCTTTGGAATATTATATCATTAATACCCTTATTCTCATGATATTATAAGTTTTTTTCTATTATTCAATTATGTTTAGTCAAGTTTTTCTCAAGTGTTACGAGACTCTTTAACTAAAACATTGTTTTTAAAAGCTTTAAAGAATTATTCTTCTAAATATTTCTCATTAATATCCATGTTTTCAAAATGGTTTTTAGTATTTCTTTATATGGAAATTAATTTTATAAAACTTTAATTCCTTTAAAAGCTTCAAAGTGTTATAGGACACTTTGATTCAAAAATCTCTTTATTAAATGTTTTAAATGGTTTTGAAAATGGTTTGATAAAGCATTGATTATGTCTATGATATGTTGTGATTGCAATATGGAAATGTTATTTTGTTTTTTATTCTTGTTTAAAGTGTTATGAATATGTTATGGTTCTTGGTAATTGTTTACGTATATGGTTGGTTCCGTGATAAACCTAGGGTGGGTGAGCCCGAGATAACTCTCCAATGCATTGGTTAATGTGATGGAGGTAAACGTTAATATTTCTCCTAATAGATTTAGGGAATATACTGTGATGGGTATTAAAAATGTGACTATCTATGAAGCTGTGATATCTACAATGTAATCATTTTATGAATTCCATAAGTTACCTTTATGATTTATGATTTGTGTGTGTTATTCATAAATCTTATGATTTCGTAAGGTATGCTATGATTGAAAAGTATGGTTTCATTGATTTGTATTTAATGATGTGATAATGTTTTCCTTCCTTATTTTATAACCCTTACTGAGATTTTTTATGTTCATCCCAAGTTTTTGAAATTTTTTCCACATGACTTAAAGATTAATAGGGTCAAGGATAGGATCCAGAAAAAGTTATGCTGTCTAAAACATGGAACTAGACATGTTTCTTTTTAAGAGTTTTTATTTTATGAAAAATGGATACTGATTAGTAGTGTATACATGTAATTTTAAAGTTTATATGTAATAGTTATGTCCTAATTCTCTAAAAATTTGAACCTTAAAATATTCTCAATGTGAATTCTTGACATAATTCAAGATTATGTAATGTTTAAGGCTGGGTCCCTATACTTATGTTGTATGATCTATGTGGCACGAAAATGAATGTACATGATATGAGTGTGACAGGTGGGACTTGAATTATATATCCCTCTAATACATTGGGTAATGTATTTATATCATTATATTTCATGTATGGTGCATGATATGTTATCCCAATCACATCATGTTATAATGTATCGATGGTGAGCCTTGACTTATGCTTATGATGTTATGTTTTGTGTTATTGCCACATTCTTATGAGACCTTGATGTTATCATCTTATATAATTATTTTATGATAATGTTTATGATTATCACCCCTTTTATGCCATATTTTTATTCTTATTTAATAACATGTATTACTTTAATCATGTTATTATTTGATTATTCCCTTACCGAGCTTTATAGATCCCACCTTTTTTTTGTATGCCCCCAGGTTATCCCATGCAGTATAAAAGAGCAATGGATTTTAAGGGCATGTTATGGAGTTTTTAAATAATATCACTATATCCCTATTTCAAGTTATTACATTATTCATATAATTAACCAAAGAAGCAAGTCCTTCCAATCATTCAAGTTTGCATTATGTGCATCTTTATGTAATAAATCATGAATTAAGGTGTATTAAATATATGAGTTGTCATAGTTGGTATTATAGTAAAGTCTAGTTATTTTTGGGAATTAGGATTAAAAAAATTTACATAAAGCCTTAAAAACAAAGGTAAACATATGAAAACATCCAAAAGTTATGGTAAAGTATAGATAAAGTTGTTTCCAAGCAAAAAAATCCATGTCTGGATACTACCAGTGGATGTGGATATGATACAGTTGTACCTAGGGAAAATAACACCAACATAGAATATTGGGAATTGAATTTATCATCACTTGGTTCATGAAAAAAGTCCTTTTTGTGCACATAGTTTGACACTCTTAGGGGATATGCTTTGGTAAACTAGAAATCTCTTTATGAACCATTATAAAGGGGAAAAATTCCCATAAAGTTTTATATTAGGAAATAGAATATGGATAACTTAGATTGAAACCTATAAATTAATAGGTTAAGGAATTTATTTCATTTAAATGTTATCAAATCATTTTTAATAGTTTACCATTTATATGATTAATATTTTAAAAATTCTCATCCATAATTTTCCCTTTATTCTAGTCAATGTATAGAAATACGAGGAACCGATTCAACAACCAATGTGAGGGTAATCATGATGAATGCCCAAATTATATTCCCAACCCTATGGGAGTAGGAATTATGAACTTAAGGATAATAATTTCTCATTTAAATCATGTTTTGAACAGAAACTTGAATTAGGAGGAACACCCACATCCCCCTAAGAAAGTTAATGTTTTATTTGATACATTTATGTGATAAATTCCTTTGAGTTTTAGTGGATCTTAAAATCCGTTAATTGTATAAAAATGAATAAATTCCATTGAAAAGACATTATCTATCCTTAAATGCTTTGATAAAGAGAGAGAAATTATGAATATTTATCATATGAAGGGAGAATTTGTTCAATGGTGGATATTAATAAAAAATATAAGCCTTAGGAGGAGATCAAAGTTATGGAGTGGAATGAATTCTAGATTTTTTTTGATAAATATTTCCCTCACACTTTATGACTAAAAATGGATACGGAGTTACTTAGACTCAAGTAGAAGGATGATGAATCCATTAGGGAATATAATGAAAAATTCACAAGAGTTACACGATACACCTTTGTATTTTTCATTGAACCTGAAAGTAAATTTTATCACTTCTTTAGTGGGATAAATCTGAATATATGACATGATTTAGAGATTTGAGAATTTGATAGCTATAGATAAATCGTACGATGTGAACTCAAAGTTAAAATGGAGATCGATGAGTCTCATGTGTCTCTTTGGTCATGGGATATGAAGCATAGAATTTATTTTAATTCTAGTGATGCAATAGAGAATTTTCATGGGGTAAGAAAATCCAACATCCCACTTTTAAAAAGTGTGGGAAGAATAATCCTAAAAATTTATTGAAGTGGACAAGGAAATTATTTTGGTTTGGGAAGGAAGAACACTTAGTTGGCGAATGATAATGGAAAAAAACCACCAATGCGATGGAAGAAATGAATTATCCAATCAACCATCAACCTACTGTCCAATGTTCCAACTATAATAAATAATAATAATATGTGAATCAATAAACTAAGGAAAGTGTTTTTGATGATAATTTATGACAAAAACCTCTAAGGCTTTGAGGGAATGGGTGAGCTTATTCCATCACAACCACTCAGGTGGATCCTAAAAATGAAGTGGTGATAGGTACACTATTTATTCATCCAAAGATATTGAAATAATATTTTATTTTAGTTCTAAACATTATTTTATATCATAAACGTTTATTAGAATTACTTAAACACCACCTAAAAACACGAAAGTCGAGTTATTGATGGAGACAAAAAATGGGTCAATTATCACATCCCAAGAATATAACTCATCCCTTGTAAAAATTTGTGGGATGAATTTCTAGAAAAATCTTGTGATACTCCCTTTAGTATAATTTGAAAATATTCTGGGTATAGATTAAATTTCCTTGTATAGAGATAATATAAAATTCTGAGAGAAGGAAATCTACCTCATCATATATTGCCCTCTGATTCTATACAAGTGCAAGGAGGAGGATAAATCTCCTTTAGAATCATCATCTCAAGAATTAATATTATTTAATTATGTACATTCATATATAGATCAAATGATTGAGACTAAGGAAAATATCATCCTTGATGACATTCCCATTATAAGAGAATATGCTGATGTGTTTCTCTAAGAATTTATTATTCTTACTCTAAACGAAAAGGTTGAGTTCTCAATCTATCTTATACCCATATCTTTCACAATATCTAAGAATCAATATAGAATGGTCACTATTTAAATTTAAGATATTAATAATCAACTAAAGGAGAATCAAGATAAAGATTTTATACTCCTAAGTACTTCACCATGGGGTGCACCAATCCCCTTCATCAAGAATACGAATGTGACAATGTGCCTCTACATTAAATATTGTGAGCTCAACAAGATAATGATAAATAAAAAGCATCCTATGTTTCAGATTGATAACTTGTTTGACCAACTACATGGAGACCAATACTTCTCTAAGGTATATCTTTATCAGGATATTATCAAGTAGAGGTGAAGAAGGAGGATATCTCTAAGACTGATTTTCATATATAGTTTAGGCAATACAAGTTCACAATGATTCTATTTAGACTCACTAATGATCTATAAATATTCATATACTTAATGAATAGGGTATTTAATTATTACCTACATAGATTTTTGGTAGTCGTTATATACGACATTCATATCTATGCCAAGAGTAAGGAGGAACATGAGGATCATTTTAATGATGTATTGAAGATCTTTTTAATAGAAAATTTGTATTCAAAGTATAGAAAATGTGAGTTTTGGATGAAGAAAGTAACCTTCTTGTGGCATGTTTATAGAAACCATAACATTTTTCACATATCATTACATGATTTTAAGCATAATTAAACATCAAATTAAAAGACACAGATCATAATTTCTAGTGTCTTGGATATTAGGTACATAATTAAACATCATGATTCCAAAATAATAACATATTTTATTTAATCTTTATAAAGATATCCTAACTTCCATTGAGCCCTTACATCTATATAGGATAATCTAGGGATAAAATGAATAAAGGGATGATCTAAAAAGACTAGTAAGGGGATAAACATTAAAATAAAGCTCAACACATGGGTTAGAAGGAATAACGTAATGATATAAAAGGCATAAAACATGATTAAACATATAGAATCATAACATATAGAACATGGGATCACATAATAATGGAATCATAGTAATTTTGTAGAAACATAAAACATGAATTTATCATGAGTCAAGGCTCATTGCGCATAGAGGGGCACGATTCAAGGCTCGTTGAACATAAAGGAGCATGAGTCAAGGCTAACCACCAAGACTGTTGCACATAACATCACATGAGACTAAAATTTACCCAATTAATTGGAGTTATATATGGGTTTACCCATCATAAAATGTTCACGAATATGTGTTCTACATGAATAATCATACATAAGTAATCAAACAAAAACATAAGGGTTACCCATGATAAGAATTGGGTATCATAATCTTATCAAAAAGGCATAACATAAAGGATTATCACAATGGTGTCCATGAAAGAAAGGATTTAAATAATAAATTTAAATTAATAAGGTAAAATAGGCATATATAATGATAATTTATATTAAAATTAAGTGAATACATGTAAAAATGGTTTTTAAGAAACTTTAGAAACAAAAAATTTTAGTGCGGTTTAAGGAAAAAATTAAAGAGTATTTGAAGCATAAAAGGGAATAATATTTAATATAAAACCATAATTGAACCAATAAAGTTTTCATAATAAAAATTTTGATTTTATAAAAATAATTCAGGCTTAAAATATATTATATAGTGCACTTGAAATTGCGTAATAATTTGGGGATTTCCCTTAAATTGGGCTTGCTTATTGAGAATAATTGAGTAGGGAACCTTTTAAAAACATGTATATCACTGAAAAAGAAGAATAAAAGGATATTGATACATGAGTTTGGAACATATAAACAACATTTAGAATATTTACATAAAAATAAAAGTGAATTTAATTTTGATAAAAAGTGATAAAGAGTAACCCAAAGGAATAATGAAGGTTTGAGTAGAATCCCTTACCTTATGTCCAAAAGGATTATGAATTTGATCTTAATGTACTGAATAATAAAATAAAATTAATTAATTAATAATTAAATAAACCTTTATACATGTAATTTATTTAGTATAACCTTATTAAGTTCATTTATATCCTTTTTTATGGGTTAAGAGGTTCAATTTCATCGTTTAGGAGCATTAGTTTCCTTGGTTTTCATGATTGGTTTACTTGTATATGTGTATGGAAAATCATGTAGGATGAAGATAGTTGTACATAAATGAAATTATATGTTATTAATGAACTGATAGAATATTAAAATACAATTTTTTCTATAAGTTAGGATGATTCATTAGATAAATCATTAATGACAACCATTTAGATTAATTTAGCATTTTTTGATCACAATGAACTCATTTTGTTTTATAAATGAATAGCATGTGTAAAAAATTATTATAGAACATTAAATAATATATAATAAATATATTATAATATTTTTTTAACATAAAAATGGTTTCATGACTAGCATTGAAGGTTTAATTGAAGTATGTAATCACATCGCCCATGAAGGTGGTAAATCGGCACCTCATAGACGATGTTTTAATTCTTAAAATAAAAGAGAGAGGAGAAGAGATTTGATGAATAATTATTCCATAAACATGATAAAATTATAGTATACATGAGATACTAGTTTTTTCATTCCACTTGGACAAGGGTAAGTGAGGAGATGATAAGAAAAGAAAGGAACTTGAAAAAGAAATTAAAATAAAACGAAAGAGGGTTTTACCTCTTGATTCCTTCTTCTTGAGAACCTACTTAGGGGACTGGTTTTAGTATTTTTTTAAGACCAAAAGCTCATGGACATGAGGGAGAGGCTTATGAAGAGTATTTTTCAGAATTTATACAAGGCTTAAGTCTTGATATGTGTGAGTATAAGAGGTGGTGAGGGGTGGTATTCATAGTAGAGGAGGGGGGGGGGAGGGTGTTTTCTCATTATTTAATTCATTAGTTTATTATTTTACTCAAGAAAAGAAATAGTGTTTATTATTGAGATTAAATATATTAACTTGAGAATGTGAGTTTGAGATAATGGGATTACATTAGCACTACATCACCTATGAATCCATGATTCAAGTATTTATCATTTATCGAAAATTATCATACTTTACTATTCACAAAAATTCAAGTATTTTAGAAAAATTACAAAAATTCACCCTAACCATTTTTTGACATGTATAATTCAAAAATGAACTCCATTTTATGAAAATAATTTTATAAATATTAGAAATTTATTTTTTAATTAAAATAATCATTTATTTGGAAAATAAAAAATTTTAAAAATTAAAAATACTTTTCTAACACTTTGAAAAATTAATTAAGGTCTCATAAAATTATCTTATAATCTTAAGACATCAAAAATTTATTTTATGAAAACATTTTATGAAAATAAATTTTATTTTAATTTATTAAATTAATCAAAAAATATAATTAATTATTTATGACTTATAAAAATACCAACACTTAATTAATAATTTTTAAAATATTTATTTACTTATACTATGATATAATTATTTCATATTGTCACTTATAAGATGGATAAATTTTATTTATACTTTTATTGGTAAGGTTACTATTAAATTGGCCTGTTTTCTATTCATAAGGGTCACATTACTATTCCAAAGTTCAAGTTACTATTTCATCAGTATATGTTCTTTAACTTCTAGAAACACATATTATTTAAATCATTCATCTTTTATAAAGATTTTATTGTGTTCTCTATGTGTTTATACCATATGAAATAATTATAAGAAGGGAATTTATATAGATAAATCTTTTTCTTGTTACATTCTTCCCCCCTTATGAAATTTTTTCCTCGAAATTTTGTTTTACATTATAAGTTGAAAACATGTGTGGGTACTTATCTCTCATCCATTGTTTTGGTTCCCATGTTGCCTCTTCATACTTATGGTTCCTCCAAAGTACTTTGACCAAGTGAGTAGTCTTTTTATGTAGAACTTTATCTCTATGATCCAAGATCTTCACTAGATGCTTCTTGTAAGAAAGATCATTCTCTAACTATACCACCTATGAAGTTAATACATGCAAAGGATTCAGTATGTACTTCCTTAAGAGGGATATATGGAATACATCGTGTAGTTGAGACAAGGATGGTGCAAGTGCTAGTCGATTGGCCACAACTCCGACATGGTCAAGGATCTCAAAGGGGATGATGTGTCTGGGACATATCTTCCCTTTCTTACCAAATATTATGTTCCTATTTCATGGAGACATGTAGAGTAATACCATGTATATGACCTTAAACTCGAGATCCCATCGACGATTGTTTGCATAACTATTCTGTTGAATTTTGGCTACCTTGATGTGTTGTTGAATAGTTTTCACCTTATCTACCATTTCTTCAACCATTTCAGGTCCTCGTGGCTTATGTTCACCGAACTCATCCCAACATTCTAGTGTTCTTCACCTTTTACCATAAAAGGGCTTCATATGGAGCCATTTGTATTCTCGAGTGGAAACTATTGTTGTAAGAGAACTCAACGAGAGGTAGATGTTGGTACTATCCTCCTTTTAATTCCATATAGCATGCTCTCAACATGTTTTATAGTGTTTGAATAGTTCAATTAGATTGGAAATTAGTTTGAGGATGATAGGCCATACTAAATTTCAGCTAAGTTCTTAGAGCATGTTGGAGACTTTTCGAGAACTTCTAGGTGAATCTAAAATATCGATCAGATACTATCGATAGTGGTACTCCATGAAGCCTTAGAACTTCTTTGTTCACATAAATAACTTATTTTAAAGATATTTTTAATTTAATTTCGATTATTTCTTTGTTTTAGGGGTTTCCTATGCATTTTTGGAGAAATGGGTGAGTTTCCATGATTTGGGCCAAACAGTGATCCCAATTTCATATTTAAAAATAAATTTTGATTCCTTCATAACTCCTTCATTTCTCACTATTTTCCCCCATTCCAGTTCCTACATGATCTCCTCTTCCTTTTTCGAACCTCACTTGAATGTTTGGCTATTTTAAAATTCAGATACTAGGGGATTTAGGGTGATTTCTCCAAGATTCATTCAAGTAAGTGTTCCTCCCTTCCATTTCTTCCATTTCCTTAGGTTTTCATCCCTCTTTATTGATGTTCCAAGGTGTCCAGAAGTTAGGGTTCAAATATAGGGTTTTAAATGGCGTCTTTTTGGTGTAATATTGAGATTTTATGTTTCTCTTCACTTCCTTGTGGTGTGGCGGTAGTGCGCTTGATGTTTCACACCAATATTTGAGGGTTTCGACTCAAAAGGTAGGTGATTCCATGGTCAACCATTCCTTGATGAGTTAGTTTGATTCTTTTACTAGTTTTTCATGTTCCCCATATTATGTGTGTGGTGTGGAAACTATTTTTGAAGGATTTGGTTAGGAATTTAATTTTATAATTTCATTTTTGTTGAAGTTGTGAACTTTTCAAATGTAATACATGTGATATCTTTTGTGGTAGTTTTATAAAATATGAAATTGATTTATTAGTTGTTGAAAGGGGATGAAAATTATGTTTTTTTAATTCCTTAGTGTCATTTGGGCCTTGTATGGGGTTTTTTTGGAATAGTTTTTGTGTGTAAAACTTTGTTATACTTCTTGAGAGAATTTTATGAAAATGGGTGTTTTCATTTGTATCTTTCGTGGTTTTATTCAAGGTGATTTTATAACACTTGAAAGTGGTTTTATAAATGTCTCTAGGGATACCAATTATACTTTGGTAGTATTTTTGTATAGTTTTGTCCTTGAAATATGGTTTTGAAATGGGGTTTATGAGCAAAGTTTGGGTTTACTCTTTAGAATTGTTTTATTAAAGATTTGAATGATTTAATGATTTATGTAAGTGGTGAAACTATATTGGAAAAATGTTTTAGAGTGTTTATATTTTGAAATGGTAAATTTTAAATGTGAAAGGGGATGCTTTGTGATGTGTTCTATCTTGTAAATGTTTTACAAAATTTTTTGACGGATTTACTAAAGTGTGTAAGTAGATTTGGTCTCTTTTGTCTTAGGTGTGGGTAAAACTTTTAGTGACATCGGTTTGGGATTTTAGCAGTTCTTCTTGGTGCAGTGTTATGGGGATGGATTGAGGGAGGTTCCTCTTTCCATGTGGATTTTATTGGGATATTTCCTTTTGGGTTTTTACCTTTTTTATAGTCTTGGTGAGTTGTTTTAAACTATGCAATTCAGTTCTGATTTTTTGTAAAATATTGTTTGATTTGAAAAATCCAGATTCATTTTATTAGATTAATTTGTTATTTTAAGTTTATAAACTCAGGTAAATCATTAACAATTCTCATTTTATGATACCCAAGAACTTGTGACAGCCCATGGGGATCCGGAAATCCCTTCGGGACATGTTGCGGGCTGGTTTTGGTGTCAGTTTCATGGGCGACCAGATTCGGTTCGTGACATCTTTGATATATATCCGTGCAAGTTGATCCAGTGATAAGTCCTCTCAAATTTCGATAAGGTGAGTTGTCTTTGTAAGATGATCCATAATAACCCATATATCATTGTTTCCTCTAGATGTATTTACAAATCTAGTGACAAATTCTATGGTGATGTTTTCTTATTTCCATGTTGGTATGGGTAATGGTTGAATCATTCCTTTAGACTTTTTTCTTTCAGCCTTCACTTACTGATATACCAAGTGATTTGATGCATATTTAGAAATATCTTTTTTCATATTGTACCCCCAAAAGTTATCCCAAAGATCTAGATACATCTCTGTGCTCCTTGGGTGAATAAAGAATGTTGATCTATGTGTGTCATTTGGAAGCTCTTTCTTTATCACTGTATTGATGGTACACATAGTCATGACCCAAATATTATGACTCCATCCTCACTGATCTTGAACTCATAGGATTTCCCATTTCACCTAGCTTCCACCCTTTTCTAAATTTCCACATCATTTCTTTGAGAATCCTTTATTTTCTTCACTAGGGATGGTTGAGAATTAATTTGAGAAAGGATTGATGATTTTCCTACCTTAATGATTCCTGTTTCCATCCATTTCAAGTCTAAAAAGATTAGATCCTTCTCAATTATCATCATTGATAAAGATGTAGGATCCTTTCTACTTAGAGCTTCCTCCACCTGATTTTCCTTACCAGGATGGTAGTGGATTGAGCAGTCGTAGTCCTTGATGAGATATAACCATCTTCTCTGGTTTATATTAATCTCATTTAGTGTGAATATATATTTGAGACTCTTGTGATCAGTATATATCTCACACTTCTCTCCATAGATATAATGACTCCATATTTTCAATGAAAAGATCATAGTTTCCAACTCCAGATCATGAGAGAGATAGTTTTTCTCATGAATTTTCAAATACCTTGAGGCCTAGGCCATCAATTTATCAGTTTACATTAGTACACAACCTAATCATTTATTTTAAGCATCACTATACACTACAAATAGTTTTCAACTTGTTGGAAGTGTGAGTACTGGCATAGTGATAAGCCTCATTTTGAGCTTCTTAAAGCATTCCTCACATTCTTGAGTTTAAAAAAACTCCACTCACTTCAATGTAATCTTAGTTATTGGGTTTGAAAATCATGAGAAGTTATTCAAAAATAATTGATAATACCTGGTTAGACCAAGAATTATGCGGATCTCTGTTACAAATATTTTCCTAGTCCACTCTTTGATTTCCTTTATCTTGGAAGGGTCCATATATATTCCTTTACTGGTGATAACATTCCCCAAGAATGATACTTCCTCCATCCAGAACTCACATTTACTATACTTTTCATATAGTTTCTCCATTCACAAACTCTTCAACACAACATTTAAATGATCCTCATATTCCTCCTTTCTCTTAATGTATATCAGAATATCCTTGATAAAGACCACCATAAATATTTTGAGATAATATCTAAATAATATATTCATTAAATCCATGAAAATTCCTGGAGAATTAGTGAGTCCGAAGGGAATCACTATGAACTCATAGTATCTATACCTCATTCGAAAGACAGTCTTGGGAATATTTTCCTTCCTCACCATTAATTGGTGATATCCTGACTGAAGGTCCAACTTAGAGAAATAATTGGCCCCACGTAGCTGATAAAATAAGTTATCTATATATGGCAGGGGATAATTTTTATTTATCATGATTTTATTGATCCCACAATAATCAACGTAGAGGAATATTAATCCATCCTTATTTATTGACGAAGAGGACCGACACACCCCATGGTGATGCACTCGGGCATATAAAACCCTTGGCCAGATTATCCTATAACTACTTCTTTAGTTCTTCCAACTCAATGGTGGACATTATAAAAGGTTTATTTTATATAGGCAGAGACCTAGAAATAAGTTCAATTGATAACTCAACCTCTTGATCAGGGGGAAGACTAGGAAATTCTTCAGGGAATACAACAGTGTAACCCCTCATGATGGGAATATTTCAAGCATGATCATCTCCTTTGTCTCAATCATTTGCGTGATATATGATTGATCCTAAGGTAGTAATATATACACTTGAGATGATTTTTAAGTAGATTTATCTTACTCCTTACACTTGTAAGTAATTGGAGTATGCTTCAAGATGTGAAGAGTGATATCCCTTTACTAACAGTTGATCTTGGATTTGTATAAAGATATCTAATCCATGCCCAAAATAGCATCAAACTCTACCAAAGGGAGTTTGAAAAGATTTTCTATGAGGTTAAGTCTAGAAACACTAACTGGGGAGGAGTTATGTACTTTGGATGAAATAATTTCCCCATTAGTTGTTCTCAAAGATAACTCAACCTCAAAATTTTGAGGTGTTTTTTTGAATAGTTATACTAAACTTAAAATATATGAAGGAATTCATAGAACCAAAATCAAATAGTACATTTTATATTCTTGAATGAATAACCAACATACCTATCACCACATCATTGTCTGTCTCCATATCAGCAGTAGTGGTAGCATAAGTCCTTCCTTATTACATTGGAGGTTGTTTTTGATTGCCTATGAAAACCCTGGTCTTTGGACATTAGTTTAAAAAATTCTCATGCTTCTTACAATTGAAACACTGTACTACTAGTTGAGCTTTTATATGAAACTTCTTTTCTTCTTACACATTAGTGGGTTTATTCATATCCCTTTCTCATTTTTTAGCTAGATACCCCATCCTTCCACATTTGAAGAATTTTATAGTTCCCTTTAGATAGTTCTCATGATGTTTCTTCCCACAATTTTAACATGTGGGATATTCAGTGTTATTTCCATGATGGGTTTTATTTGCAGATCCACCCATATAGACTCTATTTTATTCTTTTTTTCACTGGGCCCTTGAGACCATTGAGAGTCTCTGATCTCTATTTTAACCTTAAGGTAACAATATACAATCTCCTCCTAACTGTTGAAGTCTCAAATCACCAATTATTTTCATTGACTCATCTTTAGTCTGCTAAAGAATCGATCCACCTTGATTTTTGTGTTCAAGACAAATCCAGAGGCATACTTTGCAATCCTAGTAAAGTTTTCTTCATACGCCCTGATAGAATCATCTTCCTTCTACTTAAGTACAAGGAACTCTATTTATATCTTGATATGGAGGGTTTGGGGAAAATATTTATTAAAAACATTTTCTTTAATTCCTCCCAATCCATAGATTCAATTTCCTTCTTGGACTTTGTATTTTTGATCAGTGTCCACCACTAATCAGCTTCCCCATCAAAACTATAGATCGTGAGAAAAACTTTCTCTTCTTTTGAGCACTGGAGGACATATAATTACTTTTCAATGGAGTTAATCCACTATTCCATGAGGAGGGGATCATAATATCCAATAAACATGGAAGGCCTTTTCCGCATGAAGGATTCAACAATGACTTTATATCTCTTAGGAGAAGGAGGGTATTCCACGCGATTCAAGTTATTATTCATAACATGAGCCAATTGAGAAAGTACTATCATGAATTTTTGAGCACCCATTTTCATCATATTTGGAATATCATTAGGTAAATCATCACATTACCTATCACATTTATTTTTGGAACATGTTCTTCTATTTCCTTCCATTAACTAAGAAAAAAAATAAAGTGAAATTAGGGGGCTTGAATACTTAGCTAATAAGCATAAAAAAAACTTTAAACATAAAAGGATAAACTCTTAAAGGAAAAGTATATCCTAACTTGTGATTCCCTAGGTTTCAATCTTGTTTATCCATGACCTATTTAATAATATATATTATTATGGTCTTTTTAACTTAACAATGGTTCATAATGAGCTTATCAATTTACCAAATCATATCCCCTAGGAGTGTTAAACCAGGTGCACAGTAAGAACCATTATCATGTACCAGGTTAACCTGAGTCAGGCTCGGAACGCCTTGTCATAGTTTTTATTCCTAGGTACATCTATTCGAGAACCAATCCCCCTTGTATTATCAAGATAGGGATATGGATTTTCTTGATAAACCACTTACTCTATACTTACCAAAATTTAGGGATGTTTTCTTATACTTAGTATTATCCCTAAGGTTCTTACTAAAGTGATCTATCCCTAGTATCCAAAAATAAATAAATGTTTCCTCTGATACCAAATATAGAAACCCTATCCTTTTTCACATATCATTACATGATTTTAACCATAATTAAACATCAAATTACAAGACAAGGATCATAATTTCTAGTGTCTTGGAGATTAGGTACATAATTAAACATCATGACTCCAAAATAAGAACATATTTATTTAATCTTCATAAATATCTCCTAACTTCCTTTGAGACCATACATATGCATAGGATAACTTGGGGATAACATTCAAAAAGGGATGAGCTAGAAATCCCAGTAAGGGAATAAACATTAAAATAAATCTTAGCACATGGGTCAGAAGTCAGAACGTTATTATATAAAAAGGCATGAAACATGATTAAACATATGGAGTCATAACATATAGAACATGGGATCATATAATCATGGAATCATAGTAATGTGTAAGAAACATAAAAAATAACTTTATCAGGATTCAAGGCTCATTTCACATATAGGAGTATGAGTCAAGGCTCGTTGCACATATAGTAGTATGAGTCAAGGCTAACCACCGAGAATGTTGCACATAACGCCTCATGAGAATAAAATTTACCCAATGAATTGGATCACTATTTGGTCACACCCATAATAAAATTTTCATGAATATATGCAACACATGAAGAATCATAAATAAGCAATCAAACATAAACATAAGGGTTTCCCATGATAAGAATTGGGTATCATAATCTTATAAAAAAGGAATAACATAAGGTATTATCAGAATAGTGTCCCTGAAAGAAAGGATTTAAATAATAAATGGACATTAATTAGGTAAAATATGAATATATCATGATAAGTGTTGTCAAACTGAAGTGGATACAAGTAAAAATGGCATTTAAAAAACTTTAGAAACAAAACATTTTAGTGCGGTTTAAGGAAAATATTAAAGAGTATTTAAAGCATAAAAGGGAATAATATTTTATATAAAACCACAAGTAAAATAATAAAGTTTTCATAATAAAAAGAGGGATTTTATAAAAATAATGGTTTCTTAAAACATATTATAGAGTTCACTTGAAATTGTTTAATAATTCAGGAAGTTCCCTTAAATTGTGCTTGCTTATCAACAATAATTGAGTAGGGAACCTTTTAAAAACATGTATATCCTTGAGAAAGGAAGGATTAACATATATTGATATATGAATTTGAAAAATATACACAGAATTTATATGATTTACATAAAAATAAAAGTTAATTTAATTTGGGTAAAAGGAGAGAAATAGTAACTTGAAGGAATAATGAAGGTTTGGGTAAAATCCCTTACCTTATGTCTATAATGATTCCGAACTTGATCTTAATGTCCTGAATAATAAATTTAAATTCATTAATTAATAATTCCAGAACCCTTTATACATGTATTTGATTTATTATAACCTTATTAAGTTCATTTATGGAATTTTTGATGTGTTAAGAGGTTCAATTTCATTGTTTAGGACCGTTAGTTTCCTTGGTTTTCATGATTGGTTTACTTATATATGTGTATTTAAAATTATGTAGAATGAAGATAGTTGACCATAAATAAATTTATATGTTTTTAATAAATTATAGAATATTAAAATACCATTTTTTTCTATAATTTAGGATGATTCATTAGATAAATCATTAATGATAATCGTTTAGATTAATTTAGAGTTTTTTGATCACAATGAAATCATTTTGTTTTATAAATCAATATCATGTGTAAAAAATGATTATATAACATTAAATAAGATATAATAAATATATTATAATCTTTTTTGACCATAAAAATGGTTCATGACTAGACTTGAAGGTTGAATTGAACGATGGAAGCATGTCATCCACGAAGGTGGTAAATCGGCACCACACAGACGATGTTTTCATTCTTAAAATAAAAGAGAGAGGAGAAGAGCTTTGATGCAAAATTATTCCATAAACATGATAAAATTATAGTATACATGAGATAATGGAGTTTTCATGCCACTTGTAGAATGGGAAGTTAGTATAAGAGAAGAAAATAAAGGAACTTGAAAAAGAAATTGAAAGAAAATAGAAGAGGGTTTTACCTCTTGATTCCTTCTTCTTGAGAACCTCCTTAGGGGATTGTTTTTGATCTTTTATTAAGAAAAAAAGCTCAGGGAAATTGTTTAAAGGTTTAGTAATAGAATTGGGACGAATTTAGACAAGGCTTAAGGCTTGAGAGGTGTGAGGAGAAGAGGTGGTATTTATAGTGGAGGAGGGGGTGTTTTCTCATTATTTAATTCATTACTTTATTATTTTTCTCAAGATAAGAAATAGTGTTGATTCTTGAGACTAAATAAAGTAACTTGATCATGTGAGTTTGATATAATGGGCTTAAATCAACACTACATCACCTATTACTACATAATTCAAGTATTTAGCATTTATCCTAAATTATCGTATTTTACTATTTACAAAAATTCAAGTATTTTAGAAAAATCCCAAAAATTCACCCTAACAAAATTTTGACATTTAGAATTCAAAAATAAACTCTATTTTATGATTTTTTTTCCTAAATATGAGAAATTTAATTTTAGTTAAAATCATCATTTATTTGGAAAATAAAAAATAAAAAGTAAAAAATTTACTTTCTAACACTTTGAAAAATTAATTAAGTTCTCATAAAATTATGTTATAATATTAATATTAATTTATGAATACATTTTATGAAAATATAGATTCTTTTAAATTATTAAATTAATCAAAAAATGTAATTAATTATTTATGACCTATAAAAACACCAGCACTTAATTAATAATTTTTAAAATATTTATTTACTTATACTATGTTATAATTATATCATATTTTCACTTATAATATGGATAAATTTTATTTATACTTTCATTGGTGAGTTTAATATTCAATTGGTTGATTTTCTATTCATAAGAGTAATATTAATATTCCAAAGGTCAAGTTACTATTTCATCGGTATAGGTTCCTTAACTTCTAGAAATGATTCTTATTTCATTCATTAATCATTTATAAAGATTGTACTGTGTTCAATATGTTTTTATACCATATGAAAAAATTATAATAAGGGAATTTATATAGATAAAATGTTGACTCATTACAATGTTATAACTAGAAAAGGGATATCCATGGATCCTTTAAAAATAGAAATAATTGAAATATGGATCAGAACAAAATCTGTGAAGGGTATCCATATATTCCTTGGATTACCTAGGCACTATTGTCAATTTTTGATAAACTTATCATTTTTATCAATCCCACTAACCAAGATAACTCAGAATAGTGTGAATTTTTTCCGAACTAATGAATGCGAGGAGAGACATAAAGAGATAAATAAGAGGCTAATCATTGCACCCATGATCACATTACCCACTAGTGAAGAAGGATTTGTGATCCACATCGATTCATATAAAAAGGTCTTGGGATTTTTACTCATGAAATATGATAAAGTGATAACCTATACCTCCTCATAATTAAATATCTATGAGAAAAACTACCCAACCCATGACCTAGAATTGGATGGAGTGATCTTCACATTAAAAATTTGGTGGCATTATATCTATGGGATGAAGTGTTATATATATAGATCATAAAATCCTTAAGTATATATTCACCTAAAATGATCTCAATATACACCAATGAAGGTGTTTAGAGACGATCAATGATTATTATTGTTCAATCCATTATCATCCTACAACTTTATCCCTTATGAGGATTGAAAGGGATCCAATATTATTGGACATGAAAATTATGAACATGGTAATAATAAAAGGATCTTTATTATACCTTTCCCAAATAACTACTGAAACATCCATTTTTGAGAGGATCAAGGAGGTGCAAAAATATGTTGAGTTGATACAAAAAATGGTAGTGAATATTATAAATTTTAACTTTTCTAAATATAAATTTATAAGTTTTAGAACCTAGATATGTATCCTAGATAAGGGTGATATGGATTTCACTGATGGAGGTCAGTCCGAATCTTTAGGACCAGTGGGTTTCAAGGAAGTATTCCATGTTGCGAACTAGAATGTCTAGAAGGATGTTTCTCTCTCTTGGAGAGAGGTCCCTCTTTCTGGTAGGGGGAGAACACATCTTCTTTAGGTTCTATGGAATTCATTTCATAGGTTCCCCATATTTCAGAGTAAGGAAAGACTTTAGAGGGAGATTTAGAGGGAACAAAGCCAGTCCAGGTAGTAGGGACCCCATTCTTTCTCCTGTGGCCGGTCTAAAGGATTTGATGGCTTTAGAGCAAGGTGGTTATGGATCGACTCAGGGAGCTGGCTCGTGGGAGTTGGATGATGTTCCAGCCCAGGAAGTGGAGTATGTTCATAAGGCGCATGTTCCTTCTGGGGTCCCATGATTGATTTGGTTGTTTATTTTGAAGATTTTAAACATTTTGAGGCCCCTTTCAGTGTGATTTTTGGAATCTAGTAAGGGGGTGTGTATGAAAAAAAGGAGGTAACTTCTGGATAATGCACATAGATCATCCTTCTCTCTTCATCTAGGAATTGCTAATATGTATAGAGATCTGAAGTAAAACTATTGGTAGGATAACATGAATAGTGAGATTATAAAATTTGTATTTTGATGTTTGGTATGCCTAAAATTCATGGTTGAATTACATAAGTCTAAGGGTAGAATAAAACCATTTCCCATACTAGTATAGAAATAGGAAAACATAACCACAAATTTCACTATAAGACTCCCTAGGACTTCTAAAGGAAATAGCACCATCTGGGTGGTAGTCAGACACCTTATAAAGTTAGTGAATTTCATTTCTATTAAGGAAGATTTATCTATTGAATAACTCACCAATATATACATAAGGGAAGTGGTAAGATTTCATGGAGTACCACTCTCTATTGTATCTAATCAAGATCTATGGTTTACCTTGATGTTCTAGATAAGCCTTTATGAAGTGTTGGATACTCCTCCTCAACTATTTTTTTTATTTTCAAAAGAAATTTGGTGGGTTAAGTGGGAAGCCTCACAAGAACCAAATAAAAGCCACACAAAATCTAATAGAGAAAACAACACATATGAAAAAAACCACAAACACATGGAATATTAGTTTGAAAGAATCATTCAAACTCTGAAAAATATTTCAAGATCACATTTAGTGGTTTTCCAAGGATATTGGGATCAACACCTTCCCCTTGTGGAGTTATCATATAACAATAGTTTCTATTCTTTCATTTAAATGGAACCTTATGAGGCTCTTTATGAAAAGAGGTGTTGAACTCCAACATGTTGGGATGAAGTTAGAAAGTGTAAGTTTATGAGACCTGATCTTATATAAGAGATGATATAGAAGGTTCAAACTATTAAACTTCATATGAAATTCACACAAATTCAACATTAAATATTTGCATACAATCATCAATGAGACCTAGAATTTGAGACTGTAGATGAGGCGTTCCTTTATATATCATCATGGAATAAATTCATGAGGTTTGGAAATAAGGGAAATATTAGTTGAAGACACATATTCCCTTTTGAGATCCTTGATCACAGTTAATCTATGACCTATCCAATTACACTCCCACCTAACTTATACCAAGTACATGATGTGTGTTATGTATCCCTCTTTAAGAAGTATATACCAGACCCATAACATGTACCGAATCCAGAGGTGGTACTTTTAGATAATGATATTTTATACAAGGAGGATCCAGTGAATATCTTAGATCATAGATAGAAATTTCCATGAGATAAAAAAACTTACATGGTCAAAGTAATTTTGGAGGAACCATAGGTTTGAGGAAGAATCTCATGGGACCAGAAGAGGTGATAACATATAAGTTCCCTCATCTATTTTAGTGTATGAAATAAAATTTCAAATATGTGATTTCTAAAAGGGGAATAATAAAATGAGCCATAATTTTATAAATAAAATTCTCTTTTAAATGAATAAATTCCTTATTAATTAATACAGTTATAGAAAACAAATACACTACTTTGGATATTTTAGACCATTATAAAATATAGCTTATTAGATTTAAAATACCATTAAGAATATTAAGCATTGATAATATAGCCTTTGTACAATGAATTTTATGATTATTATATATTAAGGGTTATGATAAAATCCAATTGACATAGATGAAATAAGATATGGCCTCGATTAGTAGAATTGTACCCCATGAAGGCTGTTTATCAGAGCTTTTGAGGGAGATGGAGTCAAGGGGATTTAACCTTTACCAATCACAAGATAATATCCAAGAACTAAATCTCTAGAGAAAACTCTTATAGGATAAGTTAAATATTATCGAGATTATGACCCAACCAATGTTTTTCGAACCACCCTAAGAAAGTACCACCATTGCAAATCATACCCTTTAGGCGTAAACTGGTGTAATAAGGGTTTATGTATCTAGAACCTATTAATATGATTTTTTATATTTTACATATTAATAAAATAATGATTATATTTACCCCTTCTTATTATTACTTTATAAATGATTATATAATGAATTAGATAAAAATGAGTTTTTGACATGAAGAAATAAAAATTGTATTTTTGGGAAATATATACTTTCAATTAAGACACTATTTTTATAATTTCAAGAATCTTTGAAATAAATTTTATTATAATAAAATATTCTTATTAAATAATATTTATTTAAATATAAATGATAATATAATTTAATGAAGTCCAAAGTAATTTTAATAAGGGTCAGAATGTTGTTAATATCGTAAAAATTAGTGTTTTTTAGTAAATAATGTTTTTTATTTAAAAATTAAAATTATCATATTTATGAAATTATTTTGATAAAATAAATATTATTTTTGAAATTAGAAAATGGTGTTTTTTTTCATAATTTTTTGAGACAACCAATTTTTTGGGTAAAAATTAAATACGACATAAATATATTGTGTGTATTATGAAATCATAATAGCCTATAAATGATATAATAAATTTTATAAGGAGTATAAATAACAAAAATTATGTTTCCCCTATAAAATAATGTGTTTTATTAAGTTATTTGATTATATTATAACTCTTTAATGAACCCTCCAAAACCTATATTATATTTTAAGGTTTTAAAATCAATTATTTATGAACATAACTAAATTCCACATCACTAATGGTATTATTTTAATATTTCTAGTTATTTTACTTATAAATTTTTTAAAACCAATCCTATTTGGAAGAAACCATGAGCAGAAACTATGGGAAGGTTTGTGGTCTTAAATATTTTATCATACAGATTCCAAAACCTATGTTTAGAAATTAATAAAAAATTCTACTCGCTTTTCTATAAATACCCACCAGTCCTCCCACTCGTCTTCAATAAAAACCCATTGAGCATGAATTTACTCTCTCTATCCCTCTCCATCTCTAAATCCCTCCCAAATTTTTCCCAATCTCTTAAGAAGCTGCACTCAAGATTTTAGAGGCACCCTCCTAAGGCAAGAGATCCTATCCTCTTCCTTTTTATTTAGTGTACTCTATTTTTACTAATCCATTTTATTTCAAAATTTTAATGTTTTAATATGTTCTTAAACACCCCTTTTACATTTTTATGATTCCCATGTATTGAGAGAACATATTTCATTCTCATTAATTCCTTTCATGAACCTTTATGTACTCCCATTATACTGTTGAAATTATCCCATTATTTTTTATGAAAAACTTTTTTATTGTGAATACCCATACTTATTTACACTCAAGGGTGTTAATATAGATATAAATATTCTTCATTTATTGGGTAATTACATGTATATAACCCAAAATCCTTAATCATGGGATTAAAATTTATTAAATAAGTTCTTATGTTGTGTGATCCATGTGGCATAAAAATTTATGTACATGATATGAATGTAACGAGTGGGACCATAATTATATATCCCTCCAATGCATTGGTTAATGTTTTTATCTCATGAAATTCCTTTTATGGTTCATGGAAGGTTATCTCAAGAACACTATGTTATGATTCCTCAATGATGATCCTTTACTTATGCTTATAGTGTCATACTTTATGTTATTTCCACATTCCTATGTTTCATTGATGTTGTCATATTATATCATGATTATATGCTCATGTTTATGATTCTCACCCCTTTTGTTCACCTTGATATGAATCTTGGATAACATGTATTACTTTCATCATTTTCTCTTTTTATTATTCATTTATTGGGATTTATATCACAACCCTTTCTTATATACATCCCCAAGATATTCCATGCAATATTATAAGACCAATGGAACTTAAGGACATGTTGTGGAGTTTTTAAATAATTTCATTTTATCCCTGTTTGAATTTATTATTTTATTTATCTAATTACCAAAAGGCACAATGCCTATAAATCTTTCAGGTTTGTATTATGTGTATCTTTATGTAATAAATCATGAATTAAGGTGTACTACTGATAAGGGTTTTCATACTCCCACTGGATAAAAATTGATGCACTACCCTTATATAAATAAAGTTGGTATGATTTAATACTGTTTATATAATGGGGTTGTTAATATACTTAGTAGAAATAAGATCATTAACTAATATACACTTTGTGCTTTTAATGATTCACATTTTAATATTTTACTAGTTTTATAAATGGGTCCCATCAAAACACCTGAGGCTGTGATATAATGTTCTTTCTTCATATCCTAACTTATATGATATCCATTAATCTATATAGTTAGTATACAGTTAGTTTTTACATTTATATTTACAAAAAATGTTTATAAGTTAATCATGATAAACCAAAATACATATATAAGAATCTTTATTTATCTACCTTGTATTGTCACTATCTCTATGATGTGAATAAGGTAATGTGAGTTTAGAAAAAACCTTACTACACATTTAATAATAGATGAATAATTGGTTAAATTTTTCTTATAAAAATACACTTGGAGGATCCTATATCTTTTAACAAGCCTATCCATTAATTTAATTTATTATTCCTTAATTTTTTTAAGGCAATTTAATGAAAAGTATATGAATTTTGCACTAGTTCCACCTTAGAATAGTTTATGGAAATAATATTAAACTAATTCCAAAATATTTAAGCCTTACCTTTATATCTAAATGTTTCTCAGTTTAAAAATAGGTAAATCAAATACTTAATACTTTTATCTCCAAAGAGTCTAAACATATTACTGGGTATATAAATGAAAACTTATTGTTTCACTTGACTAAGAACTATCTTGACACAATTGGGTACGAGTCTTATATAATAATATTCACAATTTATTGTAAATGATGGATATTAATGATTCAAGTATCACCAAATTCTTAATAATTGTATAAAACTATAATGATATTAATTTTAATATAAATAATGTATCATTATGTCCAACATAACACTGAGAAGAGTGTATAGGAAACACTTAATGAAAAAAAAATAGTTTGACTTGAATCAATCATCTTGGAAATCATAAGTTGTGAAATTTTCACTAGTGACATAAGAATCACCCTATTCATCCACTAAGAGAATTAAAATTTACTTCTTAAAGCTATGTTCCTCTCACAGATAACATAGGAATCACCCTTCTTTAACACCTAGGATAACACACCTTACTTTTTATAGCATATCTATGTTTTTTTCACTACTGACATAAGAAGTACCCTTTCCCAGCCACTGTGAGAGAACAACTTACTTCTTAGGTTCTTGAATTAAATAAAAATGTATTAAATAACCAAGATGTTAAAAAGAAACATTATAATCCATGATGAATATATTTCAAGTATATGAAATCAATTGTTTCCTTTTTTTAATTGCAATTTCTAAAATTGACCATTCAATTCACATAAGAATCAAATGGACTCTTTGTTTACCACACTACCTCCAAATCTTTTGTCTCATTGAAGGACATTATAAAAGAACCATTTAACATAAAATTCATCAGATTTTAAACTTTTAATTTCATGTTGTTCACCATAAGGGTCATGGAACCAAATTCCTCACAATCCTTATCTCCTTAGTGAATCTTAGTCAAAAATATTCTTGAGATCTTCATCCATAATATTCATATCATATTTGTGTGAATAAGGATAACTTGGAAGGTAAGAATGATACTATAAGATTAATGGATAACTACATATCCATGTAGACGAAAATTCACTAACCTATCAATGTAATTTGGTATATTGAATACAATATCAATTATTTAGTATCCTCTTATAGTTTAAACTAGTATAATGTAGTGACAATCCCATTTATCTAAAGAATCTCTTTCTCCTTCTTAAGATACAAAAGATGATATATCATTGTATACTAATTTGTGTCCTTATATTGTATTATTAATTATCTTGACATAACTGATATTATAATGCAATGGAAAATTGAATAATACCAATGTACTTCCTATAAGAATCATTCTTTCCTTCTCTTTCACTGTGAGGTGGTAGGAAAAGTATAAGGGATTCCAACACACAATATAAATTTTCCTATTGTTGTTCAGTGTATAAAAACCTATACTACCTTTGGAAATATGTTCTGGTGAGGGAATAATCTTTATAAAAATTATTTAAAGGTTATGAAAATTTTTCTTTCCATATTAAACATTAATTAAAAAATGTTTTTATTTTTATCTTGATTACCAAAAGACATGATGTAATAATTTTATTCATTATTTTATTAGTCTCCCACTATTTTATCAAAACCCAATGGACCTCACTATTGATTTTGTAATACCCTTTTCCATGGATATCCTAGTGTCAAGGATCCATATTCCACTTATCCTAACCCAAGATGGGTCCTGGTTAATTACTCGATGGTATTTATATAGGCAAGTCTTTTCCAAATTCAGTAACACACAACTCTTTAGTTCGTTAAATGGACGACCTTTTCTTGGAAACGATTGTTCGTATTTCCTCAACACATGCCTCTAAATTTACACTAAGTATAGTGAAGGAAACTCATATTAAGGTGGATTTGGTTAAGTTAACCCAAAAACTTCTTTAGAAAAACCCATTAAATGGCAGTGTCCCAGTGAGGGATGGATTAAACACTATGATCAAATGGTTGCATTCTAAATTAGGCAATGAAAGTCCATACTAACTTAATATTTATATTTGAGGAATTTTATCTTTTATATATAAATTTCCCATTTTATATTATTACATATATTTTAATATTAAGTGGATTTTACTTAAGTGATTAACCATGCATTAATAAAATTATGCATAATCCGGATTTATTTTTATTCAGTATTGTATGCTTATTATTTAATTCTTTTTATGTGATCATGTAAACATAAATACAAATAAATAAATAACCATGAAACTAAAAAAAATAAAAAAATAAAGTGTAATTATCATGATCTTTATATAATGGTTTATTTATTGAGAAGACAATAATGATCCCTTTGACCCCAGGTGGAAAAATCCTTAAACCTTCACTGGTTCAAGTTTAAACATTCCTCCTTGGATCCTATGAACCTCTATGGTTGGTTTCATCTCAGTTCTAGACTTATACTACCTCCACTCGCCTGGGAAATCCATTTTATTACATATAAATTTACTTACATGTAGTTGAGGGGAACCCAGGGATGAGTTAAGGGGGAACATTAAATAAACCACAGACAGGAAGGTCCATACATAATAAAGAGGAGGGGATGACATGCATGCCAACATTATAATTTAATAATAACATTATTTTGAAAACATATGTAATAAATTAAATCAAAAGAAATGAAACATACATATGTTGGTATAAGATATCGATGTGATCTAAACAACCCAGTAGGTCACCATAACTAAACAAATCTAAATAATAACTTTTTTATAACATCCTAAAATTTCTAGTTTGAAATATAGTATGAAAATAATTTTTTTTCATATGGTGTTAAAAAATAAAAAAAAACATATAAAAGGTATGTTAAATCTATTTTTCTTGGATTTTTATTAAATAAAAACAATCACTTGGAAAATAATTTTCCCAGGAAAAAACTCTTCCCTGGAAAATACCTCTCTTACAAACCACCATTTTAAAGAACCACTTTAAAATCATTTCAGAAACACCTAATTTTAAAATAAAAAATTATAAATCAATATATGTTTCTAGTTTCTAAATGGGTTTCAAAAACACTATTAATAAATAGAAAACCTAATTTAACTAGGCGCAACTTCCCAAAACCCTATTTTAAAAACCTACACACACCCAGAGATTCAAAAATAATCCACACACACTTTTCTATTTAAACCATTACAAAAATCTTTATAAAACAACATTCTAAAATTTAAAGAACACACCCTTTCAAACCCATTTTTAAAATAGTTTGAAATAAAATTAAGTTCACACTTTGTCCTTTATTCCTTTAAAAACTTTCAATATCTGTTTTCAAAATATTTTAAATTAAACTAAAATAAAATAATAAAGAAATCACACAATCTTGAACCACTATATCAAGTCATACAATAAGGATAAATAAACAACAAGAACATAGGTTCCAAACTATTATCTAAGAAGTATGGGTACATAATCAATACACAATGATAAATCCCCTAGAATGATCCTATGTAGGATCCTAGTTTTATAGCTCAAACTAATGGGATATAAAAAATGGGTGCTATAATGACTTATAATAACCCTTGTTTCTCAAATCACTCGGCATTCCTATAAAATTTTGAAGATCACTCAATACTCATTGGCCTCTCTCGGTCCCCACTTATGATCTCTTAGTCCCCAAATCCTATGATCACATTCAGTCTTAGGGGAAAATATCCCATCTTTAGGCTCTATCATTACCAATGAATCATTCCTTAACAAACAATAACCTAGGTTAGGTCATCAAACACCCAATCCACCTACCCTGTCTCCCAAGGTCTGCCATGAAAAGTCAAAGGAGGTGAGCACAATCAATCGTTTCATAGATCAAATATAAAACATTTGAAATCATACACTCCTCACTTCTCACATACTCAAAAAGAAAAAGATCCATTTACATCATAACACAAATAACATATAAAAATTATTCAATAATAAAAATACCATTATGGGATCACAAGCCACCATAGGAATACAAGGTTCACAAGGGGCTCAAGAGTGTCTCACACCTTTTATGAAAAACCATTATTTATAAAATTACAAATGATCTGTCTCTATTAAAAACTATATTCTTGGAATACCAAGACAAATCACATATTTAAAAATTCATCTCAATCTAATCTTGAGAAAAATTTCATACATACACCTTTGAAACTCAATAGGAAATTACACTTCCCTTTAAACCACATTTTAAGAAATTCAAAGATACCAATGAGTTTCAAAATATAATCCACATGGAATAACTCACCCATTTAAAACCAACCAACCCAATTTTATTATTTCAAAATCAGTAAACACCTCAAATATTTGATATAAAAATCTAAAAAGGATGTAAAAAGGTTTTAAATATAGAGAACAAGGGTTAACACACCCATTTTAAAATCATAAAACCCACAACAAATATTTAAACCCTTCCAAAATAGCCAAACACTTGGTTTTAAAGTCAATTAATACAAGAAAAATTTCAAAAAGATCAAGCTAGTGCTCACCACCAATTTTAAAAACAAAAGAATTCTTTAAAACCTATTTAAGAATTTTCACAAATGCTTGGCATGGAATACCATCCCATGACAAAGTTTAAATAAATTTAAATTAACTTGGAACCTAATGGGTCATACATATATGACTATTATAAATGAAAAATCATTCTAAAACCATCAATCATTTAAAGGCATGAAATATAAAGAGATGATAAAGAAATAACTACCTTATATCAATGAAAATCATGTTGTAAGTTGTTTCTTATGATAAAAAACACACCCACAAGCCAATACATTCCCTCTACAACCCGTAAATGATAAAAAAACCATGATTAAGACCAACAACAACCCTAAAATTACCCAAAATAGGGATTAAAGTTCATGGGAGAAAAGAAATCAATGGAAAATTGAAAAAATATGAGAGGGAGGGGTTTAAAAGGACTTACCATAGATGAATCCACTTGAATAAAAGGTAGAAAAACATTAAAAATGAAGAGGGGGAAGGGAAAGGAAGTACCCCAAAGGCACTTTGTCCATTTGAGAAATATAGAGGATAAATAAAGTGTTGTAGGATTTAATTCAAGTAGGAAAAAAGTGTAAATTCACTTTTTAATGAATTTGGGAAGACCACATAGTTTGTTACATGATTTTCCAAACTGTGCACCAGTTATTCCCAATCCATTACCTATCCATGATACACTCATAAGGTTTTCCCTACGAATCCACATTATTGTAAAAATGGTGCACCGACCTTGAAAAATGGCACTGTAAAATTCTAGAGGTGATCCACACACTTGTTTCATGGTTTGGAATAAACCATGCATGAAAAATATGATTAAATAGAAAAAAAATCCAATTTTTCAAGTTTTAGGATGAAACTCCATGGAAACTTTATCAACATCCAAACTCATAAAACCACCTAAAATAAACTTTATAGTGACATGGTGGGTGTCACAATTATATCAACTATACTACTTTATTCCCCCATAAAGTCTTAGGTCCAAGTATAGGATAACCAAATATGGATTCTAAAATGAACCATAAACAAAAAATTTGGGTCCTTGAATGACTAGGTGAATCATAAAACAAGATAAAACTTCCTCAAGAAAACCCAATCATGAATTGACCAATTACAGATCAAAGAGAGTATCTAAGGAGATGACTACTAAGTATCGGTATCCCCACAATTTATAATTAATCTATATTGGCAGAATAAATGACAAATACATTTATATATGGAAAGAGAACATAATCTAACAACCAAATTCTACAAATATTGGAAGGGAATTTATAGAAATCCATTGGTCAGAGTCAAACACAAAACATGATCTCAAAACTGCCAGTGAAGAGAAATGAAACTCAAAACATCATGAAGGACCTAAAAACTAGATCACCAACCCAAGGTATCCAAAATCTTAGGATAATGAAATTTAGGAACATTCCTATTGAAATAATGACATGGATCTAACAAAATGGCCACATCTAACATATGAGGATGTTTAGATCTAAATCCCTAGAATACCATCCCATATAAATTATACTAGAAAAAAAGTTTAGCGAAACCCACAGTCGGATAAAAAACAAAACTACAACCCTATGTATCCTTTCATTTACCCTAAGTTCTTCCCATGTCCAACTAACAAACAAAATCTAGACCATGATCCACACTAGGAAGGGAAATAAGAAATGAGGCACAAAAATATCTAAAAGATAAATTTATCATTATGAGCCACCAAGTAAAACACTAGGAAAGGATTCCTAAATTCACAACTACTCTAAGATCAATAAGATCAAATTCCAAAACATGTTTTCATCTAAAAGATACGCAACCAATCCCTTTAGGATACACCGAATGATGTACACTCATCCACCATACCTCAGAATTCACCAAGACCAATCAAAGAAACATTCAAAACTAGAGATCACATAATATTATCTATGAAATAATGACCCTCACTAGTTCAATAATCAAACCAAGGCTCACTGTCTAAACCTCTTAACCCACATAGTTACCAAACGATCCACTCAAGAAACACCACCTTATATAATCCTAAGGAACATTACTCCAAGAGGGAAATGACACATGATACTTCATTCTATGCCCAAGTAGTTTTAACATTAGAAAGAGGAAAAAACTATAATATAAACACCCTATTCCAACACTAGAAATTTCTTGGAGGATTACAGTAAACAAAACAATACATGAGCTCAACTCGATCACATATCCTAAAGTATAAAAAGAACTCCTAAAAATAAATGAATCAACTCACACACTTTTCTAAAACAAGAAAGGATTTTTCAAAATACACCTCTTTATAAACCACAAACCTATAGAAAAAAAGTCCCATAATCCATTTAAAAGACATAGAAACATTAAAATTGTGCCTAATTTCACTAAATTCCAAATGGATTTTTTTTTAATTTCAACCCAAGCCTTAACTCGAATTGGTCAATTTAAAATGTTTAAAAAGATGATTCTAAAACAAAATCCACTATTTTTAAAACTAAAACACCCTTATGGGGTTCCAAAATAATTCAAAAACATTCCATTTGAAAAAGTTTAAAATATTTTCCCCCTTTTAAAAACACACCTAGGGTAAAAACCCAAAAATTTCACAAAATTTTATTTTGAAATCACTAGTTTCCCTTAAAATAGGAAACCCAACTTATAAAAATATTATATGTAATTTATTTTAAAACTAGTAACACTTAAAAACACTTTCCAAATATTAAACATAACTAACTATTTCAAAAAAATTCATAAAAACCAAAATCATTTCACAAAAAACCTTAAGGGGTTGTTTTAAAAATAAAAACGTTTTTATCATGAAATCCATTTTCACCCACAGAAATTGAATTTCACATCACATACAAAATTTTATAACCAAATTCATAACACAAGCCTCAATCAACTTTTTGATCCAATTATGATAACATATGACAAGACTAATCATGAATCCTATTCTGTCACCCTAACATGGTAGAAAATCCAAGGGTTAAGGGGTCTAAATAGAAAATAAATTAGGATGAAAAACAATGCTTGACTTAGCTATGTGGTTTATAGACACATTCCAATCATGCATTAGTCCCTATAAAGTATATTACATCAAGTTTTTAGTTGATGTATGGGTTTTCAAGCCCTACATGCCAACCAAACACTTCACTTCCATTTTCTATATCCATCCCAAACATAAAACATGATCCCAAGGGAAACTCAATCCATGGTGTTGAGTATCAAGAACCACTTCCATCAGTATCAAACCATAGTCTAACAACACCATAAAACAAAAATCTGTAATCAGGGTAAAATTTATAGCTGCCCATGTAGACTCATGGATCAGGGTAATAAAGAGCTCATAACACTCTCCTCACACCTACATCCTAAGTCCCAACAACCTTATCTACAAACTAACAACAACCCCAAATTATAAGATGGATTTACAAAACCTATTCCCCACTAAGAACCTAGGATTTGATACCACTTTGTAACGAATTGAACTGGGGTTCCATATAACTTAGATCCTGAATTGGTCTACCACAAGGACTAAGGGGAATTACTGATCCCCATGAGCTAGAAACCAGTGCCTAAGCATCATAAAACATACATTGGGAATTATTTCATCCTCATATAATTATAATTAATCAATAATGGAAATAAATTCAATAAACATCCAATTAGAGATAAGCACAACTAAACCCCCAAACAAGATATACAATCGATACATAAATAAAGTAACATAAAAAAATATATAAATAATATAAGGAATTAAAATATAACATGCCAAATGACTAATAAAATTAGTAAAATATGAATTAAAACCCCAAACTAAATCATAAAAACCTTTGAGTGACCCATGGTCTATGTCTAACTATACACCTCCCTTGGAAAATTAAATAAGTGAATCAGTCTGGAATGAACTTGGACCTGTAAAATATAGGTGTGATCTAAACAACCCAGTAGGTTTCCAAAACCCACCAAATCTAAGTATTCACTTTTATATTTCATCCTAAGATTTTTATTTTGAAATATAGTATAAAAATAAAAAAATTTCATGCCACTTTACAAAACAAACAACACATCCAAGGCGTGTTAAAAATATTTTTTTCTAGAATTTTCATTAAATGAAAAAAATAACTTAGAAAACACATTTCTCTATACAATACCTCTTG
The DNA here is from genome assembly GCA_963277665.1 of Viscum album. Taxonomy (NCBI): domain Eukaryota; kingdom Viridiplantae; phylum Streptophyta; class Magnoliopsida; order Santalales; family Viscaceae; genus Viscum; species Viscum album. The sequence continues at coordinate 514,310,197 of OY728137.1, read as the reverse complement.
AAAAAACCATAGTTTAAAAGACTCATTTTTAAACCATTTCATAAAAACTTATTTTTGAAATAAAAATTTCCCATTCAAAAGAGGTTTCTAATTTCCAAAAGGTTTTTCCAAAACATTATTGGAAACCTAAAATCCAATTTAAGTAGATGTGATAGCCCAAAACCCCATTTTCAAAACCCACATGCACTCAGAGTTTCAAAAACAATCCACATACCATTTTACATTAAAAACTTTAAAAAAATCTTTGGAAAACAACATTGTACAATTTAAAGAACACACCCTTTCAAACCCATTTTCAAAATAGTTTGAAATAATTTAAGATCACACTTTTTCTTTACTTCCTTTAAAATATCTTAAAATTCCTATTTAAAAAATTTAAAAAGTAAAATACATGAAAATAAGGAAGTAATTACACAATTATGCACCACTATGTTAAGTCTCATAACAAGGATAAATAAAAAAAAGAACATTGGTTCTAAATAATAATCCAAGAAGTAGGGGGATACAATCTATAAACAGAGATAAATCCCCTAAAATTATCTTAAGAAGGATCTTAGTGTCACATATCTAGCCAATGGAATCTAAAAAATGGTCTCTATCTTGACTTAGAATAAAATTAGGTTCTCAAATCATTCAGTGTGCTTATAAAATTTGGAAGTTCACCCAATACTCCTTAGGCTCTCTTAGTCCCCACATGAGATCTCTTGGTCACCACCTCCCATGATATAACTCGGTATTAGGGAGAAACATTTCCTTTATGGGATATCTCAGTCCTGGGAAAAAATTCCTTAACAAACATTAACCTATCTTAGGGAATCAACCACCAAATCCATCTACCCCACCCCCTAAGGTCTACCATGAAAAGTCAAAGGATTTGATCACTATAAATCACTGCATAAATAGAATATAAAACATTTGAAATCATAAATTCCTCACCTACCACACCCTTATAAAGAATCATCCCCATTTACATCAAAAACAAGACAACATATACAAATAAATAAATAATAAATACCCCCTCATGGGATCATAAGCCACCATGAGAATACAAGGTTAACAAGGGCATAAAAAGGGCCTCACACCTTTTATGAAAACTTATTATTCATAAAATTCCAAACAAACTTTAGATTTTAAAAACAATGTACATGAAATTATAAGACAACTCACCTCTTTAAAAATTCATATCAATCTACTCTTGAGATCAATTTCATTAAAACACCTTTTAAAGAAAAAGAGAACTCTTTACTTTTAAAAAACCTTTGTAGACATTCAAACATTACACTGAGTTTCAACATATAATACACATGAATTAATTCACCCATTTAAAACCAATAAATCCACTTTAATTATTTAAAAATCTTTAAACACCTCAAACCTTTGATATAAAAATCAACCAAGGTTGTAAAATGGTTTCAAATATAGTGTAATACCACCTTTAAAATCAAACAACCCATATGAAATATTTTAAATAATTTAAAATCACCCAAAAATCTGTTTTTAAATTAAATTAATATAATAAAACTTTTAAAAACCTTAAGACTGTGCTCACCTCTGATTTTAAAACAAAAATAATTATTTAAACACCATTTATGAATTTTTAAATTTTTTTTGGCATGGAATCCCATCACATGCTAATATTTAAAACCAATTTAAATTAATTTTCCCCTCATGGGTCATATATATATGGATAATTTAAATGAAAAATCATTCTAAAACAATTAATTATTTAAAGTAATTCAATAAAATGAGACGAAAAAGAATCACTAACCTTAGTTCAATGAAAACCATGCTGGAAGTTGTCACCTACGATAGAAAGCACTCCCACAAACCAAGACACACACTCTATAACCCCAAAATGAGATAATTCCTATGATTCAGACCAATACCAACCCTAAAATCACCCAATATAGAGATTAGGGTTCATGTGATAAGAGAAATAAAGGAAAAAAAATGGTATAAATGACAGGGAGTGGTTTAGAGGGGCTTATTATGGAACAATACACTTCAATACAAGGTAGAATATATACAAAAATGAAGAGGAGGAAGGGGAATTAAGTACCCCATAGGTTCCTAGTCTATTGAAGCAAGAGGGAGATAAATAGAGGGTTATAGGATTTAATTTAAATAGGGGGAAAAGTGTCAATTCACTTTTTGAGGAATCTGGGTAGTCCACATGGTTTTATAAATTGTGTGTCAACCGTTTGCACACCAATTACTAGCCAAGATACACTCACATAGTTCACCCTAGGACTCTAAATTTTTGTAATAACCATTTTTATGACCATTCCAAATGGAACTATAAAATTATAGAAGTGAATCACATGCTTGGTATGTGGTTTACAAAAATTGTTTGCAAGCTGTATAATACAACCTAGAATCACTAAAGGTCCTGCATGGTTTCTCCAAGGATATGCATGGTTTGGACTAAATCATGTACCATATTATTTAACAAGCCATGAAAAAAAAATAACTTAAATCCCACCTATGAAAGGGAACCACACAGTTTTCTCTAAACCATGTGTGGAAACTGTACTTAGATGGAAAAAATCCGAATTTACAAGTTTTGAGCTTTAACTCCATGGAAAACTAAAATAACTTCCAAAATCATAAAACCAAAAAATAATATCTATTGTGACAAGGTGGTCATCACATATATACCCCTTTGTATTAGAATAAATATACCCATATACCCTTTGTCTTGGGATAAATCCTTCCATATACCCATTGGATTGGGATAAAACCTCCAACGTACCTTTTGGATTGGGATAGAACCTCTAATGAACCCCTTGGTATTGGGATAAAACCTCTCATATACCCCTTAATATTGAGATAAATACTCATATTTACCCATTGTTCTTGGAAAAATCCACCAATGTACCCTTTGGATTTGGATTAACCCTCTAATGTATCTTTTTGAGATCATAAGACATAAACATTAACCCATGAATTAAAGGGTGATATAGGACCCCACCCATCATCATCCATTCATATGAGTGGAATAATATATCAATAATTCAATATATCATAGAAACCCATGGGAAAGAAAATGGGTTTCATTCATCACATCATAAAGAACCTGTGAAAAGAAAAATGGGGATCATAACACTTTAAGAAGGTATCACCAAAACTAAACTCAATCATGTAAATGGTTGAAACTGAAAACTCAATCACCTAAAAAATTGATTTTATAATTAATTTTATAGGTTTATTCCAGAAAATAAATTCTAGGGAAGTTATGTCTTAGATATAAATAAGAAAATAATGGTGAAATCATAAAATATTTTTTAGGAATCTCTTTTATCTTTGTCATAAAATAGAAAGTTATGGTCACCTTGAAAAGTAATTTTTGAAAAGGAGAAGTGATTTTTTGAAAACATTTATTTTTAAAAAATAATCTTTAATAATATATTTTGTAAAATTATATAAAGGTTATCAAGAAGTAATGTATAGTAGAAGATAAAACATTTTATTTTAAAAGGGAAAAACCTTTTGAACATTTTGAAATACCTTTGTTGAATACCCACATAAAAAAGAGCAACAAAAGAATAATTTTTTTAAAATGAATAAAGGGGAATATAAGGATAAATGGAGATAAAAACAATTCAAGTTTACACTAGGGAAATTATAAAATTAGCGGATAGTAAAAACATGTATATGGAAGAAAAATTCATTAAAATAAATGAGAATTATTTATAACAAAATTTCATTTTCACAAAATAATAGATTCATCAAGGAAGAAGTATTTGGTGTTAAAAATTATTTCCCTAGAAAATAAGGTTTAAATATAACATAACACCATCATAGGTTATAATAAATCAATATTTAAATATAATAGTCAAATAGGAGTGATTATCTCCCAAAGAAATTTTTCGATTCATGAAAAACCACTTTCAACTTAAGAAAAGTTCTAATAAAAAATCCCTTTTAATGATAAATCTTTAAATTGAAGTTAAAATACCATGAATTAAGATAATTTGTGATATTATATATCCAATAGGCTATATACACACCATTTAAATAAAATTAGGTGAATTAAAAAATGTTTCTCAAAGAATGAAATTTTGAGATGACTCCCTTACCTTGGTCTTGATTAATTTCATAATTTTACCTAAAACCATGAATAATTAAATTAATTTTATCAATTACATAAACAATAAACTTATTCATATCTATAAAAATTTATACCCCTCATTGATAATCATTATAAACCCCCGAAATTCTAAAAGAATAAAATTTTATTCAATAGTGTACCTGACATACGACATATAGCTTATAAGAGAATATAATTCCCTAAGAGCTTAAAATATATTTCTTTTAGAATAAATTTAATTTCCTTGACAGATTATTATACACACAACAATGAGTTTCTTAGATATCTTGCGTTACATGCAAGACCAAGTTTTAATAAGCAACAATATACTATTAATATTATTATTTAATATGATAGTTATCACCTAGATATTGGAATTAATGGTATGAATATGATTAAAAAAATTATAAAAATATATTATTTACTCACATTAATTTTTCATTAATTGATTAGAAATAAAATAATAATAATAAAAATAAAAATAAATACTTTCTAAAAAACTGTCTTTTTCTAAATGGCAGATTAGTCACACATTGAACACATAATTTAAAATTAATTTTTAATACTATTATAAAATTTATATGAAAAAAAAAATTCATTTTTTAAATTGGAATATTGATATTATATTAGGGCGATTTTTTTGAATTTTCTCAGAAGTTTCACCTTTGATGAATAATTAAAAATACTGGATTTTAATTGAAAATTTCTTTTTTGTTTAAATAATTTATAAAATTAAATTATATTTTGAATTGGTTTTAAATTAAAATTAGTTATGTTTTATATCAATTAATTTAATTTATTTTATTGTAATCATTTTCATACTGAATTTAGATATAAAAACTTTGTAATCTTTTCTTTCTCGTCATGTGTGTGAGATTAATTTTAAATCAAATTATTCCACTTATGTCGAATAAATTTGAAAAAATAGATTCCATATTTGGAATAAAAATAATTAATAATGTCTAATAATGTAAAATTAATTTTCTAGGAAAACTAATAGTGAATGTAGTAAAATATAATTACCGTGGTTAAGGTAAAAATTGATTTACCAGGGATTAAACTAAAAGGATAGGGGTAAAAATGATCTATACGCTTGTCTAAAAACTATTGAATTTCCATATTTAGATCATTAAACCTATAAGGTTAGAAATTTTTTTATTTTCCCCCTTTTTTACATATGGAAAACGTGGGAGCACTCAATTATTTTCCAAAATACAAAGTGTGTCTTGTCCTCCACTTATAAAAGACCATCCTTTATCCTCTCTTCTTTACAACTTAAAACCTCTTTTATTCATACAAGAACTACCCAAATCACTTTAAAAACACCATACCCTAATCTTAGAAGCCTTAGTTTTGGAATAAATCCAACCTAGGAATGCATTAGTGCAAACCAAAGAAGGATACCTGGAGAATAGGTAATGTTTTTCAACGAGCGCCTTTATTTTACTTCTTTCTCCACATCATTAAATTTTTATTAAAACATGATGATATAATAAACTCAGTATAGTACACATACTATTATAATTTTATAATAAGTTCATGACCTAAAACCATCCCCACTTCCATCAAATAGGTTACAAAATCATCATTCATTTGTACGGAGGACCACCACCTTGTGAATTAATGTCATTCTTTTTTCCATTTACACCTCTAAAGGCTGGGTATGGTGATGGATATAAAGTATATATATGATATTTATAACATATTAATTAATATGGAGTCACTATATCACATATATATTTTTACCTTCCATTCTGTAGGCAATACGATAACACTGTTATCACCCCACAAAGCGATGTGATTCATCTTTAACTAACGCTTTACATGGATGGTGATAAAGATGAAATTAATGATTATATGTGATATAAATGAAATAATTATTATATTAATGACATATTTAAAATTCATTAAAGAAAAATATATATATCATTTTCTTTATTTCCTTTTCATTCACACTACTATAAATATGACCTATTACCACACATCTATTGCCACACATCTATTACCACAATTTTAATTAACCATAAAAATAAGTTAATGAGGCTAATGGTTTTATTAAAAGCATGGAAATACATCAATTCCCCTTATATACATCATGAAGCGGCTCCCTTTCCCACATCACATGGTTCTTCTTCTTTCTCATGGTTCCTTCTTCACAATCCAAGCTTGGTCTCTACGGCGATCTTTCTCCTCTAACTCAGCCATCCCACTTCCTACCTCCCACGATCTCCCTCATCCAACATGGATCAGAAGAAGTTATGAAATGGTTCTGGTATAGCTAGACCACCTATTGCCTCTGATGATATTCCTCTTTGAACTTGGTTCCACCACAACCATCCCACCTCCCAACTGATGTGGCTCCGATGCGGCCTCTCCACCACCTTGCCGATGAAGTTCAGATGCTGCGGTGTGAGTTCTTCCAAACCCTAAGGTACTCATATAGTCCTATTTTTGTGGGTTCACCTTGCAACTAGGGTTTCTTCTATATTTCTGGCTTCCTTGGACCTGATTGAGGCTGGATTAGGTATCACTTTGATAATGGGTCAATTATTTATGAACACTAGATTGAGATTTTGAGCACAACTTATGTTTCTTATTATTAAGGGTATTCAAATTACTTATTTGATTCCATTAAACTATTATTTGATTGTTTCATGCCATTTTTACATGATTTTGGTTGGTATTTCCATTAAATTTCATTTTCTTTTCAAACAATGCGATTCTTGTGTTTTCTAAACCCATTATTATTTCATTACTATTATAATTTCATGTGTTTCGTTGATATTTTCTTATATTTCTAATAAATAACTTCTATTTATGTTGTTCCATATGTTTTTAATGATGTTGTGTTAATGTCAAAATATTCTATTAGGACTTGTTGGATTAATTTTATGTTTATAGTATTATAGGTTTCATTTGTTTTGTTTTTTATAGTGTATATTCCTTCCAATTAATCCTGAATAGTATTCTAGTTATGTGATTTTTTCACTGGTTCAAGGTAGGATCTCTCCTCCTCACATATTCTCTTATTCTCACATCTCTTTTTCTCCCCCTTTACTATAAATGGATTCTATAATTTTATATTTAACTAAATTCATGGTGAAATCTATTTGAATACCTCAAATTATCCTTTTTGGGTTAGATAATACTTAAGTGGCTGATTTTTAATCTCTTACATGCTGTTTTGATTAAATTACTTTATTAAATGAATCTATTAAGTTTTTCTTAGTTCTAATATTTGATTCATGGCTTTTTATGTATGATTAAATTAGGGATTTATATAAATTGACATTTTTAATGATTATATTTATATTTTACAACTGTTCTAACTAGGTTTCAGTTTGGTTTCCAATATGGTGGTTTTGGTTACTTAGGTAATTGATTGTAAATGATTATGGAAAGTGTTTTGGGGATTTTTAGGGGATGTTATGATGATTTTAGGGTATGACCAGGCAATCGTTAAGGCTAAATAAATGGTCACTTGTTATAGACCATAAATAATTTCGTAGGGTTACTTTAGATTTATATGTCACTAGTCTTTTATTAGTTAATAAATTTTATTCAACTTATTTTTAGGAATAAAAATGAAGTGTTTTTGATATATACTTTTCTAAAGTAATTAATGAGCCCTTTTTAATGTAATGACACTTTTTATAATTAGAATAATATTTCAACCTATTTATTTAGACTTGAAATTTGGTTTTAATAATCTGTAAACCCTTGAAATTTTATTTAAGTATCATTTGGAATTTATAACGGTTAATTATCTTCTTAAAGGTTATTGTTCATATTTGATGTGTGAAAATTTGTGTATTTAATTTAGATATATAAATTTTTAAAATTTAATTTAAAATCTTGTTCCATCGGTTAATAGATTATAATAAATGATAAATAAATTTATTGAGCCTAAATGAATACAACTAAAGGTCAGTGTTTGTCCTTAGTTTTATAATGGTTTTAAAGGGTGAGACTACCTTGGAGTATCATCTAATAAGAACAGAGAAACATAAATTATAAATATAAATAGGTACACAATTTGAATTATTTGGACTAATAATTAAGTTTTTTAATGGGAATTAGACTTTCTATATAACTCCCAAGGTTTCATCATGTGCAATTTTGGAAATAAAATGATTATGAAAGTTATTTAAATAGTTTAGATTATAATGTAAGGGCTTTTTGGTGCTAAAGATATTATGGTCATTCCATATAATAGTTTGGAAATTCTTCTTAGAAGATAATGTTACGAAGGAAATGACTGTAATATGGTAAATGTAATATAATGGTAAAAATGTAAATGTTTATGACCTTAGTTATTAATAACTTAATAATTTAGTATCAATACTCATGGGATGTTTTATAGTGAAAATATGATAAAAAAATTTAATTTGTTTTAGAATTTATATTTAATCACTATAATTGAGTTTTAATACTGAAATTCAAATTTAATTTTACTTAAATATTTCATTATTCATGATACACATACCATTAACCTATTAAAATTATAAACTACATACCATTATTAATAATAAAGAATTTCTTATTAAAGAACTAATGTATAAACCATTTTCCACACTTCTTCCCAATTAAATTATAAGTCAATAAATGAATCATACACAAGGTATAAGAGTTATATTGGTTTCAATATAATTCATAGGTCAAGTTAAGTTGGGAAAATGGTTTACTGATTAACTTAATCAATAGTTAATGGATTATCTATGTAATACTAAATTCTTGAATCCCATATATTGTTTTTATTTTAATAACCATGTTGAATTCTTTTTTTGTGTGAATGGATGTAACAATTACATTTGAATATAATAAATCTTATGTATCAATTGTTTTCCATATGAACTTTAATTAAATGAGATATCTTCCTTTCAAAAAAATTATATTATAATATATTATTAAATATTGAGGACTATCTTGATATAGTTGATTTACATTCATTATGTGACATTAATTGAATGATATATAAATGTCTTGGAAATTTTTGTTATTTTTATATCATGCCTATGTTTTCAAAATTTTGAGAAATTTATTATGTTATCTCTAGGAATAAATTTGTGTTATCAATCATATATAAAATTTTAAATGTATCATGTAATTGAAAGTTTCTTGAGCATAATTATTGATATATCTAGTGATTATTCTTTACTATATTTACTACTTTGATCATGATGAGCATGTTTAGAAATGGGTATATTCCTTTTATATAAACTATAAGCAGATTCATCTAGGTTGAAGTGGGTTTGGCTCAAAATAAAAACTCTAAAATACCCCTATCCCCTATCCCCTGAGATGAATGAGTTCTAGGATCCCTTGACTCAGTGTACCCCATTTCCTTTCCCTTGGAATGGGTATGATCTGAACTACCTTTGGAATAGGTTTCATTGGGATGGGTAAAATGGGTTCCTTGGCCAATGAATCTCATATTTCAGGATTGATTCAAAGTAGGTATGACAAGTATGGATCCTCCTTGTATAGGGAGTTATACATTGAGATCATTTATAAACCATAGTTTCATTTTACTGATAATATCAAATATTGTGTAAAAAAATTCTTATTTGTATTTACATAAATGATTAGATTGTTCTGATGCTTGTACCTAAGTTATGCCATCTATGTTGGAATCATTGTGGTTTTCTAAGAAATATTAGATTCTCACACCCTATATGTAAACTTTGGTGGACATAAAAACTCATGGTCTATTTTGTAGGTAATTACATGTACTATTAGCAGTTTGGATTATTTGTACATGTTGGAATTAGTCATGGTAGATACAATTCAGGTTACACTCAGTGATGGAGCTAGATATTGGGAGTCAAATTTGGAATTTAGCCACAATGGTAATGTTATCAGAGTTTCTTTTTCACATTTTATGTTGCGGGTCTATTTTAACTGTGTTGTGATGCTTTAATTCATTCATATAGGATTTTTTTTACAAAAAGTTAATAAGAATGGGTAGATAGAATAGGATACAATCAACCCACTCCTCCACTTCCCATGGAGAAACCTCACCCTCAATAGAGGGTGGGGGATAATTATTTGGGGGGGGGGGGTGGGATGGGGAGGGGGGTTGGGTGGAGGTGGGGGGGGGGGCTGTCTGGTGGCCAGGGGCAGGGATGTTGCTGTAGGGGATGGAGGTGGTAGGGGCTGTGGGGGATACTGTAGGGGGTGTGGTGAGGGTGGGGGGTAGGGGGCTGCTGTTGGGGGTAGGGGGTGTGGGTGTGTGTGTGTGGGGGGGGGGGGGATGCTTTAGGGCGGTGATAGGGGGTGGCAGCCAAGGGTAGGGAAACTTCTGCTAGGGTTGGTAGGGGGTTGTGGTGGGGGTGGGGGTCTAGGTGGGTGGTGGGGGGGGGCTGCTTCAGGGGTTGTCAAGGGGCAGGGGTGATACTGTAGGGGACTGGGGGTGTTAGGGGGTTGTGGTGGGGTTTGGGGGGGGGGTCTAGGGGGATGCTTCAGGGGGTGGGGGTGGCTAGGGGTAATGGGTTGTTGTAGGGGGCTAGGGGTGGTAGGGGGTTATTGGGGCTGCTACAGGGGGCGTGGTGGGGGCATGAGGCTTCTGCTGGAGGTAGGGGGTTTGGGGGGCTGGGGGATGCTTCAGGGGGTGGCTAGGGGTAGGGGGAATTTGGATGGGGTTGAGGGTGGTAGGGGGTTTTGGTGGGGGTGGGGGGACATGGAGGCTATTTAAGGGGGCTGGTAGGGCATTGTGGTAAGGGTGGAGGGTAGGGGGGCTGCTATTGGGGTGGGGTGGGGGTGGGGGGTTGGGGGGATTTGGGGTTGTGATCAACCTTCTGATGATTGAAAAATGAATTTAAAAAATGCGTTAGAAACATAACCAATTCAGGGGGTGGGGGGGGATGCTGTGCAGGGGGAGGGGGGGCTACTATAGGGGGAGTGGGGGGGGGGTGGTGCTACTGCGGGGGGGGGGGGGGGGGTGGAGGGGGCTGTGCAGGGGGAGTGGGGGGTGCAGGGGGGAGGAGTGGCTACTACAAGGGGGGTGTGAAGGGGGAGAAAATGACCAAGATGATGAGGGAAATTGAAAAAATGAATTTTTATTACATTCTAAATTAAAGAAGGATTTTTCAACTCAGATGATGAGGGAATTTGAACAAAAAACCATTATTAATGATCATGTTATTTAGTATTGGGATGTATATATCAATCTGAATATTATTTGTTCATTGTTGGTTATGGATTCATGTATCATTTATCATCATTGATCACATATATATAATAAGTCGTTAGATCTCATTTCTTTTCCCACTATTTCCTTACAAGTGGTTTCTTATGATGAAATCGGTTCTATCCACCACTATCGAAGACAATGAGTTCAACATTGGATTTGGCTATGGTTTATTCTATTTTTATTATTTGGCCAAATTCTAATTAGGGCTTTTGTTATTTTTGGGTTCTTTATATTTTTGTAGTGATTTTTGGATCTCATTGAGGTGGATTCGAGTTTCTATTGACGAAGGATTACATGTGTATACATAGGTAGGAATATACATATATAAGTTCCCCCTTTATATATATTCACTAATGGTAGTATGAATATATATATTGGGGAAAGGTGTTCTTATATATATATATATATATGAAAAATGCATACATGTGTAAGTGTAAAGGGGTATATGCAAGTATAAACATATATTTAAGGACCCCCTTGGGAATATTTGGCCACGAAAATATGTACATAGGGGATATGTTTTTTTATATATATGTGAATTTTCATATTCACACAAGTGAAAAAATGAAGATTCGAGTTTTCATCATCAAAAGTATTGTGCCTTGAGGTTGAGGAAGGTTCCCTCTACCTAACCCTTTAATTTGAAATCTTTAATTGTTGAGTATTTTAATTTTTTTTCATTATTATATAATGTTTATATTCTATAAAAATTGGTGGTGGCTCTTTTAAATGACATTTTCACCTATTTTACATGATTTCCCTAAGCCTTCAATGTGGACTGGTAGAAAATTTAAGCCAACTCAATAGTAGAAAATGAAATTTCCTTCACTTTAGAGATGAAAATGTCCTCATTTTGAGAAAACATGAACTGAGAATTCTCATAAAAATTTAAAACATAAATAGAATATTTTTTTTCATTTTATCAAACACAAACAACTGACCTTGAAAACTTGACACTTTCTTCAGTAATACCACTGTGAAATTGAACAAGATAAAATCAACTACCTTACTAGTAATAATTCACTGCTTAGTACCTAAGTAATTTGTTTTCTTTTAACTAATTAAATAACCTTCATAGGTTCACTTTGATTTCCATATACTCGGTAGAAGGTTTAATGTTCAAGTGATCAAGTGTCATCATTACACCAAAACATCCCATAACCTTGGAAAATTACTCCTAGAATGTCTATAACATACCCCCACACCATCATGTGTAAAATAAATAACCACAAGTACCCATCCAACCATAAATTTCATATAATTTAATAAAAAACACTAAATACAATAGGATAATGGCTTAAATCAACTAAAAAAATCACAGACATTGTGTAAACACCTTATCAAGTCCTCTTCCAACCGCCACACATGAAATCCTCATCATCCTTAGTCAATTCCACCATGCTCTGGTGGAATTTAAACTAAAAACCAAGATGAAACTGAATGAAAATTATTAAAAACCAAATGGAAACACCTCTTAGATAGAAATGTTCGATATAGGGGGTTCTTCTCTCCACCAACCCCATTAAAGGCATAAACCCGATGGGTCACATCATGAAAGGATACAATAACTAAAATTTCAATTATTTTTCATCCCAAACATCCACCAAATTTCACCCAAACCACAGAGGTACCAATAGGGGACTCTAAACAAATCCAAAAATACCATTTAGGACCATATAATGTTAAAATTCCTGATCCAAAATCCAATTTAAGAAACAACCCATTCTTCATATGAAAAACACAAATTTCCTAAAAAAATAATGAATCAGAAAGCTGTGGGTCATTACAAACTCGCCACCTTAACACTTCTCATCCCCAAGAAGCCATGGTATTCATCAAAACATGTATCACAACCTACTATAGATGTCAATTCCTTTAGAACTCACTATTCTCCATCTATGAATTCTAAAAATATTTCTGTTACACAAATCCAAACATTAAGGCAATCTTTGCACTAGAAGTCAATCCACTCACTCACTAAAAATGATAACACCAAGAATGCTCTCACCACACCCATATATCTGGACACTTCTCAGTGTCTTCAATTGATTCATCCTAAATCTTATAGCTATCCAAACTGGTCCTATCAGCAAAACTCACTTACAATACCCCTACCAAGGACCAAAAACTCAGGCTATCATGACTTCAAACATCTCACCGTAGAATGACTATTTCATCACCACTCAGTTTCATCCACAACCTGAACCATTATCAATAAACCCATACACAATCCATTCACTAACCCACATATCAGCTGAGAAATTCATGTAACCAATTCACACCCACCCTCATACACCAATACCTTTCCTAAAAAATCCACATTAAATATTAGTATTTATCACAAAAGGGAGAGTGATCCACCAAGAACCCTCTCATGGGTTCTTACCCATGATTATACTCAATATCACAAAAACCCAGTAGTGTAAACTTCTATACACCTAGTTCTATACTGAAAATAATTCCCCAATGAGTCACAACACATATAACCTAAGATCATGCACCCCTTAGTAATTAACTATGGCATGTATTTGTTTTCATTTCACAGAACCCTATGAAATAGTTTCCATCTCTTCACCATGGATCAAAATTACCTTGAAACATCTGGTGTAATCCAAAATTTAACTTTATTTAGTTATTGAAAATAATATATGACCCTTATCTAGCCATAATATTTCTCATATGACCTTTATATAGGTCACGAATTAACTTTCTATATTATCATTTTCTTCAGTGTGACCTTTATGTAGGCCATGAATGAACTTTACATAGCTTAGTATCACCTTAAATATCACATAGATTCTTTCCTTACCTTTTTACAGTGCTTAGAAAACCTTTAGTTCAAGGGGATATGGGAGGGTGTAGGGGGTGTGTGTAGGGGGGTGGACATGGGTGTGTGCTGGGGGTATGGGGAGGGGGTTGTGCTGGGTTCTGTTGCAAGGGGTAGGGGGAGGGAGTAGGGGGTGAAAGGGGTGTGCAAGGGAGGGGAAGGGGGTGTGTTGGGTTTTGTTGCAAGGGAAAGGGGGAGGGTGCGGGGGGTGTAAGGGGTGTGCAGGGGAGGGGTGTGTGTTGGGTTTTGTTGGAAGGGGAAGGGGGAGGGTGGGGGGGGGGGTGCTGGGTTCTATTGCAAGGGGCAGGGGGAGGGTGCAGGGGGTGTATAGAGGGGGTGGGAAGGGGTAAGGGGCAGGTACAGGGGGTGGGAAGGGGTAAGGGAGGGTACATGGGTTACAAGGGGTAGGGGGAGGGTGAAGGGGGGTTTAAGGGGTGTTCAGGTGAGGGGGAAGGGGGTGTGATGGGTTTTGTTGCAAGGGGAAGGGGGAGGGTGTAGGAGGGAAAGGTCCCTATCCATTTGGATATTGATGGAGTCCTGAGAACCTATTTTTTTTGCAGAAGGTGTGTCATTAGGAGATCCCTTGTCCTGGAACTCATTTCTATTAATGATTGACACCCCCTAAACCCTTTTAGAGAATTTTGTAAATTTTTATTTAATAGTAGAATCTTATTTAAGATTTTTCTTCCATTCTGATCATATAAATAAAGTAGGCACTTCTCCTAAATAAACTACATATGAGCCTCATTTTGTGAAACTAATCCACTGTCAAACACCTCATTATTAGAGTGCCAACTCATCTCAATTTAATTGAAAAGTGCATTCATAAAATAAATACCTTCACCAGCCTTCATAGGAGACCCAACACATTTGGTTATTTTCACAGAAATATCCTTTTATACCTATACATGCCCAGACTTATTAACATCCTAAACTAGAACCTCAGAATCAATAAACTTTCATTAATTTTTTAATTTATTACTTATTTGGACTACTGAAACTAGAATTTCGTAGTGTTTCCTTCTTGGACCCTACAAATTACAATGTTGAAATGATTATCTTTTTTTCCTGTTCCTTTGTTGTTTATTCATGGTTGGTCCTTTCTTTTTTTGTCAGTTCCTAATGGAGGGGGGTGGAGGGGGGGATTTGTAGATGGAGGGGGGGGGGGGTCCATGGGGTGCATAGTAGGGAGGGGGGTGTCCAGGAGGGGGGGGGGCTATCTAGGAGGGGGGGATTTCCAGGAGGGGGGGGGGTGTCCAGGGGGGCTGTCCATGGGGCGTCTAAGAGGGGGGGATGTCCAGGAGGGGGGTATGTCAAGGAAGGAGGGGGGTATATCCAGAAAGGAGGGGGAGGATGTCCAACGAGGAGTGGAGGGGGGTATTTGCAGGTGGAAGGGGGGCTGTAGTGGGAGTGGTTGGGGGGGGGTGTGCAGGGGGAGGGTGGGTGGTGTTTTTTAATGAAATGGTAAGGCCTATAGCCAGGTTTTCAAACCGTGGATATAGAACTATATCCATGGTTTAAAATCATGGCTATAACTTCTGTGTGGATTAATCTTCTTCAACAGTTTCAAAATATGGCTATAGGGATTTAGCCATAGTTTGAACCATGTTTATAGGTCTTTAGCCACCGTTTTAAACCATGACAATCAGTTATAGACACAGTTTCAAATTGTGGCTAGAGGACTTTCCATATAACCACTCCAATACCAGCCAAAGTTCATTAAACCATGAATATAACCTATTTCCATGGTTTGGAACCATTTTTGTAGCATAAATTTCTAGTAGTGTCACATAAAGATGATAACATCCTTCATGTGCGTGTGGTTTATCACCTTCACAAAGCGACGTGACTCTCTTTTTATCATCACACCACATGGATGATATATATAAGTATATAATATGGTATATATAATATTATTATCATTATGGAAAGGTAAAATATTACTTAACTCATTTCTATAATGATGATTGAAAAGTGGAAACCTTACTCATGCACACATACAACCTACCATTTCCATGATCGTAACATACTTAATTTTTCATAACCATCATTAATGATTGATTTTAAAAGAAAAATTAATGTAAAAATATGATAATTATGATATGATTATTATTATGGATATGATATAACTCTATAAAAGGTTCAATAATCACATCTTTCATGAGAAAACACACATGAGAAAATAACACAATTAACACCTAAAATAATAAAAATAATGAAAGATTATTAATGAAAGGGTAATAAGATGTTATAAAAGGATAATATATGATATTTTAAATATTAATATGGTTTTGTAATAATGTAATAACATTTTTAAAATCACTATACAGGATGTTAAATCAAGTTCAACCAAAAGAATACAAAAAGTAAGATATTTCTTCTCAATTTCATTTCATTGAGGCATATTGCAATATTCTGCACCTAATTTCTTTTATATGGTGTATATACTTCCACTTTAACATGTAATATCATTAATAATTCATTATTCATGGTATTTTAAGTTTCAATTTTAATTATTTAATCTAAGTGGATTTTAATTAAAATTTACTAAGTGGTAAAGAATTTCATAACTCAATTTCTTTTTATTTGGTTATATTACTTCTTTATTGTCATTGATATTCTAAGATTATGTGTATAATGAATTTTTATTATATTATGATGTATTTACACTTGTTTTATTTGGATTCATAGTTGACAAACATAATTAATTCATTGGTTGATTCTCACTTCAATGTTATGATCTTTTCAAGGGTTTTCTTCACAATATCGTTTTAATCGAGATTGTTTATTCTTGAATTTGAATTGAAGAAAATTATTTTATTATTGTTTAATAAACACTTTAATTTAATTATTATTTAGTTATTAATGACATTTTCAACTAATAGTACCATTTTACTAATCCTTGGAACTTTAAATGTTTTAAAAACTTTTTCTAAGAAAATCCAACTTCTTTTATCTCTTCGGTCAGAAATCTCTTTTCTTCCAAAATCATGTTTTCTAAAAATATTTTCAATTTTTTTGACATTTTAAAAATTATTTATTAAATAATTTTTTACCTAGTTTTACTCTTTAAAAAAATATTTCAGATGAATCTTATTTCATTTTAAAATTTTTTACCATTTTTAGTTTACCAAAAATGTAAAAGGAATCTTCTTATTGTTTTCTAAACAGGGAAATTTCCTAACATTTTTTACAGTAAAAAAGTAATATTCTTTTTAATTTTTAAGATAGGTATGGAATTACATACCTTTATGAACATAATTTATTTAAAACTTCCTTTTTATGTTTTTAGGATCTTTTTAATGAAAATGTTTTTAAAAGTGATTTTCCTTGAAAATTATTTTCAAAATGTTTTTCAAAATGAAAAGGATATTTTCCACAAGAATGTTTTTAAAGATATTTTTTTCATCAATAATTTTTTTTATTTGTACTCCAGTGGGTATATATTGTATTGAATAAATCCTTATTATTCCTTTGGATGGTTTTAAGATCATTTTGACTTAAGAATATATTAATATTCACTATGTTGATTCATTCTTGCAGTCATTAACTTTCCCTTGAATTATTAACTTTTCATTGGAAATTAAATGTTCCATATATGTCACGACCCGTCCTCGGGGCCCGTTCCATGACTACCCCAAGCCCTCCTTCCATAGGCCAGGGGCTGGAGACTAGCACCAAGGCGTAAATCCCAGAAAAAGGGAAGGCATTGCCTTTGTAAAGTAAACAAACACCAGAGAGCAAGAAAGCAGTAGAAGTAAACACTAAGTAAAAACTGGTACAACAGTAAGTGCGGAAAGTAAGTGGGCCAGAATACAAACCCAAACTGAAAGTAAGGTACAACTCGAAAGGGAAAACAAAAACTGAAAAGTAAATCCGCAACGTCGATCTGTCCACTGGAAATCCCACCTGAAGGGTGGGTACAGATAGCCTCCACCGCTCCTCGGGTCCATCCGTTCACTCCGATTACGTTCCGCCCAGTGGTCCACCTCCAGGTACCATCCTGCTCCGCAAGCCTCAACCACGATCAGCGCTGTTCGTCGTCTGAAACCAACACAACGTAGTGCGGGCATAGCCTGTGCAGGGGTGAGTATAAGCTACTCAGTAGGGACCCCGAGACCCCCGAAGGTCTCCCAAAATCCACAAAGGATAAACCACCAAGGAAAGATACAATCACTAAGTAACATCTGACACGGCTTAGGTATATTCCCATACATATACCTAAGTCATCAATTCCAGTACGCTCCAACCTCTGAGCCCAAGCACAACCCAGTCCACACAGGAAACCAAAACGTAAATCCACACAGGATAGCACAACACAATCCACATAGGAAAGCAAAACGTAAATCCACACAGGATAGCACAACACAATCCACATAGGAAATCAAAACAGATTTAGCTCACACAGGAATACTACTTCGTAAGACGTTAGAGATGATCAGATGTAGCCACTGATTCATCTAAGCCGTTGGACCCACAAAGGATCGGTAGGTACTAACCCCTGCAATGACCCACACAGGATCAATCATGTAGTTGAAACCATAGCTATTGGGAAACTCCTTCTCCATCAAGTATAGTGGTTATGCCGCTACAACCAAGCGCTTACCTCTAACCTTGGACTGCTGTATTACTCCACCTATCGAGTACTGTGGGCCTGCTGCTACAGCCAAGCACTTCCCACCATGGGCTGCCACTACAACCAAGCGCTCCCCCTCATAGCCTCTAGAGGTACTCTTTCTGTTGAGTACCACAGGTCAGCCGCTACAACCCAACGCTCCTCCATCGTGGGTCTGCCGCTACAACCAAGCGCTCCCCCCTCGTGTTGCTACAACCAAGCGCTCCTCCGTCGTGGGTCTGCCGCTACAACCAAGCACTCCCACTCATAGCCTCCATAGGTACTCCTTCTATTGAGTACTGCGGGTCTACCGCTACAACCAAGCGCTCCTCCGACATGGGTCTGCTGCTACAACCAAGCGCTTCAAACACATAGAATGCTCGTTCCGGGAGAGTCCACTCCACGAGCCAAGAGGTCGATGCATCAACTGACACATATTCTAGAGTTGATGTATCCCAAAAGTACCGTAGTGGTCACTATCGAACCCACAGAGGATTCCCGCACAGTCTTCATTGTCGTCGCAAACGCAGCCAGCTCTAGGGTTCCCGCACACAGCAAGCTCATTCGGGAGGGTCCGCTCCACGAGCCGAGTGGCTGATACATCAACTTACACATAGCCTAGAGTTTATATATCCAAAAGTTCTGTATCGTCAACATGAACTCAACGTCGCAGACGGCGCGTCAAATGGACGTCTGGTCTGTGAGTTATCAGCTTTTCCGTTCCAGGGGCCCGGTTGGATTTCGGGTACTATCCAACCCGGCCTCTATCCAACTGCATCCAAAACTCAAGCGAGGTATTCCAAAAGTTCTGTCTCATCAAGAGGAAATCAACGAAATAGATGGCACGTCAATCGGATGCCCGGTCTGCGAGTTATTGCCTTTTTCATTCCAGGGGCCCGGTTGGTTTCATGAGCGAACCAACCTGACCACACTCTGAAGGCATCCAAAACTCAAGCAGAGTAAGACAAAAGTTCCGTCTCACTTAGAGGAATCCAATAAAGTCGACGACACGTCAATCGGACGTCCGGAGCTCAAGTTATGAGCGTTTCCGCTCCGAGGGCCCGGTTGGTTTCGTGTACGAACCAACCCGGCTAAACCCAAAGTACTCTGAAATCTTGAGTGAAATATGTCAAAATGACTGTATCGGTCCAAGGATCACATCGCCATTGACGGTACGTCGATCGGAGGGCTGTAGCTCAAGATACGGGCAAAATACCGAAAAGGTCTAAAAACGGGGGGTCTGGGCCCGGACCGACCCGGCCCAACCCCCCCTAGGTCGACCCGAACTGGGTCGACCCGACCCGAGTCCGGGTCCAACCCGGCCGGCGCGGCCTAGCTTGGGCGCGACCCGGATGGCCGGTCTGGCGGCTCGGTGCTGGCCGAGCGGCCGCACCCAAGGGAGCCGCGACCCCCGCGCGGGGGCCGCTCCGTGTCACCGGACGCGGCTTAAGCCACGTCCCTTCCTTCGCGGTCCCACGTGGCCACGGGACCGGCCAGCGCTGCCACGACTTCAGCCACGGCGGGTCTTCCCGGTGGCGCGCCGGGCGCCGCCGTGCCGGCGTGGCGCGCCGGCGGAGACTTCCGCGGACCACCGGACGCGCTCCGGTGGTCCGATTTGCGCGCGGTCCTCGCCAGTGCTCGTACCGGGACTCGAAATTTACTGAAAAGCCTTCAAAATTAACTTGAGGCCCCGTTTGTCGTCGCCCGGCAATCCGCGCATCAACGAAAAACTACGGAGGGTTTTCGGGCCGTGTTTGTTTGGCCCGCACCCTCCGCGTTAGGTGATAACAATCGGGAATAATTAATCCACACATGAAAACATAACAATGTAAAATTTTAATAAAATAATTGAACATTGATATGGGTTCTTTGTTTTAGAAGGAAACAACCATGGGAATAAAAATTATTCTCAGATAAAACCCCTACCTCGCCGTAGTCGTCGAACGTGCGTTCTTCGCAGGATTGACCGTTGCGGAAGAAGAGGATCGTCGCGTCGCGGAAGGGCGTTGCGTCATCGTAGAAGGGCGTCATGTCGATGATCTCCGAGGGTTAAAGGAAACACATGGATTTAATTTCATGAATTAAATCCATGTTAAGGATAAAATCAACAAAGGAAATTTAAAAGATTTGAAATCTTCTACCTCAAGCAGTTGGTGATCAGAGATTGTTGCGGGGAAGAACGTCACGAAAGAAGCGTCGTGGAAGGAGAATCGTCGACGTCGCAGAACATGGCGTCACGTTGTCGATCTCTGAGGGTGACGACGTTCTTCGCGTTCTTCGCATTCTTCGCGAAGGAGGATGAAGGCACAGAATCTCCAAATCCTCTCAACAAATCGCACCCAAGAAGAAATGTGTGTTGGTCTTATTTTATTAATATGCCAACGGTTTGAAAACAAGTTAAGAAACGAACCATTAATTCGGTGAATTAATGGTAATGACTTAAATGTCCATTTAATAGGAGCATTTAAGATTTTTAGAAAACACCCCAGTTGACTTTCATTAATGAGGAGTTTTCGCGGGTGCGTTACTTAGAGGAAAAGAAACGGTGGGGCTCGTGCGGGCCCCACCTCACAAATATCCTACCAAGAGGGTAGGATATTTTGAATTGCACCCTATCCGCTTCAACTAAGCTTAAGCAGCTTCAAGTGGATTTTAAGTGGCTTTAAGTGAAATAAAAATAAATTTGTCGCACCACTTTATTTTATTTCTTAACTTAACCCCCAAAATTTAAAAACCACACCCGAGAAAACGCAACTTCGGAAGAGAAATTTCTAAGAAAATACCGGCGCTGAGATTCCATCGGTGCCCTCGAAATTTGATTCCGAGCACCGGTTCAAAAGTTAGAAAAACACGCTCGTTCGTTCACTGAATATACCCGAGCCAAACTTCAGAAAATGATTCCAGGCACACCGGGCCTCGGAATCAGGTGCTGTCAGAAACTGCGCTCTTTTAAAATTCCAAAGAAAATTAAGAAAAAAATTTCCTTGAATTTTACGGGTCTTTACAATGTATATCCATATTATTTATCAAGGTTATGTTCATTCAATAAACAATATCTCATTTCAATATATGGTGTTTTACTTTGAAATTTATTTTATTAACCAGGGAAATATTGATAAATCTGTATCCTTTACTCAATATAGATACTTTAGGTTAAGGAAAATTGTTTATGAATTAAATAAATTATTTTATATATGAGGAATGATTTATACTTGTAGGACATGGGTTGGGGACCATTTATATAAATCCACTTGTTGTGTCAGTAGTCTCATGGGATGAATCATTTGGCCAACCTTAGTTAAATAATTTCTCACCTAGTATGTTCTAAATCGTCTTATGAAAGGTCTTGATGGTAAAGGTGTCATGTTCATAGGAAACATGACATACAATATTTTTGAATTGTCATCATTCAGAGTTATTTATCATTATCCATGATATTTTCTCAATGATATTATCTCTAGATGCATTTTATTCTATGTTATTGATTAATGGAATGTGTTTTTAGTTATTTACCTTTCTATATTGATTATGACTTATCCAGTTATCATAGTTATTTTATTGATTAAATGATTTGTGTTTTCAGTTATTTACAATACCATTTATTATGATAGTCAATTATTTAAATGAAATGTGGGTTAAGATATTTACCTTTCCATATTTTTCCTTACTTATTGATGATGCTTAATTTATTCATGATTACTTCCAATGTACTTCAACCTTTATAATAATTTGGGAACAACCTTATTTTGTTTCCTTTCCCTAGGATTCCACAAAGTTTACTATGACTGATTTTTAGGGATAAACTATATAGAATAAAGTTATTATTGAAAAAATTATATTTTAATTTGTGTATTCCAATTTAATATGGGTATCATGTATGTATCTAGTTTACCAAGACTACTAAACTATTTAGTCCTTTGGGATGCAATTCCGTATATCTTATGCCAATGTAATAAAGAAGACACTGGATCGAGGCTATTGGGGATAGGGTCACTATAGTTGGTATCAAATAATGTTTAGTAGAAACCCCGAGAACTAGATTTAGTAAAACATAGATTAGGGAACATAAAACTTTAATAGAATTTGAGGATAAGTATAGAATATCATCTTAGAGTTTTGTCAAGGTAGATATTATGTGGTTTTTACTTTCAATACACCCCTATATGGACACTACAAGTGAAAGTGGTTCTAGAAAGGATGTACCTAGGGGTAATAACTTTGAAAAGGTAACATTGGGATTGACTCGATCATTAGCTAGTGCATGAAAACATTCCATACTACGCACCTGGTTTGACACTCCTAGGGGATCTGCTTAGGATAATTCACATTTTCTTTACACACAATTATGTAGGATTTTAATTGATAATGAAAATGAATGACCATGTTTAAACCCTATACCAATAAAGGAACTATGTGGAAATAAAAAAGATGAAGTATTTATGTATTTGGGTTCAAGAATTGAATTTTAGAAGTATTTTACCAATGGTATTTTGGTTATAATAATCATGAAACATTTGAGTATTTTGTTAAATTTTAGAATAATATATGTATTCATTAACTTAATAGTTATGGATACCATCACAGGTTAATGAGTTTAAGATTTATTATAATATAAAAGTCTTAAACACCTATTTTTAGTTTTTATATGATGGGAGTCTACCAAGATTAAGTATATTTTGGGAGAAATTTATGGAAATCATATGCTTTAGTGTAAAATTTATTTGAGGAATAATGAATTTAAATTTTATAGACATAATTTTAAAGTTATTTACCTATATTAGGTTTAATATGATATTTAATGATGTTTTAATTATAGATAAATAAGATTATTAGACTTTGTGAAAGAAATAATTTGTATTCAAAACCATAATAAAAAGTTTATTTAATGATTCATTTTATTTGAAGGATGTCTATCATAATTCTTATTGGTAATTTTATATGAATTATATTAATATGGATTTAGAAAAATCACAACATATATGCTGGTTTAAAACCCATCAAATCCAAAAAGGTGGTGGGGATTGAACTTATGACAAAATGACGATAAGGGTTTCCTTCCTACCACTAGCATATGTGATGTCCTAGTTAAAATGTTATTATTTATAGTTAAACAATGTGAAAAATAAATATCAAGGATAAAATAGTGGTGTTACTTTTGAGGTTTAGAGATTAATTTATTATATTAGGTAACTTGTGATAACCATATTGGTTTTGTAAAATAGTTATATATATAAGGAAAGATATGTCACACTTTAATGGATCTTACGATCTGTTAAAAGTGAATTTTAGTTCTTTAGGCATAAAAGTTTATTTTTTGGATATTAATTTCTTATAGTAATAGAAGAATTTGAATTTCATATAAGAAAAAATAAAGGATTAAATTTATATTTTAAAAATAAAAATGCATCAAGTAAGTATATTTACTTATATTCTTATATTTTAAAATAATTCTTCAACTTTAAAAAAGGACCTTGAAATGAAAATGTTATCCTATTATATTCATATCTGATGAATCAGATGGTCTTTTAAATCATAAAAAATTTATGGTTTTTAGGCCATTTACATTCCTTTGATAATTCACTTTATTTTTATCTATGACCTCAATCACTCTATATAATTATTTATTCTTTTCTTACATGTCTTTATCTTCACTTTCCACCGATGTTCTCTTACTTATAAACCTAGTTGTGTATTATTCCACATGACCATTGTACTTCCATTTATTTCTTATTAAGAGGATTTTTTATGAAACCTTATCAAAATTTAAGATTTCAATAAATGATTTTTCAAATACCTAACCCTTTATTATCGAGATCAAGTTTAAATCGTGAGGACGCAATTTATTTAAGGTGGGGAGAATGTAACACCTCAAAATTATAAAAGAATAAAATTTTATTCACTAACGTATGTGAAACAAAAAACCTAGATTAAAAGAGAATATAACACCCCAATAATTTAAAATATATATATTTTATAATTAATTTAATATCATCGATAGCTTAAGATACACACAATGATGATTTTCTTCAATAGCTTGCATTACACACAAGACCTTGTTTTACTGAATAACAATATATTATTAATATTATTATTTAATATGTTAGTTATCACCTAGAAATTGGAATGATAGGTATAAATAGGATTAAATAAATTATAAAAATTTATATTTTACATATGTTCATTTTTTATTTATTAATTACAAATAAAACAAGAAGTATTCAAAGAAAAAGAAATGTATTATGAAAAATTTTATTTTTCTAGAAGACAAATTAATCACGCTTTACATGCAAAATTTAAAATTAATTTTACCAAATTTTAGTAAATATATATGAAAAAATAAAATTAATTTTTTAAATCAGAATATATAATTTATATTAGGGTTAATTTTTGAGATTTTTTAGAGAAGTTTCATTTTTTGATGAACAATGAGAAATACTGGATTTTAATTGAAAACAACCTTATCATTTAAATAATTTATAAGATTTAAATATATTTTTAATTGTTATTAAAGTAAAATTAGTTCAATTTTATATAAATTAATTCAATATATGTCTTTGGAATCATTTTTATATTTAATGTAGATACAAAATCTTTGTAATATTTTGAACATTTTTACTTTAAAATCCCACTTTGTCATCACATCTGCAGGATTAATTTTAGATTAAAATTTTAAAATTACATGAAATGAATTTGGTAAAATTGATTTCATATTATGAATAAATATAATTTATATTTTCTAATATTTTCACCTTAATTTTTTAGAAAATTGAATAGTGAATGTAGTAAAGATTAATTTTCATGGTTATGGTGAAAATTGATTTTCCAGAGGGATAAACTAAAAAGATAAGGGTAAAAATGAAATATAAACATGTATAAAAACTATTTTCATGAAATTTTTCTATAATTAAACATATAAGGTTCTATAATGGTCCATTTTTTTATCCTTTTGATGTATGAAAAATATGAGAACACTAAATTCTTTTCAAAAACACCAAGTGTATCCTCTCATCCACTTATAAAAGTCCACCACCTCTCCTCTCTTCTTAAAACCTTAAAAACTATTTGGTTCAGAAAATACCTACCCAAATAAATTCAAAAATTTTATAATCTGATCCTATAAGACTTATTTTGGTCATAAATCTAATATAGTAAGGGACTAGTGTAAACCTAAGGAGGATACCCGAAGAAGAGGTAACATACTTCATAGAGCATCTTTATTTTACTTCTTTCTCCACATCCTTAAATATTTATTATACCATGATGATATAATCAAATTATTATCTTAAATACAATGTGATATTTTTATAATAATTTAATTTCCTAAAACCATCTACACTTCCATCAAATGGGTTATGAAATCATTATTCATGTGTACGATGGACTACCACCTTGCAAATCGATGTCATTTGTTTTTCCATTCCCACTTATTAAGGATTGATATGATGATGGATATAATGTATATGTATTATATTTATAACATATTTATACCTTTTTTATTCACTATACCATATATATATATATATATATATATATATATATATTTTACCTTTCTTTTCATAGGAGATATGATAATGTTGCTCGTGTGTACGGCGGACTACCGCCTCGTGAAGCAATGTGATTAGTATTTCAGCAACGTTTCACATAGAAGGTGATAAAGATAAAGTTAGTGATTATATGTGATATAAATTAAATAATTATTATATTAATTACATATTTTTTTATTCTATAAATATGATATATATATCATTTTCTTTCTTTCCTTTTTACTCATGTAAAGATGATAACATTATTTGTGTACGTGTGGACTACCGCCTTCACAAAGCGATGCGACTCTCTTATCATCACAAAACCACATGGATGATATATATAAGTGTATAATATGATATATATTTTATTATTATCATTATTGAAATGTAAAATATTACTTAAATCCTTTCTATAAAGATCATTGAAAAAAGGAAACGTTACTCAGACATATGTATGACCAACCATCTTCATGATCATAACACACTTCATTTTTTATAACCACAATTCATTATTGGTTTTAAAAATAAATTTTATTTAAAAATATGACAAATATGTAATTATTTTTATTATGGGGATGATTTAACAATATAATTTTTATAAGAACCATATCTTTCATGATGAAACATGGATGAGAAAAGGAGGCAATTAACACCCAAAATAATGAAAATAATGAAATATTATTAATGAAAGGGTAATAAGATCTTATAAAAGGATCATATAGAATATTATAAATATTATTATTTTTCTATAATAAGTTAATAACATTTTTAAATCCACAATACATGATTTTAAAGCACATTCAACCAGAAGGAAGCATAAGCTAAGGGATCAATTTCATTTCATTAAGGCATATTGTAATGGTATGCTCCTAAATTATTTTATATGGTGTATATACCACCACTTTTAAATGTAATATCATGAATAATTCATTATTCATGGTATTTTAAGTTTCAATTTGAATTATTTCATCTAAAGGGATTAGAATTAAAAGTTACAAAGTGGTATATAATTTTATAACTCAATTTCTTTTCATTGGGTTACATTACTTCTTCATTATCATTAATATTATAAGATTATGTGTATAATATATTTTAATCACCTTATTTTTTATTTACACTTTTTTATATGGATTTATAGTTTATACACATAATCAATTAAGTGGTTTATTCTCACTTAAACATTATGATCTTTTCAAGGGTTTACTTCACAATCTCATTTTAATCGAGATTGTTTATTCTTGAATTTTATTTGAAGTAAATTATTTGATAATTTTTTAATAAACCATTTAATTTTATAAAACTTTGGTTACTCATGATATTTTCCAGTAATATTACCATTTATCGACTCTTTGGAACTTGAAATGTTTTTGAATTTTTTTCTATGAAAATATTACTTCATTTATCTCTTCAGTCAGAAATCTGTTTTATTCCCAAACCATGTTTTCTGAAAATGTTTTAAAAATTTTCAAAATAATCTATTAAATAAATTTTTACCCTTTTTTACTCTTTAAAAAAAGTTTCAAAATTAATATTTTTTCATTTTCAAAACAATTCCTATTTGTATTTTACTAAAAATGTGAAATGAATCTTCTTATCATTTTCTGAAAAAAGAATGTTCCTAACCCTTTTTACACTATAAAAGGAATTTTATTTTTAACATTCATGTAAAATATGGAATTACCCACCACCATGAACTTAATTTCTTTTAATATTCCTTTGCAAGTTTAGGAAGATTTTTTAAAGGAAATGTTTTTAAAAGTGATTTTCAAAGAAAATGATTTCAAGATGTTTTTAAAAATTAAAAGGATATTTTCCCCAAGAATGTTTTTAAATATATATTTTCATTAATGAAAAAAACCCTTTATTTGTAACCCAATTGGTATATGTTTTATTGATACCATCCTTATTCTTCCTCTGGATGGTTTAAGATCATTTTGAGTAAGGACAATATTAACATTCACTTCCTTGATTCATTCTTGTAGTTATTAAAATTCCATTGAATTATTCACTTTCCATTGGACATTAAATTTACCCTATATATCCATATTACTTATCATGGATATGTTTATTTCCTAAAACGTATATCATTTCTATGTGTAGGTTTTTACTTTGAAAGTTATTTAATTAACTGGCGAAATATATGTAAATTCATATTCCTTACTTAATATGGATAGTATATGATAAGTCACATTATTTATGAATTAAATAGATTATTAAATATATGAGTAATGATTTGGAACTGCATGAAATGGGTTGGGGAACATTTATAGAAAGCCCCTTGATGCATCAATAGTATCATGGGATTAACCAGTCAGCTAGCCTTAGTTAAATGGGCTTTCACCTAGTATATTCTAAATCATCTTTTGAAAGGTCATAAAGGTAAATATATCATGTGCCTAGGAAACATGATGGATGATATTTATGCATTTATTTCATATAGAGTTTAGTTATTATTATCCATGATATTTTCTCAATGATATTATCTTTGGATGAATTCCATTCTCAGTTATTGATTAATGACATGTGTTTTCAGTTATTTACCTTTCCATATTGGTTATGCCTTATCCAATTATGATAGTTAGTTTTGAATATGTTTTTAGTTATTTACCTTTACATTGATTATTATAGTCACGTATTTAAATATAACATGTGTTCAGATATTTTCCTTGCCATATTGTTCATTCCTTTTTGATTATGCTTCATTTATTAATGATTGTTTCTACTATACTTAACTCTTAATGAGAATTTGATCTCAACCTTATTTTTTCTTTTCTCTAGGATTCCATGAAGTTTACTATAAATGATATGGATAAACACAATATATGGAATAAATGTATTCTAAAAAAATGTTGTAATTTGTGT
Organism: Viscum album; assembly: GCA_963277665.1. NCBI lineage: Eukaryota > Viridiplantae > Streptophyta > Magnoliopsida > Santalales > Viscaceae > Viscum > Viscum album. The sequence continues at coordinate 514,281,085 of OY728137.1, read as the reverse complement.
ATTCCAATGTAATATGGGCATCATGTATGTATCTAGTTTACCAAGACTACTAATCTATTCGGTCCTTTAAGATGTGGTTACTTGTATATTATACTAATGTAATAAAGTTGACTTCAGATCTAGGATACTTGTGTTAGGTTTTTTACAATCATTCCATATAAACACATATTTTCTAGTTAGGTTTTACCTATTTTCCCACATCATGTGCTTTATAACTTTAATAGTTTATACTAGTTTCATAGGAGTAGTGTCGATATTAATTCTTATTCCAATGTTTTATTTGAAAAATAATTAAATATACTATAAGGTATGATTTATTATGAAGTTTTAGGTATAAATTTCATTTCAAGAACATTTCATTCTTTATCTTAGAAGATGAAATCGATAATAATATTATTTCAATGATTCTTTACCACCAAAGGGTGTTTTATTAATTATTAGGTTAAATATTTATATATAATTTCCATATAAAAATAATTATTTAAGTAATTATATTATATTAAATCAGTAATTATGTTTTCATATTTACCCATGATATAATTTCATAGCATTGTTTAACGAGGTGGTCAAACTGACCCAAACATAAACATACCATGCTTAATGGATGATTATGAGGCGATTTAGTTACAATATGATTACACCAGTAACATAATGATATAATTTAGTGTTTATTAGTGTAAAATATAGTAATTATAAAGGAATTAGATGAATAAGTAATAGTGTTTAAAATATTATATAATTTGAATAAAATATTTTCCTCTTAACTTTCTTATTTTAAATGATTGAATTAACGACGATCATTTATTGATCATATCATTAATGGGTTATTAAAAATGTCATAATAGAAACTTAATGATATCATAAAAATTATATTTACTCATTACATACAATATATGAAACATTAATTATGGGTGGTTATGAAAAATGATTTTTTTCTCATGGTGGTGGTAGTCCTGACCCACATACGAATGAAAATCTCATTTTTATTAATGGATGAGATAAATGAATATATAATGGAGATAAAATTAATATAGTAACATTAAAGTATATAAATTATAGTAATATAATTATATTAGTTTTGATAGAATAAATCTAAATGAATATAATCAAGAAGAAAAGCTAAGTAGTTGATAATACTCTTGTTGGGGACTTGATTTTTCCTTGGAATTCTCCATGGAAATGAAAGAATTATCCTAACTAATGGTGACCATAATATTTTTAAAGTGATATAGGGTTATATTATGTTTAATTTTTAATATTTTTAATATTAAATTATATCTATAGGTGATCCTTGAATATGTGGAACTGTTACCCTTTTATAAGTGAAGGGAAGGGTGGTTTTGGAAGTAACCATTACATTTTCAATAATATAATGTTTCTATTCAAAGTTAAATGGTTCCAAAATAGAAAAAAGTTGAATTTTAGTGTGTATGAGTATATATTATCCTTATATAATCATTTTTTGAGACAACCTATAGTATTTTTATGCCTTTTATTTTAACTTTTTAACTTTTACCTTAATTTAATTTTACCTTGGTAATTAATTTTTAACCTTAGTAATTAATATTATTGAAAAAAATTAATATTGGAAATTTTATCTAATTTTATAATTATGATTTAAATTTTTTAAATAATTTTACCAAATAGAGTTTGAAAGGGTTTGAAATTTTAATTTTAAAATAAACGCATATAATGCGTTATTTTTTCCAAGGAAACATGCGTTATTAAGTTTATAAATACATGTACAAGTTAAGATTATAATAGATACTAATTTTTATAAAATAAATTGGTTTATTATAAAAAAAATGGTAGGTGGATTTAAAATCAAGGAAAAACAGAATTTCATCGTCAAAACACTTAATTAGAAGAAAGGACCATATTTTTTTTATTAAAGTAACATGTTAATTTGTTCTAAAAACAACAGACATTATATTTATTAGTTCAAATAATATTTTAAAATTAATAATGTTATTTTTTAAATATATATTTTATTAACTAAAATATTTTTTTAATCTTATAGGATACACTTACATAATGATAAAATCATAAAATTATATTTCTTTTTTCAAAAATCATATTTTTTTACAAAAAACATATTTTTGAACTAAAAATAAACCTTTTCTTAGAAAATATATAAATTAATAAGAAAAAATTGTGATTTTATAAACACAAAACTGATTTTTTTTAATTCAGATTCCAAAGTTTTTAAATCAATTTTTTCAATGAAAATACTTAATATAAAGAAAAACTATTTTTGTTGAAAAAATGACGTTTTTAAACATTATGTGTTATTAATATTATTTTACATAAATTTATAATTTAAAAGTTTTTAATTTATCAGTTCATATTCCCAAAGATTATATATTTTCATTTAATATTGATATATTCTAAATGTAATATTTTTGTACGGTTAATATAATTTTATTTAACAGAGTATTTTATTATTATCATAGCTTTATTAACAATATTCATGTAATATGACTTGACTCATTTTAGTTCAATATTTCATGTTTATAAATCTACTAAACATATTTTAATTAATTAGTGGAAAACCTATATTAAAATCTTAGGTCATTATAGGTTAGATGAAAGTGGGGATATGAAGAGATATAGTATAGTAGTAATAACATAGGATCAATGTTTCCATTATAGAGTGGGTCGTCAGTGAGGAATTTACAGTGTAGTAAGATAAGGAATTTTTGGGACTAGATCGATCAATCCTCGAAGGAGTGTTGGTCATGTTAAAAAATGGGAAATTTAGAGTGGGGTTTTTGGATGAACTCATAGTTAGCAGGGGGTTATGGATTTGGTTAGAATCATGTATCTAAAGTAGGACCGAGAGTAGTGTTGGGAGATAGTAGTTTGGACTAGTTTACATATGAAAGTCTTGGAAGTGTAAAAGATAAGAAACAATGGGGGTAGTTGTTGAAAATGAACATGAATCTATATGGAGGATAGAGATTGGGAGGTCAGGCTTCTGGTATGCTTCATATGATCAAGGATAATTTCTCAGATAAGTTTGGGGATCCATTGACTGTTAAAGGTATGATGTGAGAATAGTTGTTAATGTTTTTATAATGGTTAATGGTGAAAAATATTCATATGTGATCAGTGAAGTGATCAAATGTTGGTTGAGGTATGAGCATCATATATGATGTGTGATAATGATGGTTGGTAAGTGGTTTCTATGTATGGATAACTAGTGTTTGGAAGATTTGGGATGATGGTCACTGTGGTACCATAAATATGTTGGGTATTTTGGTTAGGATGTGACTGGGTAGGTTATTCCTATGGTGGGGAGTAACATGGAAGGAATCGTTCCGTTGAGTTGTTTATATGGGGTAGTTGAGAAGAGACAAATTTGTTTAATGTCATCTTAGTATTTTGGGAGTGTAGAAATTAGAACACTCGAGTTTAAACAAGGGTTATAGGTTTCTTATGATATTATAAATAATTAAAATAACTAGCGAAATTATAAACATAAATTAGGATCACCATATAACATGCTGTCCCAGATCACTACATAGTAACTAGGTTACAGATAAGCATGGCCTCATGCATTCCTCTCCATATGCCAAAGGCTTCTGACTAATAGTGTGGGTCTATGGTGTTACCATAGAGAGACTAAACCCTCTTATTATAGTGAGAAATTATAGTAAAAATAATAACAGTATCATAAACCCAGATAAATAAAGATAACTCTAACACCCTGAGATTTTGGAATATATTTTTCTTTAAATTAATATGTTTTTTGATAGTTTTCTCTACATGCAAGAACAAACTAAACCAATCCATGAAATATTATACGTATATTATTAAAAAACTATAATAGTGATAAAAACATAATTACATAAAAATATATTACTCAACTAAAATTACATACATTTAGATGATACATAATTAATATGATTTAATATTAAATAGGATTATTTTGAAACACCTCGAGATTTTGTGAAATGTATTTTTTCAAATAAATTTTATTTTTTCAATGCCTTTCATTACAAACAACAAGGATTTTAACTTTATTTACATGAAACACTAATTTTGGCTTGTGTTACATGATATACCGAGTTTAGCTAGCACTACACACACTACTGAGTTTAAACAAAATGTGAGATACTATTAAAATGTTATTATTTAATATGAAAGTTATAACATAGCCATTAGAATAGAGGGTATGAATAATTTTAAATAAATTATGAAAATATATGATTTTTAAATGTATATAAAATTAATTCATTAGTGATAAATTAATTATAAATGAAAATAAGAACCATTTGAAAATAAAGGTAATATTTTTCTAAAAAGCAATTTTTATACGCAAAAATGTGTTTTACATTAATAAATTTAAAAAATCACTTTTGGTCAATGAATTTAAATAAATTAATATATTATATATTAATTCAAATGTTTAACATTTATCTTATGTTTTTTTCTATACAATAGATAATAACAAATTTAATTTTATGCTTAAAAACTGCATTTTTCAAAAAAAAAAAACAGTTTTGTCGCCTTTTGTGTACTTATTTTTGAAATAAAATATTGAAAAATTTAGAAAATTTATTTGTAAAATTAAAATTAATTTTTTAAAATAATATTTTTAAAATTATCTTGGATTTAATTTTTTATAATTTTCTGAAAAATATAACTTTTATGAATAGTGAAAAATACTGGTTTTTATTGAAAAATGGTATTTTCATTAAAAAAATTTATATGGTTAATTATTTTTTTCAAATGTTTATAATAGTAAAATTAGTTAAATTATATATATATATATATATTAATCCAATTTAACTCATTTGAATCAATTCCATATTGAATTTTATATAAAACTTTATAAACATTTGAACATCTTCTCTTTGAAAACCGCTTTCCTGTCTTGTCTATGGGTTTAATTTTAAATTAAAATTTTCCACTTATATGAGTTGAATTTGAAAAAATGGAATATATATATCTATAATAATTATAATTTATATTATATTATAATTTCAAATTATTTTTTTACCATTATTAATATTGAAAATAGTAAAAATTTAATTACTATGGTTAAGGTAAAAATAGGTTTATCGGGGGTTAAACTAAGAATATAGTGGTTGAAATGACTATAAATCTTGTCAAATTACTATCGGATGGACATATTTTAATATTATACTTCCCAATTTTGAATATATAATCATTTTAAAGTTTTTTTCTTGGGAATTCCTTTATTATTTTGGATTATTTTGGGAAATTTCCATGTAGTTTCCAAGCGGTTTCCTTTCCTCCACTTATAAAAGGTCACCACCAAACTTCACTTATTCACACCTATAAATACATATAATTTGGAACAAAAATTGAAAAATACCTCCCCAAAATCTTTATCCATTTTCAAGAGCTAATACTCCTCCCAAAAGACTAACACTATGGCCCTTAATAAGAGATCCAAAGGAGGCGCTCATAAGCAAAGGTAATTGTCTTCACTATGCTTATTTGTTTTCCATATTCAAATATGAATTATAACATAAAATATAATTACACCTTTATCTAATATATATTGATATATTATTATGTTAATGTAATAACCTATATGCATATCCACTTCCATCAAATGGAAAACGAAATCATTGATCGTGTGTATGGGGAACTACTGCCTCATGAACCAATGTAGTTTTTTTTCATAACCACCATTAAAGTCTAGATATAATGATAGATTTAACATATTTATATGATACTTTTTCCATTAATATGCTTTTGGAATTATGATATCAAATATACCATCTTACTTTTCATTTTGTGGGGGATAAAATAACGTCACTTTTGTGTATGGTGGACTACTTTATCATGAAGCAATGTGATTTGTTTTAATTTACACTTTAAATGGAAGGAAGTATGGATAAATTTAATGAATTGATATCTGTAACAACTAGGCCCTAGTGACAGCACCGAAACCCCGCCTTAACATGGCCATTGGGTCCTGACCCACTAGGTACCACCGGTTTCCCCACAGACAACTTGTTAGATCCTTTTTAGGACATGTTGGATTTTACAGAAGGTTCATCAAAGATTTCAGTAAGATTTATCTACCTCTCTCAATATTACTACTAAAAGAATCTGACTTTAATATTGATTATGTATGGAGAAAATCATTTGATGAATTGAAGAAAAGGTTGATCACACCTCCAATAATGCTACCACACAACTGGGATTACCCTTTTGATTTTCTTTGTGATGCATCCAACCAAGAAGTGGGAGTTTTTATATCACAAAGAATTGAAATAAAGACTCAAGTAATATCCTATACATCGAGGAACTTGGATGCCACACAAATCAATTACACAACCACCGAGAAGGAGTTCCTTGCAATTGTCTTTGCACTAGATAAATCCCAATAATATCTTCTTGGAACTAAAGTTGTTTCTTTTTATGATCATGCAACACTCAGGTATTTAATGAAAAATACAGATGAAAATCCAAGGCTAGTGAGATGGATGCTACTCTTAAAAGAGTTCAATTTAGAAATTAAAGATAAAAAGGGTAGTGAAAATCTGGTGGCTTTTCATCTAAGTCAACCACCCTACACCACTGAAGGAGAAATTACAAACCAGAACCCACTTAATGATGAGATCCTTGGAGAACAACTCTACATCATCAACAATTAAGTTACATGGTATGACAATATAGTCAATTATCTGGTAACATCTCAAGTCCAATCTCATTTAAATTCCCACCAAATTCAAAATATGAAATCTGAATCTAGATATTACATTTGGGATGATCCATTTCTTTGGAAGATTTTCAATGACCAAGTAATAAGAAGATGTTTTCCTGAAAGTGAAATTAATTTTGTCTTTGATTTTTGTCACACATTAGCTTGTAGAGGCCACTTTGGTCCTCAAAGGATAGAAAGTAAGCTTTTAGAATCTTGGATTTATTGGCCCACCCTTTTTAAAGATGCTCATGATTTTTGTAAAAGGTGTGAAAAATGTCAGTTTTCTAGAATTTTTTCAAAGGGAAAAGAAATGCCCCAACAACCACTTAATTTTTGTGAAATTTTTGAAGTTTGGGGAATAGATTTTATGGTCCCTTTCCCAATGTCATTTGGAAATTATTATATATTTCTTACTATTGATTATGTTTCCAAATGGGCGGAAGCAAAAGCCACCAGGACTGACGATGATAAAGTTGTTTGTGATTTTTTTAGGACTAACATATTTTGTTGGTTTGGAGTGCCTAGAGAAATCATTAGTGATCAAGGGAATCACTTTTTCAATAGGATAATTGAATCATTGATGAAGAAATATGGGGTGCATCATAAAACATCAACTCCCTATCATCCACAAACTAATGGTCAAGCTAAAGTATCCAATAGGGAAATAAAATAAATTTTAGAAAAAACTATTAATCCAAATAAAAAGGATTGGAGCCAAAGGTTAGAAGACACATCATGGTCTTATAGGACAGCCTATAAAACCTTGATTGGAATAAGTATATATAGGTTGATTTATGGGAAAAAATGTCACCCACCTGTGGAATTGGAACATAAAGAATACTGTGCTATGAGAAAGATAAATTTGGATCTAGAAAGTGTAGGGAAGGAGAGAATATTATAGTTACAGGAGATGGAAGAAATTAGAAGGGAAGCTTTTGAAAACTCTAGGATTTATAAAGAGATAACAAGAGTGGCTCATGAAAAGTTGATCCAAACAAAAAACTTCTATCCTGGAGACATTGTGCTATTATTCAACTCAAGACTCAAGATGATGCTAGGTAAACTTATTTCCAGATGGGAAGGTCCATTTATAGTTACTCATGTATATCCTTTTGGTAATATTCAGATTGTGAAGGATGGAGAGCAGAAGCCATTCACTTTTAATGTTCATCGATTGAAGAAATTCCTTGGGACCATACCATCAGAGCCAGTTGAGGAGATCACACTCCTCAAACCCATTTATCAATAAATCCATCAGGTTGTACCTTTACTTTACACTTTATTGATTTCTATGATTCAATTAAAAACATTCTAACATGTTAAATCAATTTTAATGCATTTCAGACACTGCATCATTTAAGTGTGGGGGAGGGAACAATTATAGTTTAGTATCTTTAGTTGTGTGTTTTTCAAATTTTTGTGTTTTTTTTGAAACTTTTGTGCTTAAATTATTATCATCACATATTTTAAAATCCATTTAAATGTTTGAAACAATTTATCCCATCAAACTAAGCTTAAATGAATGCTGAAAATGACTTTTTTTCAAGTTCAAATATTTGGAAATTTCATGAAAAGTACTCAGATTTTTGAATCCCATGCCACAATTCACTGTCATGATATTTGAAATCACTTTCTTGTGAGGCTTCTAAACCTAAATTTATACTATTTTCATTAACCTCACTTATTGAGAGAACCATACCATGATTGATTTAACCAGAATTTGATTTATTCCTATCAAAACTTGAGGGGTTTGAGGTGCATGTGTTTTAAATAACTAAGGAGTTTCTTTGGTATTAAAGACCCCTTTTCAAAATAATCCTTTTTATAATATCCCACCTTGTACATTTAATCCCTGTAGCCTATAAAATCTATGAAAATACTGTTAGGTTAGCCACATTATAAACCAATTTTCCCTATCCGATCTGATCTTGAAGTAAAATTGCATAATCTAGTTGAACTTAAGTGTGGGGGGAGGTTGACTTGTGTTGTGCTACCTAATTTGGAGATAATTTGGGTAGAAAATCAAATATTGAAGAGATTTTCTTTCTACTGAAAAAATAATTATGTTAAAATTTGTGCCTTTTCTGGAGCTTTCATGATAAGTGAAGTTATGCCTTTCTGAAGATTTTAATGGAGAATGAAAGTTGTGCTTATCTGGAGCTTTCAAAAAAAAAATCATGTTTGAGATGACTGATACTTTTTCTGTTGAAATGATGAATGGTGTAAAATTTCACTGATTTTTCATGTTGATGGAACATATTTTCTTCTAAGGATAGTGAGGAGAAGACCATATTTAAGTAAAAATTAGAATAATGTAATTTTACTTCAAAAAGAGCCAAGCCCTCCTTATTCAGCCTCAGAATTTGTCACATCTAAATCCTACCAACCTGAAGCCACAGAACAACCTTGAAAAGTCCTCATGATAAACATATGTCCTTGACTCATATCAGGTAGAGATGTAGTAAATTATAAAGCTTATGGTGACCCTTGCATGAGTATTGGATGAGAAAGACATTGTTGAAAATTGATATTTGTGTGATGAGAAAAAAATGCATGTTAGGTAAGTGTTTTGTGTGAGCGAGAGAATAAATGGGTTTGAGGAGTGTGATCTCGTCAAATAGATCTAATGGTATGGGCCCAAGGAATTTCTTCAACCAATGAGCATTAACAGTGAATGGATTCCACTCTCCATCCTTCACAATCTTCATAGTACCAAAAGGATATACATGAGTAACTATAAATGGACCTTCCCATCTGGAAAGAAGTTTACCTAGCATCAGTTTGAGTCTTGAGTTGAATAATAGCACCATGTCTCCAGGATGGAAGTTTTTTGTTTGGATCAACTTGCCATGAGACACTCTTGTTCTCTATTTATAAATCCTAGAGTTTTCAAAAGCTTCTCTTCTAATTTCTTCCATCTCCTGAAACTATAATCTTCACTTCTTCCTAGAAATTTTAAGATCCAAATTTATCTTACTCATAGCCCAGTATGCTTTATGTTCTAATTCCACAGGTAGGTGACAGATTTTCCCATAAATCAACTTATATAGACTCATTCCAATCGGGGTTTTGTAGGCTGTCCTGTAAACCCATAACATGTCTTCCAACATTTGGCTCCAACCCTTCTTATTTGGATTAATAGTCTTTTCTAAAATTCCTTTTATTTCCCAATTGGATACTTCAACTTGACTATTAGTCTGTGAATGATAGGGAGTTGATGTTTTATGATGAACCCCATATTTATTCAGCAATGCTTCCATTCTCCTATTGAAAAAGTGAGTACCTTGATCAATAATTATTGCTCTATGCACTTCAAACCTACAAAATATGTTACTCCTGAAAAAATCACAAAAAACTTTAGCATCGTCTGTCCTGATGGATTTTTCTTCCACCCATTTGGAAACATAATCAACGGAAATCAATATATAATAATTTTCAAATGGAATTTGGAAAGGTCCCATAAAATTTATTCCCCAAACTTAAAAAATTTCACATAAATTAAGTGGTTGTTGGGAAATTTCTTTTCTCTTTGAAATATTTCCAGAAAAATGACATTTTTCACACCTTTTACAAAAATCATGAGCATCTTTAAAAAGGGTGGGCTAATAAATTCCAGATTCTAAAACCTTCCTTGCTATCCTTTGAGGTCCAATGTGGTATCCACAAGCTAATGTGTGACAAAACTCAAAGACAGAATTAATTTCACTTGTAGGAAAATATCTTCTTATTACTTGGTCATTGAAAATCATCCAAAGAAATGGATCATCCCAAATGTGATATCTATATTCAGATTTCATATTTAGAATTTGGTGGGAATTTAAATGATATGGGACTTGAGATGTTACCAGATAATTGACCATATTGGCATACCATGGATCTTTACTATTGATGATGTAGAGTTGTTCTCTTGGAATCTCATCATTAAGTGGGTTATGGTTTGGAATTTCTCCTTCAGCGGTGTGGGGTAGTCAACTTAGATGATCAAACACCTAATTTTCAGTTCCCTTTTTATCTTTAATTTCCAAATTGAACTCTTGTAAGATCATCATCCATATCACTAGCCTTGGATTTGCATCTTCCTTTTTCATTAAATACCTGAGTGCTGCATGATCATAAAAAACAACAACTTTTGTTCCATGAAGATATGATTGAAATTTATCTAGTGCAAAGACAACTGCAAGGAACTCCTTCTCAGTGGTTGTATAATTTATTTTTTTGGCATCCAAGGTCCTTGATGCATATGATATGACTTGAGGCTTTTTTTTCAATTCTTTGTGATAGAGCATATCCCACTGCTTGGTTGGATGCATCATAAAGCAACTCAAAAGGGTAATCCCAGTTGGGTGGTTTCATTATTGGAGGTGTGATCAACATTTTCTTCAGTTCATCAAATGACTTTCTGTATGCATAATCAATATTAAAGTCAGTTTCTTTTAGTATTAATCTTGAGAGAGGGAGATAAATCTTACTAAAATCTTTGATGAACCTTCTGTAAAATATAGAATGTCCTAAAAAGGATCTAACATGTTTTAAACAAGTTGGATATGGAAAGAAATTTATTACTTAAACTTTCTATTTATCAAACTCTATCCCTTTTTGTAAAATTATGTGCCCCAACACTATTCCCTTTTCAACCATGAAATGACATTTTTCAAAATTTAAGACAAGATTATTTTGAATGCACATTTTCAAAACTTTTTCCAAATTTCCTAAGAAATGATCAAATGAATTACCAAAAACTGTGAAATCATTAAGAAATACCTCCAAGAAGTCCTCAATATGATCTGAGAGAATACTCACCATACACCGTTGAAATGTACCTCGGGCGTTGCATAGACCAAAAGGCATCCTTTTGTAAGCGAATGTACCAAATGAACAGGTGAAGGTCGTCTTCTCCTGGTCTTCTAGTGCGATCGGTGCCTGAAATTATCCTGAGAATCTATCTACAAAATAGTAATGGGTTTTTCCAACTAACATTTCTAGAATTTGATCAATGAATCGAATGGGGAAGTGGTATTTTCGGGTAACTTGATTTAGCTTCCTATAATCTATACACACTCTCTAGCTATTTTGTACTCTCATGGAGATCAATTCATTTCTTTCATTTTTGACAGTTGTTAGGCCAGTTTTCATTGAGACTACATAAATGGGGATGACCCATTGAGAATTAGAGATTGGAAAAATGATGTCAGCTGCTAGCAATTTATTTATCTCTTTCTTAACAACCTCCATGATTGTGGGATTAAGTCTTCTCTAAGGTTTTCTAACTGGTCAGGAATCACTTTCTAAAAATATTCTATGAGAGAAGACCTTGGGATTGATTCTGGGTATATCACCTAAACTCTATCCAACAGCTTGGACATTTCTTTTGAGTAGGTTAATTAGAGTTTACTCTTGTGAATGGGATAGGTTATTGGCAATTATTACTGGTAATATCTCTCCTTCCATTATGTAAGAATACTTCAAATGACTTGGAAATGTCTTAAGTTCTAGACATGGGGGTTGTTCAAGGGATGATATTAAATTAAGGTATCATATTCCTAAGACTGGAATTTTTGGTATCATCTCATTTTCTTTTAATAAATCATCAGAAAAGTCATATTTTACCTCATTCTCTAACATGGGTTTAGGATTTTCAGGTTTATGGGAATTGTAATTTTCAAATGAAAAATGTTCTCATAATGATAAGAAGTCAAGAAGAATACCTGAATCTTCAATTGGTTCTATACCTTCTTTATGGGAGATCGCATAAAGTGAGTGATTACTAGAAGGATGTTTCATTGCATCAAGAATATTGAAGTGCACTGTACTATCTCCAAGTTACATTGTGATTGTTCCTTCATGGACATTGATGATAGTCCTTACTATTTTTAAAAAGGGTCTCCCCCAGATGATGGGAGAGTGGCCTGAAGCTCTGTCTTCTTCCATGGTAAGGACATAAAAGTCTGCTGGAAAGTTCAATCCACTTACTCCAACGAGTACATCTTCTATAACTCCAACTGGAGAAATGGTGGATATGTTTTCTAATTAGACCACCACTCTAGTTGGTTTTAGTTTTCCAATCTGCAAGGATGAAAATACTGAGTGAGGCATAACATTTATGGAAGCTCCTAGATCACATAGTGCGTCAGTAAAATACTCCAGGAAAAGAACGCTTAAATGTGAAGTTCTAATCACAGAGGATCCTGAAAAGGAAGGAGAACCTTGTTGACATGAGTCATATCATTTATTCATTTAACCCTTTATCATTATGGGGTGTAAAATTCACCCCTCTTAGAGAACAACATCCTCATTGTGGACCCTACATCTTAACCCAGGCAGTGCACCACACTTAAGGCCGAGTTCATCCTCTAATACCAAATGTAACAACTAAGCCCCGATGAATGCACAGACACACTGCCTTTAATAAGACCATCAGGTCTCGGCCCACCAAGTACCACCAGTTTCCATGTAGACACATGTTACCCACCCTTAGTCCCACCCACATACTCAAATGGTTCATCTAACTAATGACAATCCCCATAGGCCAACACATGTCCTTTCTAGTGTAATTTTTTCACTCACACACACCCTGGGAAACTTCCCAAAAAGTCACCCATCATGATCACTACTGCAAGCTAAGCACAGTTAACTATGGAGTTCTAATCAGGTAGGCTCCCAAAAAGGAAGGTGCACCTTGTTGACATGAGTCATATCATTTAGTCATTTAATAGTTTATAATTATGAGGTGTCACAATATATATGAAATAATAATAATTATTTAATGGTAATATATTATCTACCTATATTATTTTTTCAATCTATTGAGAAAATGGAAACAACATTCATTCATACGTACGACCTACCGTCTCCACGAATAGTGTATTGATTTTCTATTTCAAGATTTTATGGATTGCTCTAAATACATATATATTGAATATTTATGATATTTAAATCATGGTTAAAATTATGGATATTATGGAACCATAATCAAATTAAAATGATCAAAAATAAAAAATCAAAACATACATAAAAAACACATCAATTATTGCCCGAAACATGACTTTAACATGGAATTGTTAATAAAAAAGTAATAAAAGGTCATAAGTCAGTCATATATGATATTATATATATAATTATTTTTATTTAATAGATTTATAATAAAATTATATTTATTATACATGTGGTTTGGAAGTGTATGAAGGAATTCGAGACTTAAGGTAAGAGATTTCTAGTCTCTATTTTATTTCTCGGAGATATAACAATTCATCAATCATTTATTTTGTGTGGTGTATATACAAAACATTTGGAATCTTATATCATTAATCCCATTATTTTTATGATATTTAAACATTCATTTTATTTTATGATTTATTGGGGCTTACAATTCAAAAAGATTACTAAAGCGGTAAGGGTTTTCTATCTCACTTTTTACTACTGTGAGACACATGCCATATTCACCACCTATTTATTTTATGTGTTGTATTTAATGACATTGAATGTATTTTATGATTTCTTTTCTAAAATTATTAGGATTTAGATATCCATTTTAGGATTTCTCTTTCATGGGGTTTAGAGTTCAAATGTTTCCAAAGTAGTTATAGATTTTTGTATCAATTTTCCTTTATTGAGACATAAGTTATATGATGCACATAAATTATTTTATGAGGTGTATATATAGACCATTTGAAATTTAATATCATGAATTTATTTTTTCCCATCATATTATGAGTTTCAATTAAGGTTATTCTTTTATGGGGATTATGATTCAAAGTTACCAACGTGACGAGGGTTTTATGTTACAATCTCATCGTTTATCGGGATTTCTCATGATTATGCTTCAAAATGTGAAATATTATGATATATATCTTAATAAAAACATTTATTTTATTCTAATATAGTTATTTATTGTGAATACACATTTTCCATTCACTTTCTTATCTTTATGTACTCAAGAGTTCAAAATAATGTTTTTATGAAAAAATCGTCTTTATTTATCTCTCCGATCGAAAACCATTTTCTTTCAAAAACATGTTCTCTACAAATTTTTTAATTTTTTTTAACATTATTCAAACTATTTATTCAAGAAATTTTTACCCATGTTTTACTTTTTACAATTTTTTTGAAAGGAATCTTCATGTCATTTTCCAAATAATGTTCGTTTGGTGTTTATAGAAAATTTAAAAGGAATATTTATTTTAACGTGCATGTCATGAATGATATTTACCGCTTTCATGAAAATTATTTTATTTTAGTATTAGTTTATAATTTTCCAATATCATTTTCAAAAAAAAAGGATTTAAATATTTTTCTATTTTATAAAGCGTTTTCAAAGTGGAAAGGATTTTTCCTTCAATAAATGTTTTAAATGATTTTTGAATCCTCATTTATAAGTTTTCAAGTTTAATTTAAAATAAAACGATTTCCAAAGTAAGTTATGAATTTTTAGCTTTAAAAAGCGATTTTTAAAGAAATTTTAATTTCTTTAAGAAATGTTCCAAGTTTCTTTTCAAAATATTTCTCCGTATAAGATAATATCTATTGATGTTATTCATGCCTTATATGGGATGTGATCCAATGATACCATTCCTATTCTTTCTCTAAATAATTTATATTTACAATGACATTATTTTTTATGAAAATTGATTCTTTTAACGAGTTATGCTATGATGAAATTTTGAAATGATTATTAAATATGTCTCTTTTCCATAGGTTATGATATGTTTAAATTTTTATGAAACCCATTTTTTTCATGGGTTATGATATAATGAATGTTTTATGATCTTGTGGCACAATACATATTATTTTCATTATGTGAAGAGTGGGACCTATATCTTTATTAAATTCATTGGGTAAAGATTTATATCTCATGAGATAGACATGACCGGAATGAGGAGTGAACTAAATTTAGTAAGGGACTTTGTCCACTATGATGGTATTGGGAGTGAACCTTGACTACTATGATAGTTTGGGGAGTGAACCCATTCCACTATGATAGCCTTTGAAGTTATCCTTGACTACTATGGAAATGCTTTTCTATACTTATGTATATCCCATAATTCCATGTATTATGCCAATGTTACGCTCTCATGGATCATTTTCATTGATTTCCTTTTAATCAATGTCTTATGAACTTCCAATATTTGTTCTATGACTCAAGATTATGATATTTGATATGTAGGGTATGTTTTTCAAATGTTATTTTCATGTTATCATACCCTTATGTTCAGTTTATTCTTATGTATCTCCCTTATTTACCATTACTGAGCATTTTATCTCACTCTTTGTTATGTTTCCTCTCCCTAGGTTATAAAGAAATGTTTTAAGTAGGGTATGTATATAAAGATAACTATACAAAAACAACTTTATGGTATATATTTAATATTTTTCAAGAAATAAGAATATTTTGTGTCTAGTATCCAAAGGCACTAAACCCTTATGATACTATGGTGTGTGTTTGTGTAATATAATGAATATTCATATAAAATATGTAAATCCATGTATGAAAATCCTGCATCTCTATAGTTTCTATTAGATAAAAGGTTTAGTTAATCTTAAGAAACTAGGATGAGAAAACCTTATTGAGATCCATAGGGATATCTCTAAGGATATTTATAGGGACACATCTAAGGATAAGTATAAGGATGAGTAAAAGTATAGGAAAATATCCTATAACTTTGGTAAATGATAGAGAGAGTGGTTTCTAGGAAATTACATCCCTATTTATATATTAGAAGTAGATGTGGCTCTAAAACAGAGGTACCTAGGGGTAATAACTCTTAAAAGGAAACATTGAGCTGGAATCAATCATCATTTGGTACATGACAAAGAGCCTTGATACACACCTGGTTTGACACTCCTAATGGATATGATTTCAAAATTGATGAACTATTTATAAACCATAATGAATGACTTAAATAATGAACATGAATAACCTAATTGAAACCTAAGTTCTCATAGATTGAAAACACGTTCTAATTATTTAGACATCATATAAATGATTTTTCATGATTATGTGGTTTCCTACTACTCATTTCTCACACTATTTTTTTAGTTTTAGTCAACAGTGGGAACCATAAAGAACTATATAATTGTGGAATGTGATAGAAAATGTGTTGATGAGAAACCAAATTGGATGATGACTAGAGAGAATGATATTGTGATTATTCCAAATCAGTTATTGTGATATATTATTATCAACCTAAACCTTAACTAACTCTTGGACTTATTAAAGAAGATTAAGATAGTGTTTGTTGAGAGTTAGGGTGGTGGAGACCATAAATGAAAGAATATTCAATTTCCTATATATATAGAATGTGGGAAGAGTCACCCAAGTCGATGTCTTAGAGGAACATGAATATGTTTTGAGTATAGAAAACAAGTATACAAAGAAAGTAATTATAGAGGAAAAATGAAAAGTTTAGTTAATGTGATGGATTAGAATAATGGTATCCCTAACATATCATCGATGGTTGAATGTTTCAAATGTGGAAAGTATGCGTATTATGGAAATCGATGTCCTAAGGGGAAATATCCCAAATAGAATTAGAAAGGTGGTATGATTAATGGTTATACTATTGATGATGAGGAGAATAAAAATGACATAGGAAAGGTATGGGCAGTTTAAACAGTATTGTTTATGTTAAACATGAGAAGCATGATTAAATTGAGGTTGATGAATATTGAAAGATGATTTATATTTCATATTATAGGAAATAGGTATTATGGAATAATATGAGGAAGCCTAGTTAATGGTTTAAGAAAAAATCTGAATGATTGAATTATTTATGTATAGGAATTAAATAATTATGAAATATATAAGGATTGTTTAGTATATTTTTTTCATTAAGGATTTTCAAGAATATGTTGAATAGTGATAGTAACCAATAAAACTGATTTAATATAAAGGTGATATTTCATGAAAAAAACATAATTAATGGAAATATAAACCTTAATATGTTCCCAATGTTGAGATAATAATGTTGGGATAAAGTATAATTGATATGGATAAAGTAAATTGCATAATAATGATTACATTGGAACCGATTAAGGATTTGATGATAAAGAGCTTTATGTTATCATTGATGGAGTTTACAATTTTTTTGGATCTATAGAATATATTATAGAATATATTATTTTATTTAAGGAATGGGGGAAGAGTTACTCTTTGTAAGTAGGTATGTTTTCATTAAGGTTTTATGGTAATTCATGATATTACCATGTTTCAGGGTTATATATGATCAATGTATTCCCATATTTGGTATGTGACATTAATATCTATGTCATGTTGTTTGGGAGATAAATGTTAAGTTTATTGTGGTAAATTTAGTGACCTTATTTATAAATTTTGAATTTTGTAAGGTTTACAAGGTTAACCATTTATGGAATGGGTTAAGTTGAACTTTGGATGAGGTTTTATTGATTAATGTATTATTTCACCATATAAATATTTATGCATATTGGATAACCTATGCTAGAAATTTCGTTTTTGATAATAACTTGAGATAGAAGGAATGAATTATCATTATTTTATGAATATTATTATCCATTATTTCTTTATACATGAAAAAATCATCTCTTAGAGTAAGTGATAAAGTGGAAATTGATTAAGTCATAACCAAAGGATGAGATGATGCTTATGAAATGGAATGAAATTAAGTAAGTATATCATCTCATGAAAATTATTCAACTTTAAGAAAAGGATCTTAAAATAAAAATTTATATATTTACCTTTTTTTATTATTATTAATTAATAGTATTTCACCTAACAAATATCTATGGCTTTATGGTCATTAAATATCTCCCGAACATGTTATATATCACTCTTAATAATTATTTGGGTGTTAGTTTTCTCTTATATGTCCATGTTTTCACTTACAACTTTTGTTCTCCTATTTATAAACCTAATATGTTTTATTCAAGATAGACTTAACAAAACACTTTTTATCTTTTTAAGATAAATATTTATTGAACCTTTTTATAATGTGGGTTTTATACAAAGGTATTTTCAAATGTTAAACCCTTTTTTATCAAGCACAAGTTCAAATTCTTAGGGAACAATTTATTTAATGGGTATAATGTAACACCCCAAGATTTTGTGGTTAAAAAAAAGATTTTAATATTTTTTATTTCTTGAATTAAACACAACAATGATTTTAGATTTCATTACATGAAAAAATAAGTTTAGCTTTTGTTACATGCAATACTGATATTATCTTTTGTTACACACAACACTGAGTTTAAACAAAACATGACATACTATTAAAATATTATTATTTAATATGAAAGTTATCACCAAGACATTTGAATAGTGGGTATAAATAATATTAACTAAATTATGAAAATATATTATTTAAAAATGTATATAAAATTAATTCTTTGGTGACCAATTAATTAGAAATTAAAATAAGAACCATTTCAAAATAAAGGAAATACTTTCATGCACAAAAATGTGTTTTACATCAATAAATTAACTAAATAAATTTTGGTAAATTTATTTAAATAAAATTTGGTAAATTTATTTAAATAAATTTATATAATATATATATTTAATCAAATGTTTAACATTTATCTTATGTGTTTTCCATACAAGAGATAAGAATAAATCCAATTTTATGCTTAAAAAGTGTATTTTTCTAAAAACCAATTTTGACACCTTTTACGAACTTATTTTAAAAATTATTTTCTAAATTTTTTGAAAAATTTATTTTAAAAAATAAAATTAAAAATTTAAAACATAATTTCAAAACTATGTTGTAGTTAATTTTTGATAACTTTCTAAAAAGATAATTTTTTTGATGAATAGTGAAGAATAATGGTTTTTATTGAAAAATGACATTTTCAGCTGAAGGATTTATATGGTTATTTTTTTTGAAATGGTTTTAAAAGTAAAATTAGTTCAATTATATATTTATTAATCCAATTTATGTTATTGGAATAAATTTCATATTTATTTTTTATATAAAAACCTTTTAAACTTTTTGAACATTTTCTATTTTAAAAACTGCTTTCCCATCACGTCTCTTGGTTTAATTTTAAATTAAAAAATTCAACTTATGTGAGTTAAATTTGTGAAATGGAATTAAATAATTTTAATAATAATAATTTATATTATTTTATATAGTAAATTTAGTTTTTTACCATAATTAATAGTGAACATAGTAAAAAATTAATTATCACAGTTAAGGTAAAAATGGGTTACCGGAGGTTAAACTAAGAAGATAAGAGTTGAAATGACTATAAAACTTGTTAAATTACTCTTTGATGGCTATATACCAATATTATAGTTCCCAATATCGAATAAATGGTCATTGGTAAGATTTTTTCTTGGGAAATAACTTTATTATTTTAGATTCTTTTTGAAATTTTCATGTAGTTTCCAAGTGGGTTCCATTCCCCCACTTATAAAAAGCCACCACCACACTTCACTTATTCATGAATATAAATACATATGGTTTGAAGAAACCGTACAAAAATTCCTTCCCAAAATCCTTATACATGTTCTAGAGTTTTTTATCCTCCCAAAACACCAACACCAGGGTCCTTAATAAGAGATTCAAAGGAGATGCTTCTAAGCGAAAGTAACTATCTCTATTAAGCTCATTCTTTTTTATTTATTATTTTTTAAAATTAAATTATTTATTATAAAATTAAATATAATAACACTAATTTATAATATATAATGAGGTATTATTATTTTAATTTAATAACCTATATCCATATCCACTTCCATCAAATAGAAATCAAAACCATCGACGGTGTGTACGACAAACTACTGTCTCGTGAACCGATATAGTTTGTTTTCCATAAAAAACTTTAACAGTTGGGTACAATTATATATTTAACATATTTGTTTGATAGTTTTTACATTAATAAACTTATATAATTATGAGATCATATATACCTTGTTACTTTCTATTCCGTGGGGGATATGATAATGTTGCTAGTGTGTACGTTGGAATACCACCACACGAAGCAATGTGATTCTTTTTCACTAAAAAATTACATGGAATGTAGTAAGTATACATTTAATGAAATGATAAATATGAAATAATAGTTATTATTTAATGGTAATATATTATTTTCCTTTATTTTTTTTAATTCATTGAGAAAATGGAAACACCGTTCAAGCGTACGTATGACCTATCATCTCTATAAACGGTGTATTTCATTTTCTATATATAGATTTTATGGATTGATATAAATACATATATAAGTAATATTTATTATATTTATATCATTTTTAATATTTTGAATATTATGGAACCATAATAAAATTAAAAGGATAAAAAATAACAAATTGAAACATACACAAAAAACAAAAAAGTTATTGCCCAAAACGTGACATTAACATAAAATTATTAATAAACTGGTAATAAAATGTCATAAGTAAATCATATATGGTATGATATATATAATTATTATTATTTAATATATTTATAATAAAATTATATTTATTATATAATATGTTTTAATCTGTATTAAGGATGTCGAGATTTAATGTAAGGGATTTCTAGGAGATATATGACAATTCACCACTCATTTATTTTGTGTGGAATATATAATTATTATTTGACATGTTATATCATGAATATAATTATTTTAATGTTATTTAAAGTTTCATTTTATGTTATTATTTATTGGGTCTTATGATTCAAAATATTACTAATGTGACAATGGATTTTCATCTCACTTTTTTACTTCTATGAGACACATGCCATATTCACAATCTATTTCTTTTGTGTGGTGTATATAATTCACATGGATATATTTTATGATTATTATACTAAAAATTAATGGTATTTACATATATATTTTAGGATATATCTTTCACGGGGTTTACAGTTCAAACGTTACCAAAGCGGTGAGGTTTTTTTATCTCAATTTTCCTTCTTTGAGACATATGTTATGTTATGCACCTATATTATTTTATGAGGTGTATATATAGTCCCTTTGATATTTAATATCATGAATTTATTTATTCACATGATATTACGAGTTTCACTTAATTTTATTATTTCACGGGAATTACAATTCAATGTTACCAAAGTGGTAAGGGTTTTATGTTACAATCTCATCGCTGATCGAGATTGCTCATGATTATGCTTCCAATTATGAAATATTATGACATATCTCTGAACAAACTTATGTATTTTATTATACTATATTTTTTCAGGATAATACATGTTTTCCATTTATTATCCACTCTTTATGTACTCAAGAGTTCAAAATAATATTTTTAATAAAAACCAATCCTTATTTATATCTTCAGTCGAAAACCCTTTTCTTCCAAAACCATGTTTTGTAAAAATATTTTCAAAAAATGTTTTAAAATTATTAAAATGAGTTATTAAAGAATTTTTTAACCATTTTTTAATTTTTATAAATTTTTAAAGGAATATTCATGTCATTTTTGAAATAATTCCTGTTTAGATTTTACCCAAAATGTGAAAGGAATCCTTGTTTTAACATGTACAACATGAATGAAATTTTCCATTATCATAACCATTATTTTATCTGAATATTCCTTTATAAAATTTCAAGTTTAAATTCAAATAAAATGATATTAAAAATTATTTATGTTTTAAAGAGTTTTTTCAAAGTGGAAAGGATATTTTACTCAAGATATGTTTTAAATTATTTTTAAAGCCTCCTATATAAATTTTCTAGTTTATTTTCAAAGAACATAATTTCAAAATAATGTTATGAATTTTTATTTTTAAAAAGTGATTTTAAAATAAAATTTAGTTTTCTTAATAAATGTTCCAAGTGTATTTTTAAAATCATTTTGCATCTAAAATGATATTCATTGATGTTACCTATGCCCTACCGGGGACACAATCCAATGATACCATTCTTATTTCTTATGAATGTTTTTTTTATGATGACTTGATGTTTTTGAAACCCTCTTATTTTCATGGGTTTTTCTATGATTAAATTATGAAATGATTGTGAAACCTTTCTCTTTTTCATAGGTTATGATATGATGAAATGTCTATGAAACCCATTTCATTTCATGGGTTATTATATGTTGAATGTTTTATGATTTTGTGGCACACATACATATGATTATAATTATGTTATGGGTAGGATATATATATATACCTTCAATTCATTTGTTAAATATTTATATCTCATGAGATTGAAATGACTGGAATGAGGAGTAAACCTAGTTCAGTAAGGGACTTTGTCTTTTATGGTAGTCTTGGGAGTGAACCTTGACTATTATGATGGTTTGGGGAGTGAACCCATTTAAATATGATACCCTTGTTAGTGATCCTTGAATAATATGTAAATTATTTTTTATGCTTATTTATATTCCACAATTCCATGTCTTATGCCAATGTTATGCTCTTATGGATAATGTTATTTTATTTCCTTATGATCTATGTCTTATGAACTGCCAATATTTATTCTATGACTCAATATTATGATCTTTGATATGCAGGGTATGGTTTTAAAATTTTATGATCATGTTATTATATCATTATGTTCATGTTATTCTTGTATATCTCCCTTTTTACCCTTATTGATCATTTGAGCTTACCCTTTCTTATGTTTCCTCTCCCCAGGTTATGAAGAAAAGTTTTAAGTTGGGTTTGTCTATGAAGAGTACTATGTGGAAAGATATTTATGGGATATGTTGAAGATATTTAAAGAAATAAGAAGTTTTTGTGTCTAGTATCCAAAGGTAGTAAACCAATATGATCCTCAGGCATGTGTTTGTGTAATGTAAGGAATATTCATCTAAAATATGTAATATATATCTATGAAAAGCCTTGGTATCTATATTATTTATCAAAAACTAATTTTTAAGTATTTTATTTTTATCATAATAAATTAAAATGAAAACTTTTATAATATTATCATAATATTTGAACTGATATATTAACATTAATTAAATAATACATTTATATAATATTAAGAAAACTTAATGCTTAAGCACTTCAATTTTTTATAAAATAAGTTTTTCATTATATTTTTAATTCTCATTTAATAGTGAAATTTATAAATTTTAGAATTAATAATGTAAAAATTAGATTAGGGTTATTTTTTGGGAATTTTCTTAAAAAATTGATTTTTAAATGAATAGTAAAAAATATAGTTTTTATCAAAACTATAAATTTTATACTTTATAATTATATAATAAATACATATAAATTAATAAAACCTTTAAATTGGAAAAATATGTTTTCAATAAGTAAAACTATACATTTTAAAAATACTATATTGAATATAGAAAACCTATGATTAACATTTTAAAGACCTAAGTAATATTTTCTAGTAAAAACTATCTTTGGTCTGTTTCTTTTAACTAAGTATGAACATGGTGGAATTTAGTTTTGAATTGTTTTTAAATACATGAAACTATTAATTTTTTAATAACAAACCAATTTATGTCATATAAATCAATAAAACTGATAATTTTTTCTTAATCATAATTTTACGCATAAAAATACACTTTTTCTAAAAATAAGTTTTGCATGTTATGTGTGATAATATTAAAACTAATTTTTACCATCCTTGAAAATTTTATTTTAAAAACTTTATTTCATATTTTGAATCCTTAGGTCCAAATTAGGTAATAATCAACATTTCATTTTTTGGAATTAAAATTAAATTACTTCAGTATAAATTTATTTTCACAGTAAAAAAATTATAAAATTGAAAATTATAATAGAAAAAGACTTAAAATCATGTTTAAAACATGTGTGAAAATGGGTGTTTGTGTGTTTATATAATTTTCTCCTTACCCCAATTCATTATTTTCTATTATTGGATCCATTTGTCCTTTAAATAGTGACTTGCCCTTTAGTATTATTAAAAAAATGACAAACCTATCCCTTATAAAAGGAACCACCACCACACCACTTCTCCTCACACCTCAATACTCTTAGATTCAATAAAAAATATGGATAAATAACTCCACAACACTAATAAAAACTTCTTATAGGATCTTTTATTCTCAAATGGACACCTCTTAAATCCTTAATATAATTTTTAAATGACCTCTTCCAAGGAGTAAGGTAAAATTACCAATTACTCATTTTCTTTCCTTTTTTTCTTTATTATTCTATATCCTACAAATATAATATAAAAATGTTTAAATTATCACATAAGTATCATAATTATACTTAAATTTTATTATTTTTATAGGATCACCATTTTCTACCCTCCTCCCAACCATATGAAAAAAATATCACTTATATTACGCTTAAACCATCGCTTCCATAAGCGATGAAATCTGTTTTCACAACTTCCTTACAAGGTTGGTTAAAAGGTGGTATTTAATTAATAAGTATGATATTAGAAAATTATTAATATTTGTTAAATATAAACTAATTTCTACCTCCTTGATGCTCTATGTAAACGAACGCGTTACCTGTGTGTATGTGCGGATTACCGCCTTCATGAAAGTGACATATTTCATTTTTCATTCACTCTTTTCTTCTCTATGATAATATATTAAAATAGAATTCACCATATTAAAAACATCCAAATAACAAAATTATACTTTTTTTTAATAATTATATAATTTTAAAAGAATCACTTTCTTAACTATACTCACCTATAGATTGTAGCTTGTTCTTGTTTGGGTTAGTTTCACCACCTACTTGAACAATGCTATAAATTTATATCACAAATGACTATGGAAAATTCACTACTGAAGTTATTAAACATTAATGATAAAATATTTTTTTTTTATTTTCATAGAAAGTGTATATCAATATATAATTTATTAATTTTATACCTCTTTTTTGTTCATTTCAAATTACAAAAAGCAAGCTCATCATCAATGTAATCATCTTGAATCAGAAATAAAACACTTAAAAAAATGAAATTAAAACATTATAAATCATTATAAAATATCTATTCCAATTCCTTTAATAATATAAAAATGATAAAATTTGAATCTTTAAATAATAATCAACATCACCATTATGAATATAGTACTGAACAAAAAAATTGAAGCTAATAACATTCGATGATGAAAATAAAATATAAATAACTAATATATTTGTAGTAACTACTTATAAATTAATTTTATAAAATGTTATAAGTATGAATAATGTTCTGAAATAGGTGACTAATATAGTTATTTTTGTTATAAAGGAGGTTAGAGCATGTTCAACTAAGATAGAATAAAAGGTAAGGGTAGTTCATGTCAATTTCCTTTCTATCAAGACATGTTTTTCTTTTTGATCCAAATTTAATTTATGTAGTGTGTATAAAACCTATTGGATATAGTATATCACGAATTATATTTTATTTATGGTAATTCAATTTCAATTTTAAGCACTCATTTTCAAGGGGTTTATATTAAAAACATTTCTTAGTCTATAAGGGGTTTTTTCTTAACACAAATTATTTTCTTGAGTCATAATGATTCTTTTTTACTATGTTTTTAAAATTTGGTCTTATTATTTTATATGATGATACAATAATTCCTCCTCTTTCCTTGTAATGTAATTTTGATTGAAATGTTTTACTATAATGAATTTCTTCCTTAAAAGTATATATTTGTTACGAATAATACTCATACTCTTTAACGATGAATTATCATCCATGTAAATATTTTCTTTCCTACCATCCATGTGGCATCCCGCCTTTTTTATAACATAAACTTTCATTACATTAGGCAAAACTAAGGATCTTTAAGGTTTAGTGTCTTGGAAACCAGGAACATAATACATGAAAACAACATAAAACATTCTTCTTAAACACTTGAAAGGATTCTACTTAAGTTAATCCTAGGTTCATTACTGAATCTCATAACCTGGGGACATACATCAAAATAAAGGGTGATCAGAAGGCCCGGTAAGGGAAACAAGAGAAACATTTTACATGTGAACTTGAGATACTTCAATAAGGTCATGAAAAGAACTTTAAGGCATGAGAAAGAAATCATGAGGCATATAATAATAAAAATAACGTTTTCCATAACTTGAAGTTGTGGATACAACATTTAACATAGACAATCATTTCCGTTTTACCAAGGTCCATCCCCAAGGTGTCATTAAAATTACCAAGGTTATTCACCAAGGTATCGTTAAAAATGGTCATCTCTAGAGGTTAAGTCTTTACCCAATGCATTGGAGCGCTATCAGGACGCACCCTTAAATTTTACTTTATTATCACGTGAGACACATATATAATCATAAATCATTTAATAAACAACCCATATATCATAAAAGAAATGGGTTTTATTTCATAATTATAACGTTTTAAAAACTACTTTAAAGACATGATCTTTATGTCACTTTAAACCCATGGAAAGGGAGAGCGGGTCTCATGTATGTAAATACCAGAATTTAAAATAGGACAAATTGGTGTATATGTGAATACCCCTATAGAAGAGAGAGATTTTAGTATTCACTTAATAAAATAAAAGAACTTTAGAAAAAGAGAGAGACATTTTGAGACGGAAATTCTGCAGCATAACGGCTATGTTTCGGAGTTTTAGAAAACATTGAAAAGAGAGGGGACATAGGCCAAACATTCATAAATGACCCATAAAACAGTAGAGTGACAGAATATGAAGGATATATGAACATGGTAATGAAATTTGAAGGAAATACCATTTTAAATGAAAAACATGGAAGGAAGACAAAAATTAGATTTCTCTTATGAAAATTCGGCAGCCTAACGACGTCACTTAAACTTCAAAATAAATGAATTGAAGAGATCAAATAGGGTCTCTAATAATATGAAAATAAAATTTAATTATGATAGATATAGTTATCATACCCCAACATAATAAAAAGGAACTTGAAAGACTTGACATGAAAGTAGAACTTTGAAAAATGAGAAAGGTGAAAGAATCCCTTAAAAATTCGGCAGCCTAACAGCGCCACTTGAACATTCTTAAAAAGAATTGATGAGATAAAGAGGGGGTATCTAATAATATGAAAATGAAAAGGGAATTAAGAGGAATATAAAAGAACATCCTCCAACATAGGAGCATGGAGCATAAAAGAAATGACATAAAAGAGATTACTTGAAAAGAAAGAGAGAGGTAGGATCCCTTACCTTAAACGAAACTCTTCAAACTAAAAGGTTGGGACCTTGAGAGGCTTGAGGGAACCTTGGGAGGACTCATTGGGAGGTAAGGAGACCATAACTTCGTTGAGAATTATTTTTGAGTCGAAATGATGAGATAATGGCTTGGTATTTATAGGGAAAGTGAGGTGATACTTTAATAATTTCAAGGGACACCTCACAAGTGGTTTTCTCAAAACCATGGGCTCTCCCATGGTATTTCCCATGGAATTAGGCCACATGGGGCCCCCAACAAAATATTTCATCACCTTTGGTCGGCCAACCCTTAAAATATCTCATGACATCATCATGACACAGTTATGATGTCATTAAACATACTGAAACCCTAAAACTGCATTTTTACTATTCACTGAAAATTCATCTTTCTCAGAAAAATCCCAAAATTTTACCTTAACCAAATATCGATGCTCTGATTACAAATATGAACTCCATTTTATAAAAATAATTTTCTAAATATTTTTAATTTAATTATTTAAATAAATACACTATTCATCGAAAATTCATTTTTTCAGAAAAATCCCCAAAAATTACCATAACATAATATCGATGCTCTGAGTTCAAAAATAAATTCCATTTTATAAAAATAATTTTCTAAATAATTTTAATTTAATTTTTAATTAAAAAACACTATTCACCCGAAAAAACTAATACTTGACTAATAATTTATGAAACCGTTATTTACCCATTTTATTGAATCACATTACTTAATCAAGGTGTTTAAATTATATTAAAACTTTCTTTAAGTGAGATTACTAATCCATTTTGTCACATTACTAATCCTAAGCGTAAAATCACTATTCATAATTTACTATTCATCAAAAATTAAGTTGATCTTATTAGACTCCAAATTGCTTACTGAACACTTTTGCAGAAGACCATTTTTTGAAAATCATTACACAAGATTAATTATTTAAGGTTTACATAAATATTTTAAAATATCTTTTTTTTCAAAATTCATCAATAAAATACATCCTAAAATTATCCGGACATTTGAAATTTCACAAACTTCACTAAAGGAAGAAATCTCAATTTATTCATCCCAAAGGATTACACAAAGAAGCTACGGTCTCGTCACATAGCCCCTTATAACACCAACATATGACCTAAGTGTAAGGTGTGATATGGTGAGAGAATATGAGGGAGGCTTAGATAAAATTTCCCTAGTAGTAATCTCTACTAACTTGAACTTCTCCCATCGGCGTTTCCATTCAAGCTTGACACGCTGAGTTCATCTTGGGCTTGGTCCAAAGCGAAGCCCAAAGATGGCACCTCCTTCCCAAGCTCTGATAAGTGGGCTTCATAAGGTTCGAGTCTACTGGATGAAGCCATCAACTCCTCTTTATGGATTAACCATTAACATCTCTATTAAATCGTTAAGAGTAAGTTAATATACTATTCAAAAAGTTTGGGTCATTACATTCTTCCCCCCTTAAGAAATTTCATCCCCGAAATTTTATACTTGAGGCCTAGTCGAAAAGGTGATGGTACTTTTGCTTCATTGTTTCCTCATGCTCCCACGTCACTTCTTCATTCCTATGATTCCTCCACAACACTTTCACAAGGTGGGTAGTCTTGTTTCGTAGAACCTTGTCTCTACGGTCTAAGATCTCCACTGGCTGCTCCTCATAAGAGATGTCATGTTCCAGTTGTACCACCTCTGGGTTCAGTACATGTGAAGGGTCGGGTATGTACTTCCTCAAGAGAGATACATGGAAGACATCATGAACTTGATCTAGGTTCGATGGAAGTGCTAGATAATAGGCCACTACTCCTATGCGATCAAGGATTTCATAGGGGCCAATGTACCTAGGGCTGAGCATCCCTTTCTTCCCTAACCACATGACTCTCTTCCATGGAGAAATTCAGAGGAAGACTTTGTTGCCAACACCAAACTCCAAGTCCCTTCGATGGTTGTCAGCATATCTCTTCTGCCGACTCTGAGAAGCCTTTATGTGTTGTTGGATGGCATGAACCTGTTCTGTCATCTCTTGCACAAGATCAGGCCCAAGAATCTTTCTCTCATCAGTTTCATCCCAACAAGTAGGAGTTCTACATCTCTTTCCATACAGAGCTTCATAGGGTGCCATCTGAATACTCGAATGGAAGCTGTTGTTATAGGAGAACTCAACTAATATGAGGTGTTGATTTCATCCACCTTTAAATTCCATTGATCATAATCTCAGCATGTCTTCAAGTGTCTAAATAGTCCTTTCAGATTGTCCATCCGTTTGAGGATGATAGACCATACTAAAATTCAATTCAGTATTCAGAGCATGTTGAAGACTTCTCCAGAATTTTGAGGTGAATCTTGGATCACGATCAGACACGATGGATAGTGGTACCCCATGTATCCTTACCACTTCCTTTACGTATATCTTGGCAAGTTGATCCAGATAGAAATCTTCCCGAATAGAGATAAAATGGGTGGTCTTGGTGAGACGGTCCACAATAACCCATATCCCATTGTTTCCTTTGGATTTTTTCAGGAGACCAGTTACAAAGTCCATAGTGATATTATCCCACTTTCATACTGGTATGGGTAGAGTTTGTAATACCCCCTTATGAAGTTGTCATTCTGCCTTTACTTGTTGACACACCAGACACCTTGTAGTGTAATCAGCAATCTCCCTCTTCATGTTATCCCACCAATAATGATCATGAAGGTCTCTATACATTTTAGTGCTTCCTGGATGTATAGAGAAAGTAGAGCTATGAGCTTCATCCATCAATTCTTTCTTTATCTCCGGAATAGATGGAACACATAGTCTGGTATGAAATTTCAATACACCTTCTTGATCAATATTGAAATCAGGGAACTTCCCATCCTTTACAGCCTCAAACTTCTCCTACAGAAAAGGATCTTCTTTTTGAGCCTTCTTGATCTTATCTAGTAATGAAGGTTGATAAATTATTTTGGATAAGGTTGATGATGTACCTTCCCTTACAATTACCATGTCCAGTTTTACTAGATCTTTAATCAAGGGATCTCCTAGGATCCTCATTGTTGCCAGAACAATAGGGTCTTTCCTGCTTAACGCATCCGCGACTTTGTTTGCTCTTCCAGGGTGATAATGAATTGAACAATCATAGTCTTTAATAAGCTCCAACCATCTCCTTTGTCTCATGTTCAATTCTTTCTGCATGAAAATATACTTTAAACTTTGGTGGTCAGTGTATATATCACATTTATCCCCATAAAGATAGTGCCTCAATATCTTTAGAGCAAAAAAAATCCCCGCTATCTCTAGGTTATGCGTAGGATAATTCTGCTCATGAATCTTCAACTGTCAAGATGCATAAGCAATTACCTTATCATTTTGCATGAGGACACACCCAAGCCCTTTCATAGATGCATCGCTAAAAATAATGAATACTTCTCCAATAGAGGGTAGTGTTAACACAGGTGTAGTAACCAATCTCTTCTTCAGCTCTTGGAAACTTTCATCGCATTCCTTTGTCTATATAATCTTAACCCCTTTTCGAGTCAGCTTGGTTAGTGGATTATAAAGATATGAAAATATTTTCACAAACCTCTGATAATATCCTGCTAAACCAAGGAAACTACGAATCTCAGTTACTGTTGTGGGTTGAGGCCACTCATCCACAACCATTGTCTTTGCAGGGTCAACCAATATTCCTTCATTTGTTACGATGTTCCCCAAGAAAGCCACTTGTTATAACCAAAGATAACACTTGATGAACTTTCCAAAGAGCCTCTCCTTCTATAGAGTTTTCAAAATAACCCTCAGATGATATTCATGCTCCTCACGACTTTTTGAATATATCAAAATATCATCAATAAAAACTACCATAAAGTTATAAAGGTAATCCTTAAAGACTCTATTAATCAAATCCATGAAAATAGAAGGAGAATTAGTCAAGCTGAAGGGCATAACAGTAAACTCATAATGCCCATATCTTGATCGGAAGGCAGTCTTTGGAATATCTTCCTTCATCACCCTCAGTTGATGATAACCAGATCGAAGGTCAATCTTGGAGAAGAATTGATCCCCACGAAGTTGGTCAAATAAGTCATCAATTCTTGGAAGAGAGTATATTTTCTTCACTGTGATCCCATTCAGTTCTCTATAATCAATGCATAGCCGCATTGATCCATCCTTCTTCTTCACAAAGAGAACTGGTGCTCCCCAAGGAGACACACTCGGTCAGATAAACCCCTTCTCCAACAAGTCTTGGAGTTGTTTCTTTAACTCTTCTAGCTCCACATTTTCCATTCTATACGGGGTCTTTGATATCGGTTGAGATCCAGGTATGAGTTCAATGGAGAACTCTACCTCTCTTTCTGGGGGAGGTCCAGGTAACTGCTCAGGAAATACATCCATGTATTCCTGAACAATCGAAACATATTCTATTTGTATACTCCCTTTTCCTTCTTCATCATCACCAATTAACTCCATAAAGAAAGCCATAGGAGGTGCTTCTAGATAGGTATTAGTTTGGGATATCTCTCCTTGGAAGATAATTGTAGGTCGTTCATTCAAGACTACTGAGATTTCCTTACTTCTGAATTTGATCTTAGCATTATACTTTGAGAGCCAGTCCATCCCTAGTATAACGTCGAATTCCAACATGAGAATGACTACTAGATTTGCGATAAGATTGTGCTCACTAAATTAAACACTAGAGTCTCTAAACACTGTTGATGCATGGATAATCCCACTTGGAGTCTTGACTGACAACTCTACGTCAAGCAGTTCGGGGATTGATTCTATGTTATTTTCAAACTTGGAGGAAATAAAGGAATGCATAGAACCGGAATCAAACAAAGTAGTTTCTAGTTTTGAGAGGACAACAAGAGTACCTGCTACCACGTCATTTATAGCTTCAACTTCAGTTTTTGTGATAGAAAAAGCACGACCTTTCTCCCCTGGCCTTTGCTGAGGTTGATGGTGATTCCCCTCCACTGCCCTTGGATTTGGACAGTGATTAGAAAAGTTCCCAAGCTGTCCACACTTGAAGCAATGGACTTCGGGTAGGTCCATAACCATCTTTCCTCTACCGTTAGTGTTGGGGAGTTGAGGATTCACCTCACTACGACAATTCTGAGAAATATGGCCTCCTCTTCCACACTTGTAGCACTTGCCACTTCCGATCAAGCAGTGTCCCGAATGCTTCTTCCCACATTTATTGCATGTGGTAAGTTGAATTTTCTTTCCTCCTCTACCCTGATCAAAAGTCTTCCCTAAATTGGGATCCAATGATATATTCTTGTCATTTGATTTATGAGACCACTGTGTCTCACCAAACTCTAGCTCGACTTTCATTGCACTCCGCACGATCTCCTCGTAGCTATCGTAGTCCCGGTTGGCTAGATTCTTTCGTAGATGAGGTCTCAGTCCACCAAAAAATCTATCAACCTTCCCACTTGTATCCATGAAAAATCTAGAGGTATATCCTGAAATTTGGGTGAAGTTCATCTCATAGCTTCTGACAGATTCGTTCTCCTTCTGCTTCAGCTCGAGAAACTCTTTCTCCATTCTCGTTCTCATGGAATGAGGGAAATACTTATTAAAGAATATTCCCCGGAACTCTTCCCACTCTATAGCTTCCATCTCTCCTCTAGGCTTTGTGTTTTTGACCAGTGACCACTACTGATCAGCTTCTCCCTCTAGGCAGTAAACATCAGGGGTGACTTTTTCTTGTTCCAAACAAAGGAGTACAGAAAAGATCTTTTCAATGGAGCTTATCCATTGTTCCAAAACCAATGGGTTAGTAGATCCACTGAATGTTGGTGGATATTGACGCATGAAGGACTCAACAGAGTGTTGTTCCCTTCGTGGTGAGATCGGCCTCTCAGCTTGATTCAAGTTATGACTCATAACTTGAGTTAGTTGGTTCATCATTCGCATGAATGTTTCCATTCCGGATTCCATCAGAGGGCCGTCAGCACATGGTGCATTGCGGTCACCATCTGCACGGTTCCTCCTATTTCCCTCCATTTTCTAAAAGAATAAAACCTTAGTGAGAAACTTATTTATGAATCTGTTAACTAAGACTTCATGCTTAGACAATTACATTTCTCTATAATTCCTTCATAATGATTCATAAAAATCTTGTGATTAACCAAACATATCCCCCGGGAGTTTCGTAACCAAGAGTGCACCAAGGCCCATTATCGTGCACCAGTTCCCATTCAAGTCTAGATCAAAGCGGTGTTTTCGGGTTTTACCCCTATGTACATCTATGCCAGAGCTGCCTCTACCTTCTCGTATCCATACAAGGATGTATTTGTTTGATAAACCACTTACTCAATACTTACCAAAATACCAGGAAGTTTTCCTATATTTAAACTTTTCTATAGGGTTCTTCCTAAAGTTTTTATATCCTAATTTTCAAAAATAACTAAACCATCCTTTGATACCAACTGTGGCATCATGCCTTTTTTATAACATAAACTTTCATTACATTACAAAAAACTGAGGATTTTTAAGGTTTAGTGTCTTGGAAACCAGGAACATAATACATGAAAACAACATAAGACATTCTTCTTAAAAACTTGAAAGGCTTATACTTAAGTTCATCCTAGGTTCATTACTGCATCTCATAACCTGGGGACATACATAAAAAGAAAGGGTGAGCAGAATGCCCAGTAAGGGAAACAAGAGAAACATTTTACATGTGAACTTGAGATACTTCAATAAGGTCATGAAAAGAACTTTAAGGCATGAGAAAGAAATCATGAGGCATATCATAATAAAAATAATGTTTTTCATAACTTGAAGATGTTTCTACAACATTTAACATAGACAATAATTTCCGTTTTACCAAGGTCCATCCCCAAGGTGTCATTAAAATTACCAAGGTTATTCACCAATGCGTCGTTAAAAATGGTCATCTCTAGAGATTAAGTCTTTACCCAATGCATTGGAGCGCTATCAGGGCGCACCCTTAAATTTTCCTTTATTATAATGTGATCCAAATATATCATCAAAAATAATTTCATAAACAAAACATATAGAATAAAATAAATGGGTTTCATTTCATAATCATAACGTTTTTAAAACTGCTTTAAACACATGATCTTTATGTCACTTTAAACCCACGAAAAGAGAGAGTGGGTCTCATGTATGTAAATCCCAGAATTTAAAATAGGATAAATTGGTATATATGTGAATACACCTATAAATGAGAGAGCTTTGAGTGTTAACTTAATAAAATAAAAGAACTTTAGAAAAAGAAAGAGACATTTTGAGACAGAAATTCTGCAGCATAACGGCTATGTTTCGGGGTTTTAGAAAACATTGAAAAGAGAGGAGACATGAGTCAAACATTCATAAATGACCCATAAAACAGTAGAGGGACAGAATATAAAGGATATATGAACATGGTAATGAAATTTGAAGGACATACCATTTGAAATGAAAAAAATGGAAGGAAGACAAAAATTAGATATCTCTTATGAAAATTCGGCAGCCTAACGACGTCACTTAAACTTCAAAAAAAATGAATTGACAAGATCAAATAGGGTCTCTCATCATATGAACATAAAAGTTCAGTATGATAGATATAGAGATCATACCCCAACATAATAAAAAAGAACTTGAAAGAATTGACATGAATGTAGAACTTTGAAAAATGAGAAAGGTGAAAGAATCTCTTAAAAATTCGGCAGCCTAACGGCGCCACTTGAACATTCTTAAAACGAATTGATGAGAGAAAGAAGGGGTCTCTCATTGTATGAACATGAAAAGGGAAGTAAGAGGAATATAAAAGAACATCCTCCAATTTAAAAGCATGGATCATAAAAGAAATGACAAAAAATAGATTACTTGAAAAGAAAGAGAGAGGTATGATCCCTTACCTTAAACGTAACTCTTAAAACTCAAAGGTTGAGACCTTAAGAGGCTTGAGGGAACCTTGGGAGGACTCCTTGGGAGGTAAGGAGACCAGAACTTCGTTGAGAATGATTTTGGAGTCGAAAGGATGAGAGAATGACTTGGTATTTATTGGGAAAGTGAGGTGATACTTTAATAATTTCAAGAGACACCTCACAAGTGGTTTTCTCAAAACCATGGGCTCTACCATGGTATTTCCCATGGAGTTAGGCCAAATGGGGCCCCCAATACAATAATTCATCACCTTTGGTCGGAAAAACCTTAAAATATCTCATGACATCATCATGACACAGTTATGATGTCATTAAACATACCGAAACCCTAAAACTGCATTTTTACTATTCACTGAAAATTCATCTTTCTCAGAAAAATCCCAAAATTTAACCTTAACCAAATATCGATGCTTTGATTACAAATATAAACTCTATTTTATAAAAATAATTTTCTAAATAATTTTAATTTAATTTTTAAAAAAAATACACTATTCACCGAAAATTCATTTTTTCAGAAAAATCCCTAAAAATTACAATAACATAATATCGATGCTCTGAGTTCAAAAATAAAGTCCATTTTATAAAAATAATTTTCTAAATATTTTAAATTTAATTTTTAATTAAAAAAAACTATTCACCCAAAAAAACTAATACTTGACTAATAATTTATGAAACCGTTATTTAGCCATTTTATTGGATCACATTACTTAATCAAGGTGTCTAAATTATATTAAAACTTTCTTTAAGTGAGATTACTAATCCATTTGGTCACATTACTAATCCTAAGCGTAAAATCAATATTCATAATTTACTATTCATTAAAAATTAAGTTGATCTTATTAGACTCCAAATTCCTTACTGAACACTTTTGCAGAAGACCATTTTTTGAAAATCATTACCCATCATTAATTATTTAAGGTTTACATAAATATTTTAAAATATCTTTTTTTTTCAAAATTCATCAATAAAATACATCCTAAAATTATCCGGACATTTGAAATTTCACAAACTTCACTAAAGGAAGAAATCTCAATTTATTCATCCCAAAGGTTTACACGAAGAAGCTACGGTCTCGTCACATAGCCCCTTATAACACCAGCATATGACCTAAGTGTAAGGTGTGCTATGGTGAGAGAATCTGAGGGAGGCTCAGATAACATTGCCATAGTAGTAATGTCTACTAACTTGGACTTCTCCCGCAGGCGTTTCCATTCAAGTTTGACACGCTGGAGTTCGGCTTGGGCTTGGTCCAAAGCGAAGCCCAAAGATGACACCTCCTTCCTAAGATCTGATAAGTGGGCTTCATAAGGTTAGAGTCTACTGGATGAAGCCATCGACTCCTGTTTCTGCATTAACCATTAACATCTCTATTAAATCGTTAAGAGTAAGTTAATATACTATTCAAAAAGTTTGGGTCGTTACAATCCAATGGCCCGAAGACCTTAATTTTTTATTGATTTTTGATAATCCACCTTTCAAGGGGTGAGGTGGAATCCTTACAAGGCCCGTAGGCGTAACTATAACATAGCCCATAGGCCTTAGAGAAAAACTAATTAGGAAACCTAATTATGTGTTTTCTCATGTGAAATTAATATTTTAATTCTCCTAATTTAAAAAGGGTGTTTTATTACACTTTTTACGATGTTGGTTTTCAAAAAAGATATTTTAAATTATTAAAATAGTTTTCCATCATTTCATAATAAAATGTTTTATCCTCCACTACACATTATATTTAGAAATACCTTATGTATTCTAAAGGATCTATTATTGAATATTATTTTTAAAAGTAAAAGT
The DNA here is from genome assembly GCA_963277665.1 of Viscum album. Classification (NCBI taxonomy): domain Eukaryota; kingdom Viridiplantae; phylum Streptophyta; class Magnoliopsida; order Santalales; family Viscaceae; genus Viscum; species Viscum album. The sequence continues at coordinate 514,243,715 of OY728137.1, read as the reverse complement.
TTTCAAAAAAAATTACTTCACCTTTTGAAGCTTTTATATCTTTTTAAGGCTTTATTATTAAATTTTTTTTTAAAAGAAAGAATTTTAAAAATATTTTCACTTTACCTTTTTTAAACCTTTATGTTTTAAATGATTTATTATTGGTATGTATTTCAAAATAATGATTTTGAAAATTTATTCTTTTCAATTTCTAAAAAGTGATATTTTCGAGCATAACAAATAACTCTTTATTTTATGATAATGTTAAGGAATATTTTCTTAAGAATCTTCTAACACTATGGGAAAAATAGCTTTTTGCGATGGGAATTAATCTCGTCGCAAATAGTTCGTCCCAGAGATTATTTGTGACGGGAGATTCTCCCCTTCACAAATAATTGGTTATTTGCGATGAGATTTGGGGTCCGGTCGCAAAAAGTTTGGCGCAGTTTCCAAGGCAAACCGCAGGAAGGTTATTTGCGACGGGTCCCATCACAAATACCAGACGGCGGTAAATAGGTTTTTGTGACAGGATGTTATCCCGTTGCAAAAAGTGTGTCAGCATGTACCTTTTGCGACGAGTCCCGTCATAAATACTCTTTTAACCGCCGACAGTAATTAATGCAGGAAAAGGTTTTTGCGACGGGTCCCGTCACAACTAATCCAACCTATATATACACCCATCCGTTTTTCATATCCTCTCAATTTTCTCTCTCTCTTTCTCTCTCTGAACTCCATTTTTAGAGTGAAAATTTGTGTGAGTTAGTTTTTTTTTCACGAAAAAGTTGTGAAGCCGTCGACATCAATAGAAGATCAAGTTTAAAGGTATTTATATTTTATTTAATTTAGTATTTATTTCATTTTTTAGGTTAATTTTAATTATTTTTGATTAGTTGTAATTAAATTAGATTTAAATTGTTTTTTATCAGTATTTATTTATAACAATAAAATGAAATTATTAGTAATTTTTTTTAATAATTAATAATAAATAGGAATAATTCCTAATAAATAGGAATAATTAGTAATAAATAGTAATAATTAGTACTAAATAGGAATAATTAGTAATAAATAAGAATAATTAGTAATAATTAGTAATATATAGTAATAAATAGTAATAAATAGTAATAAATAGGAATAATTAGCAATAAATAGTAATAATTAGAAATAAATAGCAATAAATAGCAATAAATAGGAATAAATAGAAATAAATAGAAATAAATAGTAATAAATAGAAATAATTTGTAATAAATAGTAATAAATAAGAATAATTAGTAATAAATAGGAATAATTAGTAATAAATAAGAATAATTAGTAATAAATAGGAATAATTAGTAATAAATAGGAATAATTATGAATAATTAGGAATAATTAGTAATAAATAGGAACAATTTGGAATAATTTGGAATAATTAGTAATAAATAAGAATAATTAAGAATAGTTAGGAATAATTAGGAATAATTAGTAATAATTAGTAATAATTAGCAATAATTAGCAATAATTAGTAATAAATAGCAATAATTAGGAATAATTTTCAATAATTAGTAATAATTAGCAATAATTAGTAATAATTAGTAATAATTAGTAATAATTACCAATAATTAGTAATAATTAGAAATAATTAGTAATAAATAGCAATAATTAGTATTAAGTAGGAATAATTCCTAATAAATGGGAATAATTCCTAATAAATAGTAATAAATAGTAATAAATAGGAATAATTAGTAGTAAATAGGAATAATTAGTAATAATTAGTAATAACTAGAAATAAATAGGAATAATTAGCAATAAATAGGAATAATTAGTAATAAATATGAATAATTAGCAATAATTAGGAATAATTAGCAATAATTAGGAATAAATAGCAGTAATTAGAAATAAATATGAATAATTAGAAAAAAATATGAATAATTGGAAATAAATAGGAATAAATAGGAATAAATAGCAATAAATAGGAATAAATAGTAATAAATAGGAATAAATAGTAATAAATAGGAATAATTAGTAATAATTAGTAACAATTAGTAAGAATTAGGAATAATTAGTAATAATTAGTAATAATTAGTAATAATTAGTAATAATTAGTAATAATTAGTAATAATTAGGAATAATTAGTAATAATTAGAAATAATTGGCAATAATTAGCAATAATTAGCAATAATTAGCAATAATTAGCAATAATTAGTAATAATTAGCAACAATTAGCAATAATTAGAAATAATTACGAATAATTAGCAATAAATAGGAATAATTAGCAATAATTAGGAATAGTTAGCAATAATTAGAAATAATTAATAATAAATAAAAATAAATAGGAATAAATAACAATAATTAGGAATAAATAAGAATAAATAGAAATAATTAACAATAATTAAGAATAATTAGGAATCATTAGGAACAAATAAGAATAAATAGGAATAAATAGTAATAAATAGTAATAAATAGTAATAAATATTAATAAATAGGAATAAATGGGAATAATTAGGAATAATTAGGAATAATTAGGAATAATTAGGAATAATTAGGAATAATTAGGAATAATTAGGAATAATTAGGAATAATTAGTAATAATTAATAATAATTAGTAATAATTAGTAATAATTAGGAATAATTTTTAATAATTAGTAATAATTAGTAATAATTAGTTATAATATCAATTGTAATAAATTGTAATAACTTGTAATAACTTGGCACAATTTTCAGTGGATTGAAGACACTCCTTTTGCTCGATGACTCTTCTTTCAACTTTCACCAACTAAAAACATTATGAAAAGTATGCTTCTATGTATGCATATCCAATCTCATATGCACGAGTCTGAATATGCATTCATAGGACCACATTTTTCATAATATTTTCAGGCAGTGATAGTTGCAAGAAGATGATTAATCGATGAAAAGGGGGATCTTTTGTCCGACTGCTCATTTACTTGCATCTTTATCACACTGAAATCACAATGAAGAATATGCTCGGAGGTATGCTTATACATTCTCGTATGCACGAGAATGAATATGCATACCTCCGAAAAGATTCTTCATTGTGATTTTAGTGAGAGAAATTTGCAAGTAAATGAGGTGTCAGACAAAAGAGTACATGTGTCGTCTGACTCGTAGTTTAGGGATGGTGTTTCCTCCACTATCTCCTACAACTCCTCCACCTCCTCCAGAAGACGACCCCCCCCAGTGATTTTTTATGTTAAAAATATTTGAATTCAAGATTTGTTGTAATATAAACTATATTCAGTTTCTATCTTTTATATTGGTGCAAATATTGCATAATTTAATTTTTTTCATTTTTAATATTTTATTATATACTATCACTTATATTTTTTTTAATGTTTATTTATTTTACTAATAATAGTAATGATATTTTATGAGTTTTTTATATTTTTTTTGTGAATATTGGTAATTTTAATATATTTTTTATTTTAATAATATTAATATTCTTTTTTCATTAATTATAATTTTACTAAATATATTTTTTATTATTATATTTTTTAATGTTTGTTTATTTTACTAATAATAATAATAAAAAAATTTTATGAATATTTTATATTTTTTGAGAATATTGAGAATTTTAATATTTTTTATTATTTTAATAATATTAATATTATTTTTTCATTAACTATAATCTTATTAAATATATAAATTTTTTATTTTGGTTATTATTTGCAATAGGACCTGTTGCGACGGGATCCCATCATAAATAGATTAAATATATATTTTTAAATACTATTTGTGACGAAACCAAGGGGTCGTCGCAAATACTATTTGCGATGAGCCCGTCGCAAAAAGTTTATTTATATATAATTTATATAATCAAAGAGTTATTTTCAATGCTCTTTTTTTCAATAGACTATTTGTGATGGGATCTCGTCACAAATAACCCGTTGCAAATATCACAAATTCTAGTAGTGTAAGTTTCTCTTCCATTTTATTCTATAATTATAAAATATTTAGCTCTAATGGAGTTATGTTTTATGAATCACCTTCTAAATTCATTTATGAAATACTCCTTCTGGGTGATTGAAATTCTGGTACCAACCAATCTAATTCTTAAAGATGTTTTATATGATACCATTTGAAAATTTAACAAAACCAATTTTCTTTTCATGGGTTCATTAGGATATGATGAATTATTGATTTAAAATGGAACACATATGTATGGATATTTATGGGTGAGTTCCTTTATATCCCTCCAATGCATTGGTTAAGGTTTCATATCATATGAGATGATAAAATTTTGTTTGAACATGATGCTGGTATCTTTATTCATAATTTTGTTATGTGAACATGATACATTTTGATTTGTTTGTAGTTTTTTTGTGAAAACAATGTGAAAGTATCTTTATTCATATATTCTTTGTGTGGACATGATGGGGGTAAATTTTTCACTTATTTTTGTGTGAATGTGATATAGGTATCTTTATTCACAAGTTTTTGCATGAACATGATGCATGAAGCATGGTTTATAATATTTTTAATGCTTATGTTTGCACCATAATTCCTTATTATGATATGTTTAAATGAAATTCCATATTACTATATGCCTATGATTGTCCCCTTGTATCATTTTTATTTTCATATACTTTTTACTATGGTATAGGTTTGTTCATTTAAAATTACATATCCCTATATCATGACTTATGAACAACTTTTATTATTAAATTCTCCCCATACTCATGTTTTCTCATAAGCTATGATATAAACCCTAATTAAATGTTGATAAGTCTTCCATTAATAAGTGTTTAATATCACCCCTTTCATATATTTCCATTCCACAGGTTAAAAGATTATTATAACCTATAAGGATTATAGAGTGGAGTTGAGTGTGGTTCAATAATGAAAAAATGTTCATAATTATCAAAAAAAAGTTTCTTATATAGTTGATCCTAAAAGACACTAAACCTTTAATTATTGGTTTTGTGTGATTATTTGTGATATTTAATGATTAATTTATCGTAATAATGAAAAATAAAGATAGATTCATCTCATTTTGAATCAAACACAATGTTTAAATAAAGCAATTTTTTGTACCAGATCCAGGAGTGTGCGTATGAGGTGACTCAGTTGGTATTCGAGCATAGTTCAGTTATTTTTTAGGATTATTTTATTTATTTTATAGGATTTGGATGGGAAAATTTTAGTGAAAATCCTAGTGATGATTTTAAGTAAAGGAGTATCCTAGAATTTTTACAATGTTTTGAGTATGTTTTTTCCTAGAAATTACATCCCTATATGGATACTAGAAATTTGATGTAGTTATGGAATAAAATTATCTATGGGTAATCACCCTTAAAATGACTGATTGAGTATCAATTTGATATTCACTTGGTTCAAGATGAGTGGGCCTAAGATTACACACCTAGCTAGACCCTCACGGGGGATATTCTTTAGTAATTCACATGCCATTTATGAACCATTATAAGGGATTTGGATAGATTTAGGTTAGATAACCTAATAGGAAAATGATTATATATTTATTAGATTGAATCATAGAGATTATTATGTTAGGTTATATATATCATCTTTGAATTATTCCTTATAATATTATAGTTTTCCTATCAAATCTATTAATTTATGTATTCTTATGCCTCAACTTTACTTTTTGTAATGTAATGGATGAATCCCAGATGAATATAGTTAACAATGAGAGTAATGGAAAATGCAGAGTTCTCCTAATGATAAAAAAGGGATATAATCTGGTGTTAAAATATTTTTTTCATTCCTACCCAACTATAAAAAGTTATGATTAACAACATGAACCATGAAACTCTCTGATACACACCAAAGAAGTGAAGGAAAAATTTTCATGGATGTTTTGGGGACAAAGACCAAATATGTATAAAGATTTAACTACCTAGGTATAAAAATGTGGGAGTAATCACCCAAGGTAATGTATCAAAGGAACACAAAAATGTTTCAAGTGTAGAACAATTGTCCATAGAGAAAATTACTATTGAGTCAGGGTGAATAAGATGATCAATGGAATGATGGGAAGAATTCCCAGTGCTTAAAATGTATGGATTTTGGGTATTATGAAAATTGATTCCCTAATACAAGGTTTAATTGGGATTATAAACCTCTAAAACCTCTTAAACTAAGTGAATAAGGGATATCCTATGAAAAGACTACTATTGAAGTGGATAGTGATTATAAAGTAGTGAAAGATACACTAATCCTCCACCTAAAATTTCTAAATTTAATTTTGGATTATGGTCTAAACATTATAGTATTTCTTTGTGTGTTTTATAAGATAATTTAATCACCACCACAATGATTTGATATTGGATTATTGAAGAAAAGTTCTAGTTCTATGATTATTTTTCCCAATTTGACGTTTGTAGAAATGTTCCCTGTGAAAATATTATTATCCAACCTTTAAAATAATTCGGTGAGATTTTTGGAAATGGATTGATTCTCTCTAGTTAGAGGAATGATTATTTTTTTGAAAAAGAAAATAACATTTTATATTAAGCTATGATATGTTATAAACGCAAGTATGATTATGAATACCCTTTAGAATAAAATTATATAATATGGGTCAGGATACTAAAAAACGACAAACTCTTGGCTCAAATGGTTGGAAAAAACCCAATATTAGGGATAAGCCTATTATGAGGAAAAAGTCATATATTTCTTAAGATATGAATTATATCTTGAGTTATTTATATATTTTATACACCTTATATATTTTAACCAGAATTTTATAATTAAAATTATGAGGATGTAAGCTATTTAAGGGGTAGAATGTAACACCTCAAGATTTTGGAATATATTTTTCTCTAAAATAATACTATGTTTACTAGATTTCTCAACATGGAACACTGAACTAAAAAAACCATGAAATATTAGATTAATATCATTTATAAAATTATAATAATAAAAAAACATTTATTAAATAAAAATATATAACTCAAATAAAAATTCATACATTTAGAGGACAAAAAATAAATTTTATTTTATATTAAAAAAGATGGTTATTTTTCAAATAATTATTTTTGAAGTATTTTATATTTTATCCTAATAAATTAAATTGAAATATTTTATAATATTATTATAATATATAAACTAATATATTGATGTTAATTAAATTATAAATTGATATAATAGTAACAACATTTAATTTTTTAAAACACTATTTTTCTATAAAATAAGTTTTTCTTTATATTTTATAGCTTAAATTAAAAGATACATTTATAAATTTTAAAAATTAAATTTTATATAATCAAATAAATTTTTTGTATTTTTCATGTCAAAATTATATTAGGATTAATTTTTTGGATTTTTCTTAAATAATTTATTTTTAGTTGGATAATAAAAAATATAGTTTTTTTCAAAGTTGTAGATTTCATGAATATTTCATTATATAAGTAAGATATAAAAGTTTATAAAACTTATTAATTGGTCAAATATGTATTTAATAAGAAAAAATATACATTTTAATAATTTCATTTTGAATTTATAAAACCTATGAATAACATTCCAAGGACCTAAGTAATATTCTCCAATAAAAATTTATTATTGGCCTGTTTCTTTTAACTAAGTATTCATAAGGAGAAATATGGCTTTAGATTTTTTTGAAATTCAAATAAATCATATTTGGTTAATAATAAACCAATTAATGTCATATAAATTAACAATATTGATAATTTTATCTTAATCTTAAATTTTAAGCATAAAAATACACGTTTTTTAGAAATGGTTTTTACATATCATGTAATATTATATTAAAATAAATTTTTATCACCCTTGGAAATTTTATTTGAAAAAATTAATTCCATATTTTTAATCATTAGGTACAAATTATTTAATAAGTTCAATTTTATTTTTAGGTATTACAAGCAAATTACATAGGTAAAAAAAATGGTCAAAGTGAAAAATATAATAGTAAAAGACTTAAAAAAATGTTTAAAACATGTGTGAAAATGGGTTTGTGAGGATTTATAGACCTTATAATTCCAAAATTACATTATTTTTCATATTGGATCCATTTTAGATTTGAATATTGACCCATAATTTTATATTATTACAAAAATGCCACTCACCCCCTTAAAAATTGATCCACCACCACCCCACTTCTCCTCACATCTCAAGCCTATAATATTCATCCAAAATCTACCAAAATAACTCTAAAAAAATCCTATAAACATCCTATAGGTTCCTCTTTTCCCAAAATATCACCTCTCAAAGCCTCAATCCAAATTATAAAGGATCTTTTCTAGGTAGTAAGGTAAAATTCTTAATCGCTGCCTTTTCTTTATTTATTCTTCTGTATTCTAAAAATATAATATAACAATGTTTAAATAAATAAATAAGTACAGTAAGTATACTAAAATATTATTTTTTCTATGGAATAACCATTTTCTATCCCCATCTCAACCATCTAAAAAATAAAACTGTCATTTCTGTTACATGCAGACCAACTTCTCCCTAAGCAACATGACATGTTTTTCATAACCACTTTAAAATGATGTTCTAAAGGAGGAATTCAATAAATATTTATAAAATTTAAAAAATTATTAATATTTTAAAAATATAAACCAATTCCTACCTCTATTAGGTTCTATATAAATTAATGCGTCACTCCTGTGTAAGTGCGAACTACTGCCTCCAAAAAGTGAGATATATTTTTTCATATAGTTATAAAAATATCTTAAAATATAATTCAAAACCTTAAAAACAACCAAATAATATAATTATAATTCTTTAATGAAGATATTATTCTAAAAGAATCACTTTATTAACCATACTCACCCATATATTATAACTTGTTCTTATTTGGGTCAGTTTAACTACCTACTTGAACAATGTAATAAATTTATATCATGGATGACTATGGAAAAATAACCAAAAGAGTTACTAAAAATTAATGATCAAATAATTTTTATTCTTTTATTTTTAAAGGTTATATTAATATTCACCTTATTATTTTTGTATCGCCTTTTTTTCATTAGAAATTACTGAAACAAGATTTTCACCGATTTTATCATCATGAATCACATATAAAATAATAAATAAATAAAATTAAAACATTATAAATCATTATTATACATATATTCTTATACCAATTATATTTTAATGATGAAATTTTAATCTTTAAATAAGAATCAATATCACCGTTATGAACCTAGTATTAAACAAAGCAGTCGAAGATAGTAACATCTGATGATGAGAATAAATTATAAATAAATAATATATTTGTAATAAATAATTATAAATGAAGTTTTTAAAAGGTTATAAATATTGATAATGTTCTTAAATATAAGATTAAGATAGTTATTTTTTATACATGAAGTTAGAGCACATTCAACTAAGAGATAATAAAAGGTATGGGTGTTTCATCTCAATTTAAATTTTATTGAGATATGTTTTATTTTATAAACCAAATTACATTTAAGTGGTATGCATACTTCCTATTATATATATAGTATCATGATATATATTTTAATCTTGTAAATTTAATTAAAATTTAAGGATATATCATTCAATGTGTTTATTTTAAAAATGTTTCTTAAGCTGTATGGGGTTTTGTTGACACAACTTCTTTTATTAGGTTACAATGATTCCTTTTGAATATGGTTTTAAATGATGGGTTTATTCTATTATATTATGATACTATAATCCTTTCCATCACTAGTGAAAGTTACATTTGTGATTCAAATATTTTACCTTTATGAATTTCTTCCTCAAAATGTACATCTTTGTTAAGAATAACACCTATCTCTTTAATGAGGGTTTCTTATCCATATCTCTATTTTACCTTCCTGCCAATGTTATACTTTATATTTGGAATTATTATGTTTTATCTCATAAAACCTCTAAATTTACCTTATGATCTTTTTAAAATGAAGTTTTATTACACTTTTTACAATCTGGGATTTCAATAAATGTATATTTAAATATTAAAATGATTTTCTGTCCTTTAACAATCAAATTTTTTATCTTCCACTTTATATTTAGTAATACTTTATGTATTTTGAAGGATATATTATTGAAGATTCTTTTTAAAAGTAAAAGTATTCAATATGTTTTCACTTCACCCTTTTGAAACCTTTATATATTTTTCAAGGCTCCATTACTGAAGATTATTTTTAAAAGTAAAAGTTTTCATAAACTTTCCACTTCAACTCTTTTAAAACTTTTTATTTTTATGTTTTAATTATTGATATATCTATCCAAATAATGATTTTGAAAATTCATTATTTTTAAATTAAAAAAAGTGATCATTTATAGAGTGACACATAAGTTCATATTTTTACAAAAATGTGAAGAATATTTTTCAAAATACTCTTTTAAATTTTGATTCCATTTTCATATTTACCTATAAAATATTTAGCACATTTGGAGTTATATTTTTTGAATCTCTTTATAAATTCATTTATAAAATACTCCTATTAGGGTATTGAAATTTTGGTATCAACCGATCTAATTCTTGATGTCATTTTATGTTATACAACTTAGAAATTTTCATAAACCCATTTTATTTATATGGGTTCATTATGATATAATGAATCATTGATTTAAAATGGAACACACAAGAATGGATGTTGATGGGTGGGGTACTTTATCTCCCTTTAATGTATTAATTATGGTTTCATATCACCTGAGATGATTAAATTTTGTGTGAATGTGATGTATGTAGTTTTCTTCATAGGTTTGTTTAAAAAACATGATGTGTGTAGATTTGTATACAAGTTTGTTATGTGAACATGATGCATGTAGCTTTGTTTATAGGTTTGCTGTGAAAATGTGATATATATTTATTCACATGTTTGTTGTGTGAATGTGACACAAGTAGGTTTTTTCACAGGTTTATTTTGTGAATATGAAATAGGTATATTCATTTAGAAGTTTTATGTGTGAATATAATGCATGTTGCTTTTTTCATAGGTTTTTTGTGTGAACGAGATGCGAGTAGATTATTTCATAAGTAGTTGTGTGAATTTGATGCAGGTATCTTGGTTTGCATGATTTTTTATACTTATTTTGTTTCATAATTTCTTATTATGATATGTTTCAATGACATGAAATATTTTTATATGCCTATTATTATGACCCATTTCTCATTAATAATGTCTTACAATATTTTACCATGGTCTAGGTTAGTTAATTTCTGATTACATCCTTATATCAAGAGTTGTAAAAAAATATTATTATTTAATGTTCTTTTTAATAATATATTTATCCCTAGATCAAGTTTTCTCAAATTCTTATGATTAATCCTTCATGACATATTGATTTGTTTTTCCTTAAAATGTAGTTAAGATCACCCCTTTTATATGATTACATTACCTTGGTTATAAATATGATTATAACCTATATAGACTCTAGAAGTGTTTCTAGTGTGGTCTGATTAAGGGGAAATGTTCATGAGTATCATAAAATAAGTTGCTTATGTAACTCATCCTTAATGACACTAAACCTTTTTTTTCTAAGGATTGTGTGATTATTTATGATATGTAATGTTTAAATTATGGAAATGATCTAATATAAAGATAGGATAATCTCATATTATATTAAATATAGTGTTTAAAGGAAGTTTTTTTACCCCCAGATCTGGGAGTATAGGTCTGGGGAACCTAAGTTGGTGTTAGAGAAGGTTTTTTTCACGATTAGTTTAGTTTTTTAGGGATTTGGATGTGAGAAATTGAGTGAAACCCCTAGGGATAAGTCTAAGTATACGATAACATATTGGAATTTTGGTAAAGTTTTGAGTATGTGTTTTTACTAGAAATTTCATCCCCATATAGATATTGAAAAGTGAATGTAGCTATGTAACAAATGAAACTATGGTTAATCACCCCAAAATGGTTGGCTGAGTATCAACTCGATCTTCACTTAGTTCACGATGATCGAGAATAATACTATAAACCTAGATAGAAACTACCAAGGGATATTATTTGGTAATTCACATGATATTTATGAACCATTATAACACATTTTAATATATTTAGGTTATATAACCTAATATAAAAATTATTATAAATAACTTAGACTGAAACCTAGAGATTCTCGTGTTTGGTTATACATGTCATTTTTGAGTTATTCCTTATAATATTATAGTTTTCAATTATTATTTATTAATTTAATTATTTTCATACATCAAATTATATCTAATTAATATAATGGATGATGCCCAAAGGAATCTAGTTAAGAATAGGAGCAATGAACAATGTGGGAATTCTCCTGAAGAGAAACCAAATGTGATAAAATTTGGTGTTAAAAATATTGTTGTTATTATTGCTATATATTTTGAGTTATGATTTAAAAATGGAACCATAAAGAATTCTAAGTCTTGAAAAATAATATAAGGATGTGGTTTTATGTAAGTTTTGGGGCTAATAACCAAAGAATAATAAAGATTCAACTTCCTACGTGTCAAAAATGTGGTAAGAAACACCAAAGGGAATGTATCGAAGGAAAAATAAAATGTTTCAAGTGTACAAAGATTATAAATAAATATCATTACTATAAAGTTGGGGAAAAGAAACATAACAATGAAATAAATGGGAAGAATTACCCATGCTTAAAATGTAATAAGTTTGAGCATTATGAAAATAAAGGACTTATTATAATGTCTAATAAGGATTATAAACCTTAAAAACATCTTAAACCAAGAGAATAAAGGAAATACTATGAGAATAATACTATTTAAGTGGATAATGATAGTTAAGTAGTGAAAGGTACATTAATAATTTACCCCATATTCCTAAATGTCTTATTGGATTTTGGTCTAGCCACTCTAGTATATCTAGGAAGTTTTCTAAGATCATTAAATAAACACCCCAATGATTTGATATTAAATTTTTTGAGAAAATTTATAGTTTTTTAATGAGTTTATTTCAATTTAATGTTTATGGTAATGTTCCCCATGAAAATATTATTATAAAACCTTAAAAAATGCATATATATAGAGGTTAAATAATTAATATGATTTAATATTTAAAAATATTATTCTTTCTCAAATAACTATTTTTAAGTATTTTATATTTTATCCTAAAAAATTAAATTGAGAAATTTTATAATATTATTTTAATATATGAGCTAATATATTAAAATTAATTAAATTATAAATTTATATAATATTAATAACACTTAATGTTTAAAAAAATCATTTTTTTAATTAAAGAAGTTTTTATTTATATTTTGCATTTTCTTTTAAAATATCAATTTATAAATTTTATAATTTTAATTTTATAAAATTAAATTTCTTTTTGTATTAATCATGTCAAAATTATCTTATGGTTTTTTTTGGGATTTTTATTAAATAAATTATTTTTAGGCGAATAATGAAAAATATAATTTTTACCAAAACTATAAATTTTATAAAATTATAACTATATAAGAAAAAAATATAAGTTTATAAAACCTTTTAATTGTTAAAATATGTATTTAATTAGTTGAAGTAAACATTTAGAAAATATTATGTTGAATTTATAAAACCTACGATTAACATTTTAAGGGCCTAAGTAATATTTTCCAATAAAAAACTATTTTAGTCTGTTTATTTTAACTAAGTATCCACAAGGTGGAATTCAGTTTTGGATTGTTTTTAAAGAAACATAAATTTTATTTGTTCAATAATAAACCAATTTATGTGATATAAATAAAAAATGACAGTTTTATCTTAATCATAAATTTTAAGCATATAAATACATATTTTCTAGAAATGGTATTTACGCAGCATGTGCACTAATAATAAAATTAAATTTTATAAACCATATAATTTTATTTAAAAAAATTGATTTCATATATTTAATCATTACATAAAAATTATTTAATAATACCCATTTAATTTTTAGTCATTAAAAGTAAATTACTTAGGTATAACTTTATTACCATGGTAAAACCAAATATGGTAAAAGTAAAAAATCTAAGAGTTAAAGAGAACATGAGCCTTAGACCAGTTGGTAAGGACTCTGTAAGTGCATCCGGGAGACCCGAGATCAAATCTAAGTGGAGAAATTATTTTCTGGGGCACTGTAGCAAGTATTGTAGCAAGCACTGTAGCAAGTACTGTAGCGGGAACTGTGCAGTACTATAGCAGGTACTGTAGCAGGTACTGTTTGGAACTGTAGCAGCTGATAATATTCCCCCGTTTGGGCCTTCGGGCCACCAATTTGGTCCCCGAGTCCTTTAAGGACTTAAAGCCACCTAGGTCTTCGGGTTAGTAAGGGCTTCGGGCCACCTCAAGGCCTTCGGGCCACCTTAAGTGCAGATGCAAACCAGACGACCTACAAGGAAGAAGCTCTAAAAAGAGGATGAGTAAGGATCTTTTACCACAGTAGAAGCTAAAACATATTGAAAGAATGAGAGGGTATGACACCTTCCATCGGGACAAGACTGTGCATGCATGGGAATTCCTAGCCGAATAACCATGCGAAGTTGGAGAGCTGATTTCACGATGAAGATGCTGGGGAGGAGCAGTTCCAAGTAGTGAGTTTGGGTTACATGTAATGTTTGAAGCCTATGGGAAAATGAATTCCTATAAGGCCTACGGGCCATGTAATACTTATTCCTATGGGCCTTGTTAGGGTTCCACCTCACCCCTTGAAAGGTGGATTATCAAAATCAATAAAAAAATGAAGTCCTTCGGGCCATTGGATGGTTAAGAGTTAAAGACTTAAAAAAATGTTTAAAACATCTATGAAAATTAGTGATTAAGGATTTATTTACCTTATCCCTCCCCACTCCATTATCATTCATTATTGGATCCATTTAACATTTGAATAGTGAATTTTTCTCTTATATTATTACAAAAATGACACACATCTCCATTATATAAGGATCAAAAACCTCCACACTTATCTTCACACCCCAATCGTATTATATTCATCCAAAATATATCCAAATAAATCTAAAAACCCCTATAAACATTATATAGGTTTTGGTATACTTAAAATATCCCCTCTCAAAGCCTTAATCCAAATTTAAAGGAGATATTCCAATGAGTAAGGTAAAATTCTCAATTACTCCTTTTTCTTTCTTTATTATTCTATATCCTCAGAATATAATATAACCATGGTAAAATAATTAAATAAGTTTCATAATTATACTTAAATGTTATTATGTTTATGGGATAACCATTTTCCACCATCACCATAACCATTTGAAAAATGAAAATGTCGCTTGCGTTACGTGAAAACCACCGCCTCTATAAGAGACATCATTTAGTTTTCATAAATACCTTACAATGATGGTTGAAAGGGGGTATTTAATGAATAATTATGATATTTATAAAATTATAAAAAATTTTAAAATATAAATCAATTCTTACATCCCTTACGTTCTGTGTAAACGAACGTGTAACCTGGGCGTACACACTACCACCTCCATGGAAGTGATGCCTTTCATTTTTCATATAGTATTTTATTATTTATTAAAATATATTAAAATATAATTAAACTTAAAAACATCTAAATATTATCATTATAATTTTATAATAATGATATAATTCCAAAAAATAATCACTTTCTTAACCATACTCACCAATAGATAAAAACTTGTTCTTGTTTGGGATAGTTTAACCACCTACTTTAACAATGATAAAAATTTCTATCATGGATGATTATGGAAACTTAAAAATTTTATTTATTAAAAATTAATGATAAAATAATTTTTTTATGGTCCATTAAATGTTATATTAATATTTAATATTTTTATTTTTTTACCATCTTTTTGTTCATTAAAAATTATCAAAACAAGATCATCACTAAATTAATACTTATCCCAACCTGACCTATTATATATCACAATACACAACATACTCCATAATCAAGTTCAGTTAGGTTAGGATCGACACTCTAGTCAATATCTCCTTCAAATAATGAAAAGTGCACTCATGAGTGTCAAGAAAAATCAACTTTACCCATTTCTTGATCAAGCCTATCATCAATGCTTCCAATAAGAAGAAGTCCTAAATAAACCTATTATAGTAACTAGAAAAACTCATAAAACTATTGCTGTCAAAAAAAATTCTTGGCCTACTTCCAAGAGATAACTAATCTAACCTTCCCAGTGTTTACTGATACTCCAACCTTTGATATAATGTGTCACATGAAGTTCACCTAGTCAACTAAAAGTGTTACTTTGATAGATTGGAATATATATGATTCTCATGAAGTTTTACCAAAATGATCTTCATGTGTCGCATGTGTTCCTACCTAGAATTGTAGAAAATGAGAATATGGTCAATAAAAACCACCATGAAGGTGTCTATATATAGGTGGAAAACTCAATTCATTAGGTCTATAAACACTATCGATGCATTCATTAGATTTAATGACATCACTAAGAACTCATACAAACCATACCATACCTACTTTCTAAGTAAGTGAAAGGTATGTTTAAAGGTCTCACTATTGGCTAGTGGAAACCCAATATAAAATAAATCATAGAGAATACTTAGGCTCCCCTAAGCTGATCAAATAGGTTATTTATACCTGGAAGTGGATATAATTTTTAATCATCACTTAGTTCAGCTTCTAATATTCCACACATAACCTCAAAGATCCATATTTTTTATTAGAAAATATGTCCCAAACACCCTAAAAAGATTTAATCTTCCATATAAATCCCTTGTCCTCTAAGTCATCCAATTGGTACTTCAACTCCCGTAGCTCCACAAGATCCATCCTGTAAGGTATAATTGAAATAGGTTCTTCACTTGGAATGGGATCAATGAAAAAAATACACTTCCCTCTTGGGTGTAAAACCTAAGAAGTCCTTAAGAAGAATATCACTGAACCAATCAACCCTAGAATAAAAAGAACATACTGAATTACTCCATCATCCATTATAAGAATATAAACCTGAGTTGTAATGATGCCCAAATACTGATAGTCTGGTCCCATGTGACCTACTTTTAAGTCTCATTCCCCATCATTGATATAACTACCACCCTTAGGATATGTGAAGGATACCTAGTAATGATATCAATCAATATGTGATCGTTATGCTAGTAAACAATTCATTACTAGGATAAGATCACTTATGTTGATCTCTAATACAATGAGATCTCATATAAATCTATAACCACCAATCACAAGGTTTAATTACCTATATTAATGAATAACCTCATATTCGACCCCTAATGGAATGTTAATTTAAATCACCCCATATAAATACTCCATATATAAGCCCAATAAAACCACAAAATGAGTAGATATGAATGAATGAGGTACCCTTGTATCAAACAAAGCAGTCTCTAAAACATAATCCATCAAAATTCACCTCATAAAGTAGAAGTTCTAATATCCTAGTCAGAAGGAGTGGCATGAATAGTGTATAGCTGGCCTATGAATCAACCTTGAACTCTTACTTGTTCCCCTTATGAAACCCCACTCCACCGATGTTTCTGCCCCTACCCCTGGGTACCACTTCCTCCACCTCGACCCAAACAATCAGAAGAACTCCAACTACCAACCTGTGGTGTCATCCATGGTCCAACCTCAGAGCATTTTCCTATCCCCTATCCATATAAATATATTATATAATCCTATAGAACCTATTCAAGTGTCCCATATAATCATTTTATCAGCAATCAATGGGTTTTTACTTATAATGAGACTGGATATAGCCAAACCTACCACACTAATGGTATAATAAGGTATCATCCCCTCAAGGAGGAAGTGGTGAATCTAAACCCTGACTACTCTATCCACTATCGCACTGAAATAAAACCTCAAAACAATGCTTCTTTCCACCCAAAGACCTACTAACGGTCCCTCCGATAGAATCCACCTACCCGGATCCTCATCATTATCTTAGGTTCCTCACTATAATGGGTTCCTAGTTCACAATTTATGAAAAGTATTGAAGGTGAAAAAAATTCACTTGAACCCAAATATATTACCTCATTACATCCTCAAAATGTATCACCGTAGTTATCTCATTGCTAGACTATATCATGGTAAAACACTGTAAATCTGTAAATCCATCAGTATAGTATATTACTAACATACCTCTTTATATAAGGTACATCAAATACACATCATTGTATGATCTCAGATTCCTTAGGAAGAAATGGTCAAAGAAATGATACTAGAAGTCCTTTCAGAATAACCTAGTGTACTAATATTCTTTATCTGGCACATCCCACCATCACTTCGTCGATGCATGAAGCATATAAACTACTATATTTACAATCATATATGTGGGTGTCTCAAGATGATCAAAGATCATGCACACAAACTCTATATGGTACTCATATTCTCAGGGACTACCCTCCCTTATGAATAATTGAGGATGGTGCATTTGAAAATCCTTGGTCAGATCAGACACCATATGCATAGCTTGAGGGGAATATCTCTCCATTGATTGTACAACTCACACCAGACTCTCTCAAATCTGAACATCCATCATATTCCTTAGATCTGTAGGAGAATTTGGCCCAACCAATGATGTGAAGTGCTCAACACCACCCTCCAAGTGTACTACTAGAGGAAATTTTATAAGAATCACTCCATAAAATACAAACACACAACTCATACCACATTACTCTATCAATTATCAATATCATGATATAGGGAAAGTAAAAAACAAGAATAACATCATGCTATTATTTATACACCATACGACTAAAATATTATAATATGATCACTCTCTCTTAACCCATGTACCCAAACTCTATAGAAATATCATTAAAAAATTGGACCCACATAATTTTGTTTCATTAAATAAGAGTTTCTAAATTGAGTCCTAGTAAAACGAAATTTTGATTAAAAATTACAAAGGGAAAAACTTTATAGGTTGAATTAGAATTTTATTAAAATGACACCATAGAGTAACTCGAATCAGTAGTCATGATTCAAATTTTCAACCATTGAAATAATTAGTTCGATAAGATTCCACCATCATGTTATATGGGAAAACTCCATATGAATTGATACAGACACTTTAAATAGACAATGCAAGTATGGTAGCCATGTAATCAATCGTGAGTAGTCATGGGAATGACATGTGAGTCCTATATTACTGACATAATGCATGAACACATGCCCTCTTTCCATTTTGGACTAAGAGTGAAAATCCCATAAATCATAAATCCCAAAATCAAGCACATCATGAAAGGTGAAATTTTTTAATCCAAAAATTGGAAACTAAAATAGGAATCCCAACCCTAGAAACATGTAATTCCATTATACATGGGTAAGCTACTCCAAAGAATTAAATATTTAGAAAGTTATGAAAAATATCCTATCTTTTATCTTCTATTCCCCAATAGAAAGAAAAAAGAAAAGATGATCTTATAAAAAAAATTAACACCTTTTCACGACTCACTGTAGAGTAACCAGTTTGAATAGAAATATGACATCAGGTATGTCTCCCTATATATGAGAGGCTACCGAATAGTAGTGAAGGTCTACGAGGTTACCATGTGGAGATTATACCCTTCCATCAGATTGGGAAATAATAAATATAATAATAATAATATCATAAATAGAAAAAAACACAAGTTACAATATAAACATAACCCATGATATAGAAAAATGAAGACTATATAATCTAATTTGAGTCATACATACAAAAAAATCCCCCATGGGTGGATCATATACGATCGAATCCAAGAAATGAACCTAAATAAAATAAAATACAAGACAGATAAAACTAAAAAACTAGTCCTGATTCCAATCTTGATCCCATATCCCTTTCTCCACACCAGTTAAAGATTAACACTCGATCATATGACACTTTCCTATATCCTAAAATGTAACTACAATGTTTTCTATGGTACCCATTGTGGTCTGGGTAGGGTGTGAGTATAATTCAGTAGGTCGTAACCAATGATGTCTATAAACATATCCAGTATGAGTAAAAGTTCATGTTAATGTGTATAAAAAATAAGGGAATACATAATAAATAAACAACATTTGATCCTCAAGTTCTAAGGTGACACCCAGGAACAACCATACCTACTATGGCCAATACCATATGTCTATAATCATAGTTAATATAAACAATATCCATATAACCATAGTATTACAGGAAGTAATTCGAGGACAACATCCACCCTTAGTGTCATAATAAGAAAGTTAGAAGCCATCATCCACCCACAGTATCATAATAGGAAGTTGGGGGATATTATCCACCAACAATATCATAATAGAAATTTTTGAGCTAACATCTACATTAAGTTTCATATTATGTAAGTTAGGGGATATCATCTTCCAACAGTATCATAATAGGACGTCAAGGGATATCATACACCCATAGTGTCATAAGATTACTGGGGGATAACATCCATCAATAATTTCACCATAAGTAAACTGATCTACAATCGATGATTTAACCAAGCTCACCTGTCAATTTAATAATGATCTTATCACAAACCTTAGTTCATACTCTAGGAAACACTTTATATCCCTTATAGTCACATACTAGGTTATTATTTAATTTAGGTCCCCCCTTGGCCACCTATCAATTTATCATTTTCCAAGAATATGTGTCATCACACATGGCAGCCAATGGTCTAGGTTTTTCTCCATAGGCCAATAACATCCCATATGAAGTATCAATTACTAATATTAACTATTAAAAATAGTTATTTAAAATTTTAAGGACAAGCATATGATAGGTTGACAAAATAAAAAAATCCAGACACATGAAAATGAGTGAGACCTTTAGAGATAGTTTAGAGACCACCTACATTATTCCAGTAGAATATTACTCATTGAATAAAAACCAATAATTCATTCCCAAATGAAGGGTGTCGAAAAGCAGATGAAAACCCTAAAATAGGGTAAAAACAGACATAACTAGCATATGACTATAAAATCAAAGGAGAAACTAAAAAATAACGGTTATGGAGAATTATATTTATCCATATATACTTACAAGATTGAACAGAACTTAAATATGACAAGATATTAAGGAGATATCATTGGGAAAATGATACCTTAAAGGTGGAGGGAGTCAACACATTCTGGAAAGTAACATCCAAGAAAATCCTCTTCCCCTACCTTAAATACCCACTCAATCAATTACTTATTATTGCTATCATTATTTATTATTATTTTATTTTATATGTTTATTTTTTTTGATAAATTCCCTAACCCTTACAAAGGGGAAGGGGGTTTCCTGATACCTTACACTATGTGTAAGAGTCATCTTAAAATCAATTATGCCACATAAAGGACTACTTTAACAACCCTTACGCCATGTGTAAGGGTTGTCTCAAAAACCCTTACATAAGACATAAGGTTTGATTGATTATCACCGTTAAATTGTGAATAATGGTGGACTTAATTACCCTTATGCATGTCATAAAGATAACCCCTCCCCCAGGATGAAACACCATCTTTCACACCCATAATACAAATAAAGTCAATCCCTATTCAACTATAGTTAAAAAACCATATAATCCATTTTTAGGCCAACACAACCCCCAAACTCAACTATTTACACATCCAACACCTCCATTGGCCCCCATTGCACTTAGACGGGCCAATGGCCAACTCAAATTATCTCTGTTAGATATATATCCATTTGAAAATATCCTAAAAAACTAGAATAAAAAAATTAAAACTAAAACTTAAAATTTAAATCAATAATCCATAATTAAAATAAATTCATACCATTTTGGGTTTCTGGCCAAATATTCAACAAGCCCATAGTTTAATAAAATCCAGTTTATTACACACCATACTTGATAAAAAAACCATGCTATTGGAAAATTAAGAAATAGTTTTATGAATACCTTACACTATAGTGTTGTTACATCCATATTAACAATTTTTAGTTGATAAAGCTCAAATTAGTAACATACAAATGAAATCCCTCATCTGGAGGTATCCGTGGGTTATGCTGAATCTCTTAACTCTTGAGAAAAATTATCTCATCACCTATGATATTCTAGTGCCTTGTGAATGATATGGAAAAGAGTAATATTACTATGAGATCAAGGGAGATTATTGATCAAAGTATGGTAAAGATCACCTAAATTCTATCTCATGGAATTAATCCCTTTAAATAACCATTGAGGACACTCCTTGGGTGTTTATGCATTTAACCATGTGTTATAACACTTGAATAAATTCCACCCAACCTACTCATGAAATCATTTCATGAATACATTATTATCATGATGGTTTCATTATATGAAATGTTTATATAAATATTACCATAATTGGGAGATTCTTAAACAGTAACATTTAATGTTTGGGTGCCATGTGTATATTAGGGAATGGTATTTTCATATCATACTAAATGATATCCCCATCTCAAAATTGCGAATTTATTTTAAATAAGGATATCATCTCATGATATCCATATAATATAAACTATTATATAGGCTAATATATTTCACACAAACTCTAGTATTTATGGCATATATCCTTTAATATTCCACTAGTACTAAAGCCTCATATACTTTTTGATATTCCACTTTATATTATGTCATATACAATAATTTATGAAACCATATCCAAAACTACCTTTGGATATCTTCTAAAACACTTTTGTAAAGCTATCTTTAACTTCACCTTGTATCACATAATATGGAATACCTTGAAAAATACCCATCAAAAACACCTTTTGGACAAACTCTAAAACCATGTTAGACTATCTATTTAAGTCATACTCAATCCCCATTCAATAAAACACAAATTATGACCCCATGGTACTTTATATCATTTAAAACAAATATAAATCATTATATCCATAAATATTGGAAAAGAGAAGCCACTAAAAAAGTGTCAATGCTACTCAAGATACAAATATATCCTACATGATATCCATCAAAAAATTTTATCTCTATACTAGTTTCTACCAACTACATCATATAAAAAATGCATTTTCACAAGATACCTTTGCCTTATACATCGAGTGACCATGGGACATGGTGTATTTAAATCCCATATAGACAAATCATATGTTCTAGATTTTGTATGTGTAGACTAGCCAGATCAATGAAATCGTCATATTTTATTAACCTTATTGATGAACACATCACATACCCCTCACTAAAATAGATAAGAACTTCATGTTTTACTATCTAGATGAAAATACACACTTATTATATATCAATCAAGGTACTATATCTCATCCTCTTCATATGAGAGGAAAAACACATCTTGATTATGCTCCAAAGGATTAAATGATGAACAATATACCCAACCAAACTTGATTTTATAAAACTCAATAATTATTCAAGAAAGGTATCAAAGTATAGAGGTTCTAATGCTAGGTATATCTCTAACTTTAGGTTGAAGGGATTTAAAATATTATTCATGCATCCATAGTATACCAAATACATAGTGTATGACATTCCATTTTTTATACTTCGTGGGTCATCTAGTGCACAAAACCCATTTGTTATCCATGAGAATATTTTATATCCTGATACAAGAATCATACCCATGTTAACCTTAATATTCCATCATCACCTATAATACTACATGATAAACATTAGTTAGGGATAACTCAAAGTATTACTTTGATAGTTCAATTATCATTTCACTTCATAATACATATATCATTATATATGTATACACAAACAATTTGAAAGAATGATAAATTTTATATTACCTCTTGAATAATATGATATATTTCATATTGTTAAACTTCATTAATAGTATATAACAAAATTATACATAATCACATGTATAATATATCACATATAATATATTTATATACCATACTTATGTTTTATGAACTTTCAAGGGTTTTTAACTCATTAAGTCTATATATAATTCTTACCATAACTCCATGTGAAAATCTGATAAAAACCCTCCTACTAAATCCATTAGTAAGTAACATCTATGATGTAATCCAATTTGAATAACTGTGAAAATTAGCAACCATATTCCTAATATTTAAATCCTTAAACATATTCAAACTCTTTAACACCAAAACATAAAATGTTATGATGAAAATATCTATTGGCTACTAAGAACTCTTTATAAGTTCATCATTATCACTCTTGGAAACCATTCAAATAAATTTTTTCCTTGAAATATTTTTGGTAAATAATGAAATTACATACATTATCCATTACCAACACACCCTAATCTACTTTAGGATAAAGTGGAATTAACTTTTTATAGAGAATAAGTGTAACTATTTATATTTATCTTCATGTCCCATACCCTAAACTCTTTTTGGACATTCAGTTATACTCACTTTATTTTTTTTGCTGACATAATTGGACATAAAGTAAAGTGTTCATGTATGAGATACAAGTACACATGAATATGATGAATGATATATATATATATATATAATATGGAATTATATATAGTGTACATTTATTAATTCATATGATGAACATATTTTTCATATTTTTCATGAATATCATATATATATATATGATATATATATTTTTAATTTTATCTTGAATGGTTTATTCATCATTTGTAATCCATTTTTAATGGATTATAGGGTTTCAATTGAATTCATTGGAAATATTTAATAAATAAGACCAAATAGATAAACATGAATACAATGCATTACTAATAGGATGAGCCTCATGCATTTCTTATATAAGAAATCGAGGTCTGATTTTTTGAATGTGAGTGTGGTGAAATGTGTATGAGACTTACTGAATACATATTCTTCCCAATCATTTTTATCTCACTCTAGAGGGTGATAACACCCCTTTAGTTTCTTGGGTGTCCTCATGAAGCATTTTTCATTTCATTGGCCAGTGTACTCCCTTATAGGAAGGGTTCTTTTGGTCACTTCTCCTCATGATATTTCTCAAACACTCTCCATAGAAGGATAATTAAAACTACTACTATTTGGAAACTCCAGGTACTATGTTTTATAGTATTATTTACATGTAAATTTCTTGAATATAGTTTTGGGTTGTATTCTACTACAAATGATCACTGGATGATCGTACTAAACCCAAAAGTGGTATCAAATGAGGTTTTTTAATAATGAAATGTGTTTTGATCATTGATTTTAAAATAAAATTATAAAAAAAATATTTTTTTAAATCTTGAGGACAGTTACATACCCTCATGTGAGTTTTATAAAGGTAAATATGATTTACCCTTATACATGTTTTCTATATAATGATTATATCCTAACATAAGCTAGTTATGTAAAGGTAGATATGCCTTTACACTCATGTGATACCCTTACATAGAAGAACTATGTAAGGGTGACCTCATTGTTAACTTTATATAAATGGGATATGAAAAGGGAGTTCATTTACCAAAGGGGTGTTTCATAAATGTAGTACCCTTATGAAAAGGGGTTTACATAAGGTTAATTAACACCTTACCCATACATGTAAAGATATTAGAGCCACTACATAAAGGTCCATGATGTTTTCCTTTATGAAACATATAGAATATTCAAAGTACACTTATATAAATGAGTTGTGTAAAGATATTACCCTTACACAATAGTGCCCCATAAAGGTAAATTGAGACCTTCCCTTACGTGAAGTGTTCATATAAGGGCAATATCCTCTGTACCCCTATATAAAATGAGATGTGTTAAGGTAATATTCATATTAACTTTATGAAATGCATTAAATCTAAGTTTTTAATGGTATGGAGTGACTTACTTTTATGTGAAGGATTTTAGATGACCTATGTAAGGGTAAAAGGGAGGATACCCTTATACAGAATAGGGGTTTTGCAAAATGGTAAACAAAAAATTGTCAAAAAATTATTTTTAACATATTAAATTGTTTGTTATGGTTTTTGATTTTTTTTATAAATCCTAATAAAAGATATTTTGAGATATTTTAATTTATGAGTACTTTATAAATAAATAAATAAATTATAATTTGTTTATAATTAATTAAATAAATTTTTATGAAACATTTTCCCCAAATATTTAAGGTTAATATTTCATAATAACTTTTGAAAAATTAAATGGAATGCCTTTTGATCTTGAAATAAATGATTTATTTAGAAATAATAGGAGGTGATTTATGAATTGTTTATAAATTCTAAAATAAATGATATTTATATCATTTATAATGTTTATATAATTTATATTTAAATATAAAATGTTTATAATTCCTGAAATATCATATAAATTCCATTTAATATAAAATATGAATGGGTTTATATTTAAATTAATTTAAACTGTTTATATTATTGCTAAATTATAATATTTTTATAATTATTATTTATTTATGAATAGTTCATAAATGTCACATGTTTTGGAAAATAAATAAATCATTTATTTATTTTTTAAATTTCCTTTATATTCATGTTTAGTAATTTTTTATAAAATATGAATACTGTGTATGCTCATTTATATGATAAATTTTTTCAAGGATAGATCCCTACATATCATGCTAGGTCTGATATCATAAATTTTAGTTTCATTTAAATTTTCCTTTATTTCTATTTTAGTTGTGAGATTGATAATAGTTGTTGGGCATTGACCTAGTTTGTTCATATTAGGTGTCAGAGTTTTTCATGAATTGAATTCCCTCTTGAGTAAAGTCTCCCATGGTAGATGCACTTGGGATCATATTCCCTAAATTCCAAGAAGCTTTCATGAGCTATAAAAGTGAATGGGGTCGACTACCTATCACCCTGGTATTATTCAAGTAATTTTTTCAATCTCATATAACTCTATGCCTTTATATGTATAATTCATATACCTTATGCATATGATTCATTTGGATATATATAAATATACTTGAATTCTATTTTTTTGTGGTTAAAATAGACTTGTGGGTTGTGTAAAGAGTTATCCATTAATGTAGTGTGAGCACATTAATATAGTAATTTTAGAAGAGATTTCCAAAATTAAATCATTAGAAGAAAGCATACACAAGAGGAATATAACATGAGAAGATAATTATTACATAGAATTTAACATTTATAAACTTAATATTCATATTATGTATATTAATTTTGCAAGACTTTAAAATAAAACCCCTCAAATACTCAGTGTGATATTCATTCCAAATGACACTTTTCAAGAACTTGATCATTTAACTGGATAGTTTTTACCTTAGTTTAGTGCCCCTGAAATATATTGTGTAAGGAAAATAAGTGATAAATAACATTAGATATTCCTTGGGTAAGTACTTCTCTAGTAGGGTGCCCTTATATTGTCTTTTGTTGGTATGTTCTTAGTGATTTTTCTAGGTTAAACTTATCCAGGGAACCCCTGGGAATGATAAGAGTGTAATAGAGTTGATTTTATCCATATTATGTATTTAGATAAAGAGTTATCTACTCAACTACCCAAGAGTCAAAAAAATTATTATTGGGATGATTTCCTACCAAAACAATGAAGCGATGATAGGAACTCCCAAGAAGACCCATTTATTAATAAAATATGGATCTTGGATCACAAAATGGATATGATGTATAGTGTCATTGATTTTAGTGGGAGCACTATCATTAAAAGTCCATAATGAATAGATAAAAAAGAATTATATTCGTCTAATATTTTCATTATAGATAAATTCACTATCATCATCAAAATAAACTTTAAAATTAATCAATTAAATTATAATCTTAAATTAAGAAACTCCTAATACAGGTAGATTAAGAAAAGTTCTTAAGAAATAGAAATATTCTATGTGTTTTAAAAGTTCATTCCTGAGTAACTAATAATTGAAATTGTTCAAAATGTGAATCTAGATGCTTATAGAACCCTAAAATGGTTTATTTATGTTTTTAAAGGAACTATATGTTAATTGAAATAAGGAATTATAGTCTCATATACTCACTATTATTGGGTATGAAAATGATATTAAATATGATTAAATATGTTTATAGAGACTGAAGAATTCCTATAAGGATTATTTCGGTAAATGAATTCATTATATTTTCATATATAAAAATGTTTTGGAAAGATGTATTAATTTAATAAAAATTAAATGAATATTCTCAAAATTTTGAGAATAAATGAACAAGGCATATGATGTCTATGTTCTGGTACTATACAGATTGTACAAGGAGGTAAAATTTAAAAAATGGATGAGATAAATTTGGGAGGTCTAATAATATTTCATCAAGAAGCCAGTGAAGTTTATTTGAAACCTGAATTTATTATCAATAAGGAGTAATGATTCCATATGATGGTATTATCTATAATACCTTAAGGGGTTTTGGAACTCTGCAACGCCCCGACCCTAGTTACCCAGAGTCAGTGCATTATTACATTACATTGGCATGATCACAAGAAAGATCAAATCTCGAAAGACTGATTGGTTTAGTAGCCTTGGAAACACTAGATATATTCATAAAGTTTTACATTACATCACAATGTGAAAAACTAATACAACAACATAGTCTCCATATTCCACACTCATATACCCACATACTATCCCTGCAGGTCATTCATAACTTACTTCTTCACATCCTAGGAAAAATAAAACACAGAAAAGGGGTGAGCTCAAATGCCCAGTAAGGATAACAATATAGCGGAAACTTTCAAAAATAAGCATAAACATTTAAGGCAATGTATAACTAAAACAAAATCCTTTTAAACTTGAAATTCAACATAGTATGGAAAAAGAAAAATGAAATAATTCCATTTACTTATTCACATGGATATTCTACTAATCAAATCATCACATGCAATATCAATAACCACTTTCATAATGATGGAATGCATAATGCCAGACTATCATAACCACATATCCAAGGCCTCCTGCCAAGACTACAAATAAGATTTTGTCAAGGCCTTATGCCAAGACACTAGTTTGTCTCATGAGACCTACCGATGCATCGAGGAGCTATAGCGGGCTCCACCCGTCACATATTAAGTCCAATGCATTCCCATATGAAAAGGTTTAAACATAACATAAACATTCGTATTAAAACTAGCATACGAAATGTCAATACTTTAACCATAAACCATGAATGGTATAAAAATAGCACATCTACAGTCAAACATATCACAAAACCTTCTATACAATATAGAAGTTTTGTATCATAATAAATCAACTTCAAATAAGCATAAAATCCATCAAAAGATGTTGACGTAGATGAAATCAAAACTCTTTTTAGAGAAATATCTCTTTCTATTTTAAAATCATTTAAGAGTCATATGTTTATAAAATTAAACATTTTCTTTGAAAATATTCTTATAATCTTGTAAGGGAAGCTTCGACGATTTTATAACGGCGGAAAATAGCCGCACCAGCCGTATAAGTTGAAAAAACATTCTTACCTTAATTTTGTCGAAAAGGTTAAAAAGCACCTTGTTTGGAAAACGACGGAAAGATTCCTTTATAAACCTCTTATAAAAAGTCAAACAAGGGTATAAATGACTTTAACCCATATTCTTGTAAATAGTAAAAATGTTTTGAAATACATTTTTAAGAAACATGGATGTAGATGACAAATAGATCCCAGTAGATTATTACGTATAAACAACCTCGGATAATGAAGAGATTGTGAAATAACCCTTACCTTGTACTTTTACTTGGTTGGGGTAGGTTAAAATCCTGTATAATAGTGAAATAATTGTTATTAAATTATACAAGAATCATATATATTAATATGATATCATATATGATCTTTTAACATTGATTTGTTAATAATATCTTAGAATTATCGTCGTTTCGGGTGTTAACTTACTCGTTTTCTTTTATATGTTTTGTTACATAAGACGTGTTTGTTATGGATAGGTTGTATCTTATTCATATCCATAATGATATCAAGTCCTTTAAACATCATTTTTAAATCATCAAATGATAATTATACTTTGATGGATACGATGGAGAATGAATCTCATCGCGTTCGTGGAGACGGTAGTCCGTCCGTACGCACGAGCGACAATATCATTCTTTTGATATTAAAATAATATATAAATGGATGGTATATCATATATACAGAATCATTAACATGTTATATTTATTATTTACATGAGTTACACATAATTATTATACCCATACAAATAATAATATATTGAATAACAATTACACCACGACGTGGAGACGGTAAGCCGTACGTACGCACGTATGGTGACATGTTATTCAAAGGGTGGATAGAATACTGAATATGGTTGTACCATATTTATAATAACATCCCAGTATAAATAAGATACTGGAGTTATTATTTTAGAATGGTAATAACAAAGAAAGAAGAAGTGGAAGAAGAAAGGAACTTGAAAAGGGGTGGTGAAAACATTACCTCTTCTTCGGGTTCTTCCTTTTGATTTGATCAAAAGGGCTCCTTAGGTTAGATTTCTGATCAAACTAAGGACTCTAGGTTGTAGTGAGGGAAGTTGGGAGAGTATTTGGGCAGAGTTTGGCCGAACCAAAAGGCTTTTAAGGTGTGAAGAAATGAGAAGGAGGAGTTCCCTTTTATAAGAGGGGTGAGGGGCACCTTTGGAAAAGCTAGAAATATTAATTTATAATAAATTCATATTCGGTTTCTAATGGCTCCAAAGTTGATTATTCAAAGTTTAAGGTTGGTATAGGTCGAAAACCATTCAACAAATAGAATTTAGACAGGTTTGGGTTACTATATTAACCTTATCTTTTAGTTTTAACTCTTAGTTAATTAGTTTGACATTTACCATGTCACTTTTTATTTTTATAATATATAGTTAATAAACTTACTATATACATCCAAGAGACCCCCAAGTGGTCCATTAATGATGAGCCTATCATGATATAAGTCTCTTGGACGATCCTTATATTTTTAGGAATTTAATATCAATTAATAATATAATATTTGTTTTGAAAACTCTTTTTTGTCAATTTTGACACTATTCAATAATTGATTTTGGTAAAAATCAGAACAGAATGATTACTTAGAAAAAAGTTAATTTAACCAATCCTAAAATGTAATATTAAGCTATAAAATTAGTTTAATTCCTAAAAAGTCTCAAATTATATTTATTTGTGTATTTATAATATCATTTATTTTAATTTTTCACTATTATGGTAATTACTGCATCATCATTGTGTCATAAGTAAATTAAATTATTTAAAGTCTAAAAATTATAAATAAAATATCCTTATGTTTTAAATCTTATTAGATTTCTAATGAATATTTACAATCGAATTTATATTATGTATAACCCTATATTAAAAATGTTTTAGTAAATAAACTTTGATTTTAACTCTTTTAACTCTTCTTTGAATTAAATAATAATAAATGTCCTAATCTAATCCAAGTGGACCTAAATGATAATATTTTATTCCTAAGGCTGTTGTTGTAGAGATACACTTGTCCAATAGAATTAGGACATGTGTTAGGGTAATATTAATATCATTTTTACCCTTAATTACCCTATTTACTTTTAACCGTGGTAAATAAAAGTAAAAAGTTACTATTCACCAAAAATTATTTTCATCTCATTGAACCACATTTTACTTCTTGATATTAACCCTATCTCTCGGATTTTCGAAATTCCATTCACAGAAGCGGTAAAATTAAGTTTTATGAAAAATTCAGTTTTTTAACTACCACTTAGTAGTTTCACTATTCATCAAAAATTGAAGTTTTTCAGAACAATGCCAAAATTTTACCTTAAGCTATAATTGATATTCCGAATCCAAAAATGAAGTCCATTTTGAAATATAAAATATATATAATTTCAAAAAGTAGGTATTACTATTCATAACGGCTAGTTTGATTGGTTGTGGTGTGTTAGAACTCGATGTTGCGTACAACACACGCTATCGCATTATTCAAAGAGAAGCGTACCGTAGAAGCTTGGGGTGTTACATTTTCCCCTCCTTCAAATAATTTCGTCCTTGAAATTTCTAGAATAGTTATCACATGAAAAGACTCGGGTGGTTCTTCATCATAAGTTCCTCGGGTTCCCACGTTGCCTCTTCCATCTTATGGTTTCTCCACAAAACTTTTACCAGACGCGTCGTCCGGTTTCTTAGTACTTGTTCTCTCGTATCAAGAATCCTGACGGGCTCTTCACAAAAGGAAAGATCGGGTTCCAGTTCTAATTACTCATAGGTGAGTACATGCGTTGGGTCAGGCAGGTATTTCCTCAACAGAGATACGTGGAACACATCGTGAACTTTGGAGAGACTTGGCGGCATTTCCAATCGGTAAGCCACAACCCCAATTTGTTCTAGAATTTCGAAGGGTCCGATGTACCTGGGACTCAATTTACCTTTCTTACCAAAACGTATGACTCCCTTCAATGGAGACACCTTCGAGAAAACATGATCACCGACTTGAAATTCTAAATCCTTCCTTTGATTATCGGCATAGCTCTTCTACCTACTTTGAGCTGCTTTGATGTGATTTTGGATTACCTTCACCTTTTCCACCGTTTCCTCCTCCAGTTCTGGGCCTACAAGTTTTCTTTCACCAACGTCATCCCAATAGGTTGGTGTACGACATATCTTTCCGTATAATGCTTCATATGGTGCCATCTAAATACTCGAATGGAAGCTATTGTTATAGGAAAATTCTACCAGAGGTAAATATTGATCCCACATACCCTGCAAGTCAAGTGAGCAAGATCTCAACATGTCTTCTAAGGTTTGAATAGTCCGTTCTGATTGTCCGTCTGTCTGAGGGTGGTAAGCAGTGCTCAAATGAAGTTCAGTATCCAGGGATTTCTGAAGACTTTTCCAGAATCTTGAAGTAAAACGGGGATCACGATCAGAAACAATCGATAGGGGTACTCCATGAAGTCCCACAACTTCATTAATATATAGTCTTGCTAGACGTTCCAGGGGTAGATCTTCTCTTATAGTAAGAAAATGTGCTGACTTGGTAAGACGATCAACAATAACCCATATTGCATCGTTCCTTCTAGGAGTCTTTGGTAGCCCCATGACAAAGTCCATCGTAATATTGTCCCATTTCCACTCCGGTATGGGAAGAGGTTGCATGACTCCTCCAGGCTGTTGCCTTCCAGCTTTCACTTGTTGACAAACCATACATCTTGACACAAAATCAGCAATCTCCCTCTTCATGTTGTCCCACCAAAAACGTTCCTTCAAATCTCTATACATTTTGGTGCTCCCAGGGTGTATAGAGAAATTGGAACTATGAGCATCATCCAGCAATTCCCTTTTTAGATCAGGTATATCGGGAACACAAAGTCTCTTCCCAAATTTCAAAATTCCATCTTCATACACAAAGTTTGTCAGTCTCCCATCATTCACAACTTTAATCTTCTTTTGAAATTCTTCATCATCGGTCTGAGAACTCTTAATCCTTTCTAGTAAATATTGTTTGGAAACCATTTTAAAAATCATTGATGTTTCACCTTCCCTGGTTATTCCCATGTCCATCTTCACTAGATCCATCAAAATTGGATCCCTTTCAATTCTCATCACGTTCAAAACTCCATGGTCTTTTCTGCTCAAAGAATCAGCCACCTTGTTTTCTTTCCCTGGGTGGTAGTGTATCGTACAATCATAATCCTTGAGTAATTCAAGCCATCTACTTTGCCTCATATTTAGTTCTTTTTATGAGAAAATATACTTCAAACTCTTGTGATCAGTATAAATCTCACATTTTTCACCATAGAGGTAGTGCCTCCATATCTTCAAAGCAAAGATCACAGCTGCTAACTCAAGATCATGAGCAGGATAGTTTTGTTCATGAATTTTCAACTGTCGTGATGCATAGGCAATAACCCTATCATTCTGCATAAGGACACAACCAAGTCCTTTCTTAGATGCATCACTATAAATAACAAACCCATCATTCCCCGATGGTAGAGTCAATATAGGAGCATTGATTAATCTTCTCTTCAGTTCTTCGAAACATTCTTCACACTCTTTTGTCCAAACAAATTTAACCCCTTTACGTGTTAGCTTCATTAATGGGTTAGCCAATTGAGAAAAATTATGGACGAAACGTCGATAATAACCTGCCAAACCAATAAAACTACGTACCTCAGTTATACTCCTAGGTGCTGGCCATTCTTGGACCGCCTTGGTATTAGAAGGATCAATAGAGATTCCATCTTTAGAGACAATATGGCCAAGAAAAGAAATCTCATGAAGCTAGAATTCACACTTGCTAAACTTCCCATATAATTCTTGTCTTCTCAGAGTCTTCAGGATAATATGCAAGTGATTTTCATGATCTTCGTAGCTTTTGGAGTATACCAAGATATCATCAATAAATACCACCACAAATTCATCAAGATACTCCTTGAAAACTCTATTCATCAGATCCATGAATACAGAGGGTGCATTAGTCAATCCAAAAGGCATTATAGTAAACTCGTAATGCCCGTACTTGGTTCGAAATGCTGTCTTCGGAATGTCTTCCTTCTTCACACACAACTGATGGTATCCAGATCGAAGGTCAATCTTTGAAAAGTATTGAGCTCTATGTAGTTGGTCGAATAAATCATCAATGCGTGGTAGGGTATACTTGTTCTTTATTGTTATAGCATTGATCTCCCTGTAGTCGATACATAAACTCATAGATCCATCTTTCTTTTTAACAAAAAGAATAGGGGATCCCCATGGAGAAACACTAGGGCGAATAAATCCCTTATTACTCAATTCCTCTAGTTGTTTCTTTAGTTCAACTAATTCTACAGTGGTTATTCTATAAGGGGTCTTTGATATAGGCCTTGATCCAAGAATTAAATCAATGGAAAACTTAACTTCTCGTTCTGGAGGATGTCCAGGTAAATCTTCCGAAAATACATCTACAAATTATTTCACAATAGGTACATCCTCTATTTGAACATTCCTTTCCTCACCGACAATTATTTCATTGTCTTCCTCCCCAATAATTGAATTTAGTTGAGCTACTGGGGGTGGATCTAAATAAGAATTAGGTGGTGACGATTCTGCTCTAAAGATAAGGTGTTCCTTATCATTATCATCAAGAATCGTAACCTATTTCTTCTTACAATAAATCTTCACATCATAGTCTGAAATCCAGTCCATACCGAGGATTATATCAAACTCAATCATAGGTATGATGATGAGATCAGCATATAAAGAACATTTATGTGCTCTAATGGGGACTGATTCAAAAAACTTTGTTGTAATGATACTTCCCTTAGGAGTTTTAACTGACAACTCCGTTGTTAAATCAAATTAGAAATATCTAATTTTCTTAGGAAACCGGGAAGATATAAAACAATGCGATGATCCAGAATCAAATAATGCATTTTCTAAACTTGAGGAAACCATTAAATTACCTGCCACCACGTCTTTCAGAGGTTCCACCTCAGCAGTAGTGATAACATAAGCCTGGCCTTGATCCCTTGGTCTTTTTTGAGCTAAGTTCTCCTAACGCTTAGGACATTAATTTGCATAATTCCCCATCTCCCAGCAATTGTAGCACTGAACATTGGTAGCTTCCTTCTTCCCTTTGCAATCACGAGCTTGTTGGCCTTTTTCACCACATTTGTAACAGATGCCCATTCCCTTCAAGCAAGTACCAGGGTGTTTCTTCCCACATTTACCACAGGATGGATATTCAACCTTTTTTTTCTTCCCCTTATTTCCATTCCCAGATTGATCAGCAGGCCTCTTCTTCTCTTGCTTTGCTTTAAAGTCATAAGACTTAGAGAATTCCTTTTCGGTCTTGATAGCACATGAGACAATGTCTTCGTATGACGAGAAGGATTGTGAGACTAATGCTCGACAGAGAAATGGTTTTAACCCATCAAAGAAACGATCAATCTTACTTCTTGGGTTACGTATATAATCTCCAGCATACCTTTCTAACCTTGTAAAGTTAGCCTCATACTTTGTGACATTCTCATCCTCCTTCTGTCTCAGACTTAGAAATTGCCTTTCCATATCTGCTCGATGGCCGCGAGGAAAGTATTTTTCTAAAAACAGATCTTTGAACTCCCTCCATTCCATATTTGATACTTTATCATCTTCCTTCGTATTTTGAATCAATGACCACCATTGATCAGCATCTCTAGTGAGGCGGTAAACTGCCATGATAACTTTTTCCCTTTCACTACTCCCTCAAAGCCTGAAATATTTTCTCTAGGGAAAATATCCATTACTCAGCTACTAAGGGATTTGTACTCCCATTGAACGTTGGTGGTTGTTGCCTCATGAATCGATCTAACATTGATCCTCCACACTGCGGATCAGGGTGCTCCATACGGGTAAGGTTATTATTCATAACCTGAGTGAGTTGTCCCAGTATGGTGATTAGCTGATCGGCACCAGTTGCATCACCCAGCTCCACTATAATTATTTAGCAGGAGGGAAATCCCTACATGTAGTGTGTGCATTGATACGGTTTCCATTTCTTCCACTAGGCACCATTTCTAAACAATGGCATAAACTAGATCAGTTTATGAATCAAAATACATAATACCATATTTATAAAACACTTAACATAAATTGAACTATTTATGGATATAATCCATAATCATAAAAATATTTTCTTTGAGGAAGTATATACTCATAAACCCTTCATAATGATTTGTAAAGAAAATGAGAGTTATCCTAAGCATATCCCCCAGGAGTGTCGTAACCAAGAGTGTAGCAAGGCCCGTTGTCGTGCACCAGTTCCCGTTCGAGTCTAGCTCAAAGCGGTGTTTTCGGGTTTTACCCCTAGGTACATCTGTGCCAGAGCCACCTCTACCTGCTCGTATCCAGATAGGGATGTATTTCTCGGAAAACTCACAAAATCTCTACAAAACCAAAATTCAAGGAAGTTCTTCTATACTAATCCTCAAAGTTCATCTTAGGTCTATGTGCTCTAATCAGAGTTTATCTAAATCTAGCTTCCAAGATTTGTACTAAACTTCCTCTGATACCAACTGTAACGCCCCAACCCTAGTTACCCAGAGTCAGTGCATTATTACATTACATTGGCATGATCACAAGAAAGATCAAATCTCGAAAGACCGATTGCTTTAGTAGCCTTGGAAACACTAGATATATTCATAAAGTTTTACATTACATCACAAAGTGAAAAAATACTACAACAACATAGTTCCATATTCCACACTCATATCCCCACAAACTATCCCTGCAGGTCATTCATAACTTACTTCTTCACATCCTGGGAAAAATAAAACATAGAAAAGGGGTGAGTTCAAATGCCCAGTAAGGATAACAATATAGCGGAAACTTTCAAAAATAAGCATAAATATTTAAGGCAATGTATAACTAAAACAAAAGCCTTTTAAACTTGAACTTCAACATAGTATAGCAAAAGGAAAATGAAATAATGCCATTTACTTATTCACATGGATATTCTACTAATCGAATAATCACATGCAATATCAATAACCACTTTCATAATGATGGAATGCATAATGCCAGACTATCATAACCACATAGCCAAGGCCTCGTGCCAAGACTACGAATAAGATTTTGTCAAGGCCTTGTGACAAGACACTAGTTTGTCTCATGAGACCTACCGATGCATCGAGGGGCTATAGCGGGCTCCACCCGTCACATATTAAGTCCAATGCATTCCCATATGAAAAGGTTTAAACATAACATAAACATTCATATTAAAACTAGCATACGAAATGTCAATACATTCACCATAAACCATGAATGGTATAAAAATAGCACATCCACAGTCAAACATATCACAAAACCTTCAATACAATATAGATGTTTTGTATCATAATAAATCAACTTCAAATAAGCGTAAAATCCATCAAAGGATGTTGACATAGATGAAATCAAAACTCTTTTTAGAGAAATATCTCTTTCTATTTTGAAATCATTTAAGAGTCATATGTTTATAAAATAAAACATTTTCTTTGAAAATATTCTTATAAGCTTGTAAGGGAAGTTTCGACGATTTTATAATGGCAGAAAATAGCCGCACCCGCCGTATAAGTTAAAAAAACATTCTTACCTTAATTTTGTCGAAAAGGTTAAAAAGAACCTTGTTTGGAAAAAGAAGGAAATATTCCTTTATAAACCTCTTATAAAAAGTCAAAGAAGGGTATAAATGACTTTAACCCATATTCTTGTAAATAGTAAAAATGTTTTGAAATACATTTTTAAGAAACATAGATGTGGATGATAAAGAGATCCCAGTAGATTATTACGTATAAACAACCTCGGATAATGAAGAGATTGTGAAATAACCCTTACCTTGTACTTTTCCTTGGTTGGGGTAGGTTAACCTCTTGTATAATGGTGAAATAATTGTTATTAAATTATACAATAATCATATATATTAATATGATATCATATATGATCTTTTAACATTGATTTGTTAATAATATCTTAGAATTATCGTTGTTTCAGGTGTTAACTTACTCGTTTTCTTTTATATGTTTTGTTACATAATACGTGTTTGTTATGGATAGGTTGTATCTTATTCATATCCAGAATGATATCAAGTCCTTTAAATATCATTTTTAAATCATCAAATGATAATTATACTTTAATGGATACGATGGAGAATGAATCTCATCGCGTTCGTGGAGACGGTAGTCCGTACGTACGCACGAGCGACAATATCATTCTTTTGATATTAAAATAATATATAAATGGATGGTATATCATATATAAAGAATCATTAACATGTTATATTTATTATTTACACGAGTTACACATCATTATTATACCCATCCAAATAATAATATATTGAATAATAATTACACCACGACGTGGAGATGGTAAGCCGTGCGTACGCACGTATGGTGACATGTTATTCAAAGGGTGGAGAGAATATTGAATATTTTTGTACCATATTTATAATAACATCACAGTATATATAAGATACTGGAGTTATTATTTTATAATGGTAATAACAAAGAAATAAGAAGTGGAAGAAGAAAGGAACTTGAAAAGGGGTGGTGAAAACATTACCTCTTCTTTGGGTTCTTCCTTTTGATTTGATCAAAAGGGATCCTTAGGTTGGCTTTCTGATCAAACTAAGGCCTCTAGGTTGTACTGAGGGAATTTGGGAGAGTATTTGGGCAGAATTTGGCCGAACCAAAAGGCTTTGAAGGTGTGAAGAAATGAGGAGGAGTACCCTTTTATAAGAGGGATGAGGGGAACCTTTGGAAAAGCTAGAAATATTAATTTATAATAAATTCATATTCGGTTTCTAATGGCTTCAAAGTTGATTATTCAAAAGTTAAGGTGGGTATAGGTTGAAAACCATTCAACCAATAGAATTTAGACAGGTTTGGGTTACTATATTAACCTTATCTTTTAGTTTTAACTCTTAGTTAATTAGTTTGACATTTACCATGTCACTTTGTATTTTTATAATATATAGTTCATAAACTAACTATATACATCCAAGCGACCCCCAAGTGGTCCATTAATAATGAGAATATCATGATATAAGTCTCTTGGCCGAACCTTAGATTTTTAGGAATTTAATATCAATTAATAATATAATATTTTTTTAAAAAACTATTTTATGTCAATTTTGACACTATTCAATAATTGATTTTTGTAAAACTCATAACAGAATGATTACTTCGAAAAAAGTTAATTAAATCAATCCTAACATGTCATATTAACCTATAAAATTAGTTTAATTCCTAAAAAGTCTCAAATTATATTTATTTGTGTATTTATAATATCATTTATTTTAATTTTTCACTATTATGGTAATTACTGCATCATCATTGTGTCATAAGTAAATTAAATTATTTAAAGTCTAAAAATTATAAATAAAATATACTTATGTTTTAAATCATATTATATTTCTAATGAATATTTACAATCAAATTTATCTTATGTATAACTCTATATTAAAAATGTTTTAGTAAATAAACTTTGATTTTAACTCTTTTAACTTTTCTTTGAATTAAATAATAATAAATGTCCTAATCTAATCCAAGTAGACCTAAATGATAATATTTTATTCCTAAGGCTGTTTTGGTCGATATACACTTGTCCAATAGAATTATGACATGTGTTAGGGTAATATTAATATCATTTTTACCCTTAATTACCCTATTTACTTTTAACCGTGGTAAATAAAAGTAAAAAGTTACTATTTACCAAAAATTATTTTCATCTATTTGAACCACATTTTACTTCTTGATATTAATCGTGTCTCTCAGATTTTCAAAATTCCATTCACAGAAGTGGTAAAATTAAGTTTTATGAAAAATTCAGTTTTTTAACTACCACTTAGTAGTTTCACTATTCATCAAAAATTGAAGTTATTCAGAACAATGCCAAAATTTCACCCTAAGCTATAATTGATATTCCGAATCCAAAAATGAAGTCCATTTTGAAATATAAAATATATATAATTTCAAAAAGTAGGTATTACTATTCATAACAGCTAGTTTGATTGGTTGTGGTGTGTTAGAACTCGATGTTGCGTACAACACACGCTATCGCATTATTCAAAGGGAAGCGTACCGTAGAAGCTTGAGGTGTTACAAACTCCATGGATTTTTCATGTATAGTATTAACGTTATAGAAACTAATTCTTTTATTTTAAAGGGTATACGATACCAAGTATATGTTTTACAAGTGTTGTAAATATAAAGGTGGTAAAAATCATTGGATTAATTGAAAATAGATTATAGTTTTCATTCAAGTGATTAGGTAAAAAATTTCTAAATTAAAAATTTGGATATAAATATGTTTACTAAGATTGAATTAATCTAAGTATAGGAAGTGTATCTTTATATCACTTCTCTTATATGATAAGAGGTGTTATCAAAGTTTTGTTATGAACAACATGGGATGATTAATTTTATACACTATGTTTATGATTCATTCAGTTATATACCTTGTTTTGAGAAGAATATATGGATAAAAATGTTTTATCTAGGATAATTTTAATGAATAAAATCTTATTTTTTCTATAAAATTATCTAAACACCTAGAATGATATATGATATAGGAAAAAATTATTTATTTTTATGATATTCCAACTAAAAGTAAATAAGTGTTATTTCTTAAAACAAAAAGTAATTTGTGTTGTGTCTTAGAAATATATTCCAAAGATAATATATTTTTCAAGAGGCTAGTGGGATTATGGTTGAACATAGAGAAGTTTAAATATAACAAATAAAAGACTGTGGAAGTTTATGATTATATTGACTATTTACTTAATTTTATGAAGAAGTTTAAGATATGTGTTGTTAACGAAAAACATTAATAGTTTCATTTAGTTAAAATAACAAGTGAACATAATTATTCTATAAAGGTTTATACTATATAATACACAAAATTTATCACTTGGTATAATTGAAGAGTTTAGGGTATACAGGTAAAGAGAAATGTAAAGAGTTACATTAGCTACCTTAATGATGTGAATATCACTTTATCTTAAAAGAGATTAGGATGTGCTAGTAATGTGATACTGTAAATAGTTACATAATTTACAAAATATATCAAGGAAAAATATTGATGGAAAAGGACGTATAGTTGATAATGATATAATTAGAAATATTTCTATGTATAAACTAAAAGATAACATTATATAAGTTCTTATGAATTTAAGCAGTTTGAATATGATTTAAAAGAGTTAAACATGAGAAAAATTATTCTTAAGTCCCACCATTACTCAAACTATCTTTCTTTGTAAATGTTACTCACTAAGAGGTTAGTGGGAGAATTTTATCATATGGTCACATAAAGATGTGACATGAATTACTTATAGATGTAATGTTCAAAAATCATTACTAAAAAAACAAAAGATTCATATAAAATATTTCGATATTAAATACTTAATAAATTGGGTGTAAATTTTTTAAACATATCATGTATTTATAATAAAGGAAAATATCCCTTTATCAATCATTCATGTGTGCTATAATTTAATTTACATGATTGGTATAAGGATAAATATCCCCTCAATTTACAAACTTTGAGTTATCCCAAACCAATGATCATCATGGAGTATAATAGGTCGTGATGATATGTAATGGTTAGCTTAAACATATTCTTGTATCCATTAAAAAGGGTTGTATATGAGATATGAAGAAACAATTCTTTAGTTAATAAGTAGAGACTTATTACATGGTCTGATCTGTTAAAGTATATCTCATGGAATTTCAAAAGGTAATATATATACTTATTGGTGTATGCTTATTATAAATACCTATTTGAGGATTTTAGCGACATACATAGAATGAGAACCTTCATACATTGATACCCTACTTATAGAAGTTTACATATGAACTTAGCTAATACAGGGGATGTTGGGTATGTTACTAATCATGTCATTGGTTAGAGTGAAACCAAGATGGGATTTGTCCACTTATATGATAATAAAATACATATGGACTTTGGTTGAATTATACTAAGTAAAGGAATTTTAATGCTTAGTTTTTTTCACATATTAGGTGTTAAATTACATGGATAAGTGACAAGTGATGTACTAATTATATAAATTAATGACATGTGATGTATTCATTAACTTGGTTAGTAATTTTTGGAGAATTAATAAATGATGAGAGGTTAATAATATTATTTCAAGTTCCATGTCTAGTGATCACTTGACGTCACATAAAAAAGGATTATATAGGTATACATATATTTTATACGATACATATTGTGGAGGAAATTTTCATATATAGATATGAGTATGTTTGATGGAGATCACACCAGAACCCTTAGTAGCTTGAGTAGCACTGATGATTTTCTAGAGGACACCATTTTCTTACCTCTATGAAATTTGTATTTCATAGTGGATATCCATCCTTCTAAGGGTTTCATGGTCATATTGTTTGGCCGTTGGATATGGATATGATCTTGGAATTTGTTTTGTTCAAAATGAAGATATTTTGATGAAAAAATATATCCAAAAGTGTTTGGATATATTTACAAAGAGTTGTGAAGTTTTTCATAAAGTCCTTATGAGATTTTAGTTAAAATGGAAGATTATTGGATGTGAACTATAATTTTAATGACTGAGATACATGTAAAAATGAATATGATTCATGATATATATATAATATGATATCATATATAATTCACATTTTCTAATGCATATTATGAAAGTATTTTTCATGCATGCAATGCATCAATATTATATATATATATATATATATATATATTTGATATATATATTTTTAATTTTTCTTTCTAAATGGTTTATTCATCAGTTACAATCAATTATGATTGTTTTAAATTAATTTCATTAAATTCATTGAAAATTATCAATGAATTACACACAAAATATAGAAACACATATGATGTGTTATGAATAAAAGGATCATTGGGATTCAACTTTATAAGTAGTTGAGATCCTATCCTATTGTGTGTGTGTAATGTGATTTTTATGAGCCTCTATTGAATATGTATTCTTCCCAAACAAATTTTTTATCACTTAAGAAGTCTCTAAAACCCCTTCAGTTGGTTGGGTGTCCTCACGAAGCATTTGAATATCCATTGGCTAGCATACTCCCTCAGAGGCAAGGTGATTTTTTTACCACTCCTCGTGATATTTATAAAACAATCTTTATTGAAGGAATATAAAAAATAATACTATTTTTGAATTACAAGTACTATTTTTTATAGTATTATTTATAAATCTCTTATGTTTTGGGCTATCTTACACTGCGCATGATCATATAAAACCAACTAGACATAATTTTTTATTTTTTATTTTTGAAATTATCTAAGCCCAAATATACTCTCACTGAACTCTTAAACACTATATTCTCTTTATTATATCATGCTAATATATAAAAAATCATATGTGTTAGGAAATAACATGTAATTACCTGACCCGAATTCACTCACCAATACCTTGGTCTAAGGTCGCTACAAGTTCACATGCATACCTCCCCATACAATAGAGTTTAATTACTAGTAGAAAAGGTCTAATTTATTTAATGGGGATACTATTCCCATGAATCAGTGTAAAAAACATAGAAAAAATAACCAAAAAATATCCACATAATCATTATATTATGCATAATCAAATATGCACAATGCTATAGAAAGAAAATGTTTTCAAACATCCATACATAAACAGATATCCCACCAATAAGATCATATGTAAAAAAAGAATCAAAATACAAAAAACTCCTTACATCATTCCTTGAGATACTCTACACATAGAGTATCTAAATTCCAATTGGGTTGGTCTAGTTAAATCCACTGCACAACCTGTGGTCGGACTTGTAAAATAGACATATGGTCTATACACACACCAAAGTGCCCATGTAGGGCATGATAAATACATCTCAATAGGATCTAACTAATTTCACATAATATAAACCATCATATACAAGTATTCATAATGAAATTAAACATTTCACATAAGCATGTTGAACTTCTTGTGGTAACCAGACCACCATGACTCCATGCACATCAAGTCATCATGTGATAACTAGGCCACCATGACAACCACTCATACCTGTTTTGATAACATACTAAAATATAGTCATCACCTTGTTATATAATACCCATAACCTAGACCATAAAAAAAATCAAGGTAGGTAATCCACAATGTTCTCAAACACTAACCAAAGAAACAGGGAATGGTCCTATGTCCAAGTCCCAGATCAACCCTTATTGCTCAAGGAAGGTCGTTCATAAATCCCAACCTTTACCTTATCAACCAAGGTAGGGAACTACATCCACATCCTTACCCACTACCTTATCACTCAAGGGAGGGTCCATCATCCACATATCTCACCACATAACAATTGAACTAGACTTCTCACTCAAGACTATCCATTATCCTGATCATTGTATTCTCACTGAAGGCAAGGTCCCCTATAAAACCTTCTCACTCTTAGTGAAGTTAAGTCATCTCAAGCCATATATTATCACTCAATATAGGCCCAGTTTTC
Organism: Viscum album; assembly: GCA_963277665.1. Classification (NCBI taxonomy): domain Eukaryota; kingdom Viridiplantae; phylum Streptophyta; class Magnoliopsida; order Santalales; family Viscaceae; genus Viscum; species Viscum album. The sequence goes on along the minus strand of OY728137.1, from coordinate 514,199,174 downwards.
ATACACAATAGGAACAATATCACTCATGGAAGTCATTACAGTGACATCTCACTCATGGTGGATCCATGCCTATGGATACACTCACCCCCACTCGAATACATTGCTTATCACAAGCACATGAAATACTAGTGTGTAATACAAACCATTACACAAGATCACTTACTAATTGGTACCATATCAAGTATGTAACCACTTTATGACCTCATATCCCATTGTCACCTCTTACCTTGACTTCAAGTTCTAATCTAACCTTCTCAAAATCCCTCATCACCCCTGGTCCCACTATACGTGGACCATCCCAAGATATCCTGATCTAAGCCCCTTAGAAACCCAATAATAAGTCCCAAAAAGTTCCCATTACCCACACCTGGGTCCCATATCACATCTACCTGGAGAGATCTCTCAACCCATCACCTAGATGAAACCCCTCTCTATAACACCTCTTATCATCCCAATGAAATCATCCAGCTCAGAGTTCTCTCTAATCCCTAATCCAACCTCTTGATGGTGTCACTCACCAGGCATGAAACATACAAACATATCACCCATCTTGGAAGGAATAATCCTCTCATACCCACCTAATGACCCTAGGAATCCATCCTTGGCTAGATACACTACATTTGAAACCCTGAGACATATCCATAGTGTCTTGTTATCTCAATCAACACCCTCCCCCTTTGGTGAAATAGTATCAGGGTAGTCTAAACTACTCGAAGTGATAAAGAGAACATAACCTAATCCTTGGAGGCTAAAAACCATCCTATCTCCCTATCTAGGGTGATCTAAATCCCTATATGTCTACCAGTTCCCATGAAATTTGAATTCAGGCAAAAAACTATGCATAAATATGCATATAATCTTGTATTAAATGGACCACCTACCTCCATATAGGAGTTAATATCCCACCAAGCTCCACAACACCTTATACAAGCCTATGTCATCCTTATCCAAGCCCATACCACCACCCATGATACTAGATCAAACCAAAAAATATAACTAATTAATTATAAACATTCATAATTAATTATTTAATTTAAAAGAAAGAGAAATATTAGAATAAAAACTCATTGAGTATCACCGTCACATCAAAACCACATTGAAACTAGCATGTTCATCCTTAAAGGGAATTATTTAGCCACCACACATGAAATAAATATAAAAATCACCCAATTCCACCATTATCAAGTGGAACTAACACCGAAACCCTTATCAAATTGTACCAAAATGAAAGGGCTATGAATGAGGAAAAAATAAAGGAATAATGACAGATCTTACCTTATATCACCATATAAATGCATGTGAAACTACCCCATTCCATGGGGATTGAAGGGAGGAAGAGAGGGAGGAGGGTTGGCCAAATCGACCCTCTCTTGATTCCTATCCTAATCTAAATCATGAAGGGGTATGAACCAAAATGATAGGTCTTCAATTGATTGAAAAAGATACCCAAGAATTGGAAAATGTGTTACCTTCACCTAAAATTTTCATGATGTGGCTTGGGTGTTGAAAACTTGACACACCCTATGTAGAGGGGTCAAACCTCATCCAAAATCAATCACAACATGTCCTAAGGGCCATGGTGTTACAATATTTGAAAAATTTATTTATAGACTATAGGGTATCATTAATTTTATATAGGGATACACAAATTTGATAATATATAAAACTTAGACAACCAAAAAAAATGTATTATTTAGAAATTCTAAGTGTCAAACCCACAAGGACAGACTGTATGTTCTAAATTAACTAAGGAAACCGAAATTAATTTTTTTTTTGTAAAAGGATAAATAATTCAATAAATATTGGGGTTGATATCAAGAGAGGAGACATGCTAGGTTCAACAATTTTTGGGTTTTGTACTAGGGATTCATTGGTTATGGGTTTATTAAAGTTGGTGTCAAAATTGGGTCAGAATGGATCCTTGGTCTGGGTATCCTGTGCCAATCCTCTGATTTCACCATTGGAATGGTCTCCTAAATAGTGAAACCATAAAACTAGGTGACCCAAAGCCATATTTAAACATAAATAACCTAGATTTCATAATGTTCATACAAAAGAATAATCAAATTAATTGATGAAATGAAAAAATACTCCATAAATCACAAGAAATGGTCATCCAATTGTAATCAAAAGAAGATTTGAATTGATAAATGGTGTTCCAAAAATCCAAAACAAGATAGGAAAACAGAAATAATCTCTATGCAACACCTCTGTTACAATAATTTCACCAAACACAAATAAATCTACTCACTCATTCTAGGTATGATGAGAATGAGTAGCATGGATACCTAAGGAAGAATGGTAATGAAGAATGATGGTGAGGTAGGGATCCATATCATCACTCCGTGCATGTGTCTATCTTCCATAGGCTTCCCTCGGTTTTAGAAGTTCTCTACTGTATGGATAAGGGAGTATTTTTATAACCCCTTACAAAAAACCCACAATTGCATATTTTTTTATTTTCTATTTTCAGTTACTTACATGATGTGTAAATCTTACATGTCGTGTAATCTTTTAATTTTCACTGCATGATAAGGAATCTTGAATTTTGGTGTAAGTTTTCCTCGATGAATTCCTATCATGTAAATGAAACACCCAACATGTGAATGTTCTTATCAAGTGTTCCAACCCCACAAAATCCTCAAAACGTTTATGTCACTCATGGAACAAAGTTTCTTTTAGCATCTATTTTTATCCCTTTTCACTCCTTTTCCAAATATAGATTGTATCCTACCATAAAACATAAATAAATTTAAACTATTCACAAATTGGAAAGAATAATCAACTTAATATAGAAATAAATACATTAATATACTATAAAATGAATTCCTGAAATACAGATATCACTTCTCAGAACCCTTCATAAGAATTTAGTTGCGACATGAAACCTCCCTTCACGAAATGACTTATTGAGTAAGACTATTTAATTAAAAAAACTCTAAAAACCCCACGAAGCTATAAATTACTCATTTACAACATGATGCCTCCTCAGTGTAAACTATATTGACATGATCGGTGGGTTGTGGCATGATCTAATATAATAGAAACATTTTATTAAGGCCTATAGGCCTTTTTTTGAAACTCACCCAAGCACCAAAACCACTAAATGGATATACTTCATCATCCAAAAACATATCCTTGAGATTTTCCAATGCTCAGATTAGTGGTCTAAACCTTAATTCATAGAACTACCATTACTCAAAGATCAAAATTCAAGCTCTCTCAAAAAATTAACGACCCTAAAATTCATGGTTCATTACAAACTCTCAAAAATAATGATTCTCATATCTAATAAGATATGGTAGTCCATAGACCATAATCCCATACCTTCCATTGTTAAAAATTCATTAAGAATTCACCGTGATCTATCTCCAAATGCTAAACATGATTTTACTGCACAACTTTAAACACCTAAGTTCATTATTCGCTAAATTACATGACACCCTCTTGTGGATAATTTTAACATTGAGATGACCCTCAACAAAACCCTATCATCCTGATTCACTATATATTTATTGATCAATTCATCTTGAATATTATGGTTCTCTCCACTATAAGGGTTCACTCAAAATGAGTCTGATTCTGGACTATGTTTCTCTCCGCCATAAGAATCGCCTACTAAAAACACACTCACAATGGTCCATGTAACACCTTGATATTTTAGTATCAATTTCCATTTAAATAAATATTATTTTGAAAACATTTTTTCTCATACACTACACTAAACTAAAAAAACTAGATACATTTTATTGAGATAAATATTGAAATTAATGGCAAACATCAACACATTATGTGAATGTAATAATGAAACAAAAACTTAATATTTAATTAAGACATTTTATTATAAATATATATATTTTTATATATCAAATATTATCATATGATGTATTTATGAAATTTAAAATAATATTTTAATATAAATGAATTAGTAAAATTATTATTATTAAGTATATAATTAATTAATGGTATTTGGTGAAGATTATTTAATATAAAAGTATTATTCTTTATAAAACCATTTTCTAATAAAACGTTATTTATTTTTAATTTAACTTGAATAAAAAATTATTTTAAGGAAATTTATTGAAAATATTTACATGAAAATAAATCAATATCCATAAAATAGTTATTACTAGACAAGTAATAAGAATAAATTCATTTTATTATTAAATATGTATTTTATAAAAAATACCTTTTATATTCTATACATTCTTATTTTAAGAAAATTAATATATTATGGTCAAATTTTGATAAATTATATTTCTAATATAATAACCCTAATTTAATTTTTAATTGATATGAAATAAGGGAAAGAATTTTTAGTACTATAAAAATATATTTCCCCATAAAAATAGTTTTTTTTATTATATTCTATGTTTCCTTTTAAAAGTTAAACTCTTAAATTTTAGAATTTGAATTTGAAAAAAATAATTTAATTTATGTATTCATAATATAAATATTATCTTAGTGGGTTTTTTTTCATTTTTCTACAAATATTGTTTTTTGGTGAATATTACAAAATACCATTTTTATAAATATCATAACATTCATGAAATATTCATGATAGAAATTTGACATAAAATTTAATGAAACCTTTTTATTAATAAGATATGTATTTAATAAGTAAGATTAACCATTTTAATATATATATATATATATATATTAATTTATAAACCCATTTTTGATATTTTTGAGCATAAATTATATTTATTTTGTAAAACAGTTATATACTTTATACAATTATTATTTTAAAATTATTTTTACCACTTTTTGAAATTAAATATTAAAAAAGGATTTAATATTTGAAATTAGAATTTTGAAAATATTTAATAATGGAAATTCTATTTTTACTCATAAAAATAATTTATCACGATTAAAAAATATGTTACTGTGGTAAAAGTAAATTATGGTAAAAAGTTAAGTTAAGGATAAAAGACCAAATATTTCTAAAAAATTATCCCTTATTTGTGTGTATGAGAGTTGGATCAACCAATAATACTCCAATATCCATTATTTTACACTATTTGAGCCACTTTAAATTGAAATTAAAATTCCATTAATATAAAGTTATGAATATTTATCGAAGTGTTACCCTTTCAGTTATAACATGATCTCTTCACCACCCCACTTATCTTCACAACTTAAGCCTACTTTTTTGGCCAAAATCTAAATAAATAACTCCTAAAAACTCCTAGATAAGTTTTATAGGTCCTTATATCATCAAGCTTCCACCCTTCAAAGGCATAATATAATTTTCAAAGTAGTTGTTCCAAGGAGAAAGATTAAAATTTCTAACCACTCCTTTTTCATTTATATTCCTTTATTTCTTATTATACCTCCTCAAAATATATTATAACCAATATAAAATAATTAAATAAGTATAATATGCACACTTAAATGTTGTTATTTTGATAGAATAACCATTTTATTCTTTACTTCCAACCATTTGAAAAATGATAACGCCGCTCCTGCATATGTGCAGACTACTACCTCCACGAAGAACATATTTATTTTTTATTCACCACCTCACATGTATGGTTAAAAGAATGTATTTAAGGAATAAATATTATATATATGAAATAATTTTGATTCTATAAAGATAAATAATCATCTACCTTCATTCCCTCACATTCATTTAAAAATGAAAATGTCAATCATGCGTACGTGGAGACTACCTTCTCTATGGATGACATGTTTTGTTTTCATCACCACCTAAAATTGATTGTTTTAAAAATTTATTTAATGAATATATATGATATTAATTATTAATAAATTTAATTAATATATTTCTAAAACTATTACACAAAAATCAATTATCATTACAAAGTAATTCATTGATATCAGCAAATTACCCAAAACATGATTTCCACCAATTTCATTTTCATGAATTGTAACTAAAAATATCATAGAATGATATTATAATTTTATATGTAATTAATTAAAATTTTTATTCTATTAATTTTAGTAATCATTTAATTATGATAATTTTACCAAATATAGAGGATTAATATTGCTATTATGAAACCTGTACAAAACAAACAATATTATTAACATCCGATGATGAAAATAAACTATAACTAACTAATATATATGTAGATAATGATTAAAAATGAATTATATAAAATTTATTATATATATTAATAAGGTTATAAAATAATTTAATAATATTTTTATGTTTATTATACATTAGTTTAAATAACTTTCATGGAAGTAGAGAGTTAAGGTTAGGGTTTTTCTCAACTCGGGTTTCCTTATATAAGACATATTCCATATTTACCACTTATTTTTTATATGGTGTTTATAATTCCTATTTATTTATTTATATAAAACTTCTCATTAAAATCATGGGATATCAAGATCTATATAAGGTTTTCTCATTAAAAATATTTTGATTCAAAGGATACTAAATCCATAAGGGGTTTTGTTAACACAACTCTATTTCGTTGAGTTAAAATATTTATTCTTGAAATTTATTCTTTGATGTTTGATGTATTCCACCCTATGGTTTTATTATATATAAATTTCTAATTCTCACCGAGGAAAATTATTATTTTTATTCAAATATTCTTCCTTAATTAATTTCATTAACATAAAAGTATAACTTTGGTAAGAATAATTCTCAACCATTTTAATGAATATTTTCCCACCATATCTACATTATTTATTTCCAAATATATTTTAATTTATTATTTAGAAATAAAAATATGTATTATCTTTTGTGATCTTTATATTTTTATTTACCTATTTTTGAAAATAAGCTTTATTACTATTTTTATGATGTGGGATTCAACAAAGGTATTTTAAAATATTAAATATTTTCCCTTCCGTGATCATATGTTTTAGATTTCACTATATATTTTCTCTAGAGAAAATATATATATTTTTAAAGGCTCTATTATTGATATTTATTTTCAAATAATTTTTTAATGTTTCTTTCATGTCAACTTCTCAGAAACAACTTTTGAAAATGACCCATAACTTGTATTTTTTTTCAATGTTAATGATATTTTATGAAAAATATTTCTATGATTTCACATCCATTTTCCACCTTACATCTAAAATATATATCCCATTTAGAGTAATGTTCCATGAATCACCCTATAATTCATCTTGTGAAATTCTCTTTTGGGGTGATTGATTTTTTTATTAATAAATCTTATCCTTGAAGTCATTTTATGGGATACCATTTGAAAATGATATCAAACCCATTTTCATTCCATGATTTTTCATGATATCATTTATGATTGATTTCATATGGAACTCATAAGTGTGGATGTTAATGGGTGGAGTCTTATATCACCCTCCAATGTATTATTTGAATTATTATATCTCATTATATCAAAAAGGTACAAAGGTAGTATCCCAAGCCCAAGATGATACATAGGTAATTATCCTTAGCCTAAAAGGTATGTGTGTTGTTATCCCAAGAACAAAAGGGTAAATATTTTTTTTATAATCCCATCTAAATGTTTGTTATCCCAATCTCATAAGGGTACACTAGTTATTCAACCAATCCCAAGAGGGTATATGGGTTGTTATCACAAGACCAAAAGGGTATAAAAGCTATTATCCCAATCCCAATATGGTATATAAGTTGTTAACAAAATACCAAGAGGGTACATGGTTTGTTATCACAATACCATGATGTTATTGGAGTTCGGTAGTAATGATTTCTTCAAAAAATTTATGATTTATTATGATAATTCTTATGCCACATTTCTATATTTATTCCATATACCAATGTTATGCTATATAGATCAAAATTATTGTCTCATGATTCTACTCTCATATTACATGGTTTAATCATTTGAGATTAATTTTCCTTCTATTATACTTTATAGAAAACTCTTATTATTCTATGTTCTTTTTGATCAGATATTTATCTTATGCTAATGTTTTCTCATGCTTATGATCTAACCCTTGATTAAATATTGATATTTTTTTTTAAATTTACCAAGAATTTGTGCTCAACCCTTTTTTATGTTTTCCAATACCTAGGTTATGGGGATGAGTATAACATATGATTTTTCTATAAGGAGATCTAGTCTGGTCCAATTATGGAGAAATGTTTAAATTTTTTTAGATAATATTTTTTCGGTTGAAAATATCCAAATAAAATAAACCTTTAGGCTATGGAGTTTTGTGATAATTATTGATATGTAATATTATAAAAACATATTAAATTTTGGATTGATCTATTTCACTTGGTTTCAAATATAATTATAAACAATATGGTCTTAGCGCTGGAACTATGAGTGTGGGTAGCAGGGCTTTCATTCCAATGACACACTTGTTATATTACCCACCTACTTTAATTTGATTATACATAAAAACACTAGTAATTCCTATTATGGATACCTTATACTAAAAATTATTAGCTTCTCATGTTAATGCACTACTACACAACTTTGTATGATCATGATTCTTAACTATTGAAGGCATTCTAGGATCAACCAAATTCCCACAATAAATCCAAAACCAAAATCTTGGTGTGATTACCTGGTTGGATCACCAACCACTTTATACAATCATCACACTACCTTCATATGCATAGGTGCACCCCTGATCCGATTCACTTTCATTTTTCCTCAAATCCACCCCAATTTTGATGCCAATGCAGTAAATCCAACCGACACTACATCCAAATTCTGAATTTGGTATTCCTTAAGGAACTAAATATCAGTGGATCTTACCATACACTAGAATCATGATTCCATATTGATCATCCATTGATTGATATAACTTATAAATAATCGGCCTGGGCTGACCAAAAATGTCACCAGACATGGACCCACCACTGGGACCAAAGAGTATTATCAATCCCCTCTTGGATGAAAACTAGTGCATGGGTCTCAAGAATGAAAAATTAAGAAGAGTTTCACCCTCATATAACAAAATAAACAAGTATAAGAAACTACTTAGAATACAGAATAACCTATCCATAGGTTTTATGTCCATATGTACCAAATAAGAAAATATAGAAATATGTCAACAAAAAATATTGAATTATAAAATAAAAATCCATTAAAAATATACAACTGAAATAAAACATATAGGAAACAAAAAATATTTCGGGAAAGAATAGATGATATAATATCCAAAAATAAAAATTTAATTAGAATAGATCCAACATCACAACTAGTATACCATGATCACCCATCATATCACAATAATACATCAACGAACCAACATATACCTCAAGGAATTAAAATAGATTTTGGAACCTAAAAGAGATAAATAAGAGATAAAATAAACCAAAATGTGAATGAAAAGTGTGAACTAAACATGCCCGTTAGGATATTACCAAGGATTCTAAGTAATTAACTTCATAATATAATTCCTAAAATCTAGTTTTAATATAATGTACAAAATAGTTTTTTCACAAGTTTTTTAAAAGAAATCTTATGAAATTACACAGTTAAATTTATAAAACAACCCTTTAAAATAAAACAAAGGTGAATTAAAACATTAGTTAACCATTTTCAAAACATGGAAGTGGGATATTTACAATCATTGAAAACAAAACCAAGTTCACCATTTATACCCTTTTCTAAAAAATTTATTGAAAATACCATTTTTATTAATATCCATACTTAAAACCATTTTCCTTAAACCAATTTAAGGAATAACCAAACCATTCATTTTAAACTAAAATTTCCAATCCCTTTTATAAATCATCTTGAATGTAAACTAAAAACTCAGTCATAGTGAAATAAAATCACAACCATGCACCAACGTATCAATAACACATAATAATGATAAACCTAACCATGTATTTGTTCCACATAATAGAGAACTAGGGGATACAAACATTTTGTAGGATGTTATCCACTAAAACATACTAGGAAGGACCTATGAATTATGGGAAACCCACTAGGACTCAAGTGACACGATCTTAACTAGATACACAAACCCTAGGCTGACCTATAAAAACTTATATATCTTGGTAGTCTCATTGAACTAGCCAAACCATATAACCCCTCTTAGAGCCTAAAACTACCATGGGAACAACCTTACAGGTGTACTCATCTACTTGGTTCCTTTTATAGATATACACAAGCTAAATTAGAGTTTTCAATCATCCATGTCATTTAATAATTCCATAGATTCCCATGATATGTAAATTAGAGATGATAAAAAAATAAACAATCACACAGATCAATTATAAACCATTTAAAATAAACCATATCTCATCTCATACCACCTCACATGAAATAAACCCTTTCACACCCGTACATAATAATTACATAAATAAATAACAATTTTAAACATCCCCCAATGGGACATAAGAAACAATAACATATCAGTTACATGGGGGGATAAATTGATGTTCTCACATTTTTAGAAACAATTACCTAAAGGTTTAAATTAGGTTTTCAAAATGAATCTTATGATTCCAAACTATTTCATGAAATTTGAAATATAATTTCAAATAACTCCTTAAAATCCAATTTTTCAAATCAAACTTCAAAATTCATTTGGAAACCCAGTTATTTTCTAAGAATACCTTTTTAAAATAATGATCCCCTTTATTTAAAAATCAATAGTTCCAAGAACCCTTTCCCAAAACCACAATTTAATTTTTAATATACATATAGGGCTTTTATAAGTCACTTTTCATACACAACACTTAATTTTTAAATCAAAATTAAAATCCACATAAAACCTCTCTTTATGCCAAGTGCTAAAGCCATTTGAAAATCAGTAACATGCCCACTATGGAAATATCATGTGGTTTTAATTCATTTTAAAAATATGGATAACATCTATGAAATTTATGACATGCACTTTAAGTTAGTTACTTATAAACACCTACCTCATCAAGAGTAGAATCAACCAGAACATGTAACCTTCAGTGATAAACACACAACCAAGGAAGAAGACATACCCTATAACTCCTAAACAACCAAACCTCTATGATTAGGTCTATCCCAACATTAATTTAGAGCCCAAAGGATACTAGGGTTTGTGGGAGAAACTAAATCCAAGAGTAAAAGAGAATAAAATAAGGAGGTAGGGGGAGTTGTAGACCCACTTGAAATTAAAGGGAATGAGGAAAGAAATCATGAAAAAGTGAGGAGATGAGATCCCTTAGAATGCCCCAAATTTGGATGAATATAAGAGAGTGAGAGGAGAGGCCAAAGAACATTTAATTCAAAAATTGAATAATTTTAATTTCATATTTTTATGAATCTGGGTAGATCATATGGTTGGAATGCCCAGTTCTGAATACTATGCACCAACCGCACATGATACATTGAATATATAAGACACACTAACACTGTTTCTCCCCAAAATTTCTTCTAACTATGATCCACCCATGTGAGTCACCCATATACAACACATGAGCTATTTGGTTAGCTTGGTGACCCCTCACTATTTTAGAAATCATGTTCCAACCATGAAAATTACCTCTGCTAAAAATAGAAAGTCACTCACACGATTTTCAGATGGTTTATACTAACTGTGTGTGAGCTGTGTGACATCACCTTATTCATAAAAGGGATCACATGATTTATATTTGGTTTCTCATGGTTTGGAAACAATTGTACACTACCCCTATATAAAAATTATTAAAAAATAAAGTAAACTAGAAAATACCATGTGTAATATACATTTCATGATTTTTTTAACCGTGCATGAAAAATGTGTACTAAGGAAGAGTTTCTAGATTTTAAAATTTCAAATCATAAATTATCAAAAAAAGAAATTAGATAAAAATAAAATAAAATAAAATAAAATAAAATAAAATAAAATAAAATAATAAACAATAGTGACATGAGACTTTTGAAATTATCCCCACCATTCCACTTTTTATCCACAAAAAATACTCGGTTAAAGTAAAAGCATTTCTAAAGGCGAAAACCTGAACACCCACTTCTGAGAGGTGGGAGGGTTAGGGAAAACTCAAGAAGACCATAATACCAAGAAAACATTGAAAAATATCCAACTTTATGATCTCCATCAAAATCCACAATCAACATTGAGAAACCTCATATGTGAATCCATTCTATAACCATTTAATTAGAATCTCTAAGAAGAAAAATATAGAACATAAATATCCCCACCATTTAGAATTAATTTAAAATAGTGAAGTGATTAAAACCTATCATACAACAAGACTGTAAATGAGAAAAGTAATATTCCATAAATTGATAATGAAAACAACTGGATTCCACCATCTATATACATCCATAGAGGCACGATTGACTCTAAGAAGGAAGCACCATGAAAAGAGAACATCCAACCATTCAAACACATCCCCTATCACCAAAAGGGAAAGGATACCTTGATTGAAGACATTCACTAGTAAGTAAATGACATGGTATTAAGTCTTGGGTCATAAAACCGAGTGGAAGGGGTGAACCTTGACCTTATACACGAGTTAACCTCTCATGGTGAACCCAACCATATCTGAACCAACACTATCCAGAACTCATTCCACGTCCTTCCCAGTTTCTCAAAACACACACCCAAGGCCTCCCCCTTACCAAACCATAAAAAACACGTGAATAACTTCAACCACCAACTATATAATCTGACTATCCATATAAGGTACACCGGAAAGATGAATGAACACCCCATAACAACCATTGGTAAAGAAAGAGATACCAAAAGGGATACATCAATCAAAAACCATATCAAAAACATAATGATATAGACCTATTGAAAAACATTATCAATATCAGTCACCCTACCCAACTAAAACTACACCCAAAATTCAAAATAGATCAATTTTTACCCTTTAAAACAACCCACCAAGTCTCACCCATCTTGTCTCCCCAACTTGACCTACACGACCCACAAATAAACCTATAGAAAACAATAACTTTTATGGGTCCAAGTCACACTACCAAGTTGAATAATTTAACACCCCAATTATACTGAAGAACTTTTTGGGAGCTGTCAAATGACATGACACATGAAACTAATCATGCCATCTATCCTAAACTAAATCATATCGTTCCATTAAAAACTAAGGGATATATCCAAACATATAATTCACCAAAAGGAATATTTTTTTAGCAAAACATCATTATTAAACCATAACTCCTTAACAAGGATTCCAAAATATCATTTCCAAAGAAAAAATATATTAAAAAATGGGATAATCCTTTAATAATTCTACCTTATTTTTATAACCAAGAATAATCCATTTTACCAAAACATCAAAAATTAAATTTTATTGTTTCATAAATTAAAGACATAAAAAACCACTATATTTAATTAAAATAAACAACCCAACAAAACCTTAAAGTTTTTATTTATCTAAAAAGACCTTTAACAATTCTAAAATCTTAAAATACTTTCAAATGTCCCTTTTTAAAATCGACCTCTCTTGGAAACACGGTCCAAGAGAGCCCAAAACACATTACAAATAGTTTACCATCTGGGTTTAAAACCAAAATGATATATAAATTTATTAATGATATAAACCAATCCTAAAAATATTATATAAAAACTAGATCTATTTTATAATAAATTCCTACAATCTAATTTCAAAGCGAAGCAATTTTCATGAATTTCACTTTTCACATACAAAACCAGTTCCAAAACATGCTCATAAGAACAAAATTCTAAAATTCCAAGAAAAATTCAATCCACATCATCAAAATATCTCCTGGACTCCCAAAATTTATTCACCATTGTTGGGAATCCCACAAGAGTAGTTTAAACAATAATAAAAATAGGGAACAAATACATGTCTAGCTTGGCCACAAGTTTTAACGGTCCATGAGTTAGTTATGCAAAAATTATTGAAATATTTCAAAGATTGGTCATTTGGAAATGTCTTGGTTTATTATTATGTATAATAAAACATCATTATACTAATACATTTCCCATATTTCAGCCACAAATATGGTTAAACCCATAAGGAAATTCATACTATGATAATGAGGATCATTACACAATCATGGATAATAAAGAAAATACCAAATTCAAAATTAAAATAAAGAATATCCAAGGAAACCAAAGTGGTTTAATGAGGGGTGGTGATCAAGAGAACACTCATGACCAAACTACCGAGTCCCAAAAAAAATCCCAACTCAATTATACCATGACACACCCAAATTAAAAGAGAGTGATTGTAGAACCTAGTCCTATATCTAGAACCAAGTCTTTGATACCATTTGTAATGAATCAACTTGGGATAACCCAAAATGTCACTTGATATGACCCTCCAATGGGACCAAAGGGTGTCCCCAATCACCATGGGATGGAAACTAGTTCCAAGGACTCAAGAATGAACACTTGGGAACAATTTCAACCTCATATAATTAAATAAACAAGTATAAGAAACTACCTTGAATCTGACATAACCTATCCTTTAGTTGGAAATCAATGCATATTAAATAAGAATAAAAAAATAGATCAAAATCCAAAAATTGAAAAATGAAATAGTCATACACCCAAAATATAAAATCAATAGAAAACATAGCTGAAATAGAAATAGATAGGGTCAAAACGACCTATACAACATCCTAAAATAAAAATAGAACAAAAAAAAATCCAAAATCACCACTAGTGACCCATAATCACTCAAAATATCCTTATGATACATCAATGGACCAAAACTAACCTCAAGGAATAGAAAAAAAACTGAGCAATTGAAAAAGAACCATAAGAGTTTTATATACCCAAAGGTGCATACAAAGTGTGAGCTAAACATACCTATTAGGATCTAATCTATGATTCTATGTAATTAGCTACTTAATAAAATTCATAAATGATAGTTTGAACATAATGTAAAAAAATTATTTTCACATATGAGCCTAAAAGAAATTCAATAACATCCACACTCATATTTATAAAATGACAACCCTTTTAAATAAAATAGGGTTGGATGGACAATTTAGTTTACCCATTTCAAATTATGAAGGGAGATGTTTATAATTATTGAAAAAAAACTAGTTCACCATTTATACCCCTTTATAAAGTATTCCTTAAAAATGCCATTTTAATAAATATCCATATTTGAAACCATTTTCTTATAATATGTTTAAGAAGAAACTAAAACTTTACATTTAAACCACACTTTCAAAACCCTTTTAGAAATTAGTTTGAAAGTAAACCAAAAACACAAATATGGTAAAATACAATCACAATCAGGGACCAATGTATCATAAAAACATAAAAAATATAAACCCAATTATGTATTATTACTAAAAATACAATAACCAGGGGATACAAATTCATTATAAGATAGGATACCCTAAAATGTCATAAGAAGGACTTAAGTGTCACTAGTAAATACCTAAGACTCATGTAACATGATACAAAATATCAAATCAAACCTTATTCCTACCTATAAAAACCCATCCATCTAGGAAGTCCCAAGAAACCTTTCATGACCTATAACCCTCCCTGGATCCTGAAGATACCATGGAAATAACCTTTTGAGTGCACTCAGCTACCATGTTCATACTCTAACTAACCATAAGATAAACTATATTTTTTTCACTGATCCATGTCATTTTATAATTCCTAGGATTCCCATGACATGTTAAATGGAGGTAATAAAACAAATAAAAAATCACATGGATCAATTATAAATCATTTAAAAATAAACGTCATGTCACCTCCTATGCCCTCACATGAAACAAGCCATTTCACATCCATGCATATGGATCACATAATGAAATAAAAAATTTATACATCCCCAAAGGGATCTAAAGCCCCAACAACATATTAATTCCATGGGAGGTCAATTGAGTGTATCATATGTTTTAGAAAATGAATTATTTAAAGGTACCAACCAAGTGTTTGAGATGAATCTTGGTAATATAATCTCATTTCAAATCATTTATTAAAATAAAATTTTACAAATCACACATGAAAATTCATCTGGAAACCCAACCATTTTCCATAAATCCCTTTTTAAAATAATGAACCAATTTCTTTGAAAATCAACTGGTTCTAAGAACACTTTTCTAAAACCACAATTCAATTTTTAAAATTCGTATAGGTATTTTAAAAGGAACATGGCATGAAGAACACTTAATTTTGAAATCATAATTAAAATCCACAAAAAATCCCTATTTATCCCAAGTGTAAAAACATTTGAAAATAAATAACATTATCAATATGGGTATATAATGTTATTTTAATTCATAAGAAAGATATTAAAAACTTGAAATCAATTTATGACATGAATTATAAGGGAATTCAATAGAAATACCTACCACATAAAGCAGAGAATCAATCAAAACATGATGCCTTTAGTGGATAACACACAACTGAGTAATAAGACACTCCTTAAAAAGTTTACACAACCAACTCCCAATGATTATGTTTGAAAAAAATATTAATTTTAAGCTTTAAGTATACTAGGGTTCATGGGAGAAACTAAATCCAAGAGGAAAGAAGAAAAGGATGTAAAATAAAAATTGGAGAATACCTTAGGTTTCTGCTTAAAATTGAAGGAAAGGAGGCTAGAAATTTAATAGGGAGGATAATATCTCCCTTAGTGTGACCACCTTTAATTAGATAATATATAGGGAGAGGAGGGTGTAATTAACTTTTAATTCTAAAATGGGAAAATTATAATTTCCTATTTTTGAGAACCTAGGCATATTTCATGGTTTGGAAATCTATTAACCAACCATGTGGGAGTCACTAGAAAAATAAACACACTCACAATGTTTCTTCGAATGGTTCCCCCTAACCATGCACCACATGTGCATGTAATCCCTAGACACCAAATGAGCTGAATAGTTAACCTAGGGACCCAGTATAGTTTTTAAAACTATGAACCAACCATGAAAAACACCTATGAAAAAAATTATAGGCTACTTGAATGCTTTTTTCTTGGTTTCTAATATCCATGTATAAGTTGTGTTCCCAAAAAAATACACAAAAAAGGGGTCACATAGATTTTATTGGGCTTCTCATGATTTTGGATCCAACTATGAACTATCCATAAAAATAAACTATACACAGAAAAAAGGAACTGAAAAGTCCCAGTGTAAAGGTCATTTCATGGTTTCCTCTTAAACACACATGATAACCATGAAAAGACGAAAATTTTATATATTTTTGAATTACAAAAGAAAAAATTCTCAAAAAATTAATTTTCTTCAAAATAATATTACATAATATAAAATAAAAAAAGTGACATGAGGGTATCACAATTACTAAACGCATGACCCGTCCAAAATGAGGGTCATACCACCAGTAACAGAGATGATGATCCCCACCATAAGAGTACTGATATCATTTCCCTATGAAACCAAAGTACTAATCTTCATATACCATTCTCTGATCATTATTGAATATAATATCTAGACTTGGTTGTCTAACTCTTACCTAAGAGAAAACACAAAAAATTAATCGACACCCACCCCCAACCTAGTAAGAAGGGCATCCTAGATGTTAAAAAATACACACATAATATGGATCACGTCCTCCAATGCCCAATGGTGTGCTCTCCACAATATTTATTCCCTTAAAACAATCCTCAAAATTTGATGCAAACTGATCCTATCACCATAAGCATTCCACTCTTCCCGACCCACCCCCAATCATCCCAGAAAATACCCGTCAACGACTAGAATCCTAGTCTATAATGCCTAAAAAAACTTCCTCATTGAAAAAACTTATTAGAATCACTTGATTTCATCCAAAAATTAAGAAATTATCAATGGATCCGAACATTACCCATTCAACAATCCATAAAAAATGGACACTACATGTATCCAACACACAATTTCTCTTGCACCCCAAAACATTCAACGTTAAAATCCAAGCCAATGCTCACTCCCCTCCCCAAGAAAATTGACCCACCAAGAACCCTCCCATAGTTTCTCACCCACTATCTACTCGATCTCATATGAAGTTAATGGGTGTATTCTCTTGTAGAACCCAATTCCATAACCCAACTCACACTCCCATGAGTTGCATCCCATCTAACCTAGGACCATGTACCTAACCTATAGACCATGCTCCAGTCACATTTCAATATAAACCAATGATCCAAAGGAATCTCACTCATACCAATAATAACCACACAATAACCCAATATATGATCATTATAATGAAACTAAAAATATCTTACCATGCTCCCACAATTACATCAAAAGAAAAACCAAAATCTATAGGGCGAGAATCTTAACTAGTCTTACCCTCTAAACCCAACATTTACAATAAACATAGAGCATGTCACAAGCCTTTCTTTAACCCACTTAAGTTATCCAGATCCTCAAGGAAACATATTCCCATCCTCAAATAATCCCTTGGGAATTAAATGCTAGTAATAACCCACTAAGTATTCTTATACATCCCTTGTATGAAGGGTATGCATATTCATCATTAGATAATGTCATGAACCAGGATCTACATGACCAAAAAATAAAATAAAATACCATATTTTAGTTGAGTATAATTCCACTAACAAGTTATATGGGAAACACCATATAATGTTTTATTTAATATTTAAATAAATAGACCCTAATGATAGTGAAATCAATTTCATGAAGGAATGCATTTGTCATATGAATCCTACATTACAAATATGATGAATCTAAATAGGCCTATTTCCAACAGGACAAGAGAAAAACCATAAATAATAACCAATATTTAATTTATAATATTAAAAAAATCTCAACTATAATATTGAAAACCAAAAACAACAATCCCATACCCATGATAGCTAGGAATTCCCACCGGAAAGCTATTCATGATGCACCAGTGTGAGGTCCATCACAAAATCTAACACATTCCTAGATAACCTTTCAACCATCTTCCCAAATAGAAAGGAAATTCAAATGCTATGATACTATTTTATAATTCCTCATCCCTGGGACACTCAACAGTGTTCTGGGACATGGTTGCTTCATGGACTCAGGCATTCCTCCTTATATGGAAGAGGATACCTACTAGCACTAAGGTATTAATTTATAAAATGTGGATACAATTACTTAAAATCAAATTCAAACACACAATGGAAATAATAAAAAAATATCAACATAATCATCATAGTATTCATAACCAAATAAATACAATGCTATAACAAATTTAATTTCTATTATATAGTTATACATCAAATTATCACCCATTGGGATGATCACATATACAAAAGAAAAAATATATTCAATAGGGACTTTTTCTATTACCAGGACACACTATATAAATAGTCTCTAAATACCCATCAATCACTACTATAAAATAGTCCTTTAATAGAACTATAAATGACCTCTATTAGTGATAGAGAAGAATTAAATACCAGATCAAGATTAAAATCCATAGTATTTTAGCAGTGCTAAAAAAGAACAAATAAAGGGATCCTTTATCCTATTTAAAGAAATTGCTGATAAAAGACACATTTATTGGTTTTTTTATTTTCCATCAATAAAGGGGACAATTATCAATAATTTTAAAAGCACCGATAAAGGGTTATACAGCAGTGTAGAGTAACAATACACTACAACACCAATGCAATGTGCTATAACAACGTATCACAACTCTAGAAACAACACCAGATTTAAAAAAAATCAAGAACCAATACAGAATTTAAATGAAATGAAATTTATAAAAAATAAAAGAAAAAAAACACTATATTATATACAATTCAAACATTGGTTTATATAATTAGGTAATCACACATTATTACACACATTCAAAAACATCAATGTACTTTTGTCTTTTGACCATGACCCTGACTCATGCCATTACTGAAAAAACCACCCCTACTCAAGAAAAATAACACACCTATATAAAAAAACTATTATTATGTTAGTAAAAATATAAAAAACTAAATTAATAGAAAGTTTTAATTAATTTTAAACAAACTTTTGTGTCATACTAGGGACACTATGTATTGGATTGAGTTGTGGTTTATTCTTGCATGTCACACCATTTCCTCTGCATATTCAAGAATTATCTCTATGAAAATTAATTTAATGATTATAAGATAAATCTACACAGACACAACCTAACGGTTTTATCCTGTGGTGGTGTTTAGGAGGTCTTGGTTTCGAGCCTCCCCATGCTTATTTAGGTAGGTTTTTGTTTGTTTATTCTAACTCTCCCAACTAACATAAGATAAATAAGTATAATATAAAAAATAATGAGAAAATAAATCAATTAATAACTGTTAGAATGATCGTAAAACAATCTAGTCTCGTTTTCTCGGTTTTGGTGATGTAATGCACGTTTTAAACTAAAATGACACTTACATATTGAAGATAATCACATGGAGTCATTTTGGTGACACCATACATTGTATTGATGTTCAATTGATTCCTAAACATCTCAAAAAACTAATGGATCATTTTCCTAAATTATAAAAACAATTAAAATGTGTTTTATTGGTTTTGAGTATGTGATTTTCCTTTTTTACTAAAATGTCAATTTAAATGGGAAATCCACACTTTGAATCATACAGGTCACATCGTGTGTTAGTTTGATATGATACTAATTCCTACACCTAAAAATTACTGATAAATATTTTTCTTAAAATATCAACAAAATCCTAGTGTGTTTGATTAGTTTTCAGTGAGTGACACTTTTTAAACTAAAATATCGATTTTGAACTCATAACAGACACATTGAGTCATACTAGGCACATCATGTATCAGATTGAGGTGTATCTGATTACTACACATCAAAAAAGAATTATGAATTTTTTTAATAAACTATCTAAATAATATGAATGTGTATGCATGGTTTTGAGTAGGTCATTATTTATTTTTACTAAAATTGATGTTAATTTTAAATAAAGAGATATACTTGGAGTCATACAAGTCAAACCATGTGTAATATTGAAGTGTGGATAATTCCTAAATGTCTCAAGTGAATATTTGATTATATTCTTAAAGTATAAAAACAATATGAATGCATTTTCTTGGTTTTGAGTATATCAATTTTCTTTTTTACAAAAATGTAATTTTAAACTGAAAACACACATTTTGACTCATAAGGATCATATATTATATCAATTTTATTTGATAACTATTCCTACACATCAAAAATGACATATTAATTGTTTTCTTAAATTATCAATAAAATACTAGCATTGTTTTTTTTGGTTTTTAGTGAGTGACACTTTTTGAACTAAAATGTCAATTTTAAGCTGATAATGGATACTTTGAGTCATTCGGGGAATATAGTGTATCATATTGAAGATCATATGTTTCATAAATGTCAAAATTTACTTATTTATTGTTTTTATAAAGCATTAAAACAATACAGATGCATTTTTTTAGTTTTGAATATGGTAGTTATCCTTTTTACTAAAATTGGGGCCAATATTAAATAAAAATACGCACTTTGAGTCATACTAGTCACACTGTGCCTAATATTTAGGTGATGATTATTCCTACATATCTAAAGTGACTTATGGATCATTTTCCTAAAGTATCAAAACAATAGAAATGATTTTTCTTGGGTTTGAGTAGGTTAGTTGTCCTTTTTACTAAATATGATGTCAATTTTAAATAAAGACACACTTAGAGTCACACCGGTTACACCGTGCATCATATTGAGGAGTGAATAATTAATAAATGTCCCAAATTACTTATTCATTATTTTATTAAAGTACCAAAACAATAAAAATGAATTTTCACAATTTTGAGTATGTCACTTTTCTTTTTTTACTAAAATGTCGATTTAAAATTGAAGCATGCACTTTGACTCATACCAATCACATCATGTATTAGTTTGATGTGTGATAAATTTATACACATAAAAAATTTTATATTAATTGATGTTATAAATTATCAATAAAATTCAAGCATGTTTTCTTGGATTCTAGTGAGTGGCACTTTTTGAACTAAAATGTCAATTTTAAACTGATAACAGACACATTGAATCATACCAGGAACATCACTTATCATATTGAGGTGTGAATAATTCCTACACATAAAAAATGAATTATGGATCATTTTAATAAGTTATCTAATCAATCAAAATAAATTTTCTCAATTTTGACGAGGTCAATCATCTTTTTTACTAAAATTGATGTCAATTTTAAATATAAAGATACACTTGGAGTCATACCTATCAAACCATGTGTCAGATTGAGGTGAAGCTGATTCCTACATATCTAAAATGAATTATGGATCATTTTTCTAAGGTATCAAAACAATATGAATGAATTTTATTGGTTTTGGGTAGGTCAGTGGTTCTTTTACTAAATTTGATATCAATTTTAAATAAAGATGCAATTAGAGTCATACCAGTCACACCATACATCATATTGAGGTGAGGATGATTTATACACATCCAAAATTAATTATGGATCATTTTCCAAAATTATCAGGTCAATAAAAATGCATTTTCTATGTTTTGAATACATAACTTGTCTTTTTTACTAAAATTTTATTTTAAACTTGAACCACAGACTTTGAATCATACCAATAACATTGTGTATCGATTTGACATGAGATTAATTCCTACACATCAAAAAAGATTTATGCATATATTTCCTAAATTTTCATGAAAATGTGATCATATTTTCTTAGCTTTTAGTGAGAGACACTTTTGATGTAAAATGTTGATTTTTAATAGATAATGAACACTTTGTGTTATACTAATCACACCATGCATTAGATTGAGGTTAAATTGATTCCTACACATCATAAAAGACTTATGGATCATTTTATTAAAGTATAAAAAAATATTAATAAGTTTTCTTATTTTTGAGTATCTCATTTTCCTTTTTTATGAAAATTAATGTCAATTTTAAATATAATGAAGCATTTGGAGTCATATTGGTCACACCATGTGTCAGATTGAGGTACGACTGATTCTTCTACATCCTAAAGTCTCAAAAAATCCTAACTATCAATGTTACAATGATTTACATTGACTTTATTTGTTTAACTTATAACATTTTATATTGAATAGATGTTCTTATCCAAAAACCCTTTCTTGTTATTGAAAGAAAAAAGAGTATAGGAAGCTCAAGTGCCAAATTTATCACTAGAAGTAATAAAAATGGACACATGAGACTCCTATACTCTTATGTATTTCAACAAGAAAGGTTTTTTTCAACTAGGAACATCGACTCAATATGCAGTGTTGGCAGGTCGATAAAAAAAGATAATGGAAAGCATTGTAACATTAGCAGAAGGAACATTTTATTTCTTTTTTATCTTGTTGCATATATTTGAAAGAAAAAAATGACTTCAAAAAAGATCTATGAAAAAAACTAAATAATTATTAGATAAAAATTATTTAGAAGTCAACTTATAAATAGTAGATAAAAGGATGAAAAAATTAATTAAATAAGTAGTATAAATTCACATTATCATGATGGTTTTATGAATTCTTGTAGAATTTACTTTCTATAATTATCTTAGTTGTAGTCTCTAAGTCCAATCTCTCTTGAGCAAGAAAAACTTCGAAAAAACCAATCTACTCAAACAAAATAATCCACATGTATAAGAAAACAATAATTATATAAGTAATAATAAAAAAGTTAATTAAATATAAAAATGAAATAATACATTAATTCCATGGACACTGATTTTAGCATGGAAATAATAAGATTACCTATATGATTGATCAGTAGAGGAAACATGAAGGAAAATGATAAATTTCACACTGATGTGGTGAAACAATTTTGTGGGAGAAGATGTATGCGGAAGTTTTGGTACAAAAGTCACGAAAGATGGACAAACCACCCCAATATGAACAAAATAATCCACCTGTATAAGATTTTTTTTATGTGAGTAATACTAAAAATAAATAAATTAAACATAAATATGAAAAAAATAAATTAATTTTATGGATAATGAATTTACTATTAAAATATAAATATTACCTCTGTGGTTGAACATAGGCAGTGTTGTTTCTTTTCCTGCAAAGGAAGTGGAGGGAACTTGAAGGAAAGTGATAAATTCTAACATTACAAGGGTGAAAAAGTTTTTAGGGATAAGAAATTTGTGAAAGTTTTGGTGTAGAAATGCATGAAATATGGAAAAAAATCTTCTAAAATAAACAAACTATACAAGGAATAATGAAAATTAAATTAGTGTTTTATTATATAATTTTTTGGTAAAATAGAGAAAGTATATCATAACATTAATTTTGTATATTCCCAAAGGGTTTCCTTAATTATAGTTTGATCTTCATAGGAATTTGTAACATCATCTTGTAAAGAAGACATTGTATGAATAAGTATTTAAACATTTAATTTAGATTATGTTAATGCATTAGAGAACATATAATACTATGAGGAAAAAATAGTATATTAAAAAACACTTTTTTGATTATCATTTAATTATCATTATTTTTTTAATTATTTTAGGGATTTGTTTTTTTATCGATAATCCAAATCCCCTCTTTGTTGTCCCCTATAATATACAAGACATTCCCTACGTTGGGATGAGCATGAACTAATTGTGATCTCCCAATGAAAGGGTCTTACTCAATTGAATTTTTATCTAACACAATATTTTTTATAGTCACCAGCTGGACAATCAACAAATTCTTGTTTACTGGATCTGATACATAAAATACTTGCACTTATTGTGATTTCATTATGAACGACTCATATTTTTTCCCTTCTACACTGAAATTCACCTTCACAAATCTCATTTCATCAACTTTCATTTCACTCATATTTTCAACCCATTTGAAATGAAAAATTGGAACTTAAAATTTTATATAATATAGCTCATATATCTATTAAATAATGAAAAAATATAACATATTTTCATAAATTGGATTTCAATTCTTGGAACCACATATGTGCATCACTTCCTCCACTAGTATAAAACCACTATTTTTCATCATACTACAATCATAATGTTATTTTGTATATAATTTTTAAACATTGATTAAAAAATGAGTGTAAGATATAGCATTTTCATTTGGTCCCCTAGCAAGCCATTGAAGTCATTTGAAAATTGAATTCATATTTTTAGATAACTCCTTATAAATTTGATCTCAAAACCATCATATAAACTGTTGATTATGTAAATTTGATATCCATCCTTCATCCCTTGATGTATTCAAATATCTATGAATTTATTTGTGCACTTAAATATATGGATCACCATCTTCACTATTATGTAAAATGTAAATGTGATCTTGTTCCCACTCACTCAAGGTAATTTTAACAACATCTCTTCTAGAAATACCTTTACCCACATGGCATCCACTATGATGATACTTTTTGAGATCGATACTATCAACATTTGATAGGTAATCAGTAAAGAATTCAATAACTTCTTAAATAATATATCATTCTCCAATACAACCTTCTGGATAACTTCTATTCTGGACATACCCTTTCAAAATTTTCATATACCATTCAATGGGGTACATCCATCTGTAATGGACATGACCACATAGTTGAACATCCCTAACCAAGTGAACCAGGAGGTGGACCATTATATAAAATAATGATGGTGGGAAGAATATCTCTAATACAATTTTTTACTGCAACTTCCTTATTCATGATTGGAAACTTCATTGGGTCTATAACTTTACTGCATATATATTTGAAAAGGAATAAGATTCTGGTTAATGTATTCCTTACGTTTTTAGGTAGAATGCAATAGAAAGAAACATGCATCAAATATTGAATCAAAACACAACAATCATGTAATTATAGTCCTTGTAACTTAAAATTAGTCATCAACATGAAATTATTGATATTTTATGAATAACCCTCTGAAACATTTACACATTTAAGGAAAATAAAGAATTGAATTTTTTCCTATCTGGATAGAGTGTAAGCTACTAGAGTAAGAAAAGTATTCCCTTTACCATTTATCAGTGCAAATTCATCCCTTATCCCCATTTCAATAATGTACAACCTAGCATTTATGTCATCTTTCTTTTTTCCAGGAACATTTAGTAATGTTCCAATAAAACTATCAAATAAATTTTTTTCTGTATTCATGACATCAAGAAAATGTATAACATACAAATAATTCCAATATGTCAATTAAATGAAAATTGATCTCTTCTTCCAACCTAATTTGGTATGGTTTTTCAAAAATAGTTTTCCAAAAATAGTTTCAATATATTTTACTTTATCAAACAGTTGATCACTTGTTATTAGAGATGGTGTGGAACTATGTTTGATATTTCCATCGAACTCTATCATCTAGGATCATTATTTTGTTCATTGAGGTAAAAAATTACTGTTTGATAAAAACATAGTCTTTGAGGAATGTTTCAACCGAACTAACTATGTGCATTTTTCAAAAATGGGACACCCCAACATTACTTTAATGCTATGGGATGATAAATTTCCATAAGTGGGGAAGTCATTTATCGTCACATGGAACATGGACCTTAATGTGAATTATTATCTTCTAAGATCATCTTTCATTGTAACACATGTATCCCACATCAATTTCTAATCGTCAATCAATGGATCCAAATAGACATCAATATCATTACTAGGTTTCTTTATTCAAGATATATGTAGAGACAACATAATGTATTTTTCCTTTATGCATAACCGCCGAAGAAAGTTATAATTTACCAACATGATATGACATGTACTGTGAGTACTACTATTTAAACCAAAAGGATTTATTCCATAGTTAGATAACACAAGATGAAAGTTTCTCGGCTCATTTCCAAATTTAGGATACTCAAGATAAATTTTATTCCACTTAGGAGAATCTACTGGATAACATAGGTTCCCATATTTAATTCTTTTATCTTAATTCCATGGCAATTGTCTCGTGGTTTCTTGACATACATATAGTCCTATATACCATGGAATGATAGGAAAGTATCATACATATATTGAGGTACTTGATTCATTTTTCTTGTATCGATATGCACCACACTTAGGGAATTTTATGAGTGATTCATGGTACTCGTGAAACAATATGAAATCATTTGGAATAGGATTTATTTTTCAGAGATCATTCCCATTGAAAATAGAATCCATTTAACATCATTTGTTCAACATAGTAGTTCATTTTTTTATGGTAGCATATCGTTTAAGAGACTAAGTAGTTCTGTAAAGCTGATATCACACCATCCCCTACCAGCTTTCAAATTATATAACTTCAATATAGATAACAATGTTTTTTATTTACTACAAATGATATAAAATGGTATCTTAGGATATCTATATAACTTCTCAAATAACTTTTTACAATCATAAAGGTCATATTCAATTTACATTTTTTTCTTCTAGACGATATCTATCATCATTTACATTGGTATTCATATAAAATTATTCATAAACTACAGTATCATCCCAATCGATGTGCACATTCAGTTTTTCACCATGTTTAGTCTATCATTTATAGCTCTGATATATTTCATAACAAATCTAATGTTCTTATAACTATTCTAGACTAATTTTTCTTTAATAACAACAATGTAAAAAATTACAAAATATTTTATAAGGGTCATATATATGGTCTATTGAAAACATGATGAACTCTTTAACTCCTTATTAATACTATTTTGTCAAAAATTAGTGTGAACCCCTTTTCAATTAATATCCATCATATTGGGTTCATGAAATATTAATTTTTTATATTAAATAAATAAATACACATAATATATTCATTATCAAAGGTAAAAGTTATAGATAATTATAATAAGGTAAACCTAACATTTGATAATTTCAAATAATTTCTATATTCTTTGAAGAAAATGTGTAATTGAATTTAAGAAAATAATTACTCCACTATGGTAGGTGTTATCCTATAAATTAATTCAAAGGTGAAAGTTATAGACAACTATCATCCTCATCAACTCATCTCCGGAACATTTATCATTTCATTTTATTTTTTTTGACACACATCATCCATCTCTTGTGGACATGCACCTATGTTTCTTTTAGTACTCATAGAAATAGTCATTCATGGGATGAATAATGCTCAGATTAGTACAAGAAGCATAAAATATATGGGCTATGAGTCTCAATAAAAAATTGAAATAATAACTGTTTGGAAGAGGAAGTTGATAAGGATGATAGTTGTACTGCAAGAAATACAAGAAAGTCTAAATTCAATGAATAAAATTACATTGGTGAATAAGAAATTTAGGTGAAAACTAAATGAATTAGTACTCTAAAAAACCTAATTTTTCCCAAGTATAGCCTACATCATTTGGAGTGGCTATCAAGGATGATAATATAATCAAATATATGCATGATGAGTTTGATCCGAATAAGAAAAATGTGACATGGGAAAGTATTCCAAGGCTAGAAGACAAAAATGTTACCAGAACAAAGTCGGTGTTATGTAATAAAATCATTGACTATGGAAAAGTTGATTAAAATAAAGAATGGATAGTGTGAAAGGGGAATTCCTAGATTAATGGTATTTATATTTATGATAAATTTACTCACATAACCTGGTTGGACACTATTTGAATTTTATTATCTATTTCAATGAAAATGTAGTTTAAAGTATCCCAAATGGATGTCAAATCTATGTTCCTAAATGGTGTTATAAAGGGGGAGAATGCATTGATAAATTGGATGAGTTTATTATGTATTAAAATTAGATAATGGTTTTCCAGTTAAAGAATTATTTATATATGATAATGAAATCACTAAAGACCTGGTATTTATGGTTTGCATCAATACCTAAGAAGGATTTGTTTTTAGAAAGGTAGAGTTGATAACAACCTCTAAATCAAGAAGGAGAATGATTAAAGGATGTTGGTTCTCATATATGTTGAATGCATAATATTTGAGGATTGGACAAAGAAAAATGATTTTTTTTACAGATCATATGAGGTACGATATCGATATGTCTATAATTGGTGAGTTAAACATTTTCCTTGGTTTATAGGTGAATCAAGGAAACAATAGCATAATAATTTCTAAATAAAATATGAAAAAGAGGTTCCCAAGTGATATTTAATGGAATATTCCAAACTAATGATATCACCAACTACTATATAAATGAATTTTTCAAAAGTTGATGATGGAAAAGAGATAGATGTCATTGAATATAGGTATTGGGAGCCTATTATACCTCACAACAACAAGACCCAACATTGGGTTTGATATATTTCAAGCCATACAATACAAATATAGTCCCAAAGAGAGCCACACGATATCAGGAAAATGATACTTCAATATATATAAAAAATGAATTTTGGGATGTTTTATTATATGATAGTGCAATTGGAGTTGTTGGGATACACATATGTGTGCTAGGAAGGATCAATGTATAACCAAGGGAAAGTAGAGATATTGAAAAACATAGATTTCCTTTGATCCTTGGTCTCGTTCAACCCTTGAATCGTTCGATCCTTGGATTCAAGCCTTAGAATAGTTAGAGCCTTGATCTTGGACTAGATTCAAGCTTGGATTCCACAATGAGGAATGCCGATAGCATGAAGATTATGCAGAGAGCTTCAGATATCATGAACTGGTTTTTGATTCTTAGGGTTATTAAAATAGATCAAGACAATTTTATCAACGCTTCCAAAAAGCACTGATAAATATCCCTTTTATCAGTGTTAAGTTAACAACTGATGATAAAATAAATATTTATCAATGATTTTTTTAGTGTTGATAAGTCTCTATATTTATCAACACTAAAAAAGTGTTGATAATGGATTTTTAATTATAATTATAAATAAAAAATTTGTTAAATATATTTATATAATTATATATATATATATTTAATATATATATATAGTAAATATTTTTTTATTTAAATATATTTGTTATAATTTTGTAATTATTTAGATATATATATTTTTTATAATTATATAAACACTTTTCAAAAAAATAATATTTAGATCACTATATATATTTATAGAATTATATATATATATTTAATAATTATATATATATATATATAATATAATATATACACATATATATATATATATATTTAATATATATATATATATATAATTATAGTAAATATATTCATTATTTAAATAAATTTATCATAATTTTTTAATTATTTAAATATATATAATTCTTTATTTATAATTATATAATTACTTTTTTAAAAAATAATATTTATTTATTTATAATTATAAATATATAAATGTATAAATATTGTAAATATACATTTATAAATACATTTTTTTACAAATATTTTTTTTACAAATATATTTTTAAAATTATTATGGAATATTTATTCTTAAGCCCATGCATATTAAAAATGAGGAAAATTGAATAATTAAAAATGAGTACACTTTAACAATATTTAAAAACTGGATAAGTTTTATTAATTAAATATAAATTATTAAAAAAATGTGGATATATATGGAAATAAATATGAATACATATTTAAAATATTAAAAAATAGTAAATAAATATATATAAAATAAATAATAGAAATTAATTGAATTCCCAAAAAAAATAAAAAATAAAAAATAAAATTTATTAAAAATGAATAAATAATACCTAACTTTAATAATATTAATAATAAATAAATAAAATTTACTGATTCAAAACATAATATATTAAATGTTTTATGTTATAATGAAATTGTAAAATGAATACTAAAATTTGAATAAATTACATAAATATTATGTGTATGTATTTCTATATAAGATTTTATTAATTCTGTAAATATTTGTGCGTATGCATTGTTTATAAAAATACATTAATTATGTATATGTATGTTAAATCAATATAACACTTGTTTGATCTATGTTAAATTGAAAAATCAAATGACATTCAATTCTTCCATTACTCGATATAATTAGTCTATTTTTTTAATTTATATTAATTTTTAATTATAAACCATTAATCACTAGATATATTACTATTTAATATAAAGAATAAATATTTTTTATTATACAGATTATATTGACATACATTCATATATATCTATATATTTAATATATAACATTTATTAAAATTATCAATAATTATATAATTAATAAAATGTTTAATATTTTTCTCAATTTAATTATTTTTAATTTTTATTTCTTTAATTTTCATTTTACAAACATCTATATATTTAACATATACTATTTATTAGAATTTATAATTTTTATATTTTATAATCATTTTATTCATTTTTATCAATAATTATTTAATTAATAATTTTTTTTATATTTTTTCTAATAAACTCAATTTTATTTATTTTTTATTTAATTATTTCATTTTCTGGACCTTTATCAATGCTAAAAAAGTGTTGAAAAAAGATCCATTTATGGGTGCTAAAAACAAAACACTGATGAAGGGAATCCTATATCAGGGCTAAAAATATAGAATTGATAAAGTTAACCTATATCAGCGCTAAAAAAAGTATTGATAAAGGGTACAATTTATCAACACTAAAAAATGATGTTAAAAGGAACCCTTTATCAGTGCTTATTTTAGAACTGATAAAGGCCACCTTTATCATTTCTTTTTACTTGAACTGATAAAGGCCAGCGTTGTTAAAGGTCTGTTGTGTAGTATTGAAGATGCACTAGCCGGATCCACTGCAAAACTAGTGCTCAGACCTATAAACTAGAAATAAGGTCTGCACACACACAAGAGTGCCCATGTAGGGTGTGAGAAATACATCTCATTAGAGTCTCATTGAGTTCCCCTAATATCCACCAACATATATATATATATATATATATATATACACGCATGAGGAAACTAAACATGTCACACAAGAATGTTGAACATCATGTGCGGGCTAGGCCACCATGACTCGATGTGTATTAGGTCATAATGCGTTAACTAGACTACCCTGACTCACACTCATACTTCATTCATTTCCATGAAATAATATGGTCATTTCTTTTCATTATTATATCCAAAACTTAGTCTGTACCCAATTAATTAGGGTAGGGAATCAATAGATTACCCAACTACTACATGAAGGAACAGGGTAAGGCCCTATATCCAAGTCACGGGCCGACTCTTACCTCTCAAGGGAGGTTTCCATCAATCCCAACATCTACCACATCACTCATGGTAGAGACCCATGTCCATGTCATGACCCACTACCTTATCACTCAAGATAGGGTCTATTATTCACATCTCACACTACATTACAACCATACCAGCCTTCTCACTCAAGACTATCCACTATCTCAACCATTGATATCTCAATTAAGGAAAGGTCCTTAGAAACACATTTACACTCAAGGTGAATCCAACTGGTCTCAAGACATACCTTCTCATTCAAGGTATAAAATGACCCAGACCTTAAAAATAATTTATTTAATAAACATAAACATATTTTATAACAAATAAAATCCAAGGATCTAGGGTCTAGTGCATTTGGAGGATTAGATAGTTATATAAAAATTTTAAAAACATAACAGAATTATCAACATTTAATCTCCCTAGAGTGATCCTAATGGCCATTGGTCTTATTAATAACACATCAGATAACCTGGGGAAATACATGTAACGACCTAACCCACAGGGGCCCACCTAGCTAGAGGAATGCCAATCCATCACAACCCCAAGACTGAATCCAATAGTTTAGGGGTTGGAGACAAGCATTGAAAAGGCATAATGTAAATGGGATGCCTATTCCTTGTGTTTTTATGTACACACCCCACAATCTCCATGAAACAACGAATAAGTATAATAATAAAATACACTAATGACTAGAGTAAACCATGCGTGCAATACTTCTATGGAATAAATCAGAGTATGATAGAATATAAGTAAAGTGTAAAGGGAAAAAATACACACCCAACTAGAAATAAATTCCCAACTTGACAATTGGAATAGAAAATATCTTAGAGGGACTAAATCCAGATCTCTACTACTAACTGCCATACATAAATTATAAACCCAAGTATCACTATGATCCACTGATGTAACCACCAAATTTTCTATCACTTTCATAAGACATGAAACATATAGGAAAATCCCATGAAGTTGTGAGGATATACATGCCCAGAAGGATACCCCAAAACACACAAAGGGAGAAATGGGAAGATATTAGAGTAGTATTTAGATCAACCTAATGGAATAGGGAAAAAACCCAATAATATATATATATATATATAGGTGTGTGTGTGTGTGTATGCTTAATGAAAACCTAGATGAGCGAGAAAGGGGATATCCATCTCACAGCTCGACCGAAGATGGTGAGTCTACCTGCATCTCCAAAGGCCCATCATTAATTCCCATCATCATGCATATCTATATAATAAATCTATATGAAGGACCCCAACCTCAACATTGCTCCACATCTTGAGGGGGAACAATATATAATAGAGGAATCATTCATTTGAATGATTAGGGGATTCCAATTAGTAGATAGAGGATGCACACCCTAGTGTGATATATGGATTCCACTCAGTAGATAGATAGAGGACGGGTTCCCTAGTGCATTAGGGGGGATCACTCAAAGAATAGTGTATACACACCCTAACACGTTAGGGGGTTCCACTTAGTAGGCATAAATATATGACCCACTACCTAGTGTGCCATGGGGTGCCACTCAAAACATAGAGGACCCACACCCTAGTACAATAGGGGTTCCACTCAGAGGGTAGAGGACTGATGCCTTAGTGCATCACAGGGGTGACACTTTATAGGTGTAGATTGAGGACCTATACTATAGTGAATTATGTAGGTTCTACTCAACTATTGTAATGAGTGTGGAGTACCCACACATTGGTGTGACAAGGAGTTGACAACACTGATCTCTCTCTATGATGATCCCTCTTGATCATTACTATTGGTTCAATATCTCTAGACGAAGAGTCACTATCAGAACACATCACATCATATCTCAAAACCCACTATAAAGGCTACCATCATGTTATGTGAGGAAAATTACTTAGGATAGGATACCCATGAGCCCAAATTTGAGTCCAAAATAAGGAGATTCATAGGGTGGATGTCACTAAGAAAAGTACACAACGTGTACTAGGGGTCACATAGTGTGTTACCTCATCTAGATTCTTGGTTGTTTTCTTAATAGTACATAGATTTTATTTCTACATATCACTATATAGAATTTTAGGGTTCCACATGATGTGTATTTCCCACCTTATTCTTTCCCATGCGCTCCTATCTGTTCCCATGTACTCTGGATCGTGCCCGTGTGCCTGCCCATGCCTAGGTACCGATCCATGCCCGTGTACCCCTGGGTATGGTCATATAATCATAGAGTACATGGAATTTACATCCATGTGGGGCCCTGGTAATGTGTATCTAGATCATGTATTAGACAATCGGGGGGGGGGGGGGTCACAAGATGTGTGTCCCCGACCACACGACATGTGATCCTTATCTTCCCTGAAACCCTAGCACCAAAACTAGGGGAGTACACCAAATGTGTTCTTAGACTCCACACCACGCCGTATCATTTTTTATAGTAACCTAAGTTTCTTCACACATCATCATCACATTGTTTCCTTCTCCACAAGACACATCGAGGGTCTTAGATCTAGGACTGTCCATTCCCAATTCGTCATCGATGGTAGGATTCTGGAAACCCAAACCCCACAGAGCTCCTTCTGGTCACCACCAAAATCTACAATTTTCACTTTGAATTATAGATCCATGGAGTTCACACCCAAAACCCACAACTCATCTCAGATCATTTGAAAATCACCAATATTTTTTTTGTTCATGAATAATCCATGATTTGGGGTTCGATCACACACAAAACCACTACAGTAATG
This sequence comes from Viscum album, assembly GCA_963277665.1. NCBI lineage: Eukaryota > Viridiplantae > Streptophyta > Magnoliopsida > Santalales > Viscaceae > Viscum > Viscum album. The sequence goes on along the minus strand of OY728137.1, from coordinate 514,164,671 downwards.
TCGATCCATAACCCCATTGTACAATACAGAAGAGCATGAAGAAAAAAGTGGGAAAAGAACATAAAAAAGTGAACTATAATTGGAAAATAATTCTAGACCAACAATTAAATAATCATGTTGTCCAGGGGTGAGATTAAAAGAATCAAGGGATTAAATTAGATAAAAATTTATCAAATATTTTTCGAGGCTCATGCGATGATTGGAGAATTCTAGAGATCAATGTAGATTAAAGATCTATGATTTATTGAATGAAATAAGGGTTAAAATACAAAAATAATGTACCCTAACTCGATCTAGGATCAATCATTGGGGAATATTTCATTTACTAGTGATGTAGAAGATTTACTACATTCACTACCTCTCGATCCACCTCAATCTATTCACCCATCATCCTCCAATAACGATCTTCCATAGAATAATTCTCAAAGTCCCTCTAAATTATCATAGTTTTTATGAGAATAACCATATATAATTTTTATAATGAGGTATTTATAGATGCAATTAGGTTTTGGGTAGTTAAAATAAAAGAATTTTTTTAATAATTTACTTTAACTAAACACACCACCAATAATTGCCTCAAATGGACTTCCAGTGTTGACCAACCTTAGATCATGAATTGGGTAAACCCCACATTCAAGAATCAACCTTGGTCTCATATTTTCAATCTAATACTCTATTTGGTAGTTATTCCACCTTTTTAGGAAAATTACTCATGCATGATATTAATATATTTATTATTTTTATAATATTAATACTAGGATCACCAGGCCTCATAACATGTCATTGTCCTAGCACCCAGCTCCAAAAATATTGAAAAGTATTACATGGAAAAAATAATGTCACTATATTTTCACCTGATTCAATTATTTTCTTCCTGAAATTCACAAGATAAAAATGGTGGGGATACCAAGTCCAAATCTGACACTATCATTCCCAAGAGCTCTTAGTCCCACTCCCATGCTTCCACATCACAAAAAATAAGGTAATGGTACATCCTAACAGGATCCACCCTATATAATACTCAATAAAAATTGATTACTCTGTGAAAGTGGATCCATCCTTGATGTCCAGGTCATCTCAATCAATAATGTGCATTAGATCATGCACGTATCTCCTTGGCCATGAACTTTGGGGTGGGGGGGGGGATGGGTACGTCTAAGTGGTAGGAAATATCACCAAACATCCATAGGATCACATACGGCCTGATAAAACTTAGTGATAACATGCCTCCCCATCCAAACCTTTTTAATCCTCATTTTGGGGAGACTCTATATAAAAAATGGCCTCCATTATTGAACTCTAAGAGATTATGATGTCGATCCACATAAGTTTTTTGTTAGCACTAGGCTGTCCCCATACACTCATGAATCACATGAACCTTATTTTTCATTGCTTGTACCATATCTATCTCAACAAGATATGTCTCACCAATATTATTCTAGCATAAGGGTGACCTATATTGTCTCCCATACAAGGCCTTGAAAATTTATATACTGATTGTAGAGTTATAGAAGTTATAATAAGCAAAATATATGAATGTGAATTGATCCTACTAGATCTGGTTGTGTCCATAACATAAGATATCAGTATATCCTCTAGCATCTGGATAGTTCGCTCGGTCAACCCATCCATCTATGGGTGGAACACCATACTCATCCACATAAGGATCCCAAATTCCTCCTATAGGTATCTACATAACTGTGATGTGAACCACACATCATAGACATATAAAATCATCCAAATTACCTCATGAAGCCGAATGATCTCCCACACGTACAAATTCTCTAGACTCTCCACCAAACAATACTCCTTGATGGCATGGAAGTGTACCAAATTCATAATTTGGTCAAAAATCACCCAGATGGAATCATATACTCTCACTATACATGGAACCACTATCACAATTTCCATGGATATTTTGTCCCATTTACACTCTATAATCTCAAGGGACAGCTCTATACCTATCGTAACCTGGTACTCAACCTTCACCTATTGACATGTGAGAAAATGAGAAATAAATTCGGTGAAGATATTCATTATGAAAGCCCAGAAAAACTACCAATAAAAGTCCTTTTACATATTTAGAACTATGGTATATACAACCAAATGGAATTTCTAAACACCCCTGATCACATCCTTTCACAACATGACCAAAACCACCATCTATTGTTGGAAAAGGATGACATTCTCCCCTCTTTGAGAGAATCCATTTGATAAATATCTTGAGGATATTTGGTCATAAAGAACCTCATAGTAAATTTATCATAACTGAAACTCCTTCAAATTCTAGAGAAGATAAGTCAGTACCTTCGACTAAAGAAAACCTACACCCTCTCCTCCACTAGGGCTAATTGTACAGAATCCAATTGCTTAAACGCCTCCTGTACCAGTGAGAATGAGACACCATTCTATAGGAATATTCCACCATGTTTCCCATCCCATGATTATAGACTATATTGAAGTCATATTCCTATAGGATATCCTTCTAATACCTCTACATTAGGTTCAAATCTCTCTTAGTGAAGATATACCTAAGAATATGATGGTCCGAGTATACAAAAATTCACTCTCCAACATAATAGTGAGTCCACATATTTAGAGAGAAGACTACTATTTCTAACTCTAGGTCATGAGTCACATAGTTATACTCCTTGGGAATTAATTACCCTGAACAATATTTTATCAATATCCACCTATACATCAACATGAAACTAATCCTATCTTTAGAGGAATTGTAAAACAATGCATACTCCACACCCTCCTCTATTAGTCTCAACACAGAAGCACTATTCAACCTCAACCTCAACTGCTCAAAGGCTCCCTAAAACTTCATGATCCAAGTAATCAGTTCTATTTTTGTATAAGGGTGGTCAAGGGGGATGATACTCTAGAAAGGTTAGGCATGAACCTCTAGTAGTACCCTTCCTAGACAAGGAAGCTCTGCACCTCTATCATGCTCTTAGGTGGCTCCCAAGTAAGAACTGCATCATTATTCCTTAGGTCCACAAAAAATCTATGAGAAAAATTAAAATGCCTAGAAATTGAACCTTTAATTTTCAAAACTAACACTTCAGGAACATACCATAAATCCGGTTCTCTTGGAGTAAGTCTAGGACATTCCTAAGATGCTCTGTATGCTAGTTCTCTAATGTAGAGTAAATGAGTATGTAATCTATGATGACAACCACAAATAATTCCAAGTATGGCTAGAATATCTAGTTCATAAAATCCATAAACATAGTAGGGAAGTTTTTCCCAACAAAAGGCATCACCAGGAACTCATAGTGTCCATAGAAACATTAGAATGATCTATTCAAAATATCTACCTCATGAAACCTCAAAATGTGGTAGCCAAACCTGAGAATGATCTTTGGGAACCAAACTGCACCTTGAAACTAGTCAAAAATATCATAAATACTCACTAAGGGGTACTTATTCTTTATCATTACTAGGTTTAGGTGATGATAATTAAAACAGATCCTCAAGATCCCATCTGACTTTTTCACAAAAAAACTGGAGCTTCCTAGGGGGACACACTAGGTCTGATAAATCCTTTATCTCAAAGGTCCTATAACTACACCCTCAACTCCCAGATCTCAGTGGGGGCAATCTGATATTTCAAATAAGATATCATTTTGGTCCCTAGGTGAAAGTTAATGAAAAATTCGATCTCTCATAGTGGAGGTAGTCCTAAAACATCCTTAAAGAAGACATATGTAAAGTCCTCCACTAACGATGGAATCCAGAAGTTCAAAGATCCCATTACACCAAGGGTAACACTTTCTAAATAATGGGTGATGGGATACATCCTCTTACTAACATGTCTCACCAACTTATAAATGAGGTCCCCCTCACCATAAAAGATAATCTTGCGCTATCTATATAAAATCATCTAACCATCCTATGATGATATTCAATCTAGGATTGAAACATGGAAAAATAGTCCATTACCAATATGATTTCATAATGTTTCATCATGATGACCAAGATTTCTCCTGAGAAACTATCTCCAATGAGTGATAGACCATGCCACCAATCGATAATCCATATCAAATAATCACACTCATTTAGAACCTATAACAAAAGATACTGAGATAAGATCTCAACATGGATATCTAGATCTCACATAAGGGATACATAAAAGAAGTATTGAATTTCACTTGATTCTATAAGTACTAGAATAATTATACAAAAAATATAGATTTTACCTCGTATCATTTCATGAAATACCTAGTGATAACCCTACAAAGTTTGGAGCTACCCATGGACCCAACCACCATCTATCTGAGCCTAGCATGGGCCAATTGGTGGTGGTTTTGGAAGTAGCTAATAACATCACACTCCAAAAGTATCTCCCCCTAAAGCCCCACATGCTCCTCTTCCATCAATTCCTCCATCAGGGCTAACTTGACCATGTATAGGAGAACCCTGATCAGGGTGCTACCTCTACCGTGGTGGTCCATCTATTTTATTCCTGCCCTCCTCGATATACTGGGTTGGGAAATCATGTGCTATGTGACCTCTCCCATCACATTTATGGAACCACACCATCTCTAGGATGTCCTAGTCCTCTATGTGAATCTTGTTACATATTTCTGCATGACTGAGATAGTATATGAGGAGGTCTCCTACACCTAAATCATACTGATCGTCACCTACTAGCTACTTCAGATGAATTAGCCCCATGAAACCCACTACTAGCTCCAACTACCTTATATCCCTATGATAGGAATCTATCTATCACTAGTTCCCACTCTATCACTTAATCATAGGTGGGAATGAACAAGGGGAACACACTGACATGAGTTTATCTTTGGAGACATTTCTTGAACTTCCGCGCACAAAAATAAACATCTCGAACCATGTTGAGGGATTATCACATAAGGTTAGTGAACCTTGCGGCATAATTAGTAACCATAATACTACCCTACTGCATCTCAATATGCTCCTGTATATAAATTAAGTGTAAGAATGGGGGTATCACTACTTACAAAATAGATACTAGAAATTGGACCATGAGAGAATTGTCTCGTCATGAGTCTACATGTCTAGAATCAACCAGTTCTTAGTTACCTTACAGAAAGTCTGGATGTCAGTGAAACCATCTAATTAGTTGGGGTATACACGATTCTATAGAATCAGATCACCAACTCAAGCCAATCCTCTACTACCTGGAGATCTGTCTCACTGTGAAACCTCAATGGGATCTATGTTTGGAACTCATGTAGATTACTAGGTCTGGACACTTCATTAGCCTGCCCTGCTATACTAACTACTACTTAATAGGCAGGGGTACTTCCCCCTACTAGCCTGGAGGAAACACCTCATGATATAGACCCTAAATTAAGGCTCCATCACTCATCAAATCATTATCACCATCCTGAATCGGTAACCTGGATTGCTATCTTCAAAAAGGTCACTTGAAATTGTTCAAGATGTACTACAGTTAGATGAGTATATATATATATATATATGGGGAAATTAATAAAGAATGAAAATCAAAAGACTCAATCCTACATGATGCATTACCATTATGACATGAAAAAATGTCTCAATATTAAAAGTTAACAAGTAGGTAGTCAGTGTTTTAGTTAATAGATATGTCTTCCACCACCCCAATATTGGGTTTCATGGCCTAAAATCCACACTCGATACACTTTGACCCTATTTATCGAAGTTCCAATCAATTCCACATAAAGGGAAAAATCTAAAGACAATCCCAAGGAATGAACTTTTCTGATACCACTATGTAATAAATTGACCCACCAAGGCCTGCCTTGATAGCGGAAGTTAAATATTTCACAACCTCAATCCCACCTTCAATAGGTTAGGGGATTGCAACAAGCGCTAAGAAGGAATAATCTAAAAGATGGTGCTTTTCCTATTGTACCTATATGCATGCACCCCACCATCTCTTTGAAATAATTCAGAGTTTTAATAATAAAAGATAGTAATATATAGAGTAAAACATGCTTTCAATATCTCAATGGAATACATCAGAGTATGGAATAATGAAATCAAAGTGTAAAGGGAAAAAATAAATGCCCAACTAGAAATGAATTCCCTACCTAAAAACAAAAATACTTGAAAATAGTTGAGAGAGTCTAACTCTTTATCTCCAAGAATAACCTCCATATGTAGATTAATCACCTAGGTATCAATACATTCCATCAACGTCACTATCAAACTATCTGTCTTCTGCATAAGACATGGTACATGATGGTAAAGCCCATGCAGGGGTGATTATATACATACCCAGTAGGACACCCCAAAAACCACAAAGGGATAAATAGTAATATATGATAGAAGTAGTCATATAAAACCAAATAAATAGGGAAACAAAACCAAATAATAAATATATTCTCAAAATAAACTCAAATGATAGAGAAAGGGTAAAACTCTCTCACAACCCATCCAAGGTTGACGAGTCTTCTTGTAACTTCAAATCCCCTTCATTGATGCCCAATATCTCATGTGTATATTTGAGAAAGCCATGTGAAGGACCCACACATTTCTATTACACATCATAAGGGGGAACAATATATAATAGAAGACATATTATATAGTATAATAAATATATTAAACTCGATAGATAGAGTACCCAAACCTTGGTGTGACAAGGGGATACCACTCAGAAGATTGATAGAGGATTTGAACCCTAGTGCATCAGGGGGATCCACTAAAATCACGGGTAAACCAATACCTAACATTATAAGAGGTTCCAATTAGAAGGTATCTATAGAAGACTAGGTACCTATTGTGTTAGGGGGGTCCACTCAAAGCATGGAGGACCCACACCCTAGTATGATATGTGGTGCCACTTATATGGTAGGGGAACCATGCCCTAGTGTTCTAGGAGGGTTCCACATGATAGGTATTTATATCGAAATTAAACCCTAGTGCATCAGGGGGGGGGGGGTTGTTCCAATCAATCAGTGTAAGAGTATGAGATACCCACACCCTAGTGAGATAGGATGTTTCCAACCCCGAACTCTCTATTAGATGATCCTGCATGATCTTTGTTACTAGTTCAACATCTCTCAAAGAATATTCATTCTCTCAACACCTCACTTCATATCTCAAAAACCACTATAAAGGCTACCATAACATTCCAGAAAGAAAATTTACCAGGATAGGCTACTCATAGACACAAATATGAGTCCATCAGTAGGAGAAACGTAGGGTGAAATTCCCTGAGAATAGTACAAGACATGTAATAGGGGTCACATAGAATGTGACCTCATCGGTACTACTGGTCATGTCCTCACCATCACATTGTATTACTGGCCATATATTTGTAAATGGTATGTCTCATCCACCTAATACCTACCCATGTGGTCCTAGCCATGACTGTATACTTTGGGCCATGCCCGTGTACCCATGGGCATACCCATGCACTCCTGGAGTACACAACGTATCCTCTCACATGGGGTCCTAGCCATGTGTAGCTATCACAAAAATTAGTCATTTTGGGAGGGTTACATGGTATGCGATCCCAAAAAAACAGTGTGTGATCCTTATATTCCCTGAAACCCTAGAATTATATCCAGGGATGAGTACAAAAAGTGTGTTCTTAGAATAAATGTTATATAGTCACTTTTTTCATAGAAACATAGGTTTCTTCATGCATCATGATCATGCTGCCATCACCATCACAAAACATGATGTGGATGTTTGATTTGGGGCCGTTCATGCATGATCTATTTCCGGTGTTTGGACTCTGGATGCCTAAACACTACACATCTCCTTCATGTTGCTGCCACAATCTCTTATTGCCACTTCAGATCTCAGATCCATGGAGGTCTCACCACTAACCCCCAAATCTCACCGAATCATATGAAAATAACTAATTCATTCATTGTTCATTAATCTTACACAAATATGAAGGTTGAATTATGCTAGAACCATCCTTGAAAATGTCGTACTGAAACCTGGTGGTCCAATAATAAAGAACAAAAAGAAGTGAGGGATAAAAACACATAAAAAAGTGAAAAATCAATGGCTGAGTGTTCTTGAACAATAATTATATAATTGAGATGAATATGGAGTGAGTTTAAAAGAAACAAGAGATTAAATAAGATAAAAAATTATCAAATAAATTGTATGGATCATACAGTAATGGAAAAAATGATAGAAAACAAAAAATATTAAAGATTCATGCATGATTTATTGATATATGGATCGGAATCCAAGAAAAACATTCACTACCTAGATTTAGGATCGATTGTTGGTGATTTGTTTCACCTATTATGGAGATGACCCGCTACATTCGTTTCCTCTTGATACACCTTGATCTGATCACCCATCATCCTTCAATCTTAGTTTTCTAATGAAAGGATTCTCAAATATCCTCTAAATTATCCTAGGGCTTATGTGGATATCTCTTGATAAATTTTATATTGATTTATTTATTGAGGTAATTTGACCGTGGACATTTGAAAAAAAAATTAATTAGTTATTTTAATTAAACGTACCGCCAACAACTAACTCAAGAAAACATCTAGTGCCGAGCATAATTAGGTAACAACTTTTGTAAAACCAATGTTTCAAAATCATCTTAGGTGTAAGAGTTTTTATCCAAGACTCCATTTTGTATTTATTATACTTTTTCTTTATAATTATGTGTGTGTGTGTTATTAATATATTTAATATTTTTATAATATCAATACCTGGTTCATTGAGCCTCAGAATCTCTTATTGTCTTAGTGCTTGGATGAGAAAATAATCCTTAATATATTCCAAAGTATTATAATGAAAACATATAATCACTATACTACCTAATTAAATGGATGATTTTGAAATCACGGTAAAGGAATAAACATGATAAAGGGGTATAACATAGGAGGCATAACATGATATCATAAATATAATGATCATAATCATGGAATCATAGCATAATGAAATGATAACATAACAGAATAGAGTAATAATGATCATATCAAAAGATCATTTAATTGTATGAATGTGGAAACAACATAAACATGACATCATAATCATAAATCAAGGATCCCTTCCCAATTAACATAACCTAGTTTGGTAGGCTAACTACTTGCTCCCATAGTTTTCTAGGCTCACTTCCCACACACTATGATATCTAATAACATAGAAACATTAACCTATACATTGAGAGGATATATTATTCTAGACCCACACATCACATAATGAAAATGATACTTATGTGTTACACATGGTTTCAATAAACAAATCATAAAATCAAAAGGAAATAAAATGGGTTTTATATCTTTTTCAAGTGGTTCCCTAAGGAATTATTCATGATTTAATTAATAAACATGACATGATAAAACCATGGAAAATAAATGGATATCCAATGAATTTAAGATTCATTATAGTTAAATATAACTCAATAAATATGATTACACATATGATATTTACACCATATAAGAAATGGATATATGGTTTAGATAATAATTTCCCCAATCAATCTATGTGTTGGGCATCTAAGTGAACACACTTAAATTAAGAAATGTACCATAGCAGATTCATAGAGTAAATGAATTATAATTAAATAATTCCTATACAAGTGGATTATTAGGAAAAAGAAAATTAGTGATGGATCATACCATTGATATAAAATAAAGTTTCATAATCCATCTAGATAAAAAAAGTGGATGAAATCATTTGAAGAATACCCTTGATCAGACATATGATATGGATAAAGAAAACTCATAGAAGCATTATAAAAATTGTTTTGAAAATATTAATTTCCATTATACAATGAAAAAATTGAAAAAATAAGAGCTTATTAAGACCTGAGAATAAGAATATCCTTTTTTTAATTGAAATCATTTAGGGGTAGTATCTTAGAAAACAAAAAAGTGACAGAAAGAAATGTTGAAATAGAAACATGTAAAAGAAATTATTTTTGGTAAAATAATGACCCATAAAGACACAATTAAAAATCTTTTCTTTTTAATTTTTCTAAATAAACTCAAGGTAGTTTAAAATTCCCTTATTAATTTTTTCTGAAAAAAGTCATTTTAGAATATTTTAAAACATTACTACAGGATAAAACATTTTTTTAAAATTAATCATGTAGAAAAAATTTAAAGTCCATTAAAACCATTTAGTTAAATCCACATAATTAAAAGGGTGATATAAACATTCATTGATAATAGGTTAATAAAATTATCAATATTACTTGCAATATTACATAAAATACATTTTATAGGTAAAACTTGGATATGGAAGCAAAATATATATTGGAAATTATATACGTTATTCTTATCAAAATAACATTTTTATTTGAAGAAGTATTTCAATAAATGATAGGATATTAATAAAGAATAGTAATTTCCCCATATAAAAAAATATCTCATTTTAAGTGATAATAGTAGAGAAAAGGGACTTCGAAGATCAAAATTAAGAATAGATTTCATAATTTATTGGAAAAGGGACTTGAAACGAGACAACATTTATCACTTGAGTAAAATTTTAATCAAACCCCTTGAAGGAAAAAGATATTGAAAATGAACTTGAAATACAAAGAATAAAATATATTTAAGGGTAACATAACAGCTGGGAAGCATATACACTATATAAAAGTACATTGGTGTATAAAGTCAAATGTGTCTCAAAGATGCGAGTTTGCAACAAAAATCTCACACCATATTTCCCCAGTTAGTTTTTTTGAGAAGGTGGTGCCTTGGTCAAAACCAAAGTACATTTTATTGAATAAAAAATTGAAAAGATTACAAGAGACGGAAAAAATGGATTTTTTTTACAATCTTTATCAAATAGCTGAAGTAAATATGGAGGGAGGGTATCCATCCCGGTCATGGTCTGATGAACACCCTTGTTAGCAAGGGCATCAGCAACAATGTTATACACTGTGAAAGTATGCGTGACAATGTAGTTTATACTATGTAGAGAGTCTAGGCACTACATCCAAATATTGATCAAAGGCCAGGCAAGGTGAGTCACACCATTCCAGATTGCCTGGACAATGGTGGTAGAATCACTTTCAATTCATAGTTTCGTCCAGCCTTTTTGAATGGAAAACTTGACAGCCTGAATTACTCCCATCATTTAGGCCTCCAATGACAAATCTATGCCACAATTTCCAAAGAAACACCCATGAAACTTGCCATAAGAATCTCTGAAAACGGCTCCACAACTGGAAGGTCTAGGATTTCCCTTTGAGGCACCATCAACATTGACCAACCGAGTTATTGCAGTGAGCTTTTTGAAATGAGGAAGCTTCTCGAATCGCAATGAGGATCTGTGCTTTCCCTACATTAAGATTTAATGATAATTTATTATGTATAATATCATTTCTTTCATACCGAATCACATGCAAGAGCTCAGAAATAGCAGGTAGAAAAATGTTCTTAATTTTCTAAGAGGCTTGGTGCTGCACACAACATTTAAGAAGAGTGAAAATTGAGTTGGGGGTATGCCATCTGTAATAAAAAATTTCAGAAATATATTTCCAAATAGCAGAGGCTATGGAACAAGATAAAAATATATGGTTAGTGTTCTCCCTATGTTGATTACATAGGTTACATTTAGAGCATAGATGGATACCAGAAGATTGAAGGCATACCTCAGTGGGAAATATATTATGAGAAATGCACCAAATTAGAGTGAGTCTAGTAGGCTTAATCCACGTATTGTTGAAAAAATTTAACCATTGAAAGCTAGATTCAGATCCAAGAAAGTTTTGCATGTAGGAATTTTTTGAGTCAAGAATACCATTCAGAGCGGGATCCTAGAGAAGAAAATCCTCACAGTTAATAAAAGGATAGTTATCAATGATATGAGCAACATCATCAGGGAGATTATACCTATGGGAATTGAGAACATCTTTAATAGTGTGACTGGTTTCCACCAGAGTAGAATCAGGGGAGAACATTAAGGCCAGCAGAACACCAGTCCAATTGTCAAGCCAGAAATTTATATTAGAGTTAGCGCTCACTATCCATCTAGAGTATTCCATGATTTTATGATAAGTATACCTAATGGAAGTCCAGATTGAGGAAGAGATATAATTAAAGTTCCCCTTCCAAAGTTTGGAGAGGAATCTGTGTTTAATTAAGTCAATGGAATTCAAGTCAGTATTGACTAATCTCCATGTAAGTTTAGCTTGAATAGCATAATTAAACAACTTTAAGTTTTTAATACCAATACCCCCTTTTTCCAAAGGTTTGCAACATGTTACCCAGGGAATGGTGACAAGTTTTTTTTGAAAGATACTTCCTATCTAGATGAAGTTCTTAATATAGGTGTTAATTCTTTTGAAAGTACGTGCATGCCATTTATAAATTATAAGGGAGTATACCATTTTGGAGACAATGGTCGATTTGACCAAACAGATTCTGCCAGCCATGGATAGGGACTTTCCATTCCAATTAGAGAGTTTATTAATAATTTGATCCACTATGTTAACAAAGTAAATAGTTTTACGTCTTCCCCAAAAGTGAAGGGGAAGAAACCCTCTTTAATACCAAAATCTTTGGTAATAGTGTTTTTCCTCTCCGTGGATAATTTTTTACCAAAAAAATGTGCGATTTATGAAAAGAAATGGCCTAACCCGAGACTTTCTCATAGTGAGTAAGGGCCTGTTTAAGAACTTAAATATTTTTTTGGTCACCTTGAAGAAACAAGATGATGTCATCAGGATATAAGTGATGAGTAGGGACTCTAAGATTTCTAGCCACATGTATAGGTTTGAGTTTGTTTTGATTTACCAAATGAGAGAGGAGCCTGCTGAGATAATCTTCAGCAATTACAAATAAAATTTCCGAGAGTGGTACACCTTGTCTGACCCCTTTTGTGCATTTAAAGAAGCCCATGGGGGTGACATTGACCAATATGGATATAGATGCAGAGTTGAACAATGTTTTTATCGTCTTGATAAAAGTTTCATTAAAGCCAAATCCTTTTAGAACCTTAAAAATAAATATCCAATCAATAGTATCAAAGGCATTCCAAATGTCAAGTTTTATAGGAACATTTCCACCTCTGGTAACTTTATTTAAACTGTTGGTGCATTCAGAGGCAATGCATATACAGTCTTGTATAGACCTTCCCTTAATGAAGCCAAATTGATTCCAAGAAACTATTTTGTTGCATATAGGGGAAATCCTATTAGCAGGAATTTTGGAAATGATTTTGAAAAGAGTGTTTATCAGCACAATAAACCAAAATTGGTGGATCTTGGACACATTTTCCACTCTGGGGATTAAAGTAAAAAATTGAGCATTAATACCATTAAGGAGAAAACCATTAAGGAAGAAAGACTTCAAAAGTTTACAGACATCAAGATGAATAACATCCCAATATTTCTGAAAGAATTTTATTTCCCCAGTTAGTTGAACATAATATAAATTCATGTAAAAAACCATAAATATCTTAATAATCTATTTTATAACCCTATTAATCACTAGAACTATAAGGAACCAACCTTAAACATCACATAATATTATGTTAATTCAAAAATTCACATTGAGGATCTTTTCATGTTTACACCAATAGAGAATTAGGTCATAAATTATAAAAAACATCTTGAATATTACATGTAGACACTTCTACTCAGTATCCATTTTTCTCATAAAATAAAAACTCTTAAAAGAAATGAAACATGTTTAATTCCATGTTTTAAAAAACATGACTTTTACTTATTTCCATCCTTGACTCTATTCCACCTTAAGTACTCTGAAAAACATTTCAAAAACAAGGGATGAGAATAAAATCTCAGTAAGGGATACACAAAGAAGGAAAGATGTTAGTTTTTAAAACAACATGTAAACCATGAATACCTAATCATAAAGTTATAATTTTCACCTTAAAGAAGTAGCAAAAATACTTCACGAAATATAAGCTCACTTCTTACCCGTTTTGTAACCAAATGATTACTATAAATACCATAGAAAAATACGTATATCATATAAAGGTAAATTGGGACATAAATATACTTAAATGGTATAACCATACTGTCGAATTCCACACACATCACTAAATAGAATAGCCATATGACCAAATTCCATAAAAAATGCATTGGAGTTTATAACATAACCACCCATCCTTGGTTTATCATGGAACCACTGGTCATTTGGATTATCACGTAACCACACACCAAATGTCTAAGTACCATTATATAATCGTAACACATAAAATATTGAAAGTATCATTAATTAACTAATAAAATTTCATTTGAAATCACAAGAAATCATTTTAAGATATTGAAATACTCAATCCATTTCAAGAATCATTTTCAATATCAAAACACCCAAAAACAGAATAAGGGGTTTTTTCCTTTTAAAAACATTAAGACTTATAGAGGAATCCAAATAATGATTACGGTGGTGGAGAGGTCGTTGTCACCACAAATGTTAAAACATTTCTTTTTTTAATTTTGTAAAAAACTTTGTAGATAAAATATTATATTTGAATGAATGTAAAAGTAAAAGGGGTTTGTTATAAAATGTGTAAAAGAAGGAGGTGTATATTATCAAAACATGCCTCAATAAAAGGAGATAAAGATGAAGTCCCTTACAAAACTTTGACAACCTAACGGCATCACTTTAAAATTCAGAAAATGAGTTGATGAGAGAGAAAATGGTCTCTCATCGGTTGAAAATAAAATGTAAAGAAATAAGGTTATATAATATCATATCCCAAAAAAATAAAATATAAATTAAAATACATAAAATTAGTCTTTGACTAAAAGAAGAGGGTGAAAGGTTCCCTAACCTCATGTCCAACTTGAATCGTTCATTCATTAATTTCATAAATAATAAACTTAGGTTAATTTATACTTTATTAAGTACCTTTTTTAAGTTTATTATTTTTTTTCTATCACTAATTACCTTGCTATAACAATTAGTTAATTATTTGAGTTCATATCAGACATTTTGTCGATGTTCGAAACTTGAGTAAAAAATGACCTTGTTATAATTATAAATTTTCCATATGGTAAAAATTACATTATATCCAGAATGATATTCATGATTTAGATATCATATATATCATATATTTCCAGTATATATGTACTTAGAATAGTCCATATCATTTGGATATAAGAAATTAAATGCACCGTTCATGGAGACGATAAGTCGTACGTACACATGAACGCTACTTTCATTTCATTTTCATATTTAAAGGAAAGAAAAATAATTATACATAGGTATATTATAATTAAAATATAATATTTATGTTATATATGTTTAACAAGATTGATGAGCCCGTAAGGGGCGAAGCGCTCTAGGGTTTTCCGCCTGCCGCCGCTCTATTCCTTCTTCCCGCACCGGCGCTGCTTCACTACTCATGCTCCGATGGCGGTGACCTCTTCACACGGTGGCGATTTCTGGCTTTTCGGTGACCGACGCTCTGCATCATCGGCGGTGCGATGTCGGACCAGAGGATGAGCTCCGCTCCCACGGTATGAGGGTTTCAGCCTCGAATGGCGTTTGGTGGTTAGGCGTGGCCTCTGCGGGCTTGCTGGATGGCGGCGGTGGGATATGGGATCTTGATCTGGTTTGTGATTGCTTTTCTGTCATTGTTCTGGTGGAGGTTATTTTGCAATTTCTGTTTTTTTGCACATATTGTTCTGTGCTGGATGGATTTCATGATGGCGTTTCAATCCGGCGATGTGGCGAAGTCGTCTCCTGCTTGCTAACTCGCTTGATGTATATGAAGTTTCTGTGTGTTTATGGATGGAAATGGCTTGGGGTTTATCGGTGTTTGGATTTGAATCTCTATGATGTTTTGGTTTTACTGGTGGTGCAATGGCTTGTTTCTTGATCTCGCGGTGCTTCCGGAGGGGGTCTCGCCGGCGACGAACAGTCTGGTTGGTGATGGTGACGTGTTTGGGTCTGAGGCCCGAGGATGCTTGGGAAGATGTGCGGTGATGGCGTGTGGATTGAGGAAAGCAGGATGGTCTTGGATTTAGAAATTTGAATGTGGTTTTTGAAATTTTTGTCGCGGGGATGTTTTGTAATGGGTACCGGCACCCCTTAAACCGGCTCGTTTTCTCTTTTTTAATAATATTTGGTCAGAGGGTTTCCCCCTCTGACGGCTTTTCTGGTATATGTTTAACAAGTTCATTAATTCCATCCTTTATACATTCCATGTATAGCATGAACGAGTCATATCACTTTAAGGGGGCGGTAGTCCGCATTTCCTCAAATGAAATTATCAAATTTTTACAACATGAAAAGAATAAAGGTATGTTATAAATTTGAATTAAAGAATAATAGAGATAAAATAAATATCATAAATATCATATATAATTACATTTCCATCATAATGTCCACCATAAGAGGTGGTAGGAGAAGATTGAACAATCATCATTTCGTGAGGCAGTAGTTCTCCGTCCACAGAAAAATTATGTTCTATACCCATTAGACAGAGGTGTGTGTAAGTGTAGTTAGAATACTTATCATTAAAAAAACCTAGTATATTGATTATAATATTTTTTAATGTAAAAAAATAATAAGAACATAGGTAGTATAGAAGGAAAAATATTGGAAAGAAACTTGAGTGAAGATATTACCTCAAATCGGGTAACTTCTTTTGATTTGAGCCAAATGGATTTTTTGAATTGACTTATGCCTAGGGGAAGGATTCTAGGAGGAATATGGGGATGTTGAAAGATTATTTGGGATAGTTTGGATAATCCAAGGGGCTTGAGGGGTGTGATTAATGGGTTATAAGTGATGACCTTTTATAAGGGGGAGGAGGGGCTCTTTAGGAATGTTTGCATGTATTAATTTAATATAAAATTATTTTTGGTTTCATAATGTATAAAACTAATTAAATTAGAAGATAATATAACTATTATTTGAAATAAAATCATCCAATAATAATTGGACTGGTTTTGGATATTTTTTAATCCTTATCTTTTTTATTTAACCCTTTTTTACTCTTACCATTTTATCAAGCATTTAACACTTTGAGAATCAAAATAGTTACCAAAACATGAGAAATATCCAACTAAATAGTCAATAATAAAATTTTAGAGGTATTATAACTATTTTACCGAATAATATATATATTTTTCTAATTTTATAATATTTAATAAAATATTTTATATTTTAAAATATGAATTATGTCAATTTTGACACTATTCATATCATGACTTTTTTTAAAATCCCTAACAACTTGATTGATTCAAAAAATCTTCATTAATACAAATATAAAATGTGAATTTAATCTATAAAAGTTTTTTATGGCATCAAAATAACTAAATTATATTTATTTTAACATTTATAATATCATTTATTTGAATCCTTTATCAATGAAGCAATCACTGCATCATCATTGTGTCATAATTAAATTTAGTAATTTAATGTCTAAAAATTATAAATAAAATACCATGATGAGGAAATATTTTTATCTTTATAATTAAAATTTATAGTTTAAAAAATAACTTATATAACCCCATATAAAAATTGTTTTACTAAAAGATATATGTTCATGTTACATTTTTCTTAACTTTAAATTAATTTTTATAAAATATCATTTTCACTTACAAGTGGCTCCATGGGGTCCCAAAATCGACCAAAGGATGATAATGGTCAGAAATGTATAATAAAATAGGGTTAGGGAATGTTTAAGGGTAATTTAATATTATTATAATATTATTTTTTATCCTTATTTACCAGATTTACCCTTTAACCATGGTAAATAAAATATTTATTGAAGTTAAAATTCATAATGTCTAAAAATAAAAGTTACCCATTTACATAATTTTTACCTTCTGATTTCAGATATAGAATACATTTATCCAAATTCAAAACATATTATTTGTAGAAATTAATTTAAAATTAATTCCCGTTGTCAAAACCAAAAAGTGTGTCTTTAAGAAGTAAAAACTACCAAAAGATTGACTTGTATTTATGTCCAATTTCAATGTGAAATAACAGTCAATGACCAAAATTAGATTAAATTATAAAAATATAATCTAATTAAACTTTAAGATAAATTAAAAGTACTGTATAATCATATAAATAAATTAGATTAAAAGGCAGTTTTGGATTAAAATGCAGTATTTTCACTATTCATCAAAAAATGAACTTTATCAAACAAATACCAAAATTTTACCCAAAGTAAATTTTTATGTCCCGCTTCTTAAAAAGAAGTTTATTTTTTCAAATGTAACATATAAAAGTGACAAAAACTAGATTAAAAAAGGGTTCTACATCAAAAGGTACTGAATCGACCTTTTAAAGAGTATTAGAGTATTCCATGCTTAAAATTGGATTCATTCTTATTTTAATCCTATGAAATTTATTAGAAAAAAGTAAAAACATATAACAAACATGTGTAATCATATTGTAGTTAATTCTGTTCATTCCCATGAATACAATGGCTATGCGGTAAATACCATTTAAAATAATTATAATATTATATTGTTTTTCTTTATAAATCAAAGTTGTGTGCAACGTAATATTTCAAAGAAAGACATTGTTGCATGTTGAGTACACTATCAGACATAGAATCCCATTTAAAGTAAAATTAATATTTAATTCACAAATTTTAATAGATATGAAAATGTCATATTCTTTATTTACCTAAGATGTTACATCCTTCCCCCCTTTTGGGAATTGTGTCCTCGCAATTTTAAAATTTGGATCAGAAACTTCATTAAAAGTATCACTTTTGAAAAAGAGCCAATAAAACAATCACTTTAAAAGAAATAAAGATATGTAAAAAGGTCACCCAAGATAACCCATAGTAGGATTTCGTGTATTAAAACATGGATATGGAAGAGAAAATAACCATCAAGTTCTGATAGAGAGTGATAGAAAAAATTATCAGGAGAAAGATAACCAACAAAATACCATAAATTTATGGTTGTGTAAAATTCTGATGATAAAAGAAATATTATAACATTTTTTTCTTCAAGGTCCTTTTCATATAGTTGAAGAATCTTATTACTACCTAGACTAAGATCATAAATAAATATACTTACTTGAAAATTAGTGTTTTATCCTTTAATCAAATTTCAACCACAAACTCATTTTTCTCCAAACGATGAGTATTAAAGATGACTTGGTCACATATGAAGCTCTAGAATCAACTTCTATATAATAACATGATCAAAAAAAATATTAACCATTTATTTCCCATTTATTTATAAATTAACCAAAACCAAACCTGTAAGTACTAGATCAGATAATCCCTAAAAAGGACAATCTTTTATAAAAAATAAATACTACTCTTAATCCCCAAAATTAAACAAACAATATGCAAAGCTCAACAAATACCATTCAATAAAAAATTGTCCTAATTTTTTTTCAAAATAATCCAAACTACGCTTGAAACCCTAAATTCATAAGGATTTGATCACATAGTATTACACAAAAATATTTACATTTATCTCCAAATAACACAAGATACTCTTAAAGTCTCATACTGAAAAGTAATTAACCTAATCACATTTTCTCCAAGATTGCTTAATCATTTCCATTAATAACTTAAATATCTATATGTACACAATAAAGAAATATATTATTCCAAAATAAAATTTACCATTACTCCTCAAATGAAATTCCATAGTATTCTATTTTCTATAAGTATATAGTGTTCCAAAAAGAGAGAATGTCTTCCAAAATAACCTCTATCACTTAATCACCAAATAATTTTCCTATACTAAGGATATCTATTTGATAAAACATAAGCTCCCAAAATCAACTTATTCTTGATCCATAAAATAATTTAACTAAAAAATAATTAGTCATACTAACCAAATACTTCACGTAGTCCAGTGGTAGTTGATAAATCACTATCACACTTTGGTTGTGGGTTAGATTCCGATAACTTTGTCCGATGTGATGGGTTTTCACATGGTCTGCGTGTTGTCCTATTTTCAAAAAATATATAATTTTATAATATTCCAAAAATTGGGATAAATTCCTCAAAAATAACCATAACATATTTTAACCACAAATGTTATCTCATACCTCGCATTTTCATCCCAAAAAGTAATAACCTATAATTGCCTCAAATTCATGAATCATATAAACCCAAATGGTTATTTATAACTATATTCACAAAAGAAAAGATAATTATTCATTTAATACCATTTTAACATATCAAAGTTTAGGGTTATACATACTATAAAAAGTATTCCAAAGTAATCCTATAATTAATAGATTTAAACATATCATCATCCATAGATCCAACATAACTCTTCAAATCCTAAAATATATACATCTTAATCATCAAACATTCTTCCTGATCCTTTATCCATGTTTTTCCATATTATACTTTTATAATTATTTCCTACAAAAAAAATCAAGCATAATTTCATAATATTTTATTAATGTGAAAACATGAGCTAAGAAATAATCCATACCTTTCACAGGTCATTTTAAGTTTCCTCATCTTTAATTAGAATAGAATTAGGAATTGGTAAAAATATATTTGTACAATCCTACTGATCCCATTCCAAAACATTCTTTGTAGGACATCTATTTTATATAATGACCATGAACACCACAATTAAAACATTCAATTGATCTCTTTGAAAGAACTTCTTTCTCTTTCTTAGAGTCAACTGGACGCTTCCTTTTTCCAGGGAAGGTTCTTGCTTTATAACCTTCATTACCACATCTATAGCATCTTCCTGTACCTTTGAAGCATTTTATTAGGTGTTTCTTTCCACATCATTGACATGTAGGTTTTTAATATACTTACCTTTATGGTTATTACCTGAACTCCCATTTGGATTTGTTTCATGCACATACAATGCCTTATAAAAATCACCAAGGTTCATGTGGTCAATCCTAACTTCAGATAGTTGGTTGAGAATAACCATAAGAGTTCTCATTGAAACTCTCATTGAATTTGGTTGCTTATTCATAAACCTATCACAGTTTTCGTCACATCCATTGTTACTTTAGTGCATGCTAGATCCATCAATTTACTAAAACCAAAAAGGCTAGTGTGAGTATATCAGTAAAATCATTATATATTATGTTATGAGGAGGGTAAAAACTAATATATACTTATTTATGTTATATTAAACTCATTGGATTTATCTCAAATAACTATGACTCTTTATAATATGCTAACCATTATGGTTATATCACTTAGGCTTAAATAAACCCTAACTTCTAAAGTTATCTAAATCGACCTCTGATGCCGACTATAAGGACCCAGCCTTAAACATTATGTAATCTTGAGTTAATTCAAGAATTCACATTGATGATATTTTCAAGTTTAGAGATTTAGAGAATTATGTCACAACTTATACAAAACATCTTGAATATTACATGTAGACACTTCTACCAAGTATCCATTTTTTATAAAATAAAAACTCTTAAAACAAAATAAACATGTTTAGTTCCTTGTTTTAAACAACATGAATTTTTTTGTTCCCATCCTTGACCCTATTACTCCTTAAGTCCTATCAAAAACATTTCAAAAACATGGTATGAGCATAAAATCTCAGTAAGAGATACACAAATAAGAAAAATTGTTATTTTTTAAAACAACATGTAAACCATGAATACTTAATCATAAAGTGATACTTTTAAACTTAAAGAATTAGCAAAAAAACTTCACTAAATATAAGTTCATTGCTTACCCTTTTTTAACAAAATTATTACCATAAATCCCATAGAAAAAAACGTATAGCATATAAAGGTAACTTGGGACATAAACATACTTAAATAGAATAACTATATGTTATAATTCCACACAAATCACTAAATGAAATTGCCATATGGACGAATTCCATACCCAGTTAATTAGATCTTATAACGTAACTACCCATCATTTGGTTTATCACGTAACCACCCTTCAAATTTACAATTACCATTATATAATCATAACACACAAAATATTAAAAATATCAAAATTTCAGTAATAACATTTCATTTGCAATCAAAAGAAATAATTTTAAGATATTTAAATACTCAATCCATTTAAAAAATAATTTTCAACACCAAAACACCCAAAAACATATTAAGGGGTTTCTTTTTTCCTTTTAAAAACCTTAAGGCTTATAGAGGAAGATAAATAACTATTACGATGACAGATAGGTCATTGTCACTGCAAACGTTATAAACATTCCTTTTGTCATTTAGTAAAATAGTTCATATATAAAAGATTACCATTTAATGAAAGTAAAATTCAAAGGGGTTTATCATACACCATGTAAAATAATGAGGTGTATATTATCAAAACATGCCTCAATAAAAGGAGATTGAGATGAAGTCCTTTACGAAAATTTGGCACCCTAACGACATCACTTTAAAATTAAGAAAATGAGTTGATGGGAGAGAAAAGGGTCTCTCATAACTTGGAAATAAGAATAAAAGAAATAAAGATATATAATAACACATCCCAACATAATAAAATATAAATTAAAATATATAAAATAATTATTTGACTAAAATAAGAGGGTGAAAGGTTCCCTTACCTCGTGTCTGACTTGACTTGTTCATTCTTTAATTTCCTGAATAATAAACTTAAGTTAATTTATACCTCATTAAGAACATTTTTTATGTTTATTATTCCATTTATATCACTTTTTACCTTACTATAACAATTATTTTATTATTTGAGTTCATATGATATATTTTGTCGATGTTCGAAAATTGAGTAAAAAATGAACTTGTTATAATTATAAATTGTCCATGTGGTAAAAATTACATTATCTTCAGAATTATATTTATGATTTAGATATAATATATATCATAATTTCCAGAATATATGTTTTTATAATATTCCATAGCATTTGGATATAAGAAATTAAATGCACCGTTCATGGAGACGGCAAGCCGTACGTACACATGAACGCTACTTTCATTTCTTTTTCATATTTAAAGAAAGAAAAAAATGATATAGAGGTATATTATAATTAGAGTATAATATATATGTTATATAGGTAACATAAGATCATTAATTACATCCTTTATAAGTTCCATGTACAGCATGAATGAGTCATATCACTTTGAGGGGGTGGTAGTCCTCATTTCCTCAAATGAAATTATCATATTTATACAACCTAAAAAGAATAAAGGTTTGTTCTAAATGAGAATTAAAGAATAATAGAGATAAAATATATATCATAAATATCATATATAATTACAATTCAATCATAATGGACATCATAAGAGGTGGTGGGAGAAGATTGAACAATCATCATTTCGTGAGGTAGTAGTTCTCCATCCACAGAAACAGTATGTTCTATACCCATTAGATGGAGGTGTGTATAAGTTTTTTTCGAATAATTATCATAAAATAACCTATTATATTGATGATACTAGTTTTTTTATGTAAAATAATAATAAAAATATCATAGGGAGTGGATAAAGAAAAATATTGGAAAGAAACTAGAGAGAAGACGTTACCTCAAATCAGATAACTTCTTTTGATTTGAGCCAAACGTCTATATTGAACTGTCTTATTTATAGAGAAAGGATTCTAGAAGGAATATGGGGGATGTTGGGAGCTTATTTTATCCAATTTAGGATGAGACAAGGGGCTTGAGAGGTGTTAGTAATGAGTTAGAGGTGATGACCTTTTATAAGGGGGAGGATTGGCTCTTTTGGAAAGTTTGAAAGTATTATTTTATTATAAAATTAGTTTCGGTTTCAAAAGGTCAAAAACTCATTAAATTATAATATAATGTGACTATTGTTTGAAATAAAATCATACAATAATAATTGAACATGTTTTGTATATTTTTTAATTCTTATTTTTTATTTAACCCTTTTTTACTCTTTCCATTTTATCAAGCATTTAACACTTTGAGAATCAAAATAGTTACCAAAACATGAAGAATATACAATTAAAGAGTCAATAATTATATTATAGACTTATTATAACTATTTGAATGAATCTTATATTTTCTTTTAATTTTATAATATTTAATAAAATATTTTATATTTTAAAATATGAATTATTTCAATTTTGATACTATTCATATCATGATTTTTTTTAAAATCCATTACAACTTGATTGATTATAAAAAACATCATTAATAATAATATAACATGTAAAAATAATATTGAAAATACTTGTATGACATCAAAATAACCAAACTATATTTATTTTAACATTTATAATATCATTTATTTTAATCCTTTATTAATGAAACAATCACTGCATCATCATTGTGTCATAATTAAATTTATTTATTTAATGTCAAATAACTATAAATAAAATAAAATGATGTAGTAAATAGTTTTATCTTTATAATTACTATTTATAGTCGAATATATAACTTATATAACGCCATTTAAAAATTGGTTTACAAAAAGATATTTGTTTATGTTACATTTTCCTTAACATTAAATTAATTTTTATAAAATGTCATTTTCACTTACATGTGGCACCATGGAGTCACAAAATCAGCCCAAGTATTCCAATGGTCATACATGTATCAAAAAATAGGGTTAAGACATGTGTAATGGTAATTTAATATTACTATAATATTATTTTTTACCCTTATTTACCAGATTTACCCTTTAACCATTGTAAATAAAATATTTAATGAAGTTACTATTCATAATGTATAAAAATAAAAGTTACCCATTTACACAATTTGGACCTCCTGATTCCAAATATGAAATCCATTTTTCCAAATTTATAACACACAAGTTTCAAAAATTAATTGTAATTTAATTCCTATTGCCAAAACCAAAAAGCGTGTTTTTAAGAAGTAAAAGCTACCAAAATATTTACATGTGTTTATGTACAATTTAAACGTGAAATTACATTAAATGAAAAAATTGGATTAAATGATAAAAATATAATCTAATTAAACATTAAAATCAATTAAAAGTATTGTATAATCATATAAATAAATTATATTAAAAGGGTTTGAATTAAAATGTAGTATTTTCACCATTAATCAAAAAATGAACTTTATCAGAAAAATACCAATTTTTTCCAAAGTAAATTTTGATGTCCCGCTTCTATAGAATAAGTTTATTTTGTCAAATGGAATATAGAAAATTGAAAAAAATTGATTTAAAAAGGGTTCACCATAAAAAGGTGGTAAATCGACCTTTTAAAGAATATTAGAGTATTTCATGCTTAAAATATTAATCATTATTATTTTAAGCCTCTAAAATTTATTGGATAAAAGTAAAAAATTTAACAAAAATGTGTAATAATATTGTATTTTGTTCTTTTGATTCCCTCCAATACAATGGCTAGGCATTAACTACCATTTAAAATAATAATAATAATAATAATATATTATTTTCGGTATAACTCAATGTTGTGTGCAACATAAGATTTCAAAGAAAATCATTGTTGCGTGTTGAGTATGAAATCAGAAATAGCATCCCCTTTAAAGTAAAATTAATATTTAATTCAAAAATATTAATCAATAAGAAGATTTCATATTCTTTATTTTCCTGGTATGTTACAAGAACCCTTCTATATACATTGTTTATAATTATTTTCTAGGAATATAGCAGTTAATTATAGCTTATTTTTAACATATGGTGTTAACCATTTTTAATTATATTGCACATGATTTGTAATGTTAATGTTGATACATTATCTTTTATATGATTATCATGATTAAAATACTACCTATTATCGTATAATATATATTCCATGATTGTTTATAATTTTCCACTTTCATCCCATGAGATTTTTAATTAGAATTCTTGAAGATGAATTCAAAGACAAACTTATTTTGACACTTTTTAATGAATGGAGTTGATATATTATTAACATGTTTAGATATTAATATTATCACTTTAGAACCATTAAAATATATTTATTACTTTATTATTACATTTCATTAATATTATAAAACATTCCTTAATCTTTCACTATACAAATATTACAACATCACTTAAGTAGGCTACAAACCGACCAAAACAAAAGTGTGTCGTAAAGATCGAATGAGTAAGAAAGTTATGTTAAATAATTTTAATTTAAAAATCATAGAATATTATTCATGTAATATATATCACATATCTCTATAAAATCCATTATTAGAACCAATAATGATGGGTGGAAATGAAAAATGAAGTTCATCATTTGTGGAAGAAGTAGTCTGCACGTATGTATGATTAAGGAACCCATTTCCCAATAAATGAACAAAGTGATGATACATGAAAATTAATATTTTTAAATATATAATAATATTATAAAAATCACATTATTTCATTAATTTCACTCTTAGTTCGATCTATGTTAGGGGTTTAAGAGAAATGAGACACATCGTTTATAGAGTCGGTAGTCCGAACTTACACATGATTTATGATAACATCCTTTAATAAATGGATAAAATGAAGGTAAATAAAAAATATGATCAATTAATAATATTATAAGTAAAATATAAAATTATTTATCAAACCCATAATTGATATCATCCATAATAGGTAGTGATGAAAAATGATCTGCATCGATTTGTGGAGGCGGTAGTTCACACACACACACACATGACTGGTGTGTTTGTTTTTCTTAGAAGATGCTATGAAATGAATGAATAATTATTTTTAAATAAATATAATTAAATTCAAGTATATATATGTTACTTAATTAATTATATTAACAAATCTAGGGAATATTAGGAAGAGTAAAATTAAAAAGAAAGAATAATAAGAGATTACTACTAATGTTGGGAATATTGATTATCCATGGAATTATCCTTTTAAATCAATGTATTAGGTTAAATAAGGGTTGTTTAAGAATATTTTTTGTTATTGAGGATACTGGGACAAATAATAGGAATATTTCCACTAATTAATTTGAATGGATGGGTGTGTAAAGATGGGGTCTAAGTGGTCTCTTTTATTAGTGAAGGGAAAAACTTTTCCATGGAAAAAACTATTAAGTAAGGGGTAAGAATGAAATCAAAAGAATTTTAGGTGACGTAGGTGATGGAAGATTATTAATAAATGTATTAAAGTATTTAAAACCTTAAAAAAGGATTCTATAAGGTCTAATGGTCATGTTAATTTAGGAAAATTCGAGACACCTTAAATTTTTCATTTAAAAAATTATTACTCTTGATTAAATATTAATCATGTCAATTATTTTATTACTAAATATAGAATCTGACCATTATTACCAAATTTTGACATGATTAATCCAATTTTATTTTCTATTTTAAAAATTGAAATTTTTAATTGGAGAAAATTAAATTTTAAATAAATATAAATAATGTGTTGAAAAGCTATTTTTTAGAAAAAAAATATTGTTTTAATAATTAAGTGTTATTATTAATAGTTATCATTTATTTATAATTAAATGAGTGATAATTAGTTTTTATATACGTTTAAACATCATATTATTTTTTTAAATAAAAATTTATTCATTTTATTTTAAAAATACAAAATATTTTAAAAAGTATTATTGCTTGAAAAGTAAAGGTTTTACGAGGATAACTAGTATTTACCCAAGGTAACATAATATTTATTTTCAAAAAATTAAACCTTATTAGATAATTTAGACCCACATATTTTAAATTTAAAATACATTTCATTTGATCAATTCATAAAATCTAATTTTAAAATACTAATATATAATGTATTTAAAATAATTTTTGAGGAAATATTACTTATGTTAAAAAATATAAAATATAGGTTGTGATTCAAACATGATATTTTAAAATATATAATGTTACTTAAAAGAAATATATTTTTTCATGAAAACGTTTTCCTATGTTTTATGTTATGGTTATATCGAATTAATGTATTAAAATCTACTGTATTTTAAAAAAAATTATTTTGTATTATTCACCTTAAAATTGATTATTTTAAAAAAATTCAAAAAATTCAAATTAATATAATATGATTTTGATAAATCATAAAATTATTTTATTATTATAAAATTCACATCCTGAATTTTATAATATTTTCATTAAAAACAATAAAAAATCACAAAAAACAACTCTTTATAAGAAATATGTTTTTCATATATTAACCTTTATTTTAAAACTAATGATACTCATAAATATATAAAACATGAAGAATATTCAGTTTATAAAATATATTGTAATCAGGAAAAGAGGTTTTATTAGTTTCTTAGATGTACTAATTGAGTTTGGTGTTTATGGTAAATTTTATTTTATTTTATTTATTTTATATATATGTGTATATATATATATATCATAATTATATTACTAGTATTTATAATAACTAATTTTATGAATACTTTAAGATGTTTTATATTGATTTGGTTTTATATGTTTTAGGGGAAGAACCAAATAACATGATATTTATTTAAGGATAAGAACTCTAGTAATTAAATTCTACCCAACCTAAAATAACTTCATCATCTAAATTTAATTATGATTTACTTGTAGTAATAGATAATGGTAGAGAAAATATTGACATTGTTTCATCCTCAAAAAACATGTGTTGGTGTGAATGGCATTTTTTAGTTGTAGTGGAACAACCCTTCACATTAGACACATACTTCCACATCCTTTTTGATAGGTTTCTAATGAGTTTTATACATAGATCTGGAAACACCCGACAATTTTGTTATTTGAGATGTTACATGAACCTTATTTCT
Source organism: Viscum album (assembly GCA_963277665.1). Classification (NCBI taxonomy): domain Eukaryota; kingdom Viridiplantae; phylum Streptophyta; class Magnoliopsida; order Santalales; family Viscaceae; genus Viscum; species Viscum album. Next base: position 514,136,210 of record OY728137.1, on the reverse strand, counting down.
AATGGCATGTGATCATGCAAAAATGGATCCAATAATGCTTAAGGTCTAACATTGGCTGAGAGAATTGAATGTTCAAGCTCATCGTACCCTTTGGGAAGAAATTATTTCCTAATATGGGAAACTCTTATAGATTTATGATATATTTGGGAATCCTTTATTAAGTACAAAATATGAAACAAGTCACCATTAAATTATCTATCAATTATTAGAATGTATTGAAGTTAGAATCAATCTTTTGTATTTAAGGTTCACCATCAATGTGGATATATTTATGTATCCAAGGATCTCCATCGATGGTTTCATTTGTAAATGAATTGTAAATTCATATGTCATTTATTATCATGATGCTAGTTTTAATACACATAGTGGGGAGCTCTAGAATTAATCATCATCTTGGAAGATGAGAGTTGTTCTGGTGTTGGGATCAAGCCCAAGAAAAGGGATTCCTACATATCATTGTGAAAGGAATTAGAACATAGGTATTTTGGGGTTCTTAACAGGACCCATTATACCTTTTAATGTTATATGATGAGGACCAAAATGTGTAGTTTAACATCATGCGGAACAAATATTTAGGAAAAATGTGTTTGGTCAAGGATGGTGTGGGACTTACACCGAAGCGTCCCAAAGGACCTAGAAGGGATTTAACCTCCCAGGTTGGATATGACCTTATTGGGAGTATGAAACAGAGAAGATTAGGGTGAATTTGGGGTGTTGGGTTTGAACCTCAGGTAGGCTTCTTATGTATCCAATTTAGACAAAAATCAAAGACCACATAATTTGGAAGGTTGGGGATTAAACCTATGGATGATACCCATGTCAACGTAAGAAGAAGATATGGAAAAGGTCTCTCATTTGAGATAGGTAAGTAGTTCTCCTTGGTGATGTCACCTTTAGGTATGACTTGTTCACTACTCATGCACCTTTGGGTGGGGCATGGTGTGAACCATACTGTGGAGGAGTGAAAATCAGGATTTCTAGGGTATTACCTCATTGGGAATATGGCCCTTTGTTGTGGCTACATGTTTTTTTTGTATTACACCTAGTGGGAGGCCCAAAGGGAAGGCAAAGAGAAGATTTGGAAAATGATTCCACTCTCAAGAAAGTAGTTTGATTGTGTGTATGTCATTATTATCACTAACCTCTAAGACCACATGAGTCATGCTTGATGTGAGAAATAAGAGAAAGTGGAATATCTTGAAAACCAAACAATGTATTTCAGCTTCTAGGGGAATAGGGATGTGATACATCACATAATAAAGAATGGGGGTTTACTATAGGGGGGACTCCCTAAGCATGATCCTCCCTCTACCCCTTTCGACATGTGTAAGATGGGATAAGGGAGGGGCTATAGAAGAAAGATATCTTTACCTTTTCCAAGTAGACACCCATCACCATGCCTAAGGTTGGTATACTCATTACCACTAGAATGTATGATCAATAACATTCCAAAGATCCCCCTAATTTGGTAAGTTAATAGTAGGACCTAATTTACCATGGAAATGTATAATCAAGAGGACACTCTGATGTAACTTGTACTCTAATCCCACATATTAGGAGGCTTTGGAGGAAGCATTGTATTGGTCCCCCTAAAAAGAGGGACCTAAGGGAGAAAATTACCTACCATAAATGGTATAAAAGGGGGATCAAGGAAAAGATCACATAGGTGAGTACTGAGAGAACTAAATATTTCTCATGCAGGTGTGGCCTGATATAATTGAAGATGTCTTGTGAAGGTAAGGCCTTGGTGGAAAAAGATGCTTCACATAGGTAAGGTTTAGGAGAACATGGAGTAAGATGAACCTGAGATAAAATATTAAGGAGTGGATTTTCTCAAACCTCTAGGGGCCTCCTTAGGAGCTCCTGGAAGGGGCTCATGCAAGTCTCAGGCTAGGAAAGGGGATTTATCCTTAGTTTTTTTTACTCAGGAAAAAATATGTTCACACATATATTTTCTATTTCACACACTGGAGGAACTCTAATTACACTACCCTACTTAATTTCCTCTTTATTGGAGGCTTGGATAGCTATCTACAATGTTACGAGGACCAGATTGAAGGATGAGAGTGAGCAGAGCTTCAAGGCTTATTCTGGTGTTCCAATCATCTCAAATCATAATAGAAAGTGTCTTATTTATAGGAAAAGCTGGTACCCTAGGAGAAGGATTCCACTCACGTAGGTCAATCACACAAGTTTCTCTCATAGGACCCTGATGTAGGTATTGGTCACTTATACTAGGCCGTACAGGTGGGGCTTATGAAAGTCTCTTGGACCACTGGTTTCTTATGCTACCTATACTTATGTGAGATTCCAAACCACACAGGTGGATTCCATTTCTCAACCTAGGTAACATGGTTGTACTTTCCTTTTAGGAATTTTCATCCTTTTTTTGTGAAAAAATAGAGTGTCAACAAAATCCCTCCTTCAGGATTAGATATGAATGGAAGAGGGGGTATGATCCCAAGGAAGGGAAAAACACAGGCATCAATCGATTATTTTCCTATTATACTTCAGGTATTTGAGTATATCTATATTCAAATTTGGAAAACAATAGTACTTTTTCTTCATCCAAAAGGGTAGCTGGCGCATGGAGTGCACATGACTTGTGCATAGGTGGTCCACATGAGTCCACCACATAGGTCATCCATGTCAATATATAGGGTATTTTATTCCTTCAATGTTCACATTGTTTCGTTGCTCAACCTCTCTCTCCATGGTAGTCATTCATGCTGGTCTTCCACACTACTCATTCGTTCTAATCACCCATGGTTCTCTCCCATGCTTCTCGCTCATGCTATTAAATATAAGTGTGACTTCAGCACCTAGGTGAGTGACCTATATGAGGTCGCATGGGTGATTGACCTGCATGATGTCACTTGGGAAAGTGACCTATACGAGGTCACTTGGGAAAGTTACCTATGCGAGGTCACTTACATTTCGATATTCCCCTTTATCTTGGGTTAAAACCCCTAAATTTAATGAATTACTCTATGTTTCCATGTATGTCTCCCAAATGGTTGCTCATGTTTTTTTTTTCTGATTTCTGATGCACATGTTTTTTCATGTATTGATGAGATGTTGGACATCATCGTGTCAACATATTAGATATTATAAGATCCCAAAATTTTTAATCTATCAAATAACTTAAGTAAGTACTATTTGTAATACCGTGAGATTGAATACCTACCATTGTACTGTTTCAGAATCATGAGATACGTACCCATCATAAGGCTGATATACTTCATTCCATAGTACTAGTTCAAGGAATATACAAATATTACCATATCCAACATTTTAGGTCAGAGTTTGTATAAAAATGAAGGGAATTATCCCTCAGTGTATCTAATGTGCCAAAATTCAAACACTTCAGACTTGCAAATTCACACTCCTAAATCAAAAAAATATTGTTAAAAATACATTAGTTATGAATCACTAATGGACTAAACCAAGGGGTGGAGGGAATAATGGGAATTTTGTGCTAGAGGAGGGCTAAATACAAAATTTATATGGGATTACTAGGTTCAAAGAACCTATTCTGAATTCAAGATTGAGCTTAAAAACATTGGCATTTTTTAGGATATTTGGGTTGAACAAACATACATGTACAAGACGACTGATATACTTCTGAATTTTCTAAGCCATTAAAGCACACAGACTAGTACACTCCACATGACACATACAAAAGTTAGTATCATTCTATGGGATGTTTAAAAAATATCAGGAGTGCCTATTCTTGGGGAATTTTATGATGAATTCATCCTACCAAAGGTGACATGGGGTGATCTTGAATGAACACCTGCCTTGGATCATGAGTCATTCAAATCATCTTAGGAGATCATAAATAAATACCATATCCCTAGGAAATACGTTAATTCTGAGGCATGGATGAATTGGATTCTTAGTTCCCAAGGGGGAGGGACATACATGTAAACATCCCATGGTATGTGATGCAATTGATAAGAGATAAATCCTTGGAGGATACTAGCCCATGATATAGTTGTAACACCCCAATATTCCATGGTATGCTTCTCTTTGACTAATACAATAGCATGTGTTGTATGCAACTTTGAGTTCTAACACACCACAACCAATCAAACTAGCCGTTATGAATAGTAATACCCACTTTTTGAAAATTTACAAATTTTATCTTTCAAAATGAACTTCATTTTTGGATTCGGAATTTCAAAATTATCTTAGGGTGAATTTTTGGTATTTTTCTGAAAACTTTCAATTTTTGATGAATAGTGAAAACACTTAGTTGTAGTTTAAAACCAAATTTTTATTTAAATAATTATTTATTTTATCTAAATTTATTTTAGGTCAAAATAGATACATAATACCTATATAAGTTTAATGTAATTCTTTGGAGTCAGTTTATAATAATTTTAGATGTATAAAAATTTTATTGAACTTTTTACCGTCTTTTACCCACCTCCTAGGAGCATTTGAAAATTTACATTAAACATAATTTTACTGCTTCTGTGAGTTGAATTTAAAAAATCTAAGAGACACTGTTGATATTAGTAAGTAAAATGTGGTTCAATAAGATGAAAATAATTTTTGGCGAATAGTAACTTTTTACTTTTATTTACCATGGTTAAAAGAAAATACAGAAATTAAGGGTAAAAATGATATTATTAATACCCTAAAACATGTCCTAATTCTATTGTATAAAAGTAATTAGACCAAGAACAACCTTAGGAATAAAATATGATCCTTTAGGTCCACTTGAATTATATTATAACATTTATTATTATTTAATTCAAAGAAGAGTTAAAAGTGTTAAATTCAAAGTTTAATAACTAAACAATTTTAATATAAGGTTACACATAATATAAATTCGACTATAAATATTCATTATAAAAATAAAAATATTTCCTACATAATGTTATTTTATTTATAATTTTTAGACATTAAATAATTATATTTATTTCTGACACAATGATGATGTAGTAATTACCTAATAAATGAAATATTAAAATGATTGATATTATAAATATCCAAATAAATGTAATTTGAGACTTTTTATGAATTAAACTAATTTTATTGGTTAATGTGACATTTTAGGGTTGGTTATATGATTTTTTTAGAAGTAATAATGCTGTTATAAATTTAGAAAATACAAAATACCAAATAGTATCAAAATTGACATAAAAGAGTTCTTAAAACAAATATTATATTATTAATTGATATTCTATTCCTAAAAATATAATGTTAAGACAAAAGTATTATATAATGATATTTATATCATTAATTAACTACTTGGGGTTCTATTGGAAGTATATAGTAAGTTTATTAACCATATAATATAAAAATACAAAGAGACATGGTAAATGTCAAACTATTTAACTAAGAGTTAAATCTAAAAGATAAGGTTAATATAGTTACCCAAAACTGTATAAAAAATATTTGTTGAATAGTTTTCGACCCATTACCACCTTATACTTTAAATAATTCATTTTGGTGCCATTATAAACCTAAAATAATTTTATTATAATATAATATTCCTAGCTTTTCCTAAGGCACCTCTCACCCCTCTTATAAAAGGGCACTCCCCCTTGTCTCTAATTCACACATTCAAATCCATTTTTCTAGACCAAAACCTACCCAAATACTCTCTAAAATGTCCTAACTTAGTCCTAGAGTCCTTCTTTTAGTCAGAAATCTAACCTAAGGATCCCTTTTGATCAAATCGAAAGGAAGAACCCGAAGAAGAGGTAAATATTTCCTCACCTCTTTAAAGTTCATATCTTCTTCCACTTCCTATTTATTTGTTGTTTCCATTCTAAAATAATAACTACAATATATTCTATATACTATGATTTTATTATAAATATGGTACAACCATAATCAATATTCTATCCATCCTTTTAATGACATGTCACCATACGTTCGGACATACAGCTTACCGCCTCCACGCTGTGATGTAATTGTTATTCAATACATTATTATTTGGATGGATATGATAATGATGTGTAATTGTTGTAAATAATAAATATAACATGATAATGATTATTTATATATGATATAACATCCAATTATATATTATTTTAATATCAAAAGAATGATATTGTCGCTCGTGCATACGTACGAATTACCGTCTCCACGAACGTGATGAGATTCATTCCCCATCGTATCCATTCAAGACTAATTTTCATTAGATGATTAAAAATAATGTTTAAATACTTAATATCATTATGAATATGAATACGATACATCCTATCCATAACAAATATTACTTATGTAACAAATCATATAAGGGAAAATGAATCAGTTAACACCCGAAACAATGATAATACTATGATATTATTAACAAAGAAATGTTAAAAGATCATATATGATATCATATTAATGTATTTGATTCTTTTATAATTTAATAATAATTAATTCACAATTATACAAGATTTTAACCTACCCTTAACCAAGTAAAATTTCAAGGTAAGACTTAATTTCACAATCTCTTCATTATTCGGGGTTGTTTACATGTAATTATCTACAGGGACATCTTTATCATCAACATCCATGTTTCTTAAAAATGTGTTTCAAAACATTATTAATATTTTATAGACTATAGGTTAAAGTAATTTATAACCTTTTTTGACTTTTATAATATGTTTATAAAGGAAACTTTTCATCATTTTCCAAAAAAGTTACTTTATGACCTTTTCAACAAAATTAAGGTAAGAATTTTTTTTAAGATATACGACGGGTGCAGCTATTTTACACCGTTATAACATCATTGAATCTCCCCTTACAAGCTTATAATAATATTTTAAAATATACATGTTTTATTTTATAATTATGTGACTTTTAAATGATTTCAAAATAGAAATAGATATTTCTCTAAAAAGGTTTTGATTTCATCTATGTCAACATCCTTTGATGGATTTTAAGTTTGTTTGAAGTTTATTTATTATGATACAAAACATCCATATTGTATTGAAGATTTTGTGATATTTTTGATTGTGGATGTGTTATTTCATACCATTCATGGTTTATGGATAAAGTATTGACATTTTGTATGCCAGTTTTAATACGAATGTTTATGTTATGTTTAAACCTTTTCATATGAGGAATGCATTGGACTTAGTAAGTGACGGGTGGAGCTCGCTATAGCTCCTCAATGAATCGGTAGGTCTCATAAGACAAACTAGTGTCTTGGCATAAGTCCTTGAAAAAATCTTATTCGTAGTCTTGGCACAAGGCCTTGAATATGTGGTTATGAAGTTTGGAATTATGCATTCCATCATTATGAAAGTGGATATTGATATTGCATGTGATTATTTGACTAGTAGAATATCCATGTGAGTAAGTAAATGGAATTATTTTGATTTATATTTTCCATATTATGATGAATTTTATGTTGAAAAGGCTTTTTTTAGTTTTATACATTGCCTTAAATGTTTAGGCTTATTTATGAAAGTTTCTGCTATATTGTTATCCTTACTGAGCATCTGATCTCACCCCTTTCTATGTTTTATTTTTCCCATGATATGAAGAAGTATATTATGACTAACTTGTAGGGATAATATATGGTATCTAAGTGTTTTCTATGGAAGCAATGTTATTGTAGTTTTCCATTTTATGATGTAATGTAAACCTTATGAATGTATCTAGTACTTTCAAGGATACTAAACTAATCGGTCTTTCCAGACTTCATGTTTTGTGATCATGCCAATGATATGTAATAATGCACCAACTCTAGGCTTCTGGGGTCGGGGTGTTACAAGAGTAGGATGAATACACCAAGTGGGGGTATTCTATTAGGTTTTCTATATTTGATAAGACCATAATTTCTTGATTTCTAGTTACGTTGCTAAGAATTTACATTCTACCAATCAACAAATTCAATGGTGGTGTGTGGATAGGGAAATTTTTCATGGAATATGAGTTGGTATAAGTTCAAAATATTGGTTTTTTATCCCATAAATTGGTGAATATTCATCGGTTATTTCAACATGTTTTTATGGGGAAATCCCCGTTTTGAATTTAGGGGGATTTCCGTGTACTATAGGGGTGGATAATAGCCCATTTTAGCTCATATGAGGCACTCAGAGGAGTCCATATTCCATATTATCAATTTTAGACCTTTTTTCAAGATATATCTAGTATTATACCTATCCATGAATCATACGTTATCCTCAAAGACTTTGATCATGTTTAATGAATTAAACCTCTTTTATATGGTGATACACCCACTATAATGAAGAGTGATAATGTCTACAATACTTATGAGCTCAGATCATACATGTTGGACTTCAAATATTATGTATTGGTGACAAGAGTTGAAGGAAAAATTATTTTTGAAGCTTACATCCCGTATAGATTTACACATTAGTTCAAATTTTTATAATATCCCACCATCTCTCCAAATATATATGTTTGATTGGAGAAGCATCCAATGGTGGCCAGACAACATTGGATGCTCATGGATCACAAATCATTTGAGGTGGTCATCGAGTTAACTTCTTGAATGTCCCTATCAAGATGAATCAAGAATACAACTAATCTTCGATCTCCTCATACCTCTAAGGAGTGTTAGTAAATGACATCCCTCAAATTGGGGCACTCTAACTACTTCTGAACATTCCCATATGGTTAGGTAGATTCATTTTTAATTTGATCGTGATGAGGCTACTCTATGACCTTAATCTCAAGGAACTTGGCCAAAAAGAACAAAAAAGGTTTAATTAGGTATAATGGAGCCCATGAAATCTAGTCATCGCCTTCAGGAGGGAATTTGGGCTTCATCTACCCAACCCACCATTGAGGATGAGGGATCAATGAAGTTGTAAAAGTTGAAAGATGTAAGGTACTCTTTATATTTGGATGAATCAACATTGAATTATGTGTGGACCATGTTATTCTAGGATTGGAAAGGCATAACCCATGAAATCATAGATTTTTGGGTATTTCTCTAAGTTGGTGTATAGATCCTGCAAGTTGGGGATATTCGAGCACCTCATAATCTTCTATTTGACACATATCACTATGATGTAAGGTAACATGTCTGTTAGTTGGAGATACTAATATATTCCACCAAAGATCAAATACCCCAAAAAAATAAGCATAATATATGATAAACAAAGGTTCCAATGAATGGGTGGATGATGCTAGAATCAGTAAATGGTACAAATACATCAACATTAGTGAGGTATCTCTATATATCTTCACTTTCAATTTATCTCTCTCATTTATTCCGAGGATATTTAAGTTTTTATTTAGGATTAGATGAAGGGGTATGAATTATGGTACCCAAATATTCAAAATATGGGCTAATGTAACCCCCATCAGAGTGGGTAGGGGGTTGAAACTCCCAATTCCTCATTTCCATCCTTGGTCTAGATGATTATAAAGGAAGGGATAACAAGAGGTTCTTCTCAACATCAACCTCAAGTGCTTATAACTAAGAGGAAAAACACACAACCCTCTCCATCTCAAGTGAAGAAAAAAAATATTCCAAATAAAATGGTCATATTTATTCACCACAATAGTTATTTACACTATAATATATTCCTAGGACTCACCTAATGTACCCATTTGAACATGCTTTCCTTTTTAGGATCTACATCATTTTCCTCCATCATGGAGTCTTCCACCAATCCTTTGAGGATTGAGGGGGGAATTCAAGATTAAGAACAGAATCATGCTGGTGATTCTATTCCTTTAACAGGATATGTTCCCAGAGAAAAGGAAACATATGTTCTTATTATTTTAGTGAGGTAGGAGGATCTTAGAAATGTCAGATGTCCATAATAAGGCATCACGTATCAATAAATAATCTCTATTCCTTATGATATTTTAGATCTGCTACATACATCATAAGATCTTGAGACCACTTCCACTGGTCTTATTACCATCCTAGAAGAGGATGAAAGGTATCCCAGGCCATCTGACCAAGTTAATGGAGCTAATACTAATCTGGTGGGTCCCAAAAGGATTATACCCATCGAGAAGGAAATGGATGATGCTGATGGTGTAGTGAATTTAGGTTATGAGACAAATGTATTAGATATAATTACTAGTGATTATGCTATTAGATATGGAGAATCATATAATGAACTTATGAAAATGGAAGTACTTGTTCAATAATTTTATTTTAATTCATCCTTAAAAGAGTTTGATGAATTTAACAATGAATTGGATAGATGTTATTTTTCCTCTTTTATGTTTTCAAACATGAATGACCTCCTTACATTTTATGTCATAAACTATATATCTTGACTTGTAAAAATTTTTCTGTAAAAACTTTACCAAGGAAATCCATGACCAAGGCAACAAAATATTTCCTGCTTTTGTTGTTGATAAAAAAACTTCTGAGGGCATTGATGTGAGAAATTCTCAAGATCCTTCCCTCATAGTTTTTGAGATAATTTAGTAGGATGTTCCTCATTAAGATATCCTTAAACAAAATTTTGAGATGAAGAGTGTTAATGAGGAATAAATCCTAGTATCTAATCTATCAATTAGTGAGTATTGTTAACTTCTATTATTGTTTATCCTCCATTTCCATCCATTATACCCCAATGTTAATGACTGGTCCCATCTGTTATCTAGTTCCATTGACTTCAGAGGCTAAGTTTTAGGGAGAAACCTCCATGCCTATTTATCCAAAAACAAAGGGAAAAACTAAGATTTATTTGGAGAGAGTGGAATAGAGTGAATAATTGAGTAAATTAATCCCATAGTATATATCCCACTCTGAAATTAGATTTGAGTTAGAATTGGAGGTATAAGGTGAATTTCATGCCCCATGATATTTCATTGGGTGAGACATCTAGAATTAGATCTCAGATATGCTTCTTAAAGATCTTCCATCATAAATTCATTGACTCCTAACCATGTTTTTTATTTTGGGGCACAATAGATTTTTTACCATATTATCCAACATGTCGTGAAGTCAATCATTTGGTGACAGGAAGTGGTGAAAAATTCTCATCAGGATGATACATAGCTAGTGGGCTAATTTTAAGTTCATAAAGCCACTGTATCCTAGGCGACACTTATCCATGTAAAGGAAGCATAAGAGAATTATATTTGTATTGATAAGAAATATCTCTATATGGTATTACATTAATAATAATTAGATTATGTAAAGGAATATATTTTCTAACTCCACTAATCCTTGATGAGGTTCCCTAAATATGGAAGGGATTCCAATAATGAAGAGATGGAGGAACTTCATCATGTTGAGGAGGCTGTTTCTATAGAACTAGATGGGCTTTCAAAAATAGAATATAAGGCTTGATCTAAACTCCAACAGATCAAAGAATATGTCAAGGATAACTTGTAATACTTGGTGGAGAGACTTCAACATGTTTACACTCTTCCAAATTTTAATACATGAGTGAAATATTTTTTTTTCAATAATCATCTATTTCTATGTTCCAATAACCATTATGACTATAATATAATACTAAAACAAACTCATTTGGTTGAGTTACATTGTGTTAATGTGTTATAATTATAATGATAGGAATGGGTGGGAGTTCTAGTTTTTCCAATATCTTTGGACCTAGCGAGATTAGTTTTAATATTTATATAATCACACAATATATCTTATAAACTTTTGAGTCTTTTTCATCATCAAACTAATTTTTTCTTAAATTAGATTTGAAGAAAACACAGTGGGTGAGAATTGGAATTTTATTTGATCTCAATTTTGAGGGGGTTTCATCCTAAAAACATTTACGCCTCTTTTTTTTATTTCTCAAAATTTTCCCTAAACCATACAGAGTGTACATATAGTGAGCTAACTTAATTCTAGGGTTCTATTTTGTGGGTTTTCAACCTGGAAAGTACTATGTCCATTTTTGTGGGTAGTTTAGTGTCTTTAAAGATTGAATAATGAAACTGATTTTTTATTTCTAGATTTTTTTATCATGAGTTATGGGTGTAAAAAGTCCATTGTGGGTTTTGTTCCAAAAATATTCCTCACATTATTCTGGTACACAAAGGGTGGTTTTAATTCATGATTTTTTTATTTCCTAATATGAAATGCGAGATGGTACAAGTATAAAATCATGAAAATAGAGAATTTTTAGAAAGAAGTTACTAGGATGATGTTGTCAGGTCTTATGGATATAGAATTGGTTTCTCCTAAGGATTAAAAGGGCTCTAGTTAACAGGCCTTTTGGGGGTGACTTATACAAATCTAGACTAGGGGTATCAATTCAAAGTAAAAAAAATGTTTCCTCTAGAATTATAATTTCTATTACTGATGGATATGGAGTTTATGAGGATATTTATTTATCAATATGTAAATGGTTGGTTTTTGAATGAAAGGTGTCTAAGAATGGAAGAAGCATCTGGATCGGCACTAGCCATGAATGAGAAAATCCTCCTACACAAATTTAATTTTTATATAAATGAGGGGGAATTATTCTTCAACCATTAACTTACAAATAAAGGATACGGAGATAAATATATAACTTACACCCATATAGGGGTTGTTTCCATGAATATAGGAAGAACAAAATTTCAGATTCTATAGTAGATTAGCCTAGAATAGAGGATCTATGCATCCCTAAATGTCTTGATGGAATGAGTATCAATTTGTATGTAGATATTCTGGGTGATGTGGTGGATGACCACCACTAGGAGAAAGGGATATTTCACAATGATGGTTGAATAATCCTATAGTTTAATTTCATGTGACTAGGACATGGACCTTCCAGTTTAACATCTTACAACAATGACGTTGAGGGATACAATTTTATGTCATTTATCTTTGACTAAAATATTAGTAATTTTACATTTCATGGCGATATAATCAAGAATGTTCCCTCATTTTTTGGAATGTTAATGGAATGTTTTAAGTAATAATCTATGGGATTTCAGATATGAAAGGTGATATGGGAAAAGTATGTAGGGAATGACCACAAACCCTTTTTTAAAAGTGATCTCCAACAATATTTTTCAGAGCTTATATAGACAGAAGAGGTTTCTACTATAGATGAAGGTGCCTCTAGTTTAAAAATCTTTTCAGGTATAATTATTCAATGATATAATAGGGTATATCAATGAATATTCAAATAAAAGGTTTTCTTAAGAATTAGACATTACATCACCAATGGTCGGAGAAAGATTATAGAGATCTATATTTTTCCATACATAGAGTTTGATTTTTGTAATGAAGGTTCTTGAGCATGGACTGATCATTTCATGTTGAAATCACCCAAGAATGGGGGAAAAGGTTTTCTATATAGGTCTAACCAATACATTGGTAGGGTTTTTATTATATCTAGTCCCAAGACATAGAATCTATGCGTCAATATATATCTCATAAATGAATGAATCAAGACACATGTAGTTCTAGGATCATCTTAATATTGAATGAGAGGGATGTTAACCATGTGGGTTATCATCATGTGTAAGGATTAATGGGGTCTTACTGTTTAAGGTCATATGATTAGGACCATAAATAATGAAAATGATGAGTGATATAAGGATCACTAGGATAAATATATTCCAACACACTTTGGATTTGAAGAAGGAATATATTAACCATGATATTGGGGGTTATTGAATAAGGATAATTTTTATGGTACAAGTATGCATCGAGTGACCAAAGACCAAGTTCAAAAAGTGGTTTCTAGCATGATGTTGTCAAGGTTACCTAAATAGAATCGGATTCTCATGAGGATGAAAGTATCTCTAGTAGAATATAATTTGGAGGGTGACTTATGAAAATCCCTAATGGGGTGTATCAATGCATAGTCAAAGAAAATGTGTCCTATGGAATCAAAAATTTCATCACTAATGCCTAGAGAAAGCTTATGAAGATACAAATTTTCCCAATACAAGGAGTACGATGTGTGGAAGGGATGTGTCTGAGCACAAAAGAAGAATCTAGACTGGCATTGGTTGTGGAGTATGATGTCCCCTATATAAATATGGATCATACATATAGAAGAGGATAATTTTTTTCATGATGGGATCCTAAATTAGGGAACCCAAATTATGATCTCCTACATGGATTTGGATCATATACAGGAGGAAAAGGACATGTTCTCTCATTTTTTTTACGACATCTAGGCCTAGGTTTGGGAACCATGGAATCACTATGTATCCTATATGGATAGGAATCAATTCATACATAGTTCTTCATATTTAGGAAGGGACCACAAGTGAATGGACCCATTTTGGAGTCTCTTGCATATTTTTTTGTATGCCAGAGATGGAGAATTTTATTTACTTTTTAGATGAGCCTAGGACATAATTCTTGGGCATCACTAAGTATCCCATTGAAATGAGAATCAAGGAAGATATAGTTCTAGAATGGAGGTGTGGTGGGAGACCAACACCAAGTATTTTGATCTTCTCAAGCTCTGGATGAAATGTTGTGCAATTTTACATTATGAAACAAGGATGTGAACCATGGAGTTTTACATCATTTAGCAAGGATTTTCTTATATTTTAACGTATTATGACTAAGACATTGGGCTATGTAGTTTAAAATATTATAGCTCAGACTATGATGTCTTATATTTTTAAGTAGTATGAATAAGACCATATTTCATTCCTTTTAAGGTTATATGTTGAAGACCATTTAGTGTGACTTTTTAGGTATTGCATCCAAGACTAAGATTTATCAATAAAAAAATTTGAGATACCTTGTAGTGGTAGGGTTCGTAAAAAGCTCTCCACCAATCGAGATCAAAGAATAAGCTCTGTTGGAGTAGACCTTGTGTATAGAATAAGGTCCCTACTACATTAGCTCTAACATTGGAGGTTTCATCCAAGGTATCATTAGGGTCTTAAGGAATAGTACTGGTTCTCCTTGGAAGAATGATTTGAGGAAAATGTTCTTATTAAAAGTCTATCCTATCTGATTTTGGGGGACCAACAAGTGATGAAAATTGTGTAGTCTTTTCTCATCAAGTTACTCCAATTAATTCAACCATTTTTGGGTTTCTCATATATAGATAGATAATCATAGATTGAAATGAAAAAATTGAAATTGGACCTCAATAGGAAAGACTACTTATGTCCCATATCCCAACGAATATAAGGTTTCCAATGTGGTGGTGGGGGTTATAGTTTAGTAATCCCACAAGGAATACAAGATATTGTCAGGATAAGACTTTTTATATTTGTAAACCATATTCTGGAGTATGTTTGATAAGTTATTTGAAGGCCATTATATTTCCATTAGCTACTTCATGATAGAGGGATAAATGGTTGGATTTGATATTGTACTCTTGATACAACTTCTCCAATTCATCAAAAATAAAATTGGTTACATTTTCCTTTAGTATGATATAAGGTACATAAAATATAGAAATGATATTGGATTTCATGAAGATATATATGTTTTTGGTCTCAACTTCTTAGATGATAATTGATTTATCCCATTTGGAGAAGACTTCCATAGTAGTGAGGATATACTTGAATTACTTGGTTGTGTCTTTAGGATATGGCCCTACATTATCCATTATCCATATGTAATATTTCTAGGAGTTTTTGGATTTTTTAGTGAATCCATGGTTTTATGGATGAATTTGGCGTGTACTTGGAAGGAATGACACCTATTGGTAAATTTTTTTCAATATTATGTCATTGAAGCCTATAAGTATCCAAGCATCCAGATTTGATGGGAAAGCCTAAATCCAAATAGGTGGGCCCCAAAAACCCCTATTTGAACTTCTTTTGTGATAAAAATAGTATATTATCTATCAATGAACCTGAGAGGGACTTTGTAAAAGCCTCATTTATAGAGGAATTTCTAGCGATTTGGGCCATCATAAAGAGTAAAGTTTGTCACTCATTGTCAAATTTTCCCATTTCCAACCTTTTCTGATGGGATAATTTTTTTAAGGTATTACACATTGTTCATCCTCAAACCAGTTATAGGAACATATCATTTAGGGATGTAATTAACCCTATTAATTTATTCCATTTCAATAAAAACAAAAGGCAATACCATTTGGTGGTGCGTAATGTTGTTGACTATTTCATTCTGGTCTGGATCCACCAAAGTTGCAACCTAATTCTCCAATGCATCTGACTAAGAATTTCTTGATCAATGGATGTGAGATAATATTGGTTCTAAGGGGAATTATTTCATTAGTCCTTATACATAGTCATGTAGGGGGATTAACTATTCCTTTATGATGGAATAATCATTATTGATCTACTTGATTACCAACTCTGAATCACCTTTCAACTTCAAGTAGTCCATTAGAATTTGAAGTTCCAGTTATATCCCTTCAACAAGGGATTGATAATATACCTCATTGTTTATAAAATCATCAAAATACATAAAAGATTAAGGTAAGACAACCATTTTGGGGGAGATGAGCATAACACCCAACCCATATTTATTGATCTTGGGGTCTTCTACTCTCTTACCTATTGGGATTATAAACGCATCATAAAAATACATCTCCCATTTCCAAGGACCATATTGAATAGATAATATATATTTATCAGGAAATTAAGAATCTAATGATGTTGTTTCTATAGATAGATGTTCTGAAAAAAATATTCCCAATTCCCACCCCTTTATCTCTTTCAAAGGCACAAATTGAACGTAAAACTGCTACAAGATGACTATCTACCATGCTAAATTTCTAGTCAACATAGGATGGATAAGGATTTATTTGGGTGTTTTTCTATGAGAGATCAAATTGACCTCAAGTTTATATAGGTAGTTCCTTATTTTTTGAACCAAAAATATTAATTCGAGATAGATCTTCTTGTTATCCGAATAATGAGTCTCAACATTGAGCATGGTTCAATTAAGATAATAGAGGATATTTTCATTCTTAGTGTCATTGTTTTGTGTGATGAAAGAACCCAAGGATTGTTCAAGGGATATCACATAAAAAATGAGTGGCTTCAACTCAACAAGAAGAATCAAAACTGGTAGACTCAAAATATATTTCTTGAGACTGTTAAATGCTTCCTAATAGTCATTAGTCCATTGATATGCGACCCCTTTCTCATTAACCATATGAAGGGAAAACAATTTTCTTAAGGTTTTCTATATAGAACCAAATATAAGTAAGTAATACTTGTAATCCCCTTAAATCATTAAGGTTTTAACGAGGTGAAAAATTAATATTATCCTTGTTCTTTACGAGATTGACTTCAAAAATATGATAGCATACCACAGTGCTGAGAAAATAACCATAGGTAACTCCAAAATCACACTTAAATGGGTTCTTCTTCATGCTATTTTGTCACATTTTATTAAATATGATATAAATATTATCTTGGTATTTATATATTTTCTGATATTTTACCGCAAGAGTGTCGACATAACACTTGATAGACTTTCCCAAAAATGGTTTGAAGATGCGATTTGTGGAATGTTGTTATGTAGCACCAGCATTCTTCAATCCAAAAGGAATTAACTAATAGAAATATACCCCTTAGGGTGATCTGAAATTGGTGGATTACTTATCTTTAGGGTCCATCTAGATTTGGTTATACCCTAAATACCCTTCCATGAAGGAAAGGGTTGGATATACCACTGTAGCATCAATCAATAGTTCTTTGATTGGAACTAGGAAATTATCTTTTGGACAATGTTGGTTAAGATCAATGAAGTTGATAATAACAATGATTTTACCATTCTTCTTCATTATAAAGACTATATTTTCTGTACAATTTTTATACTAGACTTCGAAAATTAATATGTCCTTGATAAACTTGTCAACATCAGCCACAGTTCTGGTGACAAGAGTTGGGGGAGTCTTTCTGTCTGTTTGTTTGAAACCCTGATGGTTTTCTGGAAAACACAAGTGGTGAGTGGAAACCTTGGGATCTTGGCCTAACATTTCTATGAAATTCAAATAAAACACATCTTGATGTTCTTTTTAAAGGATATATTTACCTCTTATTCATTAAAATACATGGATGTGCTAATCTAAGTGGGCCATGGGTCCTCCTCTATACACCGATTTATATGTATGAGTTCATTAATATCGATGAAGACTCCTTCCTAGAATACTGTAGGGGAATCGATGGGGTCCTCAACTTACTATTCCTCTTCCTCTTCATCTTCCTCTTCTACCTCTAAATTTCGGAGTGTAGTTAATGAAGGATATTTTTTTGACATAGGTGAGGGGTCAACATTTTGACATTCAAAAGATGAATAAGCTTCCTACTAACCAAATTATGACATAGGGTTTCTTTTAAGATCTTTAGGGAAGATGAGATATATAGAAGGAGTATCTACACTCTCTCCTAGTTACACAACAACACTGGTCAGAGGGTCAATGGCCTTTTCATCACTGCCTGTCTCAGTCATCACAATTGATATCATGAGAATTGTTGAATATACACAAATATTTAGACCCATATCTTCAATCTAATTAATGGGTAGAACATATTCATTAATAATATATTTTAAAGGATTTACTTGAGAAATTTATTGAACATTAGAGGTAGTGAAATAGTCAACACCATCATTCATCGGTCTCTTTCATTCCCACTGGTATAATATTGCATCAATTTATTTCAATTCATTGGATTCCAATGGGGATTTACCACCATGAAACATCCAAATTTACCCAATAATTAAATATTTTATGCATTGGTGATATTATGAGGGGTATTTTGTGTGTTTATGAAACCAATGGAATCATATAAAAATGTTTAAGGTTGTATCCTTTTGAACAACTAGCAATTCTAAGTCGAGTATGAGGTTCCCAAACTGAGATCTAAACTTGATTTTGTTAAGTTTATTTTTCTATTTTTCCATAACTCTGTAAAATTAGAGTAGAAGGGGACAATTGGGTCTCAATATAATCTAGTTGAAAAAGTGTAAAGACTTAAATGAGGTTAAATCTTGATCCATTATTAATAAAATATCATTGTAAATCAACATCATTTATCCCACCCGACACATTCAAGGGTCTGATGTGTCTTTATATAACAAAATATTTGTCTTGATTTGTCAAAGAGATGATCATGTTAAATTATATAGGATAAATATCTACAAAATATACTTAAATAAAAGAAACATCAACTTCAAACTCTTAGGATCTCAGTAAAGTCTCTATGACTACTTCATGGAGATATTTTGATAGACTTAGTGCATCCAAGATCGACAACCTCATCGATACCATGTATAATTTCTTTAAAATTTCATACTTATGGGATAAAGGTCTATTCTTCCTAGTATGAAGCTACTCTTTCACAAGTTCTTTAGGATCTAAAGTACTTAATGTAGGTAGACCGACCTTCAAATTAGAAGTTGATGGTTCTCCGATCTTTGGTGGGTTAGGCCGAATAGATCTACCTTCTTTATGAGGTATATTGGATAATTTTACCCCTTTTAGTTGATATTCCATGATAATAGATTCAGGGTTACTTATGGAATAGGTGGGGGAACATTCCTATTTTTTTAGTCCCACTAGAGGGATCTCCCATGAGTTTTAGTGGTATAAACAGTTCAAGAAGTGACATGGACAACATATAGAGTTCTTCTATGATTGCATCATCCTATATACCATCAGTTCTGGTGGCCCCACCCTATGGTTTCCCAATTGGGTGTAGAGAACACGGGTTCATGCCTATATTAATATTTATATAATGGTTCCATTACGTGAATCACATTAATCGAGCTGAGGATTAATTCCTCATCTAATGAATATTTTGTCTTGTAGGTCAACTCTTGCAATATTATTTGGTGGGATGGTCCTTGTACTTATGGGATTTAAGGAATTAAGTCCAAGAGAGTCAAAGATAAATTTTTTCCTTGGTAGAGGTTCATCTTCTTGCATTTAGTTCTTTTCTTTCGACCATGTTTTTTTAGAAGAATGGAATTTTATAGGCTATGGTGCTGATAGAGTTTGTTATTCCATAGCTAAAGTGACTGGGGGAATAGTTGGTTGTTTCAACTATGCTCGGAAGATATCATGGGTCTGGTTGATTGTTATTATAGTCATACAATCTCTTAACTTCTATAAAGTATTATTGTAAACTTCTTTCTATTCATCCTCTTCCTCCGGAGTGGAGGTAGAAACATACGCTACCTATGAAAGTGGTTTTCCCAGCTTCACCTTCTCAGAATCTACAATATTTTGTAGGAAATATTTGAAAATGATGCTATCCTTACTACAGTGACCCAATATTTGGTTAAAGGGGTATTAATTTGGGTGATTATCATGGTTGATTTAGTCAGATATTTTGGGTTCTATTAGGGTAAATAGGTTTTTTTCTAAGATTACTAAGAAGTATCTAGGAACCTAGTAATCTCAGAAAGAGTAGACTTTATTATTATAGTTTTTAAATTGGGAGTGTTTTGTCTCTTTCCTTTCATCCTAATGAGGATACTACTGCAAAATATATCATTTAGAAGGAGATACCATAAGATTATTTGTTGACTTTGGATTTAGAGCTAACATAGAGGCCAGTTTCAGTATAATTTTTATAGATTTTACCACACATATCCTCTTACCTTGAGAAGAAAACACAATATGAGGGTTATCCTCACTTTGAGAAATATAATCTTATAATATTTATGATACTATGGAATGATCTTGAAAGCCACCTGGATACCTTTATGGGATAAGTGGTGTCTATATCTTGTCCCAAATATTCTCATTGAAAAGACAAAACAAATCCTCTTTAAGGATCTACACATTTAAGAAATAGGTTAAAATCTTCCAACTGGTGATAAAATCTGATGCCATCTCATTTTATCATTTTAAACATTTTCAAATATCGAGGAAAATCATTTTATGTAATGTAGAGATGAATTGGTAGATGAAATTTTAGCAATGATCTTCTAATAACCTAATCGATTCGGTTGGTAATCTGGTATACCAAGTGAAGGTTGCTCCTTCTAATGCATGTACAAAACATCTGAGATTAGCCACTTCTTACTAATGGAGGTTCCCTATCATGGGGCCACACCTAGACATTATGTGCTTCAGATAATGTTTCTAATCCCCTAAACTATTGAATATTAGAAACATAGGGTTCCAAAATTTCAGTGGGGGAAGAGTTACATTCATTGATTAAAGTTAATTCCTCCTCTCTGGTTTTACTACTGCACATCATCCTTCAACAAATTATAATAGAACCACCAATGTCTCTATAATGTGAATGATCTAAGGCAGACTGTCCAAATGGGTAGGATTTTAAGAAAGGGGAATAATAGGTTTGGATGGATGAGTCAATTCCTCTTATACTCATGGTGGATAACCTAAAAGGGATGTTATATGAGGATGTTTTGGACCTTGATCTAGTCATATTCCCATTAGAGGGAACTCCTAATATCTTGTGACTATGGGGTCCAAATATATTGGTTTTTGGAACCCCATATTGAGAAGATATTCTCACTCCATTTAGTTTCTAGAATGAATGTCCTTGGTTGAGGTATCTCGGTTGGGAGAATTATTTGAGGCATTGATTTTATAACATATCTGGAAGGGATGTTTCCACAGAGCAGTTCTTCATTGAGTTTTCTCAACCCATTCATCTTTTCCTCCTACTAAGAAAATCTTTCCTCTTGTATAGGGAGTTCAACCAATTTATGAGGTGGGTGAGGTATTACCAGAACTTTACCCATCTATTTGGTAGATTCTTGCCAAGGAGGTAGTAGTGGATAAGTTGAGGGAATATGGAAATTCCTAGAAAGCCTTTGGTTTGGGGTAATCATGCCTTCGCCAATCATTTAAGTGTGAACTATATCATGTATAGAATCCTCCTCCTCCTATTCCTTTGTATCGGCCACATGTTCTGTAGAATCATTAGGGGTGGTTATAATGATGTTGACCATTTTATAACACATTGAAAATGGTGAATTAGTATCAGAATGATATAAGGGTTTGTTGTATCGGGGATATACACCGTTATAACTGTGATTTCCTAGACAATTTGTACCATTAAGAGAAGGCCTCTGTTTATGACCATTATGGGGCCTCATCCTTCCCATTTTTAGTCCTATTAGAATCATCTAGAAAGGGTGATATGAAGGGAATATCCCTAATGTTTTTTAATGCATGTTTGAAGTGAGGAAATCAGGTCATGGGGAAGGATAATCTGTGAATATCCATTTCGTGACGCTCCCCCTAAACGAGAAAACACCAAATTCTAGTGGGAACGTTTTTGAGGTAAAAAATCCCCCAACCCTATGAACTGGGGATACTCCCATTCCATTTTCAAAACCTTTTGAGCTTGTTTTGTCAACCATGAAGTTTGTATTAAAAAAATCCTCAGCCTTATGGTCTGGGGTTTATCCTACATTATCATAGAGTTTTTTCTTCGATTTCTCTCTTGATTTTATAGAGATTCTTTTGAACATGGGCTAGGTTCATTATATGATTTTCACCTAATCAAACTGGTTCCAAAGATATTGTAACCACCTAATGATTGGATTCCCTTAAGTAAGAAGTTTTTCAATAGTTTTTTATTCTTGATGCATTATTCTTTTGATGGATTTCATTCTTCTATAATAACATTTTTTAGAGTTTTTCTGGGATGATTTTCATTGATCATACCATCTATTGTGAGCAGATCCCATTTTTTTAAGTTGAACTAAGGATATGACATTACATGATGTCACCTTCTGGGGGATTTTCTTATCAGGGATCATGGTGAAATGAAATGCTCCATGTTTACCTCATCCTCTAATATGATCACCATATTGGAAATTAGTGACCATTTGACACAACTCTTTTAACACATGAAGACATTAAAAATGAAGGGATCCTTGCTATTTTCCCAATTATGGGAGTCATGTAGCTAGGAGGGATTCCAATTCCACTTGATGGTGTATCCTTTTGTTACATTGAAATTCCTTGGATATTTTTTATTAAAATAAATTTTTAGGCAAAAAAGAGTATTCCATAAATTTAGGTTGATATCATGAACATAATCTTTCCATAATGACACTTGAATATTTTATTGATAAGTGGATAAAGGCTAGAACATGAAAAATATATTTTCCTTAGATAACTATATCCTCATTAGTAATATTTCATATTCATATTTTTGAAGTGGTTCCCCAACATGATCTAATCAAAGTGGATGTTTCCTCATTTTTTTATTTTAAACAATAGGTTCGTAGGGATTTACCCTATCATATTGGAAGAAAATTGTCCCAAGGGTGGTTCAGAGAATGAAAATTTCCTTGGGATGTCTTATGGATGAGAAATGATATCAATTTTCAATGAAGAGGAATTAGGCATGACTAGGATCATTTTCTTAAGTGCATCATGATAGGAGGGCCTTCTCATAGTTTATTTGGAAAGGGGAGGACCACCTTGATGAAATGAAGTTTCACTAGGGGAAGGGCATTCACAGCAAATTACATCATGGGGAGGATCTTGATGTCTGTCTGTAAGGGAAATTCCTATAGTGTATACCCTATGGGTAACCTTCAGTAAGGACAATAAAAAGGAGAGGGCCTTCTTATTTTTGATCTTCTGTCTAGAGGAAGGTTGTCATAGTTATCATCCGAAGAAGAGCACTCGTGATCAATTAGATTGTAGATATGAAGTATGCCTTCATGGTAAGATGTTCAGGGAGGTCCTTTGGAACTACTGGAAGTAATGTTTTTGGGAGGACCTTTGAAATTTCAACTACTATTTCTATAATTTTGTAAAATATGAGTGGGATTATTAGATTCCATATATTAATGTACTAGGGATTCAAGAACACCATCATTGAGAATAATAGGATCATAAACCAAATCTTCATTTTCCAATCACCTTTGGAAAGGATTATTTTTGGATTCCCTCTTGAGGGAAACTATGGCCACGTGCTATGGATACAATTTTCATATATGGAGACCTATTTGAGTAGATCATGTGTTGTTGTCAGAATTTTACAATAGATTTTTTATAATTTTGGCAGGGATATATGCTTGGCCTGGAGTGTCAAATGGGATGGACAGATGAACACTAGTTGAAATGAGGGTATGGGCCTGATCTGGTTGCCCATTAATCCTAGGATTTGGCCTTGGACCCTTTTTGGATGGGACAAGGGATATATGTTTTCTCCTGAGTGACCCTCCTATTATGTTGATGAGACACCCAAATTGTGGTCCGGGAGTTGTGTGTGCACCCCTCAACCACTTCCACTACCATTATTATATACTGATAGGTTGGTAAGACGTGGATAGGAATTTACCTCTTCCATTTCATCATTTTCAGGATATGCTAAGTGATTTCCATAGCTAGAATGAGGATATGTTCCCATTTCATGGTTAGAGAAGGGGTTTAGGCATGCTTCTAGACATATAAAACAAACACGAACAAGAATGACCCATCAAAGCTGCATCTCAATAAACAAACACATGCATAATTGATTTATTTAGATCTATGTTTATCTTACTTTCTTTTTGTGAGAACATGAAAGAGTTATGACATGTGGGCTACATAGTCATTCTGATTAAGGATTCATGTTAGGCTCACTATTTTTTCATTGTCCCCAAAAACCAAATGGGGTGTGAATGAAATTTTTTAGTGGTGGTGGTAGCATGACACTTTATTTATGAAACATGTTTCCACTTCTATATAATTTATTTCCAATAGGTTTTATTCATGGAACCAGAAACAAAAAAAAGTTCCCTTATTCAAGATGTTTCATGAAATTACATTCTAAAGGAAGATAGTCATTGGTAAATTTATCTAACAAAACTTAGAGACCCACATTGGTTTAGAGGATGTGAGGTTGGACTCATCACATCTTTTTGGGGGGAATTATTTCCTACTATGGTAATCTCTTATATTATTTAATAAATATTCAGGAATCCGTTATTAATTCCCAATTATTAAAAAATCCCCCCTTAAATTAACAATCAATTATCAACATATATTGGAATTAGATTCATCTATATTTATATGAGGTTCTCCATGAATGGGGATATATATATGTATCTGAGGTTCTTTATTAATGGTTCCATTTGTAAATGGATTCGGTATTCCTATGTCATTTATTATCATAATGATGGTTTTAAGCTACACAGTAGGGCACTCTGAATTTTTTTGTCATCCAAGAAGATATGATTTCTTTCAGTGTCAAAATCAGGCCCATAAGAAGGGATTCCTATGTATCCTTGAGAAAGTAACGAGAACCCCTATAGTTAGGCATCACTTAATGGTACACATAATTCATTTTATTCTTATCTGATGGGGACCAGAATGTAGAGTTTAATGTTGTGCGATAAGGACATCTAAGTGAAAGGTTCATAGTCAAGGCCGGTGTGGGACTTACACCAAAGTGGACCAATGGAACTGGAAGGGATGTATCCTCCTAGGTTGGATATGAACCAACTTGGAGTATGTCCCAGATAAGGCTAGGTTGAATTTGGAGTGTTGGGTTTGAACCTTATTATGGGTTCCTTCATATACCTTTTGAACAGGAATCAAAGCCCACATAGTTTGGAAGTTTGGATCTTACACCTATGGATGAGGCCCATTTCTAGGTTAGAGGAATATATGGAAAAGGATTATCTATTGAGATAGTTAGATCCATTCCCCTTTATGATGTCACATTAGGAATTATGTGTTCACTACCCATACACCTCAAGGTGAGGAATGGTGTAAACACTGCTACAGAGGAGTCAAAATACAGATGTCGAAGGGGTTTCCTCATTGGGAATAAAGACATTTTAAGTGGTGACATGGTTTTGGGGCCTATACCTAGTGGGATCCCCAAAGGATGGGTGAGGGGAAGATTCGAAAAAAGATTCCCCTCTTGGGATTGATGTTTGATCATGTAGATTTCATGATCATCACTGACCTCTAAGGCCACGTGAGTCATGCTCGATGTGAGAAACAAGAGTAAGGGGAAGATCTAGAAATCCACAAAATCTTATTCATCCTCTAATGGATAAGGGTGGAGATACATCTCAAAATAAATAATAGGGTCTTACTCAATGAGGGATTCCCTAAGCAAGATCCTCCCCTTTTCCCCATTTGACAGGTAGAAGAGGGGCTGAGGGAGGGGCTACAGATGATGGGTATCACTTTACGGTACAAGGATCCACATTTCACCATGACTAAAGTTTTAGTTTTCATTACCCTAGGAATTTATTGTTGAAAAGATTTTGAGGTCCCCCTTATTAGTTGGGATAATAATAGGACATCATTTACCACGATAATTTATGATTGAGGGGACACATTGTTGTTCCATGTACCCTGATCACACATATCTGGAGGCTTTGGAGGAGGCCTTGGCTTGGAACCCCTCAGATGAGGGACTCACTGGAAGAGTTCTCCTACCATCAATGTTATTAAATAGGGATCAATGAAAAAATCCTGTAGGTGAGGCCTAGGATAATTGAATATGTATTGCATAGGTAACGCCTAAGTGAACTAAAGATGTCTCACACAGGTAAGGCCTCGGTGAACTAAAGAATCTTTGGAAAAGTAAGGATTGGGAATAATTGGATGAAAATAAAACTGGGATACAAAACTAGGTATAGGATTAAATCAAACCTATAGGGACCTCCTCAAGATCTTCTATAAGGTAATTTCACAAGTCCCTATCTTAGAAAGGAGACTTTTCCTTATTTGTTTTCATGACTAGTGTGAAAACTACCCAAACAATTATTTTTTGTTTCACACACTGGAGATACTCTAATTCCACTAGCATCCTTATGTTCCTCTTTATTTGAGGCTTTAGATCTACCTATATATTTTTGAGGAACTCAGTTGAGGACTTGTGTGATAAATTTTTCGATTATTCTTCTGGTCTTCTAATCATTTCAAATGAGGATCCCGATGGTCATATTTATAGGCAAACCTCAGAACCTGGGAGAAGGAGGCCAATCGTATATGTATATCACATAGGTGTCTCGTGAAATACCCTTGTGTAGGTATTAGTCTCTCCTATTGGGCCATGAAGGTAGGGCCTGTGTGACTCTCTTGGCACACAGATTTCTCACTCAACCTAACCCTTCACAAAATTACATACTGTATAGGTTGATCACATTGCTCAACCTGGGAAACATAGAGGTACTTTGCAATTAGGCCCTTTCACCCTTTTTATTAAAAAAGGGATTGTCAATTGAAACTCCTCAAGATATTATCTATAATGATATTTCATTATCAATATCATTGGGAATATAATAAAACACTTATTTTCTATAACCATTTCAAGGAAATGTATCTCATATCTAGGTATTAATCCCCAAATGAAGGATTTAGTTTTATTCTTAGAGACTTAGTTGTTGTAATTCCACTAATAAATGGTCATATTTGATTTATAATGTGCTTTTCCTTCTTCTAGAAATTAACGTGAGGTCAAAGTGAAGATATACATTATATTTTTAAAATCAAGTTATTATTTTTAGAGTTGTATATCATGACTTAGAAAAAGTTTATTTCCAAAAAAATTATAATCATACCACTAAATGTTTTCATTAAAATAAAAATCACTAAGGGTGGAGACTTTATGTTCTTATAAATTACCCTTGTTATAGTAGGATTGATAAAACTAGAGTATACCCACTTATTCGGGGTGAAGTGTAAGTGAAAACAAATTTTCACTATCCTCTCTATTGATAGTCATTGCATATTTTTTACCTTTATCCTTCAGTTTAGGAGGATGTGTATTCCTACCATCCTCAAATAATACATGGATAAGGACATTGACTTGGATAGTGATCAAGTTATTCACACATAAGACATTAAATTTGTAGTGGTTCCCTAAGATGAGTACTATCTTATTACCTTGTGTTAACTGAACTCTTCATTTTCCCTTAATAGATTGATTCTTGATATTATCTTTTCCATAAGTAAAGACTGTTCCAATATGATTAAGTCAATTCATTTGTCATATATTCAAACATTTTTTAAATATAGTAAATGGAACATTTTTTACTTAATCATATTCATCACTATATCTTTTATGAGACTACATAATTCTCTTCTTTGGTGGGTTTGGGAATTCGATTATATTCAAAGAGCTAATCAAATTGCTTGATAGATGGATTACCATAATCAAAGGGTTTCTCATTCCAAATCCCATTCTGATTAGTTTTTTATTGAGGTAATCTCTGAATTCTCCCTCACACCCATGGCTCCATCTATTTAAAACTATTACTAAAACCAAATGGACTGACATAAGTGACAAAACATTTATATTATGGGGATATTATCATAATCAAAAAATGAATTAAACCTTAAAATTTAATGTCATTTTACAGTCTGAAGTAGTCCCATTACTTCTTTAGTTCAACCTATATCAATATTAGTTTGATCTTGGTTACATTAAATTGGGTTATCTTATAATTTTCAACCCAATACATCAAAGTAGCTAAGAAATAAATCCTTTATAGTGGTTTTTAAAGAGTATATGATCAGCTAAATCATATACTCTAGGAGTCTCAAACCAGGTTCGTGGTAATGTACCATTCACCATGAACTAGAATGATGGTTGAGATATACTCGAACAACTCTTTTCAGGGTTATTACCCCTAGTTGAATTTGTTCCAAAACCACATCCACTTGTATTATCTAGATAGGGATGTATTTCTAAGAAAACCACATAATCTCTTTATTATAAAAAATTTATGATGTTACCCCATTCTTAGTCTTATCTTTAGTGTTTTTACTAATATTCTATAATACTAATCCCTAAAAATAACTAGACCTTCCTATGATACAAACTAAAATTACCCAATAATTAAACACACATTTATTCATAATTTTTAACATAGTTGAAAAAAATGAATCTGAGGATATAGAGTCTTAGAGTATTACACACATAATTTTTTTTAAATATAACATAATTATATTTATTTAATCTTCTTAGAGTGATCCAAACTTCCATAGTTCCTCTTAATAATTCATAGGATAACTTGGGAAAACACTTAAGGAAAAATTTGTTCTAAAAAGCCCTGTAAATGAATAAATATGATAAAGGAGTATAGCATGGGAGGCATAACATGATATCATAAAGATAATGATCATAAGAATGGAATAATGACATAATGAAATGCTGACATAAGATCATTGACTAAACATGATCATATCATAAGATAATGTAATCATGGGAATGTGGTAAAAAACATAAACATGACATCATAAGCATAATTCAAGTTTCACTACCTCATTAACATAACATATTTGGCGAGGCTAACTGCCCACTCCCATAGTTGTCTAGGCTCACTAACCATGAACCACAATATCTCATGATATGAAAACATTTCCCAATATATTCGAGGGATATATCATTCCAATCCCACATGTCACATAATGAAAATCATACATATTCTTACCACATGTTTTCAATCAACATATCATAAAAACATAAGAAAATAAAATTATTTTTATATCATTTTCAATTGGTTCCCTAAGAAAGAATTTTTCATTTCATCAAAAAACATTATGTGATAAACGTAGGGGAATTAAATGCGCATCCAATCACTTTAAACATAATTTTAGGTAAATAACACTCAAAAAATATGATTATAAAAATGCTATATACACTTATTGGAAATAGATATACTTTTTAGACAACAATTTTTCCAGTCAATTTATGTATTTTGAATTGTGGTGAACACACTTCAATCATTCAATGGAACATAAATAATTCACAAAGGAAATGAATTGGAAGTAAATCATGCCTATAGAAGTGAATTATTAGGAAATAGAAACATTGTGATGGATCATACCAAATATGTTAAAGAGAATTTTATAATCTATCATGATAAATAAATTGGATGGTATCATTTTAAGAATACTTTTGATCAAGCATACGATAATAAAAAGAACACTCATAGAAGAATTATAAAAATTTCACTGAAAATAATAATTTCAATTGTACCTTGAAAATATTTTAAAAGGAAAATTTTATTAAACCATTTGAATAATAATATCCCTTTTTTGAAAACTTAAAATCATATAGGGGAATTATATTAGAAAACAAAAAAGGTTGTAGAATGATACATTTACATGGAAACATGTAATATTGATTATTTTTTAGTTGAAAATGACCCATATAAAAAATTCTAAAATATTTCCTTTAATATTTTTTTGTTAAATTCATTGTAGTTTAAAATTCCTTAGTTAAAACAGTTTCTAAAGAAAGAATTTTAGAGCATATTAAAACACTCCTTTAGAATATATTTTTTGAAAACTAATCACCTGAGAAATGTTTAAAGTCCCTTAAAACCATTTAGTGAAACAAAAATAATAAAATGGGGGATAAACCCATTAATTGGTAATAGTAGAAGATAATTATGAAGGTCACTTGAAAAATTATAAAAAATACTTTCAATAGTTGAAACACAGTTATAGAAAAAAAAAAATATATTAGAAAGTATAAGTGTTATTATTATCATCATCATGGTTTTATTTGACGAATCATTTAATAAAATGGGTGGATATTAAAAAATATAAGTAATATAACCTAAGAAAAAGGAAATATACTATCTTAAAATATAATTTTAGGAAAAATAGGCTAGGAATAATAAAATAAAAAAGATATTTAATGGCTCATGGAAAAAACTATTTGAGTTGAGAAATAAATTATTACTTTGTGTAACATTTTAATCAAAAACATTCAAGGAGAAAGATTCTAAAAATTATCTACAAACACCATACATAAATTTTAATTAAATGTGACATAAAAATCGGTTATCATATACACCATATGAAAGTATATTAGTGCATAAAGTAAAACAAGTCTCAATGAAGGGAGTTTGAGACAAAATCAACTTACCTTATTTCCATGCTAAGTTTATCACACTATAAAATCCTATAAAGAAACCAAAAATATATTTATCATCTATTGAAGAAACTTATTCTTCTCTATAATCCTTTTATATACTTTATTTATAAATATTTACTATGAATATAATGGTTCATTATAGATTATTTTTAACCTCAGTTGTTAATAGTTTTTAATTATCGTGATCATGATTTGTAATTTTAATGTTGATAATTGATATTTGATGATAATAATATAATTGAATGATTAGATTAGATATTATTGTATAATATATATCCCATTATTATTTATAACTTTCTTCTTTCATCCCATGAAATATTTAATTATGAATCTTGATGATGAAGTTAGCGTCAAACTTGTTTCAGTAGTTTTTAATGAACAACGATGATATATTATTCACATGATTAGATATTAAAATTATAAAAATGTAAATGTTAAAAAAAATTCAAACATTATTATTCCATGTCATTAATAGTATATAACATTCCTTAATCATTCACTATATAAATATCACAACACTACTTAAGTCGGTGGTAAATTGACCAAAAGAAAAGCATACCATAATGATCAAATGAGTATGAATGTGAAATTAAATAATATCAATATAAAATTTAAATAATATTATACATTTAATATATATCATATATCTCCATAAAATCCGTTATTTTAACTATTAATTATTGGTGGTGAAATTCCCCGACCCTATAAAGCCAGAGCCGGTGCATTACTTTTTTACATTGGTATGATTACAAGGAATCAAATCCTCAACGACCAAATAGTTTTATAGATTTAGAAAACTAGGTTACATACAAGATAACCATAATTATTTATGAAAAGAAAATAAATCATAATATAATTAAAATATCCACATCCTTGAAACTCATTCAAAGAATTCCTTTTTATAAATATTTCGATGAATTAAGAGGTGACCGGAAGAACCCTCGCTGAGGCAGGTTCGGTTGGGCCTGATGGTGATTGGGGGGGGGGGGTAGAATTTTTTCACAATCATTAACATTGGGATTCTGTCATTATTAATGGAAAATCCCAACATTTTATTCATCAATAATTGGGTATGGACCTACTTTCCAAAGGAAGGTGGTTTGATGGAGTTTTAGACCCAACAACACTTAGGGACTCACATTGGTCGAGAGTTTGGGAGGAAGGGTTAATTACACTATTTTGAGGGGAACTTTTTCCTATTACAAGACTCTATTATATATTTATGATATGTTTATGATTCTATTACTAATACCAATATAGGACTGGTTACCCTAAAAAATGATTTTAGGTTAATTCTATTTATATAAAAAAGACAGAGAATCTCATTGGTGAACAAAGAAAAGGGGATACCATTAGTGAATCTATCTGTATTTCTCCGAGGTTATTCATCCATTTCCAAAATTGATGGGTAGCTACTTTATTTGTTGAATCTATATAACCAGATGCTTTAGAACATGCTTCCACATAGGGAGGATGTTTAATATTGTGATGGGATTGAGCCATTATGGGGCATCCTATGTATCCTTGTTATTGTAGGAATCAAACCCATATAATTCATTAAGAACCATTTAGTTTAAAATATTATGAAGAGAACATGAATGTGGGCACTGAGACTCATGATATTTGAGCTCAAGTCTCAAGGATACATCCTACATATCCTGGTTTTGTGAAGAATCAAAGTTGTCATAGTTGAGATAGAGGAAGTGAGGATATGAGGAAAAATTGCTCTCGACCAGTGGCTTCCCCAATGGCTCGAAAGCTTGCATCGCAAACCCTAGAATTCAAATCTTCTTCATGATTCACTCCTTCTTCCTATCTACATGTTATGGATTTTTCAGACATCATTCGGGAGATTCATTCAAATGAAGAGACATCTCCGCAAAGGGAAGAACCTCCTCAACCAGCGAATCCGAGGGGAAAGGGAATCTCTTTTCTCAAAGCCCTTACAGGCACCAAGTCTTCCAAATCCCCTTCGATTAAGTCGACCAGAATTAAGAAATTGGACGATGGCAGTTTTTTTGTGGAAGCAGACCCAGTTTCTATTCAACAACGTTCACAGATTTTAAGTACTCATTTATGGGCCGTGTTTCATTCCACAAAGGTGACACTCCTTGGTCCTATGCTGATCTTAAAGTTAGATTATATTCTTTCTGGGGTTTTTTCTAAATGGAAACTCGTTCCACATGGAAAGAGTTATTTTCATATGCTATTTTCTACACAAACCGAGCGTGACTGTGTTTGGAATATGGGAAACATTAATTTGAAACTGGGTCTCTTAAGAATATCTGAAGGAGACTTTTCATTTAACTCCAACTCTCATAGGAAGAACACATCATAGGTTTGAGTTAGGTTTTTTTTTTACCTCAATTGGTTTTTCTGGCACCCTCATATCCTCAACGATATCTTTGTTTGTATAGGCACTCCCCTTAAATAGATCAGAGAACCTTGAATAGGGATTTAGGCCTCTATGGTAGGGTGCTAATTGAAGTTAATCTTGAATCACATCCTCCAAAATCTATCATTTTTACTGCCCAAGACTATAAAACGGTGGTGAGGTTTGAATATGAAAGACTTGCTTATTTTTGTGAACTATGTAAACTGGTTGGAAATTCCATTCACCAGTGTAGGAGAGTGCACAATCAACCTCCACAAACCAATAACTCTGGATGGACTGAGGTCAGGAAAAACAGAAGAGAGAAGGATTTTCTTGCTGACAAACCTAAAACATCCAAGAAAAGGGAAGAAAAATGGGTTGTTAAAACCAATTCATTTGGCACACTTGATTCTAATAAAGGATAGTATTGGGATGATTTAGCTGATGACCAAGAATTAGAATTGTTTACTCAAAACATTAAGAGGGATATTGGGAAGGCTGTTATTAACATCCTCTCCCATCCCTTGGCTGACTTGGACCTTGCTTGCTCACCCGTTGATGGTCCTACTTTGGACTCATCTTCTATCAATCCCTCTGTTTCAGACAATGTTGTCAATGATTTACTGAATAGTAACATTCATACTGATAATATTAGTGCCTCTAATTTAGAAGACAAGGACAACTCTGTCATATATAACTCCCTATCTAAATCCACTCCCTTTCACCCTTCAGACTCCTCTAATATCACTGAAATTCATTCCTCACTGGAAAGTGCTGAGAAAAACAAGCTTCTCGAACCCAATTACATGGCTGCTCTCCTATCCTCACCAATCTATAAGGACAGGAAACAGGATTCTACCGTGTCACACAATGCTCAACCTGAACCCAAGCCTGCTAAAACTCCAGGACCTATTGTTCCTATTTTGGTACAGGTCCAAGGTCCTCAATCTACTGTCCACATGGAATCTGATTGTAAGAATAACTCTTCTAATCCTTCTCTACATTTTGTTTCTGCTATAGCACACTCTACACAACCAAAACACATGGTTTCTGGAACAACAAAACCTACAGCTCCCATATCTGTTTTTTGTACAGGACCATGGTCTTCAGTTTGCTGCTCACAATGTAACACCCGAGACTTTTATGTTATATAAATCATCAAAGGAATATTTTTCTACACAACACTTTCTTGGCTTGCTTTATACGAAATCTTGACCTTCCTCGATAGCTTGCGTTGTATGCAATACCGAGTTTCACTAAACAACGATATGCTATTAAAATATTATTAAAACTAGCCGTTATGAATAGTAATAACCACTTTTTGAAATTTTATAATTTTTTTTTTCAAAATGGACTTCATTTCTGGATTCGTAATATCGAAATTAGCCTAGGGTGAAATTTTGGTATTTTTCTAAAAACTTTCAATTTTTGATGAATAGTGAAACCACTAAGTGGTAGTAAAAAAACTGATTTTTTCATAAAACTTAATTTTACCGCTTCTGTGAGTGGAATTTCAAAAATCCGAGAGACACGGTTGATGTCAGTAAGTAAAATGTGGTTCAATGAGATGAAAATAATTTTTTGGTGAATAGTAACTTTTTACTTTTTTTACCACGGTTAAAAGTAAATAGGGTAATTAAGGGTAAAGATGATATTATTATTACCCTAACACATGTCCTAATTCTATTGGACAAGTTTAATTCGACCAAAAACAAACTTAGGAATAAAATATGACCATTTAGGCCCACTTGGATTAGATTAGGACATTTATTATTAATTTATTTAAAGAAGGGTTAAAATAGTTAAAATCAACGTTTAATAAGTAAATAATTTTTAATATGGGGTTATAAATAAGATAAATTAGACTATAAATATTCATTAGAAATCTAAAAAGATTTCCTACATAATGGTATTTTATTTGTAATTTTTAGACATTAAAAAATTTAATTTATTTATGACACAAAGATGATGCAGTATTTATCTTATTAAAGAAATATTAACATAATTAATGTTATAAACCCCAAAATAAATGTAATTTGAGACTTTTTATGAATTCCACTAATTTTCTAGGTTAATATGACATGTTAGTATTGATTTAATTAACTTTGTTAGAACTAATCATTCTGTTATTATTTTCACAAAAATCAATTACTAAATAGTGTCAAAATTGACATAAAATAGTTTTTAAAAAAAATATTATATTAGTAATTGTTATTTTATTCCTAAAAATCTAAGGTTCGGCCAAATGACTTAGATAAGGTTATATATATTAATAATAAACAACTTGGGGTTCGTTTGTCTGCTTATAGTAAGTTTATTAACCTTATAGTATAAGAGCACAAGAAGACACGGTAAAAGTAAACTTATTTAACTTAATGTTAAATCTAAATGAAAAGGTTAAAATAGGAACCTAAACCTGTCTAAATTCTATTGGATGAGAGGATTTCGACCCATCCCCACCTTAGCTTCGAAATATATCAATTTTGAGCTATTTAAAACCGAACATGACTTTATAATAAAATAATATTTTTAGTTATTCCAAAGGTGCCCCTCTCCTCCCTTATAAAAGGGCACCTCCTCCCTCTCTTCCTCACACTACTTTGAGCCTTCAAGCTCGGCCAAACCCTGCCATTTTCTCCTCTACACTTCCCTAGTATCATCCTAGAGGTCCTGGTCTTCTTCAAAGACCATCCTTAGTTCTTTAAGTGGAGGTTAAGTGAAGGCACGTCAAAAAGAGGTAATATCCATTATCGATCTTTTTCAATTTCTTTCTTCTTCAACTTCTTCTTCTTTAGTTGTTTCATGATAAAGTAATAAAATCAGTATTTCTTATATACTGATATGTTATTATAAATATGAAACAACTCTAATTAACCTTCTATCCATCCTACGGAAAAAGGAAATCACCGCGCGTGCGTACGTACAGAATACCGTCTCCACGCCGTGGTGTAATCTATTTTCCACCACCAACTTACTTGGATGGGTATAATGGTGTAAATAATGACTATATATGACTATTATAAAGTGATATTGATTCTGAAATAGTATACATACACTCCAATACAATTCCACGATCATAGGAATGATATCATCACTCGTGCGTACGTACGGAATACCGTCTCCACGATGTGATGCGACTCGTTCTACATGATCTTCATTTAATAATGATTATATAAATTAATTGAATGAATTAATATGATATATGTTACACTAATACCATTCTGGAAATTAGGTATCTATAACCTAAAGAGAAGAATAAGAATTTATTCGACAAACACGCATAAGAACAAAAAGTAATAAACACCCGAATAACAAGTAGTAATGAAATATTACTAATAAGAAGCTAAGAATATGACCATATATGATATCATAACAATAAGTATGATTCTGGAATAAGTCAATAACATTATTTAAATAATTATACAGGAGGTTCGGACACTTACGTAGCATATCAGACCTAAGGTAAGGGAAATATCACAATCTCATTTTTATCCGAGATTGTTTATACTTTGGTATTTACTGGGGTGTATTTTATCATCCACATCCATGTTTCCTCAATATTTAATATTATTTCCATCCACCTACAATTGTTTAAATCCAATTTTACCCTTTGGTGAGTTTTTAGTAAAAGATATGAATGGAATCTTTTGTCGTTTTTCGTACGAGGTACTTTTTTGACTTTTCCGACAAAAGTACGAAGAATGTTTTTTTAACTTATATGACATGAATGGATTTTTAAAACATTATTTCCAAGAAGCTTCCTTTACAAGTTTTAAAGTTTATTTTTAATCAAATTCTTTTAGTTTATTATTTTAAGACATGTTAAGAAAGGAAAACTGTTTTTGAAGCAGAAAGGATATTTTCGTCAAGAATGGAGTTCAAGTGTTGTATCAAAATTATTTTCCATCTAAGATAATAAAGGGTTCTGTTTCTATCCCTATTATTACATTGATTTGATTATGTTGTGATGGAATTATTTTTATGACTTCCTTTATCTTATATGAGTTGTTTTATGATGTCACGATGTTTAAGATTCCCATTTTTACTACATGGGTTATGCAATGATATATGATTTATGATTTTGTGGCACAAATAAGAATGGTATCATTATGAGATGCGTGGGACCTATATATCCCTACAATGCATTGGGTAAAGATTTTATATCTCATGAGATAGACATGGCTGGAATGGTAGGTTATACCAGTTTAGTGAAACAGGACGGAAATGAGGGTGACTCGGTTCAGAAAGGGACTTTGTCCACTAAGATAGTCTTGGCAATGAGTCTTGACTAACAAGAAATGATTCTCTATGATTATGTGTGTATTCCACAAAGTTTCATGTTTTAAGTTATGATTTCCATTTCACTACTATGATTTATCCCATGTTATGAAATTACGCTCTCTTTTGCAGGTTAAGATTTCCAAAAGTTATGTTCTTATGAATATAATGTGATTGATATTTCTTTTGTTTATCCTTACTGAGCATTTGAGCTCACCCTTTTGTATGTTTTCTTTCCCAAGGTCAGGAAGAAGGTTATTAAGTAAGATATACCAAAAGGGACTATAGATATGATGAAATAAATGGGAGACAGTGTAGACGCTTTATGAACCAGTTGTTTATGTTTCCCAGTTTCTAAAGACACTATACCTATACGGTCCTTTTGTGGTTTTGTTATATGTTGTAATAAGTATGCTTCAATTTTGAAGTATTAACAATGTATGTAAAGTATGGGTCGTTATAGTTGGTATCAGAGGAAAGGTATAGTCAACCTTTGGAAACTTGGATGTGAAAGCCTTAGTAAGAACCCTAAGGATAAGTCTAAGCATAGAACACAATCTTAGTGTTTTAGAAATGGCCATGAATAACCTAGGATAAGACCTTAAATGTGAAATTTTCTTCTTGATTATGTGGGTTTCCTATTATAATTAGTGTTGCTCACACTATTCTTCTTGGTTTTAGTCAATGGCTGGAACCCGAAGGAACCGTGTTAATGCGGAATGCGACGGGCAATGCAATGATTGTCCCCCTGAGCAACCAAACGTTATGGGAGCTAGAATGAAAAATATTGTAGCCATACTCACACAACTTTCTCAAGCTATGAATCATGCAGGACTTCCAAACGAGAAAAGGAAGGAGCAACATTCTGTTGAATCCTTCATGAGGCAGCATCCACCTTCTTTCAGTGGGTCTACTGATCCATTAGTTGCTGAACAATGGATTAGTACTACTGAAAAGATATTTTCAGTTCTTCAATGTTCTGAACATGATAAAGTCATCCTAGCAGTGTATCGTTTGGAAGGAGATGCTGATCAATGGTGGAATCTTATTAAGAATACGAGGTAAAGGGATGAAATTGAGTCCATGGAATGGGACGAGTTCAGGAACTTATTTTTCAATAAGTACTTCCCTCGTATTCTCCAAACAAAGATGGAGAAAGATTTTCTTGAACTGAAGCAAAGGGATGATGAATATGTTGGTACCTATGAAGCAAATTTTACAAGACTTGCAAGGTACGCTTCTGGTATTATTATCCAACCTGAGAGTAAGATCGATCGATTCTTTAGTGGCTTAAAACCAAGTCTTCTAAGGGCCTTATCCATAAGGGACTTCAATAGCTACAAGGAAATCGTTCGATGTGCTCTCAAAGTTTAGATGGAAATTGGAGTAACCCATCAGTCCTATGGGTTTGATAAGAAGAGGAAAATGGAATTCAAAGGAAAATCTAAAGAGCACACTGAAAAGAAGATGAGCTTTCCCTTATGCTCAATGTGTGGAAAGAAACATGGAGGGAGTTGTCTTAAAGGGACAAGTAAATGTTTCAAATGTGGAAAGAAAGGTCATCGGGCATTTGAATGCCGCGATGATGGGAAGAAGATGTCTAATGATGCAAATAAAGGAAGGGATACACAGAATGAACCTATTACACTTCAATGATTCAAGTTCAAGGAGATGGGACATTATTCCAATAAACGCCCTAATCCAAGGGTTGATGATGATGGTCGACGTCAACAAACTCTTAAGGCTAAAGACAAAGGAAAGTCACATGCAATTTCTATCAGCGATGTGGAGTACGATAACGATGTGGTGAAAGGTACACTTACCATCCACTCTAAAGTGGCAAATGTTTTATTTGATTCTAGATCCACCCACTCTTTTATTTCTGAAGAATTTTCTAAGGGTATCACCATATTACCTCAACAATTAGATGTTGAGTTAGCTGTGACAACACCTAATGGCACAATAGTCGCATCAAAAGTTTATAATTCTTCTCCGATCGAAGTTTGTGGGAAAGTGCTTCCTACAAATCTGGTGATCCTTCCAATAGTGGAATTTGATGTGATTCTTGGCATGGATTGGATTTCTTTATATGGAGCTCATATCAATTTCCAAAGAAGGGAAGTCACATTTCATATTCCAGATCAATCTATGATCGTCTATCAATGCAAGGATGAACATAACCTTCCAGTGGAAATTTCTTCCATTTTATGGGTATTGATTCCACTAAATGAAGGTTATTTATCGCAAATGGTTGGTGAGAAACTCATGATTAAGAATATTCCCATTGTACGGGAGTTTGATGATGTCTTTCTGGAGGAATTACCGGGTCTTCCACCAAATCGTGAAGTTGAGATTTCAATAGAACTCGTACCGGGTGCTTTGCCTATTTCAAAGACACCTTATAGAATGGCCCCAATTGAGTTGCAGTAATTGAAGAAGCAACTC
Organism: Viscum album; assembly: GCA_963277665.1. Classification (NCBI taxonomy): domain Eukaryota; kingdom Viridiplantae; phylum Streptophyta; class Magnoliopsida; order Santalales; family Viscaceae; genus Viscum; species Viscum album. The sequence continues at coordinate 514,096,468 of OY728137.1, read as the reverse complement.
TAAGAGAATCTTGATAATGGATTCATACGCCCTAGTGCGTCACCTTGGGGAGCACCTGTTCTATTTTTTAAGAAGACAGATGGATCAATGAGACTCTGCATTGATTATCGAGAACTTAACAAGATCACTATCAAGAACAAATATCCTCTCCCATGCATTGATGACTTATTTGACCAACTACGTGGATCTCAATACTTTTCCAAGATTGATCTTCATTAATGGTATCATCAATTAAGGGTCAAAAGGGAGGATATACCAAAGACATCTTTCCGTACAAGGTATGGACACTATGAATTTATAGTGATGCCATTTGGTCTTACTAATTCCCCTGCTATCTTCATGGATCTGATGAATAGAGTCTTTAGATACTATCTTGACCAATTTGTGGTAGTCTTTATAGACGATATTCTTGTCTATTCAAAGAGCAAGGAAGAACATGAAGATTACTTGAGAATTATATTGAAGACCCTGAGAAAGGAGAAGATTTATGCCAAATTTACCAAGTGTGAATTTTGGATTCAAAAAGTTGCATTTTTGGGTCACATAATCTGAAAAGAGGGGATATATGTGGATCCAGCAAAAACAGAGGTTATCGAAAGATGGTCGAGACCAACAACAGTAACTGAGATCCGAAGTTTTCTTGGTTTGGCTGGATATTATCAACGTTTTGTGAAAGATTTTTCACGATTATCTAATCCACTCACCAAGTTGACTCGGAAAGGAGTTAAGTTTGTCTGGATGGAGGAATGTGAAGAGAATTTCAAGGAGTTGAAAAGAAGGTTATCCAGTGCACCTGTGCTCACACTTCCTTGTAGTGGAGAAAGGTTTGTGATCTATAGTGATGCATCCAAGAAGGGATTGGGGTGTGTTCTTATGAAAAATGATATGGTGATAGCTTATGCCTCACGACAGTTGAAAATCCATGAGCAAAATTACCCAACACATGATTTGGAGTTAGCTGCGGTAATCTTTGCATTAAAGATTTGGAGGCATTAACTTTATGGTGAAAGGTTTGACATTTATACTGATCATAAAAGTTTAAAGTATATTTTCACACAAAATGAGCTGAATATGCGTCAAAGAAGATGGTTGGAGCTGATTAAGGATTATGACTGCTCAATCCATTACCACCCTGGGAAAGCAAACAAGGTGGCAGATGCATTAAGTCGACAAGACCATGCTAGTTTATCCATGATGAGGATCACAAAAGATCCAATATTTATGGATTTACAAAGGATAGATCTTGGAATTATAATGGAAGGGAAAAAATCTTATCTTTCTCAAATGAATGTTCAACCATATATACATGTGAAGATTAAAGAGGCACAAAAATAAGATGTCGAGTTATAAAAGAAGGTGAGAAACGTTCCGGAATTCAACCTTGATTGTGATGGGATAATAAAGTTCAGGAATCGGGTTTGTGTTCCTCCCATCCCCGAATTAAAGAAGGAGCTTCTGAATGAGGCTCATAGTTCTTCATTCTCTATTCATCATGGAAGGAAGAATATGTATAGGGACCTGAAAGAGTACTTCTGGTGGGATGGCATGAAAAGAGATGTTGCTAAATTTGTCTCTCGATGCTTGGTTTGTCAACAAGTTAAAGCCGAGAGACAGAAGTCTAAGGGGTTGTTACAACCATTACCCATACCCGAATGGAAATGGGAAAACATCACTATGGACTTTGTCACAGAACTTACTAAAACATCCAAAGGCAATAATGCTATCTGGGTCATAGTTGATCGTCTTACAAAGTCTGCACACTTCATTGTTATTAGAGAGGATTTCTCTCTGGATCAGCTTGCCAGGATATATGTAAAGGAAGTGGTAAGATTGCATGGAGTACCACTTTCTATTATATCTGATCGGGATCTGAGATTTACCTCGAAGTTCTGGCGAAGTCTTCAACATACTCTGGATACAGAGTTGAGTTTCAGCACTGCTTATCATCCTCAGACAGATGGTCAGTCTGAGAGAACAATTCAAACCCTAGAAGATATGTTGAGAGCTTGCTCTATGGATTTCAAAGGTGGTTGGGATCAACACCTACCTTTGGTGGAATTTTCTTATAATAATAGTTTTCACTCCAGTATTCAGATGGATCCTTATGAAGCTCTCTATGGAAAGAAATGCAGGAATCCAACTTGCTGGGATGAAGTTGGGGAAAGAAAGCTATTAGGACCTGATCTAATTAATGAAATGGCAGAAAAGGTCAGATCTATTCAACAACACATAAGAGCAGCTCAGAGTCAACAGAAAAGTTATGCTGAAAACCGAAGAAAAGACCTAGAGTTTTAAGTGGGTGATAAAGTGTTCTTACGAATATCTCCCTGGAATAGGGTTATGAGATTTGGAAAGAAGGGGAAGTTGAGCCCTAGATATATCGGTCCTTTTGAAATACTGGACCGTGTTGGGAAGGTAGCTTACCGATTGGCGCTTCCACCGAATCTCTCTCAAGTTCATGATGTGTTCCATGTATCTCTCCTGAGAAAGTACATACCTAATCCTTCACATGTACTCAGCTCAGAAGTTGTACCGCTGGAGCAAGATCTTTCTTATGAAGAACAACCGATAGAGATTCTGGATCGTAGAAAAAAAGTCCTACAAAATAAGACAACTCGATTGGTGAAAGTTTTATGGAGGAACCACCAATTATAAGAAGCTACATGGAAGCTTGAGGATATGATGAGGGAGAGGTATCCTCATCTGTTTGTTACAAAGTGACGAATTTCGAGGGTGAAATTCATTTTAAGGGGGGTAGAATGTAACACCCGAGACTTTTATGTTATATAAATCATCAAAGGAATCTTTTTCTACACAACACTTGCTTGGCTTGCTTTATACGAAATCGTGACCTTCCTCGATAGCTTGCGTCGTACGCAATACCGAGTTTCACTAAACAACGATATGCTATTAAAATATTATTAAAACTAGCCGATATGAATAGTAATAACCACTTTTTGAAATTTTATAAATTTTATTTTTCAAAATGGACTTCATTTTTGGATTCGTAATATTGAAATTAGCCTAGGGTTAAATTTTGGTATTTTTCTGAAAACTTTCAATTTTTGATGAATAGTGAAACCACTAAGTGGTAGTTAAAAAAACTGAATTTTTCATAAAACTTAATTTTACTGCTTCTGTGAGTGGAATTTCAAAAAGCCGAGAGACACGGTTGATGTCAGTAAGTAAAATGTTGTTCAATGAGATGAAAATAATTTTTTGGTGAATAGTAACTTTTTACTTTTTTTTTACTACGGTTAAAAGTAAATAGGGTAATTAAGGGTAAAGATGATATTATTATTACCCTAACACGTGTCCTAATTCTATTGGACAAATGTAATTCGACCAAAAACAAACTTAGGATTAAAATATGACCATTTAGGCCCACTTGGATTAGATTAGGACATTTATTATTAATTTATTTAAAGAAGGGTTAAAATAGTTAAAATCAACATTTAATAAGTAAATAATTTTTAATACGGGGTTATACAAAAGCTAAATTCGACTATAAATATTCATTAGAAAGCTAAAAATATTTCCTACATAATAGTATTTTATTTTTAATTTTTAGACATTAAATAATTTAATTTATTTATGACACAAAGATGATGCAGTAATTATCATATTAATGAAATATTGACAAAATTAATGTTATAAACCCCAAAATAAATGTAATTTGAGACTTTTTATGAATTAAACTAATTTTCTAGGTTAATATGACATGTTATTATTAATTTAATTAACTTTTTTTGAACTAATCCTTCTGTTATTATTTTCACAAAAATAAATTATTAAATAGTGTCAAAATTGACATAAAATAGTTTTTAAAACAAATATTATATTAGTAATTGTTATTTTATTCCTAAAAATCTAAGGATCGGCAAAATGAATTAGATAATGTTATATATATTAATAATAAACAACTTTGGGTTCGTTTGTCTGCTTATAGTAAGTTTATTAACCTTATAGTATAAGAAAACGAGAAGACACGGTAAAAGTAAACTTATTTAACTTAATGTTAAATCTAAATGATAAGGTTAAAATAGGGCCCTAAACCTGTCTAAATTCTATTGGATGAGAGGCTTTCGACCCATCCCCACCTTATCTTCGAAATATATCAATTTGGAGCTATTTAAAACCGAACTTGACTTTATAATAAAATAATATTTTTAGTTATTCCAAAGGTGCCCCTCTCCTCCCTTATAAAAGGGCACCTCCTCCCTCTCTTCCTCACACCACTTTGAGCCTTCAAGATCGTACAACCCCTGCCATTTTCTCCTCTCCACTTCACTAGTATCATCCTAGAGGTCCTAGTCTTCTTCAATGACCATCCTTAGTTCTTTAAGTGGAGGTTAAGTAAAGGCACGTCAAAAAGCGGTAATATCCATTACCGATCTTTTTCAATTTATTTCTTCTTTAACTTCTTCTTCTTTAGTTGTTTAATGATAAAGTAATAACATAAGTATTTCTTATATACTGATATGTTATTATAAATATGAAACAACTCTAATTAACCTTCTATCCATCCTACGAAAAAAGGAAATCACCGCGCATGTGTACGTACGGAATACCATCTCCACGCCGTGGTGTAATCTATTTTCCACCACCACCTTACTTGGATGGGTATAATGGTGTAAAAAATGACTATATATGACTATTATAAAGTGATATTGATTCTGAAATTGTATACATACACTCCAATACAATTCTACAATCATAGGAAAGATATCATCACTCGTGCGTACGTACGGAATACCGTCTCCACGATGTGATGCGACTCGTTCTACATGATCTTCATTTAATAATGATTATATAAATGAATTGAATGAATGAATATGATATATGTTACACTAATACCATTCTGGAAATGAGGTATCTATAACCTAAAGAGAATAATAAGAATTTATTCGACAAACATGCATAAGAACAAAAAGTAATAAACACCCGAATAACAAGTAGTAATGAAATATTACTAATAAGATGCTAAGAATATGACCATATATGATATCATAACAATAAGTAAGATTCTGGAATAAGTCAATAACATTATTTAAATAATTATACAGGAGGTTCGGACACTTACGAAGCATATCAGACCTAAGGTAAGGGAAATATCACAATCTCATTTTTATCCGAGATTGTTTATACTTTGGTATTTACTGGGGTGTATTTTATCATCCACATCCATGTTTCCTCAATATGTAATATTATTTCCATCCACATACAATTTTTTAAATCCAATTTTACCCTTCGGTGAGTTTTTAGTAAAAGATATGAAAGGAATCTTTTGTCGTTTTTCGTACGAGGTACTTTTTTGACTTTTCCGACAAAAGTATGAAGAATGTTTTTTTTAACTTATACGGCATGAAACGAGGGTGACTCGGTTCAGAAAGGGACTTTGTCCACTAAGATAGTATTGGCAATGAGTCTTGACTAACAATAAATGATTCTCTATGATTATGTGTGTATGCCACAAAGTTTCATGTTTTAAGTTATGATTTCCATTTCACTACTATGATTTATCCCATGTTATGAAATTACGCTCTCTTTTGCAGGTTAAGATTTCAAAAAGTTATGTTCTTATGAATATAATGTGATTGATATTTCTTTTGTTTACCCTTACTAAGCATTTTAGATCACCCTTTTGTATGTTTTATTTCCCCATGTTAGGAAGAAGGTTATTAAGTAAGATATGCCAAAAGGGACCATAGATATGATGAAATAAATGGGAGACAATGTAGACGCTTTATGAACCAGTTGTTTATGTTTCCTAGTTACTAAAGACACTATACCTATACAGTCCTTTTGTGGTTTTGTTATATGTTGTAATAAGTATGCTTCAATTTTTAAGTATTAACAATGTATGTAAAGTATGGGTCGTTACACACAAGGCACCTGATTGCAAGAAACACTCTCCTACTCTAACTAAAAAAACTATTTTAAACATGCAAGGTAGGGATACATATGCTACTGCTTCCTCGTTGCCCATGCACTTAGCATTGCAGGTTAAACATGAGAATGCTGTAAAATATTTCTCATTTATGATTTCCACCAGGTCTAAGACCTCGACTTTTAAAAAAAGGGGACAACCCCACTAAGAAATGGTCTAAATGAATATTCTGTTTTGGAATTGTCAAGGAATTTCTAACCTTGACACCTTTAATGTATTTAAAAGATTCAACAATACTCACACTCCAAACCTTATTGCTATTACTGAACCTTAAATTAACTTTTCCTCGTGTTTAAATCAAGACCCTACTAGATATTATTTCCTAGGGGATTGTAACAATGGAGCCCCTACTGAATCTTTATGGATCTTTGCTCATTCTTCATTGCAAAATGTTAACATCTATATCTGTTCGAGTCAAGCCATTACTTGTGACTACATTTTCGAGAACATACATATTTTCTCTACTTTTTTTATGCCTATAATAGGTATCAACATAGGAGGGATCTTTGGAATGATCTCTCCCATCTCAATGCTTCTATTTTCCATCCTTGGTTTATTATTGGTGACTTCAATGCTATTCTAGCTTCGGGTGATAAAATTGGTCCTCCTCTTGCTCCTATTTCCACTAGGAAATTTAACGCCTGTATTGAAATGAAAAATCTCATAGAGGTTAACCTCTTGGGTTCTAAATTTACTTGGTATAGGAAGCATTATAATAGATATGTAGCCAGTAAATTATATAGGTCCTTTACTAAATCTCATTCCCTTAATAATTGGAACAATATCTATAGAATTACCCTTGCGAGGATTGCCTCTGATCATCATCCCATCCTTCTTTCCTTTTCCTACAAACAGAGTAAATTAAGGGCTCCTTTAAGATATAACACTGCTTGGTCTTCTGACCCCGAATTTATAAGCATTATCAAGAACACTTTGAATAAAATTCATGGTCAGTATGACCCATTTTCTTGTCCGATGAAGTTAAAAATGTTAAAGAAAATTCTTAAAAGTTGGTGCAAAAACAAGGTTTTTGAAATGGACAATAATATCAACCTTATTGAAACAGATCTAAACCAACTCCAAAATGTCAACTCTTCTTCAAAATTTTCTCAAGAATCTCCACAAGAAATTATAATTTCCTCTAACCTAATCTTCTTTCTCAACCTCAAGGATAATATTAAAAAACAAATCTTTATAGCCAATTGGCTTAATGATGGGGATAGGAATACTAAATTATATAATTCTCTCCATAGGGTTAGAAAAGCCTATATACCCATGGCCTTTCTTAGAAAAGGAGAAACAATTCTTGACACTGATAAAGGAATTTCCAATCACTTAGTCAATTATTTTGAAAACATTTTCAATGGTTATAATATTGATAAGGACCTTAAACCTAACATCATTCCCGCTCTTGTTTCTGGGGAAGACAACCCTCTTCTAAATATCATCCCTTTAGATCATGAAATCAGAGACACTGTCTTCAGTCTTAATCCTGACAGTACCCCTGACCCGAATAGTTTTAATAATGGCTTCTATAAAAAACATTGGGATATTCTTTAGGAAGACGATTATCGTCTGGTTAAAGCTTTCTTCTCCAAAATTATTCTTCCGCATGGTCTTAACTCCCAATTCATTGTTCTCATCCCCAAAATGGAGAATGATGATGTGATTCAGAACTTCAGACCCATTGCCGTTATCAATTCTTTATTAAAAATCATCTTGAAATTAATGGCCAATATAATTACTTCCATTTGTAGAAAAATAGTATATTGGAACCAATTTTGTTTCATAAAATGTAGAGCTATCCAAGACTGCATCTGTCTAGCCTCTGAATCCACTAATCTTTTAAACAAAAAGAGTAGAGGTGGGAGTGTTTCTATGAAACGTGATATTGCGAAATCCTTTGACACCATTGATTGGAGATTTATGTATAAAGTTATTTCACAATTCAGCTTAAATGAAATTTTCATAAATATAATCAAATATTTATTCATCACTGCTTACATATCCATCCTCATTAATGGATCACCTAGAGGATATTTCAACTACACTAAAGGTGTGAGACAAGGTGACCCTCTCACTGTAATTCTCTTCTCCATTGAAAAAGATTACTTGAGTAGGCTGATCTCCTAGGAGATTGCTAAAGGGACCATAAAACCTATCTCTGCCTCTAGAAATTTACAAGTCCCTTCGTATCTTATTTATGATGATGACATTATTCTCTTTACCCGGGGAGAAAAAAGGAACATTCTTAAGCTTAAAGATATCCTTCTCCACTATCAAGAAGTCTCTGGTCAACACATCTATTGGAATAAATCTTCTATCATTTTCAGTAAAGACTTTCCTCCGGGGAGAAAAATTACCATCTCTAATATCTTAGGCCTCAAATAAAGATCTATCCCATTTACTTACCTTGGTGTGCCTATATTTTAGGGTATACCTAAAGCAGATTATTTCTCTCACATTGCTGACCATACGCTTCAAAATCTTTCTTCTTGGAAGGGTAGACCCTTTCAATGGCTGGGAGAATTTTTTTGGTGAAATACATGATTTTTTCTAAACTTGTTTATTCCATGATGATATATAAATGGCCAAAAATTATTTTAAAACACATTAATGTTTCTGTTATTTTTTTTGGACTGGTAGCACTTCAGAGAGAAAGCTGGTGACTATCCCCTGGACCTCTTGCTGCAAACCTGTTGATAAAGGTGGTATTGGCATAAAAAATCTCTCCAAGTTCAATGAGGCTCTTAAATCTAGAATTACGTGGGACATTATTCACAATACTTCCTCCTACATGAATTTTCTCAGGGCTCGTTTCCTTAAAAAACATATAAATAATCATTCTTACTCCCTTAAGTCCTCTATTTGGTCCTCCATCAAAAGTACTTTCATTTCTATCATGTCTAAATATAGATGGATGGACACTAAGGAATCAAAATTAAAATTTTGGTTTGATAACTAGACTAGAGTTCCCCTGATATCCTTGATAGATAACAACCAATACCCTCCCTCTCTTCAGGATTCTACTGACTCAATCATCCATATGCATAACCTCGATCTCCCTGATAATATTACTCAAATTGTCGAAAATTATCATTGTTCTATTACTAATGATTTACTTATTTGGGATCCTGCGTACAATGGGATTCTTAACTCCAAAGGATTTTATAAACACTTTTTCAACAATGGTGACAATAATCACCCTTGGCTAGATAAATTCAACAAATCATGGATAAAACCCTCCAGATTTACTTTAGTCTGGCGGATTTCCCATCAAAGAATACCCACAGATACTTGCTTACAAAATTTTAGGATTACTCTTTATTCTAAATTTCGTATGTGAAACCAACATAGAGAGGATATTAATCATCTTTTTTCTCTCATGTTACACAGAAAACGCTCTCTGGCATTATATTCTTGACATTTTTGAGTGCAGATGGCTGCTTTTTGATACCATCAACATGAAAATTCAGAGTTTCTTGGAGTTGTCTACTTCACAGCAAATCAAGAACCTTTTGGTTTGGGCTATTGCATAAATTATTCATATTATCTAGTATGGTAGAAATGAACTAATTTTCCACAATAATTATTTTAAAATTAATGTAGAAAAAACGAGAATCCTCATGGCCATTCGAGAAGTGGCTTCTATCCAAAAACCTCACTGCAACAACTCGGTCCGTGACTTTGTGATCCTCAGACGTGTTGGGGTGGGGGGATCTACCCTCACCCTCACTCTAATCTTGAAGTGTTTTGGCTCCCTCTCCCTCTGAGATGGATTAAAATCAATGTGGATGGAGCCTCCAAAGGCAACCTGGGACCAGCGGGTTGTGGTGCCATTTTCAGAAATCACCTAGACCAAATTCTTGGATGCTTTTATGGCTCTTGCGGTTCCTCTTTCTCTTTGGAAGTTGAGATGATGGGCGTCATCCATGCCATCACCTTTTCCAGATTACACAGCTGGAACAATATTTGGATAGAGAGAGACTCCACTACAATCATTCAGGCCATTTGGAATGGCACCATCCACCTTTCTTGGTCTCTCACTTCACACTAGATGGATTGTTTGAATTCTATAGTTGGGCTTAACTACATCACCACTCACACCTTCCGCGAACCCAACATGATCACTGATGGGATTGCCAATCTTGGAGCCACTCATGACTTACATTGGATGGACGATCTTCCTACTTAATTAATCCCTTTTTATGCCTGGGATGTTTGCAAAAGACCTTACTTTAGACTTGTGTAATCTCTTTTTTTATCAATAAAAATTTTCTACCATTTTTTTTTAAAAAGTTTTCATAGTTCAGTTGATTTGTCAGTTCACTAAGAGAAGATATAGAATGATCATTCCATGGGGACAATTGGATCTCGATGATTGAAATGATGGGGATATGGGGCTTACATCAAAAGTGTTGTTTATTTGATTTTGGTTCTTAAGAATGAATCCTACATATCCTGGTTATTATAGGAATTAGAGTTATCATAGTTTAGTTAAGAACTTAGGACCGACCATAAGGTTTATTCCCTTATATGAGGGGTTTTAATATAATTCCACTCATCATGGTTTACATACTAATATTTCTCGAGCTGGTGGAGACTCATGATTCCAACTAGGTATTCAATATGGCTCCCTAATCCCACGTGAGCTATGATCTGTGTGAGAAACAAGGAACATCAAGTGATAAACCTCATGTCATATGGATATGGGACTTTTTGTACTAGGGATACCACTTGGAAGTTTAATGTAGATATTGGGACTCATAGAAGCATCCTACATATCCTGATTATGGAAGGAATCAAATTCCTCAGAATTTGGTTGATTGGGGCTTACACTCTAACATTTCGCTTGAATATGGGGCTTACACACTGAGGTTTCCCTTGTAGAGGTTTATAATGAAAATAATATGATCATTGTAACTACCTAAGCTCATGTACGATATGCTCAATGTGAGAAATAAGGAATGGTAGATGATCCTTTTCACTACTTATAGATGTGGGACTTATGTACCATGAAAGACCTTGGGACATTAATATTGAGCTCAAACCTCGAGGGGGTATCCCACATATCCTGGTTATTGTAAGAATCAAATTCATTGTAGTTCACCTAATTGGGGCTTACACTTTGAGTTTGCCCTTATGGTCAGGGATTACTCACCGAGGGTGGAAAAAGTTATCAAACCCCGAGATTCACTTATGACCTCATCATATTTCATTCCTGAAATGCATTGATTGTCCACTTGACATGCCTTGGTTTTCTACCTGATGTGTCAGAGAATGTTTTACCAGTGTGTCAAAAGGAAATCATATGATCTAGTTGGCCTATATAGATGACTTTGTATATCCTGGATAGAATGTCTAAGGGTTATAAAATGATCAAGGATGACTTTTCAGGAGTTAATCACAAGAAACAAATGGTTTGTTCTGGAATCGATCGCATGACCTGGTTGGCTTGTATAGGGGGTGTCGCATGACCCGATTGATTTACTCGAGTGTTATAATGAGGGTTGGATGACACATATAGAGGGTGTCATGAGAGTCAGTGTGGAATGTCTTGGAGGGAATCAAATGTCTTGGATGACATGTATTGATGGTATTGTGAGACCTACCTGGTATGCACGAAGGGCATCACGTGAGCTAGTCGAAATTCCATGGTGCTTCTGTGAGACTCAACTTATATGAATGGGTTCCATTACATGAGTCAAGATACCTATATAAATGACATCGTGAGGCTCACATGGTGAGCCTAGAGGGAATCAGGATACTAGGGTGACATGCTAAAGGGATTCTGTATGGATTGATTTGACATGCCTATAGGATTCGTGTGATCCAAATAGTATAACCAAAGGGTATCGCAGGACCTAGCTGGCATACTCTAGTGCTATCACATGACCTGATTAGTTCATGCAAAGAACATGAGGATCAAAAAACATTACTTTCACTTAATTATACCCTTTATTAGTTTTACTTACAACCATTCTATTGATAATTTCTTATATTTGTTCAATGTTAGCTTGTTTTAGGTTTCACATGATCTAGAAGGTGTGTGGGGTGCTCTTCATGTGTCCTACTGGTGATCCTTCATGCGATCAATATGTGATCATGTGAAGTTCTTGTGCATGATTCATGATTGTTTCAATAGTTCCCTAATATCTTACCCAATGGGAGACTTTCCAATCATGAGATCAACCGCTCCAAAAAATACTTCCTACCACCAGTGCAAGGTTATGAGGATTTTTCGATCTTCCTAAGACAAATATCCTATTGGATGAAACAGGTAACAGTATAGAGATCAATCACCATGCATTTTTCATGCTGGGTTAGGGGACTTATAGGCATCTCCACCACAGTTGTTTCTAGTTTGTGCAGTGCATCTCACCTGAATCCTGGATGGATTCCGTGAAGGGATCTAGCACCACACATCCTTGCGAGTCTCTACTATGGATAACTATAAGGGAGTTACCTAAATTCTAGTTATCATGAGTCAATACCATAAATTCTCCCCTTAATAGATTATTTCCAATTAATGGGGGCCTGTTGAGTCATGTGGGTATGCCAAAGGACATCTTCATTTTCATATTAACATGTCCAAGGGTTCTCATAAGACCAGGGTTCCTATATAAGCCTTCATGTGATCTTAGATAACTTTCTGGGACTTACTGTGAGACAAGGCTAGTTTGTCAAGGGGCCTTTGTGGGATCAAGTTGTATTTTCCATGAGTCTTGTGAGAGTATGTCGTGAACATCCTTAGTGTGTCGCATGAGGTTTATAATTGTGAGATCCAACTACATCCTCCCACTTTTATTTCATTTTCTTATTTTAAAAATGGCTGGGTGATGAGAACCATGTTAAAGACACCAAGTCTATTGTGCGGGAGGAAGAGTTGGATTTGCAAGGCCCGATGACACGTGGGAGATTAAAGAGGCTGAATGCAACAATGGGTGCCCATATCGCTTCATTAAAGGCCCAATGGATCTTACCTTGCATGGATGGAGCAAATGGGCATATTATCTCACTTATTCAAGCCCAAACATGATGTTTAAAGCTTGGCCCACATGGTTTCACGAATTTGGATGCCTTGCCCACATAGAGAATTCTAGAAATGAAATCTTTGGACACCAAAGTCAAATCCGGTGGGCTATGCACTCAAAGTCAAGTCCGGTGGGCTATAGTTGGAATGTTGTGTGCTAATTTTCCAAAAGTCTTTGTTAGACTTTATCTTTTTGACTTTTAATGGGTCAAGGTAGGTTTAGCCTTTATGACTTTTGGGTATTAGACCCTTGACCATTGTATCATCCCCTTGTCTATAAATAGCCACCCCATGGCATTTTATTTTGATCCAAGACTTAATTGAGAGCTTATGCTTGTTTCTCCCCATTGTGTGAGAATTGTTCCAAATTTCCCCCTTGCTCTTGTGCATTCTTTCCTTGTCAATCTACAAGTTAGATTGGTGATCCAAGTTCAAAAATCCCACAATTCCATGCCTCAACCCAAGTGCGTTGTTGTGTGGATTGGATATCGCATCACTACCTTGAGTGTGTTGTCTAAGTAGTAGGTCACACTCATTATAGTGTTGATTGACTACTTTCATCTGCTATCCATACCCATCATCCACCACTTACCCCCAAACCGCGTCCTTCGTTTGTCGACCTACGCTGTGAAGATCAGGCATCCTCGTGCATATCACATCAGTTGGTATCAGAGCTCTAGTTGACACGGTAGGAATCTATCCCTTAATTTACATTAATTTTTACATTACCCTCCTTATCTTTCCATACTATTCACCCATTCAACAAAAAAAATCCCTTTTCTTGAAAGCCTCCTGAATTGGCCTAGTTTGTGCAAGCTTGGATTATTATAAATTGAGCCAAATTTTCATTCATCTTCTTTCGGCATTTTATTCTCTATATGTGATTTGTATCCAGAAAAAAAGAAACAAATTATCTTAACTCGTAATTTTTTGATTTTCAAAATTAAGCACATCCTTTATTTGAGAGATTTCAAGAAAAAAAAAGGTCTTACTCTCTGTTCAATCATCTTGTGCTTTAAAACTCCAAGCACAACACTTTTTGAGGAGAATTGAAAAAAAGCGGATACAATTAATCCTTTGTGCTTTACCTTATTAGCACTTCCCATTTCTATATATCAGTTTTTCCATCATTTTACTTCATCCCCATTTTGTATTTGAATCATATTTTTATTCATTTATCTTATCTTTCACAATCGATCAAAACCCAAATACCACCTTTCTATCCCCCTTTTCACCCACCCTTTATCCATTTTCTACCCTATTTTCATCCATTACCCTTTACCACTCAAGCGATTTGTGTTAAAACAGCCCCTGACACAATCTTGATTGGGGAAGGATTGGTGGCATGTGATCATCCCGAACAAGGTATTATATTTCACAAGAGCTTGGAATTTGAATTGAGTTTTGAGAGTGGAGAGAAATAAGAAAAAAATAGCTTGTGCATGTGAGTGTGTGCATCTTGTTGTGCGTGTGTTTGTGTATACATCTTGTGTGTGTGAGTGTGTATCCTTGTGTGTGTGAGTGTGTATATCTTGCGTGCATGAGTGTGTATCGTTGTGTGTGTGTGATTGTGTTCATCTTGTGTGTGTGTGTGTACATCTCGCGTGTGTGAGTGAGTGTGTATCACTGTGTGTGTTCCCCCCTCAGTGTGTGTTTGTTCATGCGTAACTTATTATGGAAGAAGATCGTGGGAAGAAAATTTCTCATGTTAGCGATGATGGAATTCTAAGTAGATATCCTGCACCCGAAGCTACACAACTCCAAATGCAAGCTCTGGTGAGGCACTTCGAGAAGCTTCATGATAGGAAATTGGAAGTGCTACATGAGAGGATTGATGAATTTAAGAATAAACCAAGCCCAAGGATGATCTATGATAACCCATGACGTGCTCCGGCACCACGTCGTCCCCACATCATGGAGGAGGAGATGGAAAACCTTGATATTGACTTTGAGGATGTCCCATAAAGGAGTAGGTTGTACCAACAACCTAGAGAAGGATAAAGGAGACAACACGATGATGACCTACTTGGTCGGATCAAGGTGAAGGTCCCTTCTTTTCAAGTGAAAAGCGATCCGGAAGCATACTTGGAGTGGGAGATGTGGATTGAGCAGGTCTTTTCATTCCATGAATATTCCGAGGAGAAAAAGGTCAAACTTGCTTCCCTTGAATTTTCTGATTATGCTTTAATTTGGTGGGATCAAGTTCAAAAGGAGAGGGCTAGATATAGTGGACATCCCATTAACACTTGGGAATACATGAAGTTCTCCATACGAAAGCGGTTTGTTTCCACAAATTACCATAGAGATCTCCAAAAAAACTTCAACGCCTCACCCAAGAGAGTAAGAGTGTAGAAGACTACTAAAAGGAGATGAAAATTGCCATGATTCGAGAAAATGTTGAGGTGGATCCTGAGGCAACCATGGCATGATTTTAACATGGGCTCAATCGGGAGATTTCTGATCAAGTGGAGAGGTACCATCATGTGGAGATACAAGATATGATCCACCAAGCCACCAAGGTTGAGAAAAAAATCAAAAGGAAGAGCAACATGAGAAAACCCAATACCCGTTTCACAACATGGTGAAATCCGAGGAAGGAGGTTGGAGAGTCATCAAAGCCAAAAGAGGTGGTTGATCGTAAAAGTGACAAGGTAATTATTCCACCTAAGAAACCTACTTTTGAGGATAACCAAACCAGGAATCGAGATATTCGTTGTTTCAAATGTCAAGGAAGGGGTCACATTGCTAGTGAGTGCCCAAACCGGCACACCATGACCATCAAAAAGTATGGAGAATGAGAGACCAATGGAGAGAGCTTGGAAGAGGAGGAAGAATCTCCAGAAATTGATAGTGGAGAGTTTGCAGAAGATGGTGAGATTCTTGTCACTAGGAGAGTTCTAAGCACAATAATGACCATGAGAGAGAATGAGCAGTGGGAGAACCTTTTCCATACACGGTGCAAGATCCATGGGAAGGTATGTGGTGTTATTATTTATGGAGGAAGCTATAGTAATGTTGTGAGAACCGAGTTAGTAGAGAATTTGGGACTTCCTACTTTGAAGCATCAACATCCATATCGGCTTCAGTGGTTGAATGATTGAGGGGAGATGAAGGTCACCAAGAAAGTGAATGTACTGTTCACCATCGGGAAGTAAAAAGATGAGGTCTTGTGTGATGTTATTCCTATGAAGGCTTGCC
The DNA here is from genome assembly GCA_963277665.1 of Viscum album. NCBI lineage: Eukaryota > Viridiplantae > Streptophyta > Magnoliopsida > Santalales > Viscaceae > Viscum > Viscum album. The sequence goes on along the minus strand of OY728137.1, from coordinate 514,080,287 downwards.
ATTTGTTGTTGGTGTGACCGTGGAATTATGATCGGAGTGTTAACCATGATGGTTTCTTGAATTTTCACTCTTTTGTACTCCGAGGGGAACCTATAACCCTCAACCCCATGTCCCCCAAACAGATTCCAGAAGATCACATTTTGAGAGAAAAGAAAAAAATGAGTGATGAGGAAAAAAAGAGAGAAAATGAAAAATGAGAGAATGAGGGAAAAATTGAGGATGAGAGAAGAAAGGAAATGGAGATTCAAGAAAAATCAAGAGGGAAAATAGATTTAAGAGGAGAAAAAAGTGTGATGTTGGAAAAAAAGAGTGATGTTAAGGAAGCTTTGATTTCTCGACAAAATCTATTAGTACTTATGTACAAAGAGGTAATGTTGAACACTAATGACTTAACATATCTTTTTCCACATGTTGTTGAGTCTTTATTGTAGAAATTTGAAGATGTGTTTCCTAAAGAGGTGCCACTTGGTTTTCCACCCATTAGAGGTATTGAGCATCAAATTGACCTCATACCTGCAGCATCACTACCGAACCGCCCTGCATATTGCACCAACCTGGAAGAGACAAAAGAGATTCAAAGGAAAGTTCAAGAGCTGTTGGATGTGGGATATGTTAGAGAGAGCCTTAGTCCTTGTGCGGTACCTGTGCTTCTAATACCAAAGAAGGATGGGACATGGAGAATGTTCATTGATTGTAGAGCCATCAATAACATCATGGTCAGGTATCATCATCCTATCCCGAGGTTGGATGATATGGTAGATGAATTAAATGGTTCAACTATTTTCTCAAAAATTGATTTAAGAAGTGGCTACCATCAAATTAGGATGAAAGATGGAAATGAGTGGAAAACTGAATTTATGACAAAACATGAACTTTATGAATGTTTATCATGCCCTTTGGCCTCACCAATGCACCTATCACATTTATGAGGTTAATGAATCATGTATTACATGCATATATTGGAAAATTTGTGGTAGTTTACTCTGATGATATTCTAGTGTATATTAGGACTTTTCATGAGCATGTAGATCACTTAAGAAAAGTCCTAGAGGTGTTAAGGAAAGAAATATTGTTTGGAAACATTAATAAGTTTGATTTTTTCCTCGATAATATTATTTTACTTAGATTTTTTGTGAGCGGGAATAGAGTTGAAGTTGATACTAAGAAGATCAAATCAATACAATAATGGCCAACTCCAACCTCCATTGGATAGCTAATAAGTTTTCATGGGCTTGCCAGTTTTTACAGAAGATTTGTTAAAGACTTCATCACACTAGAAACACCATTGAACAAGTTGACAAAGAAGAACGTTCCTTTCAAATGGGGGAAAACTCAAGAGAAGGCCTTCCATTCTCTTAATGAGAGACTCACCCACGCCCCTCTACTTTCACTTCCGAAATTCGGTAAGACCTTTGAAATTGAATGTGATGCAAGTGGAATTGGCATAGGATGAGTACTCATGCAAGATGGTATGCCTATTGCTTTCTTTAGTAAGAAGTAAAATGGCCCAACTCTAAACTATGATACATATAATAAAGAGTTGTATGCATTGTTTAGAGTACTAGAGACATGTCAACACTATCTTTGGCCTAAAGAATTTGTGATCCATTCTGATCATGAGGCTCTTTAAATACCTTAGGAGCGAACATAAACTAAATAGGAGACATGCTAGATGGCCGAAATTCATTGAATCTTTTCCATATGTCATCAAGAATAAAAAGGGAAAAGAAAATACTGTGGCCGATGCACTTTCACGTAGATATTCTCTTTTATCCTTGTTGGATTCAAAACTCCTTGGTTTTGAATACATTAAGGATTTATATGCCACTCATAGTGATTTTAGAGAACCTTATGAACATTTTAAACCTAGAGTTAGTTGGGAAAAGTTCTATTTACATGATGGATTCATATTCCGAATTGATAAGCTTTGCATTCCCAATTGATCTATTTGTTTACTTTTACTAAAGGAATCACATTCGGGTGGGTTAATGGGGAATTTTGGTGTTGTAAAAACTCTAAGTGTTCTTATTGAGCATTTTTATTGGCCTAGGATATCTAGAGATGTTGAGAAATTTGTGGGAAAGTGTATTGTCTGTCATAAATCCAAATCAAAACTGAACCCACATGGACTATATCTTCCTCTCCCAATCCCCAACACCCCTTGGGAGGACATATCAATGGACTTTATTGTGGGGTTACCATAGACTAAGAGGGGGATAGATTCTATTTTTGTTGTGGTGGATTGGTTTTCAAAAATGGAACATTTTATTCCTTGTCACAAAACTGATGATGCCACTAACATTGAAACACTTTTCTTTCAGTAAGTAGTCAAACTCCATGGAATGCTAAGGACCATTGTGTCAGGTCAAGAAAAAAAAATTCTTAGTTACTTTTGGAAGACCTTGTGGAGCAAACTAGGTACAAAGTTACTATTTTATACTACTTGTCATCCACAAACCGATGGGAAAACAGAGGTGGTGAATCGAACACTCTCATCCCTTCTGTGAACAATTGTCCAGAGGAATATAAAGAATTGGGAGGAGTGTCTGCCACATGTGGAATTTTCATATAACAGGGCCAAGCACTCAACTACACAATATTCTCCATTTGAAATTATTTATGGTTTTAACCATCTGGCCCATATTGATCTTTTCTTTTACAGGAAGCAACTAATATGGATGCAAAAGGGAACACAAAATTCATCAAACAACTCCATGAGAAGGCAAGGAAAAATATCAAGTGGATGACCCAAAAATATGTTGATCGTGCAAACAAGGGTCGCAAACAAGTGTTGTTCGAGCCCGAGGACTTAGTTTGGATTCATATGCGAAAGGAGATATTTCCCGACAATCAGAAATCAAAACTCATGCCACAAGTAGATGGACCTTTTTGAGTTCTTGAGGAGATTAACAACAATGCTTACAAGACAGATTTTCCAGGTGAGTATGGTGTAAGTGACACTTTCAATCTTTCTGATCCTTATCATTTTTTGGGTGCAGAGGATAAAGATTCGAGGAAGACTCCTTTTCAAGAGTGGGAGTATGATGAGAACCATGTTAAAGACACCAAGTCAATTACGTGGGAGGAAGAGTTGGATTTCCAAGGCCTAATGACACGTGGGAGATTAAAGAGGATGAATGCCACAATGGGCGCCCATCTTGATTCATTAAAGGCACAATGGATATTTCCTGGAATGGATGGAGAAAATGGGCCTATTATCTCACTTATTCAAGCCCAAACCTGATGTTTAAATCTTAGCCCACATTGTTTCACGAATTTGGATGCCTTTCCCACAAGGAGAATTCTAGAAATGGAATCTTTGGACACCAAAGTCAAATCTGGTGGGATATGCACTCAAAGTCAAGTCCAGTGGGATATAGTTGGAAAGTTGTGTGCTACATTTACAAAAGTCTTTGTTAGACTTTATCTTTTTGACTTTTAAGAGGACAAGGTAGGTTTAACCTTTATGAATTTAGGGTATTAGACCCTTGACCATTGTATCATCCCCTTGGCTATAAATAGCCACCCCATGGCATTATATTTTGATCCAAGACATAATTGAGAGCTTATGCTTGTTTCTCCCCATTATGTGAGAATTGTTCCGAATTTCCCCCTTTCTCTTGTGCATTCTTGACTTGTCAATGTACAATTTAGATTGGTGATCCAAGATCACAAAGCCCCCAATTCCATGCCTCAACCCAAGTGCATTGTTGTGTGGATTGGCTATCACATCCCTACCTCGAGTATGTTGTCTAAGTAGTAGGTCACACTCCTTATAGTGTTTATTGAATACTTTCATTCCCTATCCATACCCATCATCCACCACTTAGCCCCAAACCACGTCCTTCATCCGCCGACCTATGCTGTGAAGATCGGGCCACCCCGTGCGTCTCACATCATCAGGAGTCATGTGAGATTTCTTGGGTAATGTCATGGACAAATAATCTATTTTTTTGTGATGTTTTTCATAACCAATAAAGGTCCTATGAGATATGCGTGAGTATTTCATGGAAACTTGCATCCATTTGTCCTTATAAAGCCAAATGGAGAGCATGAAGTCATCGGGACATACCTGAGGCTCCTTATGTGATGGGGATGACAAGCAGAAATGATTTCATGAGGTGAGGCAGACATGTTGTTGGAGTCTTGCTACCTCTAGTGGGTTTCCATAGGCCCATCACATGAAATTAAATGATTGATAGAGTCTCTCACCTCCTCCCCTTTATTTCCATTTTTTTATTCTATGAAGACTCGGGGGTCTTATGAGTTTTCTTGGAAGTTTCCTAGGATAATTACCCTTCCCATTGGAGATGAATCACATGATATTTATGAATGAAATAGGCCTTCAACTTTTTAACATTTTACTACTATTTTCAATGGATTTTTGGATGTTTTTTAGGCACTCTTCAATGAAAAACTGCGTGGCCTAGAAGAACTCATTCAGATGCTGTCATGCAACCAGTAGTTGTCCAGAGAGAATTCACAAGAGAAGGAGGACTTGTCAAAAGTGGTTTTGTAGGATATAATATAGGATATGTAATTCACATGGTTATTTTTCAGGACCTCATGATGGTCACACAATCACATACCCCTTCGAGGCTCACACAATCAGCGGGTCCCGACTACCCTGTTCTTCCTTTTATTTTTCAGGGGAAATAATATTCACATTTAGGTATTTCTTACTTTATGAATTTTATGATGTTAATTTGGTGGGAATCAACAGGTTCCCCCCCTTAGGAGAAATGTCTAAAGGGATACAAGCTCAGTTATGAGTAAATTAAATGCCCATATGAGACTTTGGTGGTGTCATTAACCAGTTTCTTAGGCGATGTTTGGTTCGTCAAGTGATGCTTGGTATTCTGTGAAATTATTTATATATAGGGGGACAGAGAGACATTAATTTCACTAGATACTTAATATAAAAATCACTCTCTATTTTCTACCATCATGTTCCTTCATCATGGGACTGGTTCGCATGAACTAACCGTGAGATCCCGTCGTGAGACTTCTTCATAAGATCTATTCTGCCAGATCGCTCTTACTTAGGCTCTCATTCAAAACAATTGTGGACTATATTTTGGTAATTTTTTGAACTTTATCCATGAGGATTGATATTTCACTGAGTAAATTGTGGGATCTCGTGGCTTGATCATACGATCAATTTATTATCACGCAATTCATGTGACCATGTCCAGGTCACATGATTGCGAGTCTCAAATGCGGTCATGCGATTACGCAATGCCATGCAGGATTTATGAAACCCGCAAGACCTCTAGGGGTTAAAGATATTTTCAAACTCCATATGGGAAATTTACAAATATGATTTTATTGAGTCATGTGATGCACATTATTATTACATATCAATTATTCCTTTACTTTAATGAGGATTTATTTTATCTATCTGACATATTCCACTTACTTATTTTTAGATGACTTCAAGTACACATCACTATTATACTATAACCAATCAAAGGTAAATGATTAGTAGGAATCATAATACTAATCTCTGATATCGTGTGGGTTCAGATAATACAGTTTTGAAGAAGTTACTCTAACCTAATATATGGGATTAACCCATATTGGATTGACTTCCTCTATATGGGTTCAGTTTGCTGGATGATGCCATAATTCCTCCTTTAGATTAAAATATTCCAACTCACTAGGCATCATCTTCTCTTGTCTGTGTTTATATAACAATTTCTATGGATGGTCATCTAGTTATGGATTGACCCAAGGGTTCATATTATATGTTGGAAAACTCTCCATTGGGTCTGGATGGTAGTTAATTTACTCAAAAAACAATTGATCAGAGTTATTTGAGTATATATTATTCTTCATTGAATAATTAAGTTAGTGGATGGTACCCAATATATAATCTCTGCCCTGAAAGAAATTTTTCTGATGAGTGGGCAAGACACTTCTATGTTATAAAAATCTATTTGGAGATTTCTAATGATTTATACAGGGTTCATATTGATTACGCCATGTGGATTTACCATTTTTTCACCAATATCCATCTCGACCTACTTCAATATATGATCATCCTTTGGTGTCCTAGCACCAACACATTCCACTTTTCCCTTGGCAAAGTGGGCATCAGCCTATGGGAAATATACCAGTTGGACAAAATATCTCCCCTTAGAGAAATGTATGAAGAGTTCCTCCAAGACACCAATGTCTAGGATAATACTTCTCAAACTCTAGTATTAGTGATAGACATGATTGTTATTATTAAGAAGAAGATGAGAAAAGAGATGAATATGCACTCACTTATCTCTTTCTAGGACTAGATCAATATTTTCCTTTGTAGAAGAAGAGTTAAACCAACTTCTATTCACCATATTAGGTGTCCTTCCTAGTAGGTTTTTCATAATGATAGATCATATTGGGCCATTTTAGAGGCCTTAGATTATACATCATGGGGACACTGTGTGAAATTAGAGATCTCTCTGAGCCTAATACTAGAAGTCTTTATGGACTTGTTCTTGAATGGGTAGAGCTTTCCAATAGAAGATACATGTTAATAAATATGATCTAGTACACTTGTTATGGCAGGGTGACTAGCGGAGAGAAAATTACTCAATCTGGTAGTGTCATTCCTTTCCCACCTTTACCATCTCCTCGATTATATCCAATAGGGTAACACCCCTTACAAGATCAATGACCCCTTCCAGTTTTTATTTGGTTGTATAGGGGTACATTTACACTGTTATGAGTATTAAAACACCAACAGGATCCCCAATGCTTCATCCTATCCCAGATTTCCAAACTTATCTAGGGTTGGAATAATGTCCCTAATCCTTCATGAGGTTACTAGTGTGCTGCATTGATCATATAACTTTGACTTCACCCCTTACCATGAACCTACTAAGCCAATCACTAACAATGGTAGTGGTTCCATCAACAAAAGCTCCAACATGATATCCCTTCCAGACAGAGTTCTTGTGGTTAGGATTGATGATGTTTTCATTTTCAATCCATACAATCCTTATCAGTTTGAAAATAAGTTTGGTTTTATCTAATGGGTATCTCATCTTATTTTGTCTGGTGTGGGGGAGAGAGACACCCTAGTGTCATCCTCTAGGTTTGGAGGATATTGGTACATGAGGATACTGATACTAAGATCATTATTCCAAATATCATCACCTTTTCCTTAACTTACCCAGCATTATGCCCAAGCTTGGGTAGTATCTTATCTATATTATGTGCTAGGATGACTAGTTTATCTTGTAGGAAAGATATTTTCTTCACCAAACCATCTGTCTATAGAGACAATGGATCCAATTGGAGACTTGAGATAGACTTCAAGGAAGCGATCTCGTTCTGGTAATGATTACCCTAAAATTAGATCAAAATCTATTGAGGATGTTATTTTTCCATAACAAGCTATAAATGACTCTCCTTTTGAGAGGAGAGCACATGCGGATTCTTCTCCTGCTTTCCTTTTGACTCAATTGGTTATTCACCCCCTTCCATTCCTGCTACATCAATCATGGAGGATTAGAAAAATATATGCTAATCTGGAAACATATTTATTATTTGATTATTGATACTCCCTTAGAAACAATTCATGACCAAGGGGACCACCTTCATCAATTTTTTCATGACTCAGTTGAAGGTGGTTTTGATCAGCAACCCTTATATGATATTAGGATTCAAATTTTCTTGACTCGAAAATGTCTGGCCACAAGTGAAATAGATTTTCATGATATTATAGATGAGGATACTTTTTATAGGTAGATGAGGGAGATGTCAGAGGCATTAGAGTAGTGTCTTTAGTTGAGATATGAACTACAAGCTCAGATAGATGTCTAGACTACAGAAATATAGAGATGTGAAGGGATTATCACCCGTCTGAGTTATGATCATTCAATATCATCATCCTCATTGTACACTTCTTAGAATAGGTTTGAAGATTTGACTACATTGGATGAGATTCTATGTCATGGGGTTTAAGAAAAAATATTTGGAGAGAGAGTAAATATAACATTCAATTGATGTTTCTTGCCAGACTCTTTCTGACCTTTCCCGGACAGCCAATTGAATTTTATCATAGTCCAACCTATGCGATGCATCCCATTTTTTAGAAGACTTAAAAGAGACTCCAAAAAATGTGGAGATTCATCCCCCTCATTTTTTTTTCATATTATAAATGAATAAAATTCCTGAAAATTCCACATTACTATTCAGTTTCCTTTCATCCATAATAATCATGATATTATGTTGTTCCAACATTATGTGAATCGCCAACAATAACCATCCTTTTCACAACATCAAGAAAAACTGAATGTTTTGATCTGAATATTTTAAATCATAAAAGATCATTCTTTGATAATTTTTCATGAATTCCCACAAAAAATAAGATTTTCTACTGATGTATATGTTCTAGTTATCTCGAGATTACCTAATTGGAAGATGGATAATTAGGTAGAGTGTATGTACCGGAGGTAGAGTGCTTTTTTTTGAAGATGAAAGGATTGTAGAGGATAGATTAATTTTTATAGGTTAATATGATGGGTATTACAAGATATTTTAGTCTAAATAACTAATAATCTGTAGTTTAGTTTAGGGTACTTTAGCTTGGCCTGAACATTCTTTAGTTTGATGTATTTCCACTCATACCTGATATTTTTTTAGTTTAGGGTCTTTTATCTCGAACCTGATGTTGATTTAGTTTAGGTTATTTTATCTTTTACCTAATATTGTTTTATTTTAGGGTCTTTTAGATCAGACCTGGTATTGATTTATTTTTGGATCTTTTATCTTAGACCTAATACTTCTTTAGTGTATGGTCTTTTATCTCGGACCATATTTTCTTTAGTTTTGGGTATTTTATCTCAAACTTGATATTTAATTATTTTAGGATCTTTTATCTTGGACCTGATATTTCTTTAGGTTTGGATATTTTATCTTTGACCTGATATTGCTTTTGTTTAGGGTATTTTATCTCAGAATGGAAATTGATTTAGTGTAGGGTATTTTAGATTGGAGATAATATTGCTTTAGTTTAATGTCTTTTAGATCAGACCTCATATTGCTCTTGTTTAGGGTCTTTTAGCTCAGACATAATATTAATTTTGTTTAGGATCTTTTATCTTGGACCTAATATAGATTTAGTTTAAGGTCTTTTATCTCAGACATGATATTTCCTTAGTTTATGGTCTTTTATCTCAAACTAGATATTGCTTTAGTTTAGGGTATTTTAGCTTAGTATTGATATTTTCTTAGTTTAGAGTCTTTTATCTAAGACTTGATTGATGATGATGGGATATGAGGTTGGTAGACTAGGTATGACTAAAAACACTATGGCGTGTTGAGTTTTTTCATGGAATTTGTAAGGCTCATGAGGATTGAAGTTCCTTTTTTTCAATGAGGGGATGCCTTTAAATGGTGGGTTAAATCCTTTATACATCAATAGAATGGGAAAAAATATGATATCCACTCTTTTGAAAGGGTCATGGAATTTTTTTTGAAGTAATTTGGTTGATGGAGAAATACTAGGCTAGTTAGGACTATATAGATAGTTGGAATATGGGTGATGTAAGACATAACATCGAATCTTGTGTCTATGAATATGGGATGGGGTAGACATACTGGGTATGTCCTGTGACACATTAAGATACCAGGTTCCACCATGGTGTCTCTGAATCTCATAAGGATAAAAGGTCCATTCTGGAAAGGAAGTGATGCCTTCAGTTGGTGGGTCAAGGCCCTTATGTGTCAGTATAATGGTCAGAAAAAAGACGACCTCCACTCCTTTTAGAGGACCATGAAATATTTTTGAAGACTCAAAAATCTTGATGATGGAGTTGGGTGTGGAAGGAAAGCTATATCGGAAGGGTTCTAAACCCTAAAAAAATTATCTCTTGAATTATGAACCTCATTCACTATGCCATGTGGCTTTGAATCACGAGGTTTGGGCCATAAAAGGTTCAGGAATGGAATGTCACATTCCATCTATGAGAAGGGGTACAAAACATGGTGATGTAATGTTAAGGATGTCGAATACACTCAGATAGTTTGGTACAGAGATTGTAAGTCATGATCCAAAGAGCTCAGGTCATGAGGATGATATAGGATAATCACATAGGGAGAGGTTCAAATCACACAAAAGTTTTGAGTTCTATACCAGTGAGCTCAGGCTAATAATGATTGGAATTCCCTTTATATTGGGCCGAGATGTTTCTAGTTAGTGAGTCTAAGACCTTCTAAATCAATATCATAGACAAACCAAGATATCTATTTTCTTTTCCAAGGATAATGGGGGGTTTTTTGTGACCAAAATTTCCCAAATAATGAAGTGTGTTTTATAGATAATGTAACATCCAAGAAGGGTTTTGTGACCCAAAACATTGTTTCACCACCTTGTGAACATATTCTTATGGAGAGGAGGTGTAATAAAACCATTTCTCTAAATTTTTCATAGACCAGGGGGTCCAATGAGAATGTATTTTAATTTCTAATGGATAAATGTTGTCCCTATGAGCTTTATTCTTTATTTATTTGTGCCCTAATATTTTCCGAAACTCTAGACATGAAGAGTATAGTGAGAAAAGAATTGAATTTTTCTCAGGATACCTTTTACGGATTTTAAACCGAACAAGTTTTTTTCTATTCTATTATAAATTTAAAGTATTTCTATTTGAACCATTATAAGCTAGAGTTTAAGGTCATACAAATTTAACCTATAGTGTTTGATGATTAGGGTCATGACACACGTGGAACTAATATGGGGGATGTTACACAAGAGCCTAACTAGGATGCCCAGGGTCAAGAGTACCCCATAATCCTTCTGAGAGGGGGGTGAAAATATTTTAAATAATGGATTGAGACCCCTAGGTAATGAGTAATGAAATGGGAAAATCATACTATGGATGAACCAAAATAGATTGAGGTTCTATATTTCTCCATAGTGATGTAATTCTCAAATGAATTATAAATACCTTTATATAATGGAAATATGTCTCTAGTTGGTGGGTCTGAGTCCTGATACATTAATTTAATGGCCAAGAAAATAGACCTATTTTTCTTTTCTAAATCCCATGAAGGTTTTAAGGTGACCGGATGCACCCAAATCATGAAGTGTGGTATATGTATTAAGGTGATTAAAAAGTTTGTAGAAGCACTTCATACTCTGGTTGACATGGGTAAGGCTCTTGTAGACATATGATATAGAATGATAATAGATCATAGCCTTTGTAAAGTTTAAATTCATGTGATAAGGACATCTTCTGTGAAGTTTAGTATCATGTGGTAAGTACATCTTCCATGTAGTTTAACATCATGCAGATAGGACGTGTTCTGTGCAATTTAATGTCAGGCAGTAAGAATGTGCTCTCATGCAGTTTATCATCACATGGAAAGGAAGTGAGAACCATCATTAAAGAACATAAATTTTATGAGTGGGACCAAAGGTATAAGTCCATGTGTCACTACTAACCTCATGAAAATGAGAATCAAACCACATACAGTTCTGAAGGTCCATGGAGTTTAACATCTTTCAAGGAGGATGTGGGTCCCCCAATGTGAAATGGTGGTATTATAACTAGGCTCATGAATGGAATTCTGGGCATCACTACGTATCTCTTGGTGATGGGAATCAAGACACATGTAGTTATCAGTGAATCTCCATACGTAGCTGTGACCCATATGAAAAGAGATGGGATTTTTTATATTTATCTTCTTATGACTTGGTCTGGAGTTGGAAATTAGGGCATCACTATGTATCATGTGAAGAATGAAATCACGTCACACATAGTTATTGAATGAGAAAATCTCTCTTCATTGGGATTGACCCTATAGAGTGGTGGGAATTGTTTCCATTGATTGTTATAGCTGAGCCCAATATTAGAGATTTAGGAATCACTACAAATCCTATGATGATAGGAATCAAGACTCATGTAGTTATTGAGGAACTATGCAGTTTTATGTCATGTGTTAGGGACATATGGTTTTCTTTTTATGGTATTTCATTTAGGACTGTGATTTACCTTTTTTGTACTTTCATGACTTTTTCATGCGGTGAACCCCTTACTATAATTCCTAAGCCCATGTGAACCATGCTTGGTATGAGAAACAAGGAAAATTAAGGGATTATCTCACAATACAAAGGTTGTTGTGGGAAAAACAAAAGAATTTTATATCATGTATTTATAGGCCAAGATATATGATCAAGGAGTCCCTAAGTATCTCTTTGAAAAATGTGAATCAATATGTACATAGTTCTAAATGGGCGGTGCCGTTTAATGTCATGTGGTGATAACATTAGACATGTAGTTTTAGAATCTTACGGTAAGGACATGGATGTTCTAACATGAAGGAAAATGGATGGTGTGGCTGGGATAAAAACTTTAAAGCTTCGGGTGTCACTACATATCCTAAGATGGTATAAATAAATACATAATGTGTTCTTGGGGAAATATGTATTTTAACATATTTTAGCTTGGATGATCTCCATAGAGTTTATCATTATGTGGTTAGGATGAGAGATACCATGGAGTTTAAAGTATTTCTTTTAGGAATTGATTTTATCGATGTGAAAAAAGAGGGATGTTGTGGATTAACCCATGAATGGAGGTACGAGTGTCACTTTGTATCCTTTGATGGTAGAAATAAAGCCACACATAGTCCTAGAATAGTCATGCAGTTTAATGTCATAGGGAAAGAATGTTTTCCATGCAATTTAATGTCATATAGTAAGGATGTTTTCCAAAAAGTTTAATTTCATGCAGTGATGAAACTTCCATACAGTTTAATATCATGTGGTCAGGATGATTCAACATGGATTATACAGATGTGAAGGCCCCAACTGATGATAGCTATGAAAAGTATTTCTTGAGAAATATTTCCTGGTGGGGGTGGGGTGTAACACCATCCCCATCCATTGTGTCAAATTACTAATCTCTATTATGCTATACCTTATTTATGATTTAAGGATCTTCCCATTTTGGTTCAATATTTGGATGATTCTTTCCTGGTATCATCGAGGTTCTAAGAACCAACATCTATTCTCCTTAAAGGAATAAACAAAGTATTTTTTTATTAAAGGACCATGAAATCTGATCTGATAGACCTCAAGGATGTAGAGTGTGACAACCTCTTCTCATAAAGCTGTGCCAATTCCTCTAACCACTTATTCGATTTCTCATCATCAGAGAGTTGTTCAAAAATGACTATTTAGAGCGATGGAAGATTTACTTCTATGGGTAACACCTCATTATTCACATACACCAATGAGTATGGAATTTCTTGTGTGGCGGTATGGATAGTGGCATGGTTGTCCCATAAAGTACGGAGGAGCCTGTCCGACCCGGACTTTTTATCCTTGTTCACCGTCTTCTGGAGTATATTTCAGAGAGTGTTATTAAATTCCCCTATCATTCCATTTTCCACTACATGATATAAAGATTAGTGATTAGATCGGATATTGTACTCATAGTATAATTAATTCGAATTTGTAGAATATAAGTTGGTACCATTATTTTTCAATATCATGTGAGGGACCCTAAATTTGGTGATGATATGTGACTTTATGAAGTTGATGATATTCATCATCCTAGATTATTTTAGGGGTATCACCTTAGCCCATTTGGAAAATAATTCAGTATAAGTAAGGATGTACTTGAACTTATTAGCTGTGGTTAGAGGATATGGCCCCACATCATCAATTCTCCAAACAAGAAATGTTTAGGAATATTTAGCCATTTGTAGCAATTTCGAATGTTGATTGATGAAGTCTGAATGAATACAAAACACAGGAAATTTCATGGCAAACCCCTAATAGTCTCGTGTCATGGTTTTCCTGTAATATCCCAACCCCTGATTTTATGGGAGGGCCAGGTCCTAGATTGATGTGAACCATTAGTACTTGGATGGGCTTCCTCTATAATAATGAGAATCTCTCCTTCTGTTATGCATGTGAGTAGGATTCCATCGAAGATGCATTTTTATAGTAATTTGTATTCATTTGTACCATCCTATAGTGTGAAATTTTCTTCATGACACTGAATATGTTCCCTTCCAACTTGGTCTATTGGGAGAGTCCTATTTTGGAGATAACCAATTAGGGGCTCTATCCATCTAGGGTTGTTCACTGGTTCCTCACACTCCAGGGTGGTGTTTACCTAATTTATTTATTACATAAAACATACAATGATGGATGAGTGTGATATGTAATATTTCTTCCTCTTGATCATGGTAAGCTAGGATGGTGGATGCATTTACTAGTGCATCAGTGTGAGCATTCTGTGATCGACGAACACTATGTAACGTGGGCTCAAAAGGGAAATCTTCCATCGGTCCCCTAACACAGCTAGTGAGATGGGGTGATTGTTCTTTTTTGATGTAATTTTCTCACTTTATAGACTTTATCACTAATTTAAAGTTCCTTTTGATATTTATTTAAGCTATGTGTAGCTGTAGGGCTAGTTCTAACCCAATGATAAGGGCTTGATATTCGGCCTCATTATTTGTGTAGCTTTCAGATAGTGATAAATCATAGGGAAAACAAATTTTTCTAGAGAGACAAATACAATCCCTATAAGAACCCGGTTTAGCTTTGTGATTTCTATCCTTATACCGAAGAGACTCTAAGAGGAACCATCATAGTATATCTCCCATGTCTGTGGAGTGTTATCATTATAGAAGACCTCTTCATCAGGAAGCTCAGTGTATTTTAGTGTAATTTCTTGGGTAGGATGTTCTAGGAGTAAATCATCCAAGGATTTTTATTTGAATAAATTATATGATATGAGTTGAATGTCATATTGCTACAGAATGATCACCCATCAGGCCAAGTTACTTTTCAACATAGGGAGGAAAAGTATTTACTTGACCAGATCAATATGAGAGAGCAGATGAAATTTGTGGCAACACAAGTAATGCCTCAGCATTTTCACTATGAATATGAGTGAAAGACAGTTCTTATTGACATCAGAATATATACTCACAATACCTAGCATTGTATGACTGAGGTATTAGAGACTATTATTGATCCACACATCATTTTTTATGTGAGGAGGGAGCCTAGTGATAATTCCCTAGAGGCCACATATTGGATGAGTGACCTCTCTTCCACCAGAGGCATCATGACCGGTGGGTGTAGTAAGTAATATTTAATACTTAAAAAGGATTCTTATCAATTATCTACCTATTGATATGTGATTCCCTTCTTCGATAACTTAGTGAAGGGGTGAGATTTTCCATCTAGGTGGCTATGAAACATGGAATGTTGGATAGATTCCCTTAGATCCCCCTTAGTTATTTTAGTTTTTTAGGAGTGACATTACTAAAATTACAATATTCTACTCTGGGTCAACCTCAACTCTATGGCGGTGAACCACAAATCCAAGGATCATCCTTGAGGTTACCCTAAAAACACATTTCAACCGGTTCATCTTCAGACTATGCTATCACAACTTGTCAAAGACTATTTGAAGATCTATGAAGTGATCCATTTTTTATCAGGATTTAACAACTAGGTCATCAAAGTAACATTCATCTATCCTTCCCATGAATGGATTAAATATATTATTCATGGGGAATTGATACGTGGATCCATAATTTTTCAATCCAAATGGAATTATTTGATAAAAAATTCCCCCTGAGGTGCTATGAAGGTAGTGATTTTTTATATTCAGGGGCCTTCTTGATTTGATTGTACCCTGAGTACCCAACCATGAAAGAAAGGTCTTGGATTCTAGAATATTCATCAATAAAGAGTTATATGAATGACAATGGGAAGTAATACTTTGGTAAATGCTGATTAAGGTCTCTATAATCGATGCAGACCCTAATATGCTCATTCTATTTCTTGATAGGGATGATGTTGGAAATCCATCTTGGGTATTTCATTTCTTGGATAAAATTGGCTTTGATCAAATTGTCGACTGCCAAATCTACATTTATGGAATGAGAGGGGTGTATCCTCTTAGCTGCCTTCTTGAAGCCGCGATGCTCATTGGGTAGTCCGAGATAGTGCATAACTACATCTAGATTCAGTCCTCCTTTTCTATGTAGTTATATGGGGAAAACTTATTAGTGTTTCTTTAGGAATGCGATGTACATATATTTATCTACAAGGGGCATGGATGCACTAATCTAAGTGGGTTGGAAGTGTTCTTCCATTCCCATATTTATCTGCCTAATTTATTCGATAGTGGTTGGGGAACCCACCTTGAATGTTGGGGTGTTTGCAGGGGGGATTCTTGAGGTTATCCTCATCTTATTACACCTATGAATCTATGGAGACATTTCTAGAAAAATATGGAAATCTGGGGGCATCTCCCTCACTATCTGGGGTGATAGAGGCCATGGAAGAGACATTATCATCCCCAACTACCCGAGTCATTACAGAGAGAATCTAGATCATATTTCCTTTCAAACTATCACTGTGGATTGATGGGGATTGGACATCTAGGACTAGATCTGTGATGTTAACTATATTTATGGGTAGTAAATAGTCACTATCAAACATACTCTAAGGATTTATAGGGGCTATCCCTAAGCTATTAGGAGCTATAATCTGTATATCATCATATGGAACTGGTTTCTTTCCTCCCTTCTTATAGAAATATTCTTCAGCATATGTGGCTCCACAATTCTCGAAGGGGGATTTTTTACCATGCATTATGATTAATTTTCCATTGATGGGGTACTTCAGACACTGATGGAATGTTGAAGGCACCGCCAAGTGGCTATAGATCCAAGGTCTTCCAAGAAGGAAATTGTATGAGGTTTATTTTCAGATAACCATGAATTCAACACCAGATATGAGATCCCCAAACTGGTCTCTAAGTTTGATATTCCCAAGAGGTATTTTACCATGCTTATCTTACCATTTAATGGTTATCTTTGTAGGGGATAAGTCCCTTTTTCCTCATCCCAAATGTCGGAGGGCTCGAACCAAGATGTGATTGATCCCAAATCCATTATCAATCAAGACCCTTTGTAAATTTACATTACTTACTTTTCCTGAAACATATTGGTTCCTAATGTGTCCTTAAAGGACCTCTTCCTAATTTGGTTTAGTTAATGAGATGGTTACATGATATTCTAAGGACATAGTCTCCACTCAGTAAACCTCAGTTGCTGCAGATTCTATCTCAAATTCTTGTGGAATCTAAAAAGCATCAGCAAAGTCCTCCCTAAGCTATTTTGAAATATAGAGTTTGTAGAGGACATAGATCTTGGATGGGAAACATTCCATCTATTTCATAATTTCAAACTTTTTCACCATAGGTCGGAGCTTCTTGATATGGGGATACTTCTGGGAATGTGGTTCCAGAGACATGGAATTTGAGGAGGAGGGGGCTGGTGTTTATGTAGATTTCAATGGAATATATACTATTAGTGGTACAAGTCATACTGTCTTCTCTGTTTCTCAGGTTGATTTGATAACTAAACCCTTATAGGTGTTCATGCAAGACAACTAGGTGAAGACGACCACAGGAGGGCTCTGGGGAACCTACCTATGTCTTTTAGTTCTACTAAAGCAGTTTCCCATGAGTATCAGCTGCATATATGTTCTCCATGGAAACATGACAGAAATATTGGTTCTGATCATGTTTGTGTTGTCCCATATATCCTTGGTTATGGATCATGCGACCTTCCATTCCATGGTTATGTGAGAGAAACTCATATTCAGGGGGGGGGATATTCATCATTGAATAAGGGGTTTTCCAAATATATCACATTGAAAAAACCAAAGATGAACTCTTCATATAATGAGGATTCAAATAGGGAGGGCAATTAAAATTATGCAGATGTTGTAGGGAAGCAATCTACGAGAGACAGATCTTTCTTTAGAGAAGAATATAAATATTCCTCCCCTATTTCATGCTTCTTCTGATGGTCAAACCATTTTTTACGAGGCATATATATTACCTCATTCTTTGGCATTGGATCTATTTCTGCTATGCGCAACTATGATTTTAGGGTGGTATGAGATCGATCAACTATTTTTCAAGTCATCTAGTTTTCAAACACTTACACATTCCTGAACAAAAATTTCTGCCAACCATCTTTTTCTTCTTATCAAACAATAGTAATGTAGGCCACGTACTCTGGGGAGTTGTCTAATGACACTTTTTCATAGTCGACCATGCCTTGAATGAAATATTTGAAGATGAATCTATCCTAAATATTATTACATGTCTTTCTATGTTAAGGTTAGTCTATGGGAAGATCAGTAAGGTTGACCTCATCGGGCTTCCTAGGTCGTGGGAGCCTAAGTTGGTTATTGTCCATGGAAAAAAATAATAGGGGACTTCTTCATTTCATTAGTAGTATGACTTGATCATCCTTTCCTAAAATCCTGGGAGACCCTGATTTCTCTATGCTTCCAAAATAGAGTGATTATGTGGTTTTTTCTACTCAATAAGAGGTGTTTGGTATTTTTAACCTGCCAGGGAGCTTGGATGGGCCCTGCTACTAGCTTGAGAGTGATAGTTGCAGCTTCTGCTATGCCTGGCCTTTTACCCTATGCTGCAGGCATGAGTTGAGTCTTGGTTTAGGTTTTTGATAGTATTCTTTCAAATGTTGGGATGTTTCTATGAACTCAGGAAAACCACTTGGATACTTCATTGGGGTCAGAAGTTTCTTCAACTCATCCCTAATATTTTCATCATAGAGTTCTAGAAGTTTATTTTATGAGAGAGGGATGAAGAGTGAATAGGTTAAACCTTTCTATCTGGCTATGAAGTTTTAAAAACTCTAATTCTCTCATTCTATTTTAGTTTTTAGGCCAACAATAATAGTTTTCCTCATTGTAGAGCTGAATTGATAGATGAATTGATGATGAAGGTCTTCCTATCCTATAATTGATCATGTCGGCATGCTGCTGTACCAAAGGCTAGACCTGTTAGAGTTTATAAAAAACAACTCATATTTTTTTCCTCTTGTTGATCTTGTGGGACCATTATTAGCCCACATTGGGACATGAAGTGTGTGAGATATTGTTTGGAGTTTCCCGGACAATCAAAAGTAGATAAGTTCGGATTCCAAAATTGGTTGGAGGTAGAGTTTCATCCACACATTCAGGATATGGATTCCTCTCAACCTGTAAAAGAGCACAATATCCTTCTTTATCTTACATTCATGTTTCTAGGGACTTGATGGCATTAAGAAAATCTGGGGGTACTGCTGCTTGATATTTATCTCATTAATAGGGAGTGGTAAAGTGCTGATGAGGTGGTCCCACTTTTATTTCTCAATAATTATCAATTTGTATTAAGACTGAATGATTTCCCTGAAAAGGGAGAGGTTATCACCACAATTGTGGGAATTCACAATCATTTTTGACTACCTCATTTATTTAGGATGGATTCCTATATCTGGATCCAATCTATATCTCAGATACCTCTCTTTATATTGGATCATCCATATGATGGAGAATATTCATCTCTTCCTGAATATGATACTCAGTGGGAATATCACCCCTGAGTAACTCCTCATTGAGTTTTTATAGAGTTTTCATTTCACTACCATATTGTGATACTTGTTCCTACATTGAAGAGACCTCAAATATTTTGGATGGAGATTGGGATGTTGCAAAACCTTTTTCTTTGGAAGGGTTTCTTTAGATAGGTGAGAGCTCGGTATTCAGAGGTGCTAGGTTTTGGATCCTTATCTTGTTCCAGGTGCGTGCAGCCTTGGTTGGTGCATCTAGATCACCCCCATATCAGGGTAAATTTTCTATGTTGTGGACCATTTCATTTGAATTTTGATCCATAATGACTGCCATTTTTAAAGGGACAAAATTTACAGAGGCATGTCAGGTAATGGTGGTTGTTCCATTACATTAAACGCAATAAGGTGATTCCATGATGCATTCTTCAAGGTTGTTATTTAAACCCTTGTCCATATCAGTCTATTTTGGATTGTGACCTTAGTGGGCTTCGACCACCTTCACTATACGCTCCTCCCTTATAGAGCGATGAATGATGAGCTGGAGGAGTTTCCAGTCCTAATTTTCAAACAAGTCCCAAGCATCAAAGGTTTGTCTTGTGGGTGGATGGATAGGTGAGACACCAAAAAGTTTCCACTCAACCTAGTGAATAATTATTTCCAATGTGGTGATAATAATGATTAAAATTTCCTCACCCTATATAGTAGAGGTCATCTATGGAAACAATTGGCATTGATTGGTCTTGATGTTGAGGATCTAATGATTCATGCCAGGGATTTTATTACTCATAGGATGTGAATGAAGATATAAATGCCCCTAGACCAGTGATATGAGGTTGATTAGGAATCACCATTGATGTCCCCATGATCCTCTTAGGGGATAGTAAAACTGGTGATGGTGATTTCAATATAAATTCCCCCAGCCTAGTTGGATGGGTTTTTCTTTCAACTAGTGCCAATGTGTCCCAAATCCTCTCAGGAATTGATGATCTGAGAGGTGGAGGTGGTGGTAGAAATTCCCCCAGCTCAGTGAGTTGGGTTCATGTATAAAAGGATAATATGAAAACTTTTATCGTGACCCACTTGATATGGTGCAGCTATGGTCACATGGGAGTTGGTCACAATGGTAGCCCATGAGGGGAGTTATTCTTAATGGTAAGTTGTCCAGTTTATCGCAAATTTAATCTTGATGTATGAAATGAATTTCTATTTATTTTAGGAGACTATTTTGACATTTAATAGGCTATCCTCTCCCATTATTAGCAATGTTTGGGCATCATTGAAGCCGGATAATTTAGATGTAGTGACCAACTAGCCCAAGAATAACCTAGTACCCTGATTTCTCTCGAGGCTATGACATTAAAAGACACCGTATACTGGGAGTTCTTCTATTCTAGAGGTACATCAATGTGTTATGCTCTATACTCTTCCCATACTAGAATAAATATTCATGATGTGTATTTGGAGATCATCCACTGAAGGGTCATGTTGAAATGGCGTCAAACATGTTGGAGATTTGTGATTTGTTTTTTGGTTTTTGGATCTGGAACCTTGAGATAACATCCAAAACTAGCTGACTATAGAGTATCTTGATGGTGTATAGGTGACCCTCACATCATGGATAGCATAGGCCTATAACCTTCATCTGTGGATGAGTTCCCACATATTTTTTCATAGATAAGTCATACATTATTTTTTAGATCTTCCAGGATCTCATAGCTAGAAGTAGCGAGGGATATAACTTAATGTGGATTTTTTATGTAACTATATCTATATGTTAATGTCGGCATCATATTCATTAGACTTATATGCCTTCATCCAGTCATACCATATTAGATGATTTGGAAGTATGCCTTCTGATGGGAATGGATTGCTTTTGAAAGTTGATGGGAAACTAAATGTGGTTCACCCTGATGTTTCAAACACCTCTTTATACCAAGGAATAAAATCATTGAACTCCTCTCTATACATAGATGTATGAAATTTTACCACCTCTCTATATGAAGGTGTTTGGGGAAAGGGAATATTTCTTTGTCCATGGGGGATATCGCTGCGGGGAGGATGACCATGGTGGATGTCAGGAGTATAGTCTATACGATTCATATCTACCCTACCATAAGGAGGACTATCATAGTGATGAAAATATTCTGATTCCTCTTTGAGAAAGAGACTAAAGACTCTCTTGGTGTTGAGAATGTGTCTTGAACGACCTCAAGAACACTACCATTGAGCAGATTTGTAATATGAGTCATGTCCTACATCATGGTTGGAATATTCTGACCTAGATTTTGGGATTGTGAAGGAATATGAGCCCATTATATATTGGTTCCTAGAACCTGTCTATAACCATATTGTGTTGTGGGAATATGACCCCCCCTAATGAGAATATTATGGAATATGCCAATGATATGCCTCATTATTGACTGGAATATAAGCCTATCCCAAGGCATGTGGAATTATCAATTGGTGAGCCTCTGTCAGGATGAGAGTATGATCCCAATCAAGAGCCTTTGAAATATGTCATTTTACTTTCTTGTAAGGATTACGAGCCTTCCCCAAGGAACGTTTCACTCTCACATGGTGATCTACTATTGGAAAAATAATATAATCTTGCTCTGAATATGCATTCCTCATCCAAATGTTCGTAAGGAACTACAAAATTAGAGAACGTATATGATCCTCCACCTATTTGATGTAGTCATTCATCAGTGGAAGTAGGAATATGCACCTGGCTTCCATCATCAAAAGGAATATTCTAGGAATATTCCTTGAAAGGAATATGATCCTATCCCAAGGATTCTTCTATTCTCACATGGTTAGCCCTGGCCATAACAATGATATATGCCTGGTGTTGAGCCTTTTGATTATGTCGTTGGACTTCATCAATAGAAAAATGACCTTTTTTTGAGGCACGTTCCCCTCTTACATGGTGATAAATGACCATGATGAGGGTATGTACCTGATCCTAGTCCTTGGAAATATGCCATCAGACTTATTCGAATGGCATGTTCCCCTTTCCTAAGGTATATGACGCTCTCACTTGGTGAGCCATGGTTTGAACATGAATATGATCCTGGTCTGATGCCTTTTCCCTTATCAGAATATGCCGATAATCCTCTTAGAAAGGAGAAAGGATGTGCACTTTATTTGGTACAACCACTTGTTCATAATTATTTTAGTGTTGATTTTCCTTGGTTGTAGGGATAGGAGTATGAACCTATCCATTTATTCGAAATAGTGTTGGAATATTTCATTGGAGTACTTCATCTTTTTCTAACATATATTGGTATTTTAGAAAAGTGTGTGCAAGGATATATGCCTTCACATTTTTCATATCCATTATACATTGGTAGATGTATTTCATTTAAGTAGGGATGCATTCCCATTTTTTTCCTCCTTGTGCCCTCAGAATATACCGATAGAATTCAGGCACAGGGGTAGGGATATGTTCCTTCCCAATGCCTGCTGTGGTAATATACCCACAAACTTTTTCAAAGTGAGCAGGGATATGATCCTATTATCTGGTTACCATCGGGACATTTTGGAAGATTTCATCAGTTGGAGTGGGGATATATGCCCACTCATGGGTATCGAGTGCCTTCCTCACCCGACATGTCTTCCTTACTACCGGTGCCTGGGCATCATATGTTGTGGCGTGTTAGATGGTACCCTCATCAGGTGACTGGTGGGTACCAAGGAGATGATTTTAGCTATGGTGCTGAGAAGTAGCCCTCATGGGTTCCATGAACTAATAGAGATCTGTATTTGACTTCCTGATCCACCTTCATCTATTTTAGAAGGTTATAGTTGTCGAGACTTGGGGATAAGATTTCAAATCAGTTGGTTGTAGAGACAAGGGATATTGGATTAGCATCAAATTTCCCTAGAAGATGAAGATTAAATGGTTTTCATTCTTGTATAATCTCGAATGAAACTTACATAGTTGTGATCATACCATATTAGTGGTACTCTTAGACCATGGTGTTTCCCACTGACCATTGGAGCTGTTGAATATGTTAGATCATTCTCCAACCCGTGGGGGTTGATGCCATTGGTGATTTATAATAATGACTGCTAGATGAAAAATAAATTTTCTTAGGTTGGGATTCTATCAATGAGATAAGTATCAACAGTCATGTATACAAAAAGGAAAAAGATTTCCAATTAGTGTAATATCTTAGGCATGATGTGTTCAATCAGATATGCATGGTTAACACAATTGTCCTAATTTCCCGATCCGACCATTCTTCTCAAATGGAATTTTTAATGTGAGGATGTACTTATAGAAACCTTGATTATAGAGGGTAATTCATAATATATTTCCAATATTGATTCTTTGCCTATATAGAAGTGAAAAACAAAGTGTCTTGGTGCACGTTTACCAGATCATTTGTTTTATTTGTGAGATTCATGATGGTATTTCAATTTTTATTTGCGTATGGTGGAAAATGAAATGGACTGATGGCTTAGAACCCAATCATTTTGTTGTTTTAGATATTTCACATTGGTTTCACCATTTTTATTTTGACATATTAAGAGGTGATTGGGAAAACCCACACTAAGGCAGGTTCATTTTCGTATGATGGTTGATTGTGGGGTGTTTGACATTTTGCACAATCATTAACATCAGGCTACTATCATTATTAAAAAAACTCTCAATATTTTACTCATCCATAATTGGGTATGATCATACTTTCCAAAGGCGGGTGGTTAGTTGGGGTTTCAAAACCAATGATGCGTAGGGACTCACATTGGTCGAGAGGATGGGAGGTCAGACTCATCACACCTGTTTGAGAGGAATTGTTGCCTATTATGGGACTCTCTTATAGATTTAAGATATATTCATGAATCTCTTCCTAATCTAGATATGGGACTGGTCACCCTAATAAAATAATTATAGGATAATTACATTTAAATAAAAATGATAGGGAATCTCATTGGTGATTAAAGGGATGATGATAAATTTAGTGAAACCATATATATATATATGAGGTTCTTAATCCATTTCCCGAATTGGTGGGTAGCTACATTATATGTTGAATCCATATAACTAGATTTTCAGTATATAATTCCATGCTATGAGGCATTTTAATATTCTGAGGTGGGGATTGATCCATTATGAGGCATCCTATGTATCATGGTTATTACAGGAATAAAAACCCACATAGTTTTTCAATACCCATACAGTTTAACAGCTTATGAAGAGGACATGCACGCGGGCACTGAGGCACCATATATTTGATATTGTGTCTCGAGGAGAAAATATATATATCCTGGTTATGTTAAGAATATAAGTTTTCTTAGTTTTTATGATTTCTCAGTCCACTGAGGGATGAGATACACTACTAGAAAATGGGTCTATACCCACGGTTTTGCACAAAACCCTGGGTATAGGACACCCATATACCCACGGTTTTCCAAAACCGTTGGTATAGGGTTAGCATAGGAACCAATACCCACAGTTATCGAAAAAACTGTGGGTATAGGTTATTTTTGAAGACCTATACCCATAGTTTTGGTAAAACCGTGGGTATAGGGATTTTTATGGAGACCTATGCCCACGGTTTTGAAAAACCACAGGGATAGGGTTTTTTTTACAGGACCTATACCCACGGTTTTCCAAAATCGTGGGTATAGCTTTTCCTTGTTATGGAGGGGGGGGAAAAATTCCCGCGGGAGTGAATTTTGTTTTGGCGGGAACATGATTTCAAATTTATATAATTATATGGAGTGAAGATTTTAGTTAAATGATTTTTATGGGTTAGATGGTTCAGCTCTGTGTCTCGTATAAGAAATACCGGTGTTCGAATCTCGGTATTTTTTTTTTCAGATATTCGAGTATTTTTAATATAAGTAAACAACTAGATGGAAATGTTAATAAAATTCGATTAGCTGAGTTGGTCACGAGTTACTTATGCCGCTCCTGCGTGATGCGTAGGTTCAAATCCTCCCAGGCACGTTTTTTGAATTTCTTTCCTGTCGTTTGAAATCCGTGGATTATATTAATATATATTTGTAGATATATGCATATATAACAAATAGAAATTATAGGTACGTTAGTCCCGTGGTGAGGCGTGGCAGTGAGGCTGTGGCAGGGTTGCGGGTTCGAATTCCTGCTGCGCCCCATTTCTGATTTTTAATACCCAACGGTTTGGAAACTGTGGGGATTGGTTTGTGCCACGCTAGAGCAGCGTGGTCCTCTCTTTGACATGGCTATACCCACGGTTTAGCAGAACCGTGGGTATAGGGTGAGACCCCTATACCGATGCCACTCAGCCCCATGGTTCCCCAAACCATGGGTATAGCCTATACCCACGGTTTTGGGGGCTATACCCATAGTTTTGAACCGTGGGTATAGGTCGTTTTTCCAGTAGTGATAGAATGATCAGTCCATGGGAACAATTGGGTCCCAATGGTTGAAATGATGGAAATATGGGACTTACTTTAAAAGGGATGTTTATTTGATCTAGGTACTTAAGAAGGAACCCAATGTATCTTGGTTATTGTAGGAATCGGAGTTATCATAGTTCATTTATTCTCTTAGGACTGTCCCTAAGGAAAATTCTCATATATGAGGGGTGTTCATATCATTCCACTCATTAGGGTTTATAAACTATGATTTAAATGGATGGTGGACACTCATGATGCCCATGAGGTATTCACTATGGCTCCCTAATCCTACATGACATATACTCAGTGTGAGAAACAAGGAACAATAAGTGATCAACCTCATAGCATTTGAATATGGGATTTTTTGTACCGGGAAAACCCTTTGGAAGTTTAATA
The DNA here is from genome assembly GCA_963277665.1 of Viscum album. Taxonomy (NCBI): domain Eukaryota; kingdom Viridiplantae; phylum Streptophyta; class Magnoliopsida; order Santalales; family Viscaceae; genus Viscum; species Viscum album. The sequence goes on along the minus strand of OY728137.1, from coordinate 514,054,097 downwards.
TAGATCACTGGCCTTAGAGAAGTATCCTACATAACCTGATTATAGAAGGAATCAGAGTTATCATTGTTTGGTTGATTGGGGATTACACTATGCTATTTCCTTGTATTTAGGGCTTACACATTAAGGTTTCCCTTGTTGAGATTTATAACACAAATGATATAATCATTAAAAATCCCTAAGACCATGTGATCTATGCACAATGTGGGAAATAAGGAATAGAAGATGACCAGTTTCACCACTTATAGATACAAGATTTATGTACTGGGACATCCCTTGGGGGGTTTCATAATGGGATCGAACCTTGAGGAGGTGTTCTATGTATCTTGGTTACTGTAGGAATCAGATTATTTGTAGTTCACTTGATCAGAGCTCACACTATGAGGTTCCCCATTTGGTTTGGGTTTACTCACTAAGGGTGGAAAAAGTTATCAAACCCTAAGATGACCTTATGACCTGGTCTACTTTCCTGGCTGGCATGCATTGATTGTCTACATGAAATAACTTGGTTTTCTACCTGATGTGTCAGATAATGTTTACCCGATGTGTCAAAAGGAAATCATATTATCCAGTTGACTTGTCTATAAGGCTTCGCATATCCTGGATAACACGTTTATAGGTTGTTTCATGATCAAGGCTAACTTGACTAGAGGATGTTGCAAGAATTATACGGGTTTTCTTAGGATCCATCACATGACTTGAATGGCTTGTCTAGAGGGTGTTGCATGATGCAAGTAATTTACCATAGTGCCATCATGAGGGATGACTGACACATTTGGAGGGTGTCATGAAAGTCAGTGTGAGATGTCTTAGAGGGAATCACATTTCTTATATTACATGTCTTGAGTGCATCATGAGACCTGTATGTCATTTTTTGAGGGCATCGTGAGAGGCAATCAACATGCCTTGGTGCTTTAACGAGACTCATCTGACATGAATGGGTGGCGTTACATGCATCAAGAGATAAATCTAAAGGACATCTTAAGGCTCATAAAAAATCCCAGAGGGATTCATGAGACTAGGCTGAAATCCTTGAGGGATTTCAGATGGCTTGTTTGGACAAATCCGTAGGTCTTTCCGTGATCCAAATAGTGTGCCCAAAGGTTATCACGTGACCTGGGTGGAATACCATGGTACTGTCACATGATCTGATTAGTTCATGTAAAGCACGTAAGGATCAAAACGCATGCCATTTTCTCAAGTCTCCCATTTATTACTCTTACTTCCAGCATTTATTTTTCAAATGACTTATATTTGTTCAATGTTAGCTTGTTTGAGGTCTTGCGTGATCTAGAAGGTGCACATTATTCTCTTCGTGTGTCCTACCAAAGATCCATTGAGTGATCTGTATGTGATCACGTGAAGTTCCTATATATGTGGCATGATTTGTCAAGTTGTTCCATAGTATCCTACATGATGGGAGACTTTCTGTTCGAGAGATCATCCACTTTGAAAAATCCACCCTAGTGCTGGTGTGATGTTCCAAAGATTTGTTCATATTCATAGAGCTAAAGATCCTATTGTTCGTGATAGGTAGCCATCTAGAGGCCATTAATCAGGCATCATTCATACTGGGGTAGGGGATTTATATGCCTCACCGCCCTAGTTTTTTTCAAGTTTCCACAACATATCTCGCACGAATATAGGATGGAGTCAGCGAAGGGCTCTGGAACCACACGTCATCACAGGTCTCTGTCGTGGATCACTCCAAGGTCCTCACCTGATTATCAATAACCATTCATCCCTCCCATCAATTCTCCCTTTAATATATTATTTCCAATTAACGGGGGATTTTTGAGTCCTATTATTATGGTGAATAACTTTCTTATTTTCATATTGACATGTCCAAGGATGCTCGTGAGAATAGGGTGCCTATAGAAGGCCTTCGCGTGATCTCGTGTTACTTTTCTGGGACATCTCATGAGACATGGTTGGGTTGTCAAGTGGACTTTGTGGGATCAGTTTGGCTTGTCTATGTGTCTTTCAAGACCATGTCATGAACATCCTTAGTGCATATCATGGGGTTTAAAACTGCGAGAGCCTTCCACCTCCTCCCTATTTTATTTCCTTTTCTTATTTTATAAAAGGTTGGGAGTCAGGTGAGATTTCATGGGTAATTTCAAGGACAATTAATTTATTTTTTGTTGATGCTTAGTTGGACCAATAAAGGTCTTGTGAGAGATGAAGGATCATTTCATGGATACTTCCATCAGTTTATCCAGAGGAATCCAAAGGGATCTTATAAAGTCTCCAAGACATACCTAAGGCTCTTCACATTATGGAGATGAAAATCAGAATGGATTTCATGAGGTGAGTCAAACATATCTCTATATTATTATGGAATTATTTAGATTTATAGAGGCACATCATAGGATGTATAGTGACCGTGAGAGTCTCCCACCTCCTCCCCTTAATTTACTTTTTTTCATTCTATGAAGACTCATGGGTATAACAACTTTTCTTAGATGTTTCCAAGGATAATAAACCTTCCCATTGTTGATGTGTCACATGATCTTTATGAATGCAAGAGTTACATTCCTTTTGAAAACTTTCCTCCCATTTTAAAATAATTTTTGGATGGTTTTTCAGGCGGTTACTAATGAGAAACCAAGTGGCTAGGGGAATGTTGTTCAACTCTTGCCGCACAACTAATGTTTGTCCAAATAGATTTCATAAGAATGGGAGGACTTTTCAAATAAGTCTCCACAGGATTCACTTCACGCTATTCACTTCACATGGTTCTTTCGCATGACCTTGTGATGGTTAGTCACTCGCGTACCCCTTAGAGGATTATGTGATATATGGGTCTCAACCCCCTCTTCTTCCTTTTCTTTTTTGGGGAAAATAATACCCATATTCATTTATTTATTCTTTATGAATTTTCTAATGATAATTTGGCAGGCATCAATAATAACATGGGGGAAAATAAACATAATAAGGGTGTGATCAGATGACAAATAAGGGTACGTAAAATAGAATAAATAATAAATAAATTAGAATAAATCATCATTTCAAGGTAAATAACTAAAAACACATTCTATTTAAATAAATGGATAAGGCATAATCAATTTTTAAAGGTAAATAACTAAAACACATTCCATTTAATCAATAAACTAAGAATAAAATAAAACAATAGATTTTATCATATAAAAATATCATGGATAATAACAATAATAACTGAAATATATATGAAGGAAATGATTCATTATTTGACATCATATCTGAGGCACATGAAAACCAATACCATTAAGACCTTTCACAAGAAGGTTTAAAACTATAGGTAGAAACCTGTTTCATTTGGCCAACGGATTAGTCTCATGTGATCCTATGGATGAATAAAGGGTCTATATAAATTCCGGTCCCCACCCTTAATTTCACGTCCAAATAATTCCTTATATCAAGTAATTTATTAACAAACAATATTCCTTATCAAATATCTCTATTGAATAAATAATATTGATTTATCAATATTTCCCCAGATAATAAATTAACCGTCAAAGTAAACATAATATGTAAAAATGGTATATGGTTTAGGGAATAATAATATCCATTACCTAATAATGTGTATGTTGAATTAAATTTCAAATGAAAAATGAATATATTAAAGTTATTTTTACAAGATAAAGTTAATAATCACAAAATAAAGTGAGATTAGAAAGATAACATTTACCACTTGGTAATTTTCAAGCTAAAACCACTGGGTGAGATAGTTCAAAGTGAAAGTAAAAATACAATGATATATGAGTAAATAATTAGATTAAATTAAAATGGGGTAGTATATACACCACATTAATGTTAATTGGTGCAATACAATAAATAAGTCTCAATGGGATGTAAATTGAGATGAGATCCCTTACCTTAGGTTTTCGTTTGGGTAAAAATCCTTTAACCTATTGTATAATGGTTTTAATAATTGTATTAAATTATAAAATAACCCACATAATCATTATAATATCATATATTAACTTCTTTCAATATATTATTACCCTCTCGTTAACAATCTTTCATTATTTTTCACTATTTTGGGTGTTAATTGCCTTGTTTTTTGAGTATGTTTTGACTTATTAGTTGTTGTTCCTATTAATTAGATAAAAATTTAATCTTCTCCGGAATATAAAAAAAGTTTAAAATATCATTTATATTCAGTATATATATATTTTTAATAATCCATAAAATTCAGATATAGAAATGAAGTGCACTGTTTATAGAGACGGTAGGCTATACATACACATGAATGCTACTTCCATTTATTTTAAATATTAAAAGAATGAAAAGTAGTTGATATATATATTATAATTATATTATCATATTTATTTCATATATTTCACAAATTTTTATAAAAATAATATTTAATACATTCCATGTATAGAGTGAATGAATCACATTGCATTGAGGAGATGGTAGTCAACATGTCGAGAAATGATGTTATCGTATTATCAAAAAATGCAAAGAATAAAGGTATGAGTTATATAAAAATTTAAGAAGCATAAATAAATAATAAATATCATATATATCATAGGTAAACTATAGACCCATCAATATTTAAACCTTTAAATTTGTTAATGGAAGAACGAATGACATCAGTTTGTGGGGCGATAGTTCGTCGTACACACGAATGATGATTGTGTATCCCATTTGATGGATATGTGTAAAATTTTAGGTTTAAATAATAGCATAATAACATATAAGTATATTAAATATACTTATGTTATTATATAATCATTATATAAAAATAATTTAAGGTGTGGAGAAGTAAGTTAATTAAAAGCAATTATTGAAGAATGATACCTCTTATTCGGGTAACTCCTTTTGATTTATACCAAAAGACTTACATGGATGGATTTATTCCCAATTTTAGGATTATAGGAGGATTTAATGGATTTTGGGAGATTATTTTTTCATATTTTTAATTATCTAAAGGGATTCATAGGTTTTATTAAGTCGGAGGGGTGAGTTCATTTTTATAGTGCAAGAGAAGAGATATTCTTATAAATATTAAAATAAAAACACTATTGAGAGTTCTTCCTTACATATTGTGCCTCCAATAAAGAAATAATTCTATAAAAGAGTGTAAATGGTATAAAAATGTCCATATAATAGGGTTTTTAAATGTTTATAGGCCATTTTGGCCCTTACTTCTATGGTTTAGTCACTTGTTAAACTTAATTTTACCTTAATCTCGACTTTTAATTTTAACCGTATTCACTAATATTTTTGGTAAAAAACTAAGTTTAACTTATTAATAAATATAAATTATCAATGATTAAAAATATACTCCCCATTTTTCAAAATATAAATCACATCAGTGGTAGAAATTAATTTAAATTTAATACCGCATACGGGACGACAAAGCTAGTTTTTAAAATAAAAATGTTAAAAGTTTGAAATGTTTTTATATAAAAATTCAAAATGAGATTCATTTTATTGACCTAAATTGCATTAAATTATGTATAATTGGTATAATGTGGCTTTAAAATCAATTTAAAATATAATTCATCAATATAAATATATTATATAAAAAATACATTTCAGTTAAAATTCAGTATTTTCCACTATTCATCAAAAAATTATACTTCTCAGAAAAATATGAAAATTTTACCCTAAAATAATTTTTATGTTACACTTTAAAAAATGTATTATTTTTTTCATATTAATTTAAAAAATGTGTAGAAATTCATATTTAAAATATTTTCACAATTAAAAGGTTTTAAGACAGCTTTTATAAAAATAATGGGTTTTATGTGTAAAATTAATTTTATTCTTATGTAATGAATATTAAATATATTTTATGAATGTAAAAATATGTTATTGTATAAATAAAATATATATTTACTATTATAATACTCTAAGAGTGTTAGAATGTAATTGGAAGTGAAAAAACGTGACTAAATATTATTTTGTTCAAACCAGGTGTTTCTTGCATTGAAAGCTAACTCAATATTGCTTGTTTTAAAAGATATAAAAAAATTAGATTTATTATAAAAGTAAAATATGGTAAAGTAATGGGGTGATCAATTATTCCCTCATTAAAGAATTTCTTCCTCGAAATTCTAGTGGCATTACCTTCTAAAAAGAGGGGGGTAGTTGTCCTTTATAGAATCCTCTCTTTGACATGTTGCATTTCCATTTTGTGATTTATCTAGAGTACCTTTACTAGATGATTCATATAATTCCTCAATACTTACTCTTTAGTATCAAGAGTATGGATGGGTTCTTCATAGTATGAGATATCAAGTCCCAAATCTATTTATTTAGGATATGAGCACGTGTGTTGGGTTTAACATATACTTACTTGGTATAGATACATATAACACATAACGTACATTTGAGAGATTTAGAAACATTTCCAAAAGATAAGAACCAAATCCAACTACTTCAAAAATTCTGAAGGGTCTGATGTACCTGGGACTCATTTCCACTTTCTTATCGAACCTTATAACACCCTTCCATAGAGACGCTTTCAAGAAAACATGATCTCCCACTTAGAAATTTAAATCAATCCTCTGATTATTTTAATAAATATTTTTCCTACATTGAGATGCTTTTATATGATCCCAAACAACCTTTACCTTTGTCTCCATCTCTTTATCAAGTCCTGGGTGTATGAGTTTCCTTAAACTAACTTTATCCCAACATGTTGGAGTATAACACCTCTTTCCGTTAATGCTTCATACGAAACCATTTGAATACTTGAATGAAAACAATTATTATAGGAAAACTCTACCAGAGGTAAGTACTAATCTCACATACATTGAAATTCAAGTGAGCCTGATAATAACATGTCATCCATTATTTTAATTTTTCTCTTAGAATATCCATTAGTTTAAGGATGGTAGTCAGTGATAAAATGAAGCTCAGTGTCAAGATACTTATAATGAATTTTAAATAATTTCAATGTAAACCGAGAATCTTGATCAGAAACAATTAATAGAGGTTCACCATGAAGTCTTAAAACTTCATTAATATAGAGCCTTACAAGGTGTTTGAGAGGTAATTTTTCTCTTATGGAAAGGAAATGTGTAGCTTTGGTTAGGAGATCAAAGATAACCCATATTTAATCATTCCTTCTAGGAGTATTTGGAAGTCACATGAAAAATTCCATGTTAATTTCTTCCCATTTCCATATTGGAGTAGGAAGAGGTTGTAGGACTCATTTAGGATGCTTCCTCACAACTTTCACTTGTCGAAAAACCTAACATATAGACACATAATCATAAATTTCCCACATTATGTTATCCCCCCAAAAATCATCCTTCATGTACCTATAAAAAATTATACTACTTGGGTGTATATTGAAATTTGAACTATGAGAATCATCCAACAATACAATTTTTAGCTTATATATATATGGAAAACATAGCCTCTTTCCAAATTTTAGAACACCATCTTCACAAACTAATCCGACAAATTTTATTTCATTCACACATTTTATTTTATTCTGAAAGTCCTCATTATCAGATTGTAAACTCTTTATCTTTTATAAAAAAATATGGATTTTAAATAATTGAAAAAATTATTCATGTCTCCACTTACTTGGAAATTATCATTTCCATATTTACTTGATCCATAAACATAGTATCCTTCTAAATCCTCATTTGGGTTAGAACTCCACGATCCTTCCTACTCAATGCATCCACAAACTTATTTACACTCTCTGGGTGGTAGTGAATTGAGAAATCATAATCCATTAGTATCTTGATTCATCAACTTTGTCTTATGTTGAGAAATTTCTATGATAATATGTAATTCATGATTTTATGATCCATGTATATATAACATCTTTCACCATAGAGATAACGTCTCTATATTTTCAAATAAAAGATTATAATTGCTAACTCATGATCATGGGTTGGATAGTTCTATTTGTGAGTGGTTCATATGCAATAACTTTATCATTTTTCATTAAGACACAACCGAGTCCCTTCTTTGATGCATCTGTATATATGAAAAACCCATCACTTCCAGATGGTAGAGTCAAAATTGAAGCATTGAATAATCTTCTATTCAGTTCATCAAAGCATTATTTTCATTCCTTTGTTAAAAAATAGGACCCCTTTATGCATAAGATCAGTTAATTGGTTATCCAATTGGGAAAAAGTATGAACGAATCACCGATAGTAACCTACAAAAACAACGAAACTATATATCTCAGTTATATTTTTTGGTGTAGGAAATTATTTGACTACCTTTATCATTGTGGGATAAAATGATAACCCATATTTAGAGAAAATATTTTTAAGAAAAGAAACTTCATGATTCCATAAATCAGGCTTACTAAATTTCCAATACAACTATTCTCTTATAAGAGTATTAAGAATGATATATAGGTGATTCTCATGGTCCTCATAGATTTTAGAATACCCCAGAATATCATCGATGAATACCAAAAAAATACAAGATATTACTTGAATACTCTATTCATTAGTTCTATAAAAATAAATGGTTCATTAGTCCATCCAAATGAAATTACTATAAAATCATAACATCCATACATCATCCAAAAAGTGGTCTTTAGAATATATTAATTCTTTATTCCCAATTGGTTATTCCTAGAAAAAAGATAAATCTTTGAAAAATATTGAGCTCCATGAACTTGATTAAACAAGTCATCAATATGAGGTTGAGGATACTTATTATTTATTGCAATAACATTGATTTACAAAAAATAAATGCACAAACTTCTGGATCCATATATCTTCTTAATGTAGAAAAGTGGGGATCCCCATGGTGAAACACTAGGGTGAATAAATCCCATATTACCCAAATACTCTAGTTGTTTCTTCAACTCCACTAATTACATAGTGACCATTCAATAGGTAGTATTTAATATTGGCCATATATAAGGGATTACATCAATGGAAAATTCTAGTACATGGTCTAGGATATGTGTAGGTAATTCTATAGGATATAAATAAATTTATTCCTATACAATAGGTACATACTCAATTTTAAGATTACCTTCTTCTTCACTAAAATTTGTTTTTTTCTTATTCCACAAGAATTTAATTCTGTAGAGCTACTAAGGGTGGATCTAAAGAATATTTGGATGAGGAAACTTCTGATCTAAAGATAAAGAATTCATTATATTCCAAATAAATCATAATTTTATTCCTATTGTATTAAATTTAGGCACCATTTTTTGAGATCTAGTTCATACCAAGTATTATATGATATTCAACCATAGGTATGATAACATGGTCAGCACATAAATCATGTTTTTGTGTCAGAATAGGGACTGACCAACACATATTTTTTTTGTAATGATACCTCCCTTAAGACTTTTAACTGAAAAATACGTTATAAAATTAAAAGGAAAATCTTTAATTTTCCTAGAAAACTAGGTAGATATAAAAGAGTGTGATGATACAGAATCAAATAATGCACTGTATAAATTTTAAGATAGGAATAATTTACCTTCCACCGTATCATTGACAAATTCTACCTTAGTTGTAGTGATTTCATAAGCTTTTCCATCTCCCATAGGCCTCTTCTATGGTAGATTCCCTTGAAACTTGGGGAAATAAATTATATAGTGTCCCATATAATTATAATTTTAGTAATAGGAATCATTGATTTGTTTCTTCCCCTTGAATTCATATGCTTGGTGACCCCTATCTCCTCACATATAACAAACTCCCAGTCCCTTAAAACATTTCCCATGGTGTTTTTTCTACAGTTTTCAAAATATAGAAATATATAAAATTTATTATTATTTTTTGATGAATTACATTTTCATGGTTCTCAGATTTCCTCTTATTTTCTTGGTTTCCCTTGAATATATTGATTCTAGATCATTCCTTCTCCATATTGATGGAATATAAAACTATTTCATCATATGATGAATTTTTTTTGGAGACCAGTTCCCTTCATAGACTTAAATTTGTTGATCATGAGGGAAGTATTAATCAAAGAATTATCCTTAAAAGTTATCCAATAAATGAGTTATATTTCTTATTCGTCCCTAGTATTTTGGGTCAACGACTACCATTGATCAACATCACCTTTGAGATAATAAACAATAAGTGTAACCTTTTCTATTTCCTTGTATCTGTAGACTGTAAATATATTCTCTAGATACTTAATCCACTGGTTATTTAAAATTGGATTAGTAGTGCCACTAAATGAGGGAGGATTAAGTCACATAAAGTGATAAAATATGTAAGATTCTATTTTTGGAATATTTTTCTTCATTCAAGCTAGGTTATTTTTCATAATTTGATTATGTTTCCCTAATATTTCTGTAATTTTCTCTATTCCAATACCAACTATATGGTTTCCTCAACAGGGAATCCTATACATTTTTCACAAGTATTTATACCATTATTCCTTCTAGGATCCATTTCTAAACAATGGAATATAATGTATTATCTCATTAAATCATAATATATAATTTCAAATATTGTATAGGACATAACATACATTTTTTCATCGTAAATCTTAGAATCATAAAATTTGGTTTCTTTGGGGATATAATTAATTTTAATCCTTTATAATGGTTTGTAAAGAAAATGTGAATTATACTAATCATAAACCCTTGGAGTTTCAACTAGGGGTTTAATAAGGCCGTTTTTTCATGTATTAGGTTACGCTTGGGTTAGACTCAATGAACCTTTTCTGAGTTGTTACTTTGAGGTACATCTATGCTAGAACCACACCCACTTTTAGTATCCAAACAAGGATGTATTTCATGGAAGACCCCTAAAATATATACCTTAACAAAATCTATGATGTTATTCCCTACTTATCCTCAAAGATTATCTTAGGTTTATGTTCCCAAATATAAGTTTTCTAAATCTAGTTTCCAAGGTTTCTACTAAACATTCTTTTATATTAACTATAATTACCCAACCTCATAAGCCTATATCTGGTGTTTTACTTTATTAAATTGACATGATTATAAGGAATAAAATCATAAAAGGCCAAATAGTTTAGTTGTTTTGGAAAACTCTATTACCTAAAAGATATCCACAATACATTGTGAAAAGAAAATAAATCATAACATAAGTAAAAGCTCAACATCCTTGAAAGACAATCAAATGATTCATCTTCATAACCTAAGGAAAGTAAACATAATAAGAGTGAGATAAAATGATTTGTAAGGTATGTAAAGTTAAATAAATAACAAATCAATAAGAATATATCAATTTAGAAAGGTAAATAATATATAATACATTCCATTTAAATAACTAGACAAGGCTTAATGAATATGAAAAGGTAAATAACTGAAATAAATTCAATTTTGTCAATAAACAAAGAATGAAATGAAACCATAAATTTTATCATATGAATATCTCATGGTCAGTAAAAAAAATAATAATAATATCTAGGAAGTAAATTCTTAATTATTGAACATAATTTCTGAGGCACATGAAACCTTATACTATCAATACCTTTTACAATATGGTTTAAAAATACAAGTAGAAACCAGTTAAATTTGGCCAACTGATTTGTCTAATGAGATCCTATCAATTCATCAAGGGGATATATAATGTCAAGGCCCCACCCTTCATTTCCAATCCAAATAATTCCTCATATCTAGTAACCGATTAATAAATAACTTTCCTTACCAATATTCATATCGAATAAAGTATACAGTTTTGTCAATATTTCCCCAGATAATCATATAACTGTAAAAGTAGAAACCGTATGTAAAAATGTTATAATGTTTAGGAAATATTAATATCCATCACCAAATAATTTGGATATTTAAGTAAATTTCCAATAAAAAATTATTTCAATAAAATTATTGTTTCATGATAAATTTAACGATCATAAAATAATATGAGATTACAAAGATAAATTTTAACACTTGGAAATTTTCAAGATAAACCTAGTGCATGAAATAATTCAAATTGAAACTTAAAATACCATGAATTATGATTAAATAATGATATTAAATTAAAAAAGGGTAGTATATACACCACATTAAAGTGAATTTGTGAAATAAAACATATAAGTCTCAAGGGAATGTAAATTGAGACGAAATCCCTTACTTTGCATTTCCTCTCAGGTAAAAATACTTTAAACTAATATATATAGTTTTAATGTTGTTATTAACTTATAATAGAACCATAATCATATTTATAATATCATATATTAATTTCTTATAAAATATCATTACCCATTCGTTAACAATATTTCATTATTTTCACTATTTCAGGTGTTAATTTCCTAGTTTTTCAAGAATGTTTTCCTTGTTACTTCTTGTTCCTATTAATTCGATAATTAATTAATCATATAAATAATTTAAAACAATATTTAATTATCTTTTATATTCAGTATATATGTATTTATAATAATTTATAAAATTTGTAGATAGTAAATGAAATGCACCATTCATGGAGATGATAGGCCATACCTACCCATGAACGCTACATCCATTTATTTGTCATATTAAATGAATGAAAAGTAAATTATATATATGAAAACTATAATTCATGTATCATATTTATTTCTTGCATATCACATATTTTTATTAAAATCACCCTTAATACATTTGATGTATAGTGTGAATGAATTGCGTCACATAGAGGAGGATGTAGTCCACACGTCCAAAAAACAATGCTATCGTATTCCAAAAAAATGGAAAGCATAAAGGGATGTGTTATATAAAAATTTAAAAAGAATAAAGAAATAATAAATAATAAATATATAATATATAAACTATAAATCTATCATTATTTCATCCTTGAAATGTGGTAATGGAAGAACAAACGACAACATTTCTCGAGGAGGTAGTCTGCCGTACACACAAATGATGATTGTGTATCCCATTTGAAAGATGCATGTGATAGTGTAGGTATAAATATTACAATAATAAAATATAAATATATATAATTTATTGAGATTATTATATAATCATGATCTAAAAATAATTGAAGGGGTGTAGAAGTAAATGAAACAAAAGTGGCTATTGAAGAACATTACATCCTATTCGGGTAACTTCTTTTGGTTTATACCAAAATACTTCCTTGGTTGGATTTATTCACAATGTGAGGACAATAAGATAATTTAAGGAATAATTAGAACTTATTTGGGAATATTATTTATGATCCAATGGCCATGAGATGTCTGAATAAGTTAGAGGGGTGAGTTTCTTTTTATTGTGGAGGAGGAGTGGAATTCTTTTTAATATAGAAGGAAAACACTATTTAGATGTCTAACGTACACCACATTCCTCTAATAAAGAGAATAATTCTATAAAAGGGATTATATGGTCGAAATATGTCCATAAATAGGAGTTTTACATGTTTTTGGGTCATTCTGGTCCTCATGTTTAACGTTTAGTCCCCTTTTAAGTAAAATCTTACCTTAATCACTATAAATAATTTTAAATGCAGTCACCAGTATTTTTGGTCAAAAAATAAGTTTAATTTTTTTTAAATAATAAATTATTATGGTTCCAAATATGAAATCCATTTTTTCAAATTAAAATCACATAATTAGTAGTAATTAAATAAAATTTAATTTCTGCAGATAGGACGACCTAACATGTTTTTAATGTAAGAAATGTTCAAAATCTTGAAATATTTTAACATATAATTTCCATGTGAAATTGATTCCAATAAACTAAACTATATTAATTTATTATTAATTTATATAATTTCACTTTAAAATAAATTTAAAATATAATTTATCTACATAAATAAATTAGATAAAAAATATGTTTTCAATTAAAATAAAGTATTTTCTACTATTCATAAAAATGAAAATTCTTATAAAAATAAAAAAAATCACCATAACAAAAATTTTATTTTTATATTTAAAAATTTAATCATATTTTTTCATATTAAATTTATATATTTCTAAAAAAATCATATTTAAAATAGGTACGCCATTAGAAGGCTGTAAAATTGATTTTTTTAACATATATAGTTTTATATGTAAAATTGGGGTTGTTATTATCTCAATATAACTAAATATATTGGAATAAATTAAAAATAATTTATTGGGTATATAAAATATAAATTTATTATATAAATTCTCTAAAAGTGTTAGAATTTCATTGACTATGAAAAATGTGACTAAATAGCATTTTGTTTAAACTGAGTGTTGCGTGAATTGAAAAATAACTTAGTATTGAATGTTTTGAAATCTATAAACAAAATTAAGTTTATTATAAATTTAAAATATGTTAAAGTATTGAGGTGGTAGAGGTGGTGATGAAAAATGAAGTTTTTCATTCATGGAGGCGGTTGTCCACACATATATATAATCAACGATCCCATTTCTCAATGAATAGACATAATAATGATACATGAAAATTTATAATTTAATAATTATGATAATTTTCTAAACATAATACTTGTTCATAATTTACACTTTTATGTCCATCCATGTTTTGTTGTTATGAGAAATGAAACAGGTTTATGGAGGAAGCAGTCCTCACTTACACATGATTTATGATGTCATCCTTCAAAAAATGGATTAAAAGAAGGTAACTATAAAATGTGATCATGTAAAAATTTTATAAGTGACATAAAAATGTAATTACTCATCAAAACTAGACATGATACCATCCATATTAAGAAGTGATGAAAAATGAACTGCACTGTGTTGTGGAGGCGGTAGTCAACACACAGACACAATCAATGAGTTTGTTCTTCTTAGTGGATGCCATTGAATGAATAAATAACAATTATTAAATTAAAATAATGAAATTAAATTATTTTAATGTTAAATAATTAATTATATTTACCATCTTAGGGAATATTATAAAGTGTAAAATGAAAAAAACTAAGAGGAGTGTAATACTCACACTGTGAACTTTGATTTCACGTGGAATTATCCTTTGAAATGAAGGTATTGGAATAAATAAGGGTAGAAAATGATATTTTTAGTGGGAGAGGGTTATAGGATGAAAAAATGGGAATAATTTCACTATTTAATTCTATTTTATTATTGTGTAAATAAGGTGTGTTGGTGGTTCCTTTCATAAGTGAAGGGAAGGGATTTTTTTGTGGGAAAAAATATTAATTAAGGGGTAAGAATGAAATGAAATGAAATTTAGGTTAGTTATATGAATGAAGGTTAGTAAGAAATGTATTTAATACTTTGATACCTAATAAAATATATATATAAGGTTTAAAGGTAATTTTAAATTTGGAAAATTGTTGCAACCTTATATTTTTCTTTTAAACACTTATTATTCCTAATCAAATATTATTCATGCCAATTATTTTTATACAAAAAATATAAGGTCACCTATATTACCAAATTTTGACATTATAAATCCAAATTTGTACCCCATTTAATATAATTAAATTTATAAATAGTATAAAACTAACTTTTAAATAAATATATATATATATATATATATATATATTGTGTGGGAAAACTATTTTTTTAGAAAAAAATGTAATTTTAATCATTAAGTGTTCTTATTCATATTTAACATTTATTTTCCATTAAATGAGTGATAATTAATTTTTAATATTTTTTTAGACATCATTTTATAGTTTTAATTTAAAATCAAATCATTTAATTTTAAAAATACAAAATATTTAAAAATATTATTATTTCTTTAAAATCAATGGTTTTACTAGGGTTACTAATATTAATCCAAGGTAACTTAATCATTATGCCAAAAAATTGAGTGGAACTTGTTAGATAATTTAGATCCATTTATTTTAAATGTAAAATCCATTTCATTTGATTGCATTGATAAAAACTAATTCAAAAAATCATAATGTATAATTTATTTAAAGAAAATTTTGAGAAAGTATTACTAATGTTCTAAAATATCAAATATAGGTTTTTAATTAAAACATGATATTTTAAAATATATAATATTACTTAAAATAAAAAATTTTGATCAATAAAAATGTTTCCTAAGATTTATGTTATTTTAATAACCAAGTGATATATTAAAATCCATGGTATTTTTAAATAATGGTATTTTTCACTATTCAAATTTATTTTAGAAAAATTCAAAAAAATAATCCTATGCTTATATAAAAATGACAAAAAAAATATGTTACTTTTTTGAAATCCACATTCTAAAGTTTATATATTTAACATTAACATTAAATCATAAAATATCATGAAAAATAGTTTTTTTATAAGAAATTATTATTTTTTATATATAAGATTTTCTTTTAAAACTAGTTCTATTCATAAATATATAAACCTTGAAAAGTATATATTTTATAAAATAAATTTTAACAATAAAAATGAATTTTAGTATTTTCTTATATTGACTAATTGAGATTGATATTTTAGGGGAATTTTATTTTATTTTTTCTTTTATATATATATATATTTATATATATTTCGTAATTCTATTACCACTATTTATACCGACTAATTTTATGTATACCTTAAAATAGTTTGTATTAGTTTCTTTTGGTGTTCTATTTGTTTAAATCCATAGAATATGTTATTTATTTAAGGGAAAAACTAAGTTCATTACATTCTACCCCACTTAAAATAGTTTCATCCTAAAAATTTAATTCTCACTTACTTGTAAGAAAATATTAAGGTAGAAGAAATATTTACATATAGAAATATATTATCTCTAATGATATGTGATACTCAATATCAAAGTTAAGACACGAAAACACTTATTTCCCAAAACATTTAGAGGAAATGTATCTTATAAATAGGTATTAAGTTCCATGTGAAGGATTCTATTTTATTCTTAGATAATTAATTGTTTACTTGGACTAAAAAAATTTCATAGTTTATTTAGAATGTGTTTTTTATTATTCTATGAACTAATGTATGGTCAAAGTAAAGATATGCATTCTATTTCAAAAATCATGTCCTTTTTTCAGGGTAGGATATTATGCTTTTACAAAGTTTATTTCCACAAAAATCAAAATAATACCACTAATTTTTTCCATAAAATACAAATCACTAAAGGTGGTTACTTTATGGACATAGAAAACACTATAGTTACAATATGGATGATAGAATTAGAGTACATCCACTAATTTTGGGTAAAGGTTAAGTGAAAAATAATTACCACTATACTCTCCATCTATAACATTGCATGTGTTCTTCCATGACCCCTAGGTCTAAGAGGTTATGTATTCCTAAAAACCTCATAAATCCTTGGATTAGTTTATTAACATGGATAATTCCTGAGTTCTCTTCACATACAATATTTAATTTTTTTGGTTCCCTTAGATTATTACTATCTTATTTCCCCATGTTAACTGAACTATTCATTTTACCTTGTTATTTAGATGTATAAAGGCATCCATTAACATAATTAAGGAATCATATAGTACCTTTAAGGAAATTACATTGAGAGTTCTTCAAATATTTCTGACTTATAGGAAATTGACCATTTTTTCCTCCATCATATTCATCACATTATTTTTTATGAGACTGCATCTTTTTCTTATTTAGTGGGGTTGGGACTTAAAACATGTTCACATTGTTAATTATATTCTATGATAGTTGGTTTGTAATAATTTAAAATTTTCTCATTCCATCTCCCATTATTATGGGTTGTTTGTTGTGGAAATCTCTACATTATCTTTCACACTCGTGGTTCCTTCTCGTTCCAGCCATTACTAAAACTGAAAGGGTTGACATGAGTGATGAAATATTTAAAATATGGGGATATTATCATAGTCATAAAAATTAATTCAACCTTAAAAATTCTTTTTGTTTTATATTTTTACATCATCCCATTATTCCTTTAGATCAACATATATCAATACTAGTTTGAGGTAGGATACTTTATTTTGGTTAATTTTATTCTTCTCAACTTAATCTCTAAAATTAACTAGGAAATTAATCCTTTAGAGTGGTTTTTAAAGACTGTATGTTTAGCCAAAGAATATCTCGTATGTGTACCAAACCAGGTGCACAGTAAAGCCCTATTCACTATTCACTAGAATGGTGGATGTGATATACCTGACCTACTCTTTTCTGGTTTATTACCCATATATGAATCTATTCCAAAACCATGTACAATTTTAGTATCCAAATAGGTATGTATTTCATGAAAAAACACATAATATCCACCTTACCAAAACTTTAGGATCTTATCCTTTGATTAGGTTTATGCTTAGGGTATTCACTAATGTTCACTGATTATAATCTATAAAACTAATTAAACCTTACTCAAACACCAACTAAAATGAACCAATCCTTAAAAAAAATATTTCATAACTTTTAAAATATATTACAAAAAATACAAGAAAAGGATCTTGGGTCTAGTGTCTTTGGATGATTAGACGCATAAATACAACATTTTAAAACATAACAAAGTTGTCTTTATTTAATATACTTAGAGTTACCATAAATCCAATATCATGTCTTAATACTTTATAGAATAACCTATGGAAATACATAAGTAAACTGGTAATATATAAAAAATTTTATGGGAATAAACATTATATCTGAGTATAATATTGGAGGCATAACATGATATCATAAAGACAATGATCCTAAGAATGTAATAATGGAATAAAGAAATTGGTAACATAAGATCATGGAGTAAACATCATCATATCATAAGAACATGTCATCATAGGAATATGTAAAAAAAATAAACATGGAATCATAATCAGAATTCAAGACTCCTTACCTCATTAACATAATAGAGTTTTCTTATCTAACCACCCACTCTCATAGTTGGTTAGGATAACTACCCATGCACCATGATATCTCATTAGATAGAAAAATTACCCAATGAATTGGAGAGATATATAATTTTGGGCCCACCCATCACATAATGATAATCAAACATACGTGTGCCACATGTTTTTAGTTAATATATCATAAAAACCAATGAAAATAAAATGGATTTTATATCCTTTTACAGTTTATCCTTAATGAAGAATTCATAATTTCATCAATAATTTTTACATGATGAACCAATGGAAAATAAATTGGTATATAATGACTTTAATCATCATTTTAGGTAAATACAACTCAAAAAAGATGATTATGCATGTAACACCTTGATATTTTTTGATAAGTATATTTTTTATGTCTTATGTTATACGCAACATCAAAGGAATCTTTCACTGCACACAACACTAGCTTGGCTTGCGTTACACGCAATCACGACTTTCCTCGATAGCGTGTGTAGTACGAAAACGATATATTATTATAATATTATAAACTAGAATTTATGAATAGTAATGACTGAATTTTGAATTTTATAAAATTATTATTCATATTACATATTTTCTAAAACATTGTATGTGAACAAAATAAATTTTTCGAGTAAAATAAATATTTTTCAAAAAATGCAGTTTTGCCTCCTTTTGATGGAGCACCCATTTTAAATATAGTTTTTGACATGTTTATAAGTTCAATTTGAAAAAATAAAATTCTTATTTGGAATCGGGATATAAAATTTTACTTTGGATACATTTTTCATATTATTCTAATAACTTTCATATTTTAATGAATAGTAAAAACACGCTATATTTTAATTAAAAACAACTTTTTTCATCGCAATAATTTATATGGTTAAATTATAATATTGAATAGTTTTAAAGTATAAATAGAATATATTATTACAATTTAATATAATTTATGTCATTAACATTAATTTTACATTGAATTCATAGGTAAAAACATTTCAATCTTTGGCAATGTTTTATCTTTTAAAACCCGTTTGCTTAACAACGAGATTAATTTTAAATTAATTACTGAAACTTATGTGTTTTGAATTTTGAAAAATGGATTCCATATTTTGAATCAGTGGGTCCAAATTATGTTAATAGGTTAATTTTATTTTTTTGATATTATGAATAGTAACTACGATAATTTTTATTTACTAGAGTTAAAGGTAAATCGGGTAATTAAGTGTAAAAATAAGATTATAAAATTAACACTTGCCGAAATCCTATTGGATGAATATAATTAGACCCATATCACCTAATGGTCAGACTAGATTCATTTCATGGACTTTTGATCATGAAATAATATAATTATTATTAAAACCAAAGAAAGTGACAACATGTCACTCTCTTAAATCTTATAAGTATAATAATTTTAATTTAGTGATAAAAATAATAAAACTTAGGATATAAATAGTCCCTAGAAATATAAAGATATTATCTATATCATATGATTTTATTTATATTTTTTAGGTATTAAATAATTATAATTAATTATGACCCAATAGTAATGTTAAAATTATTTTATTGATTGAAATATCAAATAAATGATTTTAATGGTATTAAAATAAATATTATATGAACTATTTAATGTGATACACTAATTTTATATATAAAAATGACTTTTTATGAATCTATTAAATATTTTATTTCAAACATATATTCTGTATATATTTTATTTAAACTCAAATAAATGAATAGTGTCAAAATTGACACTATTGTTAATTTATAGAAATTACATATTATAAAATTGTTTAAAAATCCCAAAAATATTTAAAAATTGTAAATTAAAATTTATATGGTCAAAAATGTAATAAAGTATACAATTATGGACAATTCAAAACATATAAGTAAATATTTATAATGATTTACAATTTAGAATATTATTACCACAAATAAAATTAAATAGATCATATAAGGATAAATCAAGTTGATAATGTTTAAAATAAATTCCCAACTTGCCTAAATTTTATTGGTTGATAATATTTAAACACTATATCATCTAATCTTCTGATTTGAGTAATTTTTGGAGGTTTTTAAGTGGGTTTATAATTTTTTATAAATTAATATTTCTTATAATTTCAAAGGTGCCCCTTTCCTCCCTTATAAAAGGGCACCTCCTACCTCTCCTTATCACACAACTTTGAGCCTTAAAGCTTGGATAAACCCTGCCAATTTCTCTTCTCCACTTCCCTAGAAACATCCTAGAGGTCCTTGTCTTCCTCAAAGACCAATCTTAGTGCCCTAAGAGGAGGTTTCAAAGAGGCCTGTCAAAGAAGAGGTAATATCCATTACCGATTCTTACAAATTTATTTCTTCTTATACTTCTTATTATTTAGTTGTTTCATTATGAAGTAATAGCATCAGTATCACTTATATAATGATATGTTATTATAAATATTAAACAAGTCTAATTAACCTTCTATCCATCCTACGGAAAATGAAATCTTCGCTCGTGCGTACGTACGGAATACCGTCTCCACGCCATAGTGTAATCTGTTTTCCACCACCACCTTACATGGATGGATATAATTGTGTAAAGAATAACTATATATGATTATTTTAAGGTGATATTGATTCTGAAATAGTATACATACACTTCAATACAATTCCATGACCATGGGAACGATATTATCGCTCGTGCGTACGTACGGCCTACCGTCTCCACGATGTGATGTGACTCGTTCTACATGATCTTCATTGAATAATGATTATATAAATTAATTGAATGAGTAAATATGATATATATATTACACTAATAACATTCTGTAAATGAGGTATCTATAACCAAAAAAATTAGAATAAGAATTTATTCGACAAAACACGCATAAGAACATAAAACAATAAACACCCGAATAACAAGTAACAATGAAATATTTCAAATAAGAAGTTACAAATATGACCATATATGATATCATTACAATGCATATGATTCTGGAATAAGTCAATGACATTATTTAAATCATTATACAGGAGGTTCGGACACGTACAAAGCATATCAGACCTAAGGTAAGGGAAAATCTCACAATCTCATTTTTATCCGAGATTGTTTATACTTTGGTATTTACTGTGGTATATTTATCATCCTCATCCATGTTTCCCCAATATGTAATATTATTTATATCCTCCTATAATTTTTTAAATCAAATTTTACCTATTGGTGAGTTTTAGGAAAATATATGAAAGGAATCTGTTGTCGTTTTTAGTATGAGGTACTTTTTGACTTTTCCGGCCAAAGTATGAGAAGAATGTTTTTCTTTAACTTATACAACATGAATTTATTTTTAGAACATTACTTCCATGAAGCATTCTTTACACGTTTTCATGTTTATTTTTAATCAACTTATTTTAGTTTAAAATTGTATGACATGTTAAGAAAGGAAAAAAGTTTTTGAAATAGAAAGGATATTTTCCTCAAGAATGAAGTTCAAGTGTTTTATCAAAATTATTTTCCATCTAAGATAATATAGGGTTCTGTTTCTATCCCTATTTTTACATTGATTTGATTATCTTATGATGGAATTATTTTTATGATGTTCTTTTTAATCTTATATTGATTATGTTATGATGATATGATGTTTAAGAATCCCATTTTCATTACTTGGGTTATGCTATGATGTACGATTTATGATATTGTGGAAAACATAAGAATAGTTTCATTATGATATGGGTGGGACCTATATCTCCCTCCAATTCATTGGGTAAATATTTATATCTCATGATATAGACATGGATTGAACGACAGGTTAATCTGGTTCAGTGTAACAGGACTGAAACGAGGAGTGAACTCGGTTCAGAAATGGGCTTTGTCCGCTAAGATAGTCTTGGAAATGAGTCTTGAATACTAAGAAATGATTCTCTATGATTATGTGTGTATGACACAAAGTTTCATGTTTTATGTTAGGATTATTGGGATTACATTTTACTACTATGATTTATCCCATGTTATGATATTATGATTTCTTTTGCAGGATAAGATTTTTGAAATGCTATGTTCCTATGAATACGATATTTCCTTTGTTTACCCTTACTGAGCATTTGAGCTCACCCTTTTGTATATTTTATTTTCCCCAAGTCAGGAAGAAGGGTATTAAGTAAGATATTCCAAAAGGGACTCTAGATATGATAAAATAAAAGGGAGACAATGTAGATGATTTATGAACCAGTTTTTTATGTTTCCCAGTTTCTAAAGACACTATACCTATATGGTACTTTCATGATTTTGTTATATGTTTTAATATGTGTGCTTCAATTTTGAATTATTAACAATGTATGTAATGTATGGGTCGTTATAGTTGGTATTAGAGGAAAGGTATAGTCAGCCTTTGGAAACTAGGATGTGAAAGCCTTAGTAAGAACACTAAGGATATGTTGAAGCATAGAATGAAATATTAGTGTTTTAGAAATGGCCATGAACAACCTATGATAAGACCTTAAGTGTGAAATTTTATTCTTGATTATGTGGTTTTCCTATTATAATTAGTATTTCTCACACTATTCTTCTTGGTTTTAGTCAATGGATGGAAATTGAAGGAACTGTGTTAATGCAGAATGCGACGGGCAATGCATTGATTGTCTCCCTGAGTAACCAAACGTTATGGGAGATGAAATGCAAAATCTTGTATCCATGATCACACAACTTTCTCAAGATATGAATCATGCAGGACTTCCAAACGAGCAAAGTAAGGAGCAAAATTCTATTGAATCCTTCATGAGTCAGCGTACACCTTCATTCAGCAGGACTTCTGATCCATTAGTGGCTGAACAATGGATTAGTACCACTGAAAAGATATTTTCAGTTCTACAATGTTCTGAACATGACAAAGTCATCTTAGCAATGTATCGTTTTGAAGGTGATTCTGATCAATGGTGGAATCTTATCAAGAATACGAGGCAAAGAGATGAAATTGAGTCCATGGAATGGGACGAGTTCAAGAACTTATTTTTCAATAAGTACTTCCCTCGTATTCTTCAAACAAAGATGGAGAAGGAGTTTCTTGAACTGAAGAAAAAGGATGATGAATCTGTTGGTACCTACGAATCAAATTTTACAAGACTTGCAAGGTACGCTTCCGGAATTATTATCGAACCTAAGAGTAAAATTGATTGATTCTTTAGTGGCTTCAAACCAAGTCTTCAAAGGGAATTAGCCATAAGGGTCTTCAATAGCTACGAGAAAATTGTTCGATGTGCTCTCAAGGTTGAGATGGAGATTGGAGTAACCCATCAGTCATATGGGTTTGATAAGAAGAGGAAAATGGAATTCAAAGGAAAATATAAATGCCACATTGAAAAGAAGATGAGTTTTCCTTTATGCTCAAATTGTGGAAAGAAACATAGAGGGAGTTTTCTTAAAGGGACAAGAAAATTTTTCAAATGTGGAAGGAAGGTCATCGGGCATTTGAATGCCGCAATGATGGGAAGAAGATTTCTAGTGATGCGAACAAAGAAAAGGCTACACAGAGTGCACCTCCTACACTTCAATGTTACAAGTGTAAGGAAATGGGGAATTATGCTAATCAATTCCCTAATATAAGGGTTGTTGATGATGATAGACATCAACAAACTCTTAAGGATAAAGACAAAGGAAAGTCACATGCAATTTCTATCAGCGATGTGGAGTACGATAACGAAGTGGTGAAAGGTACACTTACCATCCAATCTAAAGTAGAAAATGTTTTATTTGATTCTGGATCCACCCACTCTTTTATTTCTGAAGAATTTTCTATGGGTATCATCATACTACCTCAACAATTAGATGTTGAGTTAGCTCTGACAACTCCTAATGGAACAAAAATCGCATCAAAAGTTTATAATTCTTCTCCAATTGACGTTTGTGGGAATGTACTTCCTGCAAATCTTGTGATCCTTCCTATAGTGGAATTTGATGTGATTCTTGGCATGGATTGGCTTTCTTTATACAGAGCTCATATCAACTGCCAAAGAAGGGAAATCACATTTAATATTCCCGATCAATCTACTATCATCTATCGATGCAAGGATGAACATAACCTTCCAGTGGAAATTTCTTCCATCTTAGGGGTATTGATTCCACTAAATGAACGTTATTTATCTCAAATGGTTTGAGAGAAACTCACGATTAAGAATATGCCCATTTTATGGGAGTTCGATGATGTCTTTCCGAAGGAATTTCCAGGTCTTCCACCAAATCGTGAAGTTGAGTTTTCAATAGAACTCATACTGGGTGATATGCCCATTTCAAAGACACCTTATAGAATGGACCCAATTGAGTTGCAGGAATTGAAGAAGAAACTCCAAGAGAATCTTGATAAGAGATTCATACGCCCTAGTGCATCACCTTGGGGAGAACCTATTTTGTTTGTTAATAAGAAAGAAGGATCAATGAGACTCTGCATTGATTATCGAGAACTTAACAAGATCACTATGAAGAACCAATATCCTCTCCCATGCATTGATGAATTATTTTACCAACTACGTGGAGCTCAATAATTTTCCACGATTGATCTTCGTTCAGGGTATCATCAATTAAGGGTCAAAAGGGAGGATATACCAAAGACGGCTTTCCGTACAAGGTATGGACACTATGAATTTATAGTGATGCCATTTGGTCTTACTAATGCCCCTATTATCTTCATGGATCTAATGAATAGAGTCTTTAGAGACTATCTTGATCTGTTTGTGGTAGTCTTTATAAACGATATTCTTGTCTATTCAAAGAGAAAGGATGAACATGAAGATCACTTGATAATTGTATTAATGACCCTAAGAAATGAGAATCTTTATGACAAATTTACCAAGTGTGAATTTTGGCTTAAAAAAGTTTCATTTTTGGGTCACATAATATCAAAAGAGGGGATATCTGTGGTCCAGCAAAGACAGAGGTTATCAAAAGATGATCAAGAACAACAACAGTAACTGAGATTCGATGTTTTGTTGGTTTGGCTTGATATTATCGACATTTTGTGAAATATTTTTCACGATTATCTAATCCACTCACCAGGTTGACTCGAAATGGAGTTAAGTTCGTGTGGACAGAGGAGTGTGAAGAGAATTTCAAGGAATTAAAAAGAAGGTTATCCAGTGCACATGTGCTCACCCTGCCTTGTAGTGGAGAAAGGTTTGTGATCTATAGTGATGCATACAATAAGGGATTGGGGTGTGTTCTCATGAAAAACAATATGGTGATAGATTATGACTCACAAAAGTTGAAAATCCATGAGCAAAATTACCCAACTCATGATTTGGAGTTAGCTGCGGTAATCTTTGCATTAATGATTTGGAGGAATTATATTTATGGTGAAAGGTGTGATATTTATACTGATCATAAAAGTTTAAAGTATATTTTCACACAAAAGGAGCTGAATATGCTCCAAAGAAGATGGTTGGAGCTAATTAAGGATTAAAACTGCTCAATTCATTACCACCATGGGAAAGCAAACAAGGTGGAAGATGCATTAAGTCTATAAGACCAAGCTAGCTTATCCATGATTAGGATCACAAAAGATCCAATATTTACAGATTTACAAAGGATGGATCTTGTAATTATAATGGAAGGTGAAAAATCTTATCTTTCTCAAATGAATGTTCAACCATATATGCTTGTGAAGATTAAAGAGGAACAAAAAGAAGATGTAGAGTTACAAAAGAAGGTGATAAATGTTCCTGAATTCAACCTTGATTGTGATGGGATAATAAGGTTCAGGAATCGGGTTTTCATTCCTCCCATCCCGGAATTAAAGAAGGAGCTGCTGGATGAGGCTCATAGTTCATCATTCTCTATTAATCCTGGAAGCACGAAGATGTATAGGGACCTGAAAGAGTACTTCTGGTGGGATGGCATGAAACGAGATGTTGCTGAATATGTCTCTCGATGTTTGGTTTGTCAGCAAGTTAAAGCTGAGATATATAAGTCTAAGGGGATGTTACAACCATTACCCATACCTGAATGGAAATGGGAAAACATCACTATGGACTTTGTCACCGGACTTCCTAAAACATCCAAAGGCAATAATGCTATCTAGGTCATAGTTGATCGTCTTACGAAGTCGGCACACTTCATTTCTATTAGAGAAGATTTCTCTCTGGATCACCTTTCCAGGATATATGTAAAGGAAGTGGTAAGATTGCATGAAGTACCACTTTCCATTATATCTGATCGGGATCCGAGGTTTAACTCAATGTTTTGGCAAAGTCTTTAGCATACTCTAGATACAGAGTTGAGTTTCAGCACTACTTATCACCCTTAGACAGACGGTCTATCTGAGAGAAAAATTCAAACTCTAGAAGTCATGTTAAGAGCTTGCTCTATGGATTTCAAAGGTGGTTGGGATCAACACCTAACTTTGGTGGAATTTTCATATAATACTATGTTTCACTCTAGTATTCAGATGGATCCTTATGAAGCTCTCTATGGAAAGAAATACCGAACTCCAACTTGCTGGGATGAAGCTGGGGAAAGAAAGTTATCAGGACCTGAACTTGTTGATGAGATGGCCGAAAAGGTCTGATCTATTCGACAATACATAAGAGCAGCTCAGAGTTGACCAAAAGGTTATCCCGATAAATGAAGAAAAGACCTAGAGTTTGAAGTGGGTGATAAAGTGTTCTTACAAATATATCCTTGAAAGAGAGTAATGATATTTGGAAAGAAGGGAAAGCTGAGCCCTAGGTATATCGGTCCGTTCGAAATACTGGATCATGTTTGGAAGGTAGCTTACTGATTGGCGCTTCCACCGAATCTCTCTCAAGTTCACGATGTGTTCCATGTATCTCTCCTGAGAAAGTACATACCAGATCCTTCACATGTAATCATCCCAGAAGTTGTACCGCTGGAGAAAGATCTTTCTTATGAAGAATAGCTAATAGAGATTCTGGATCGTAGCAAAAATTTCTACGGAACAAGACCACTCGCTTGGTGAAAGTTTATGGAGGAACCATAATTAGAAGAATCTACATGGGAACTTGAGGATATGATGAGGGAGAGGTCTCCTCATTTGTTTGTTACGAAGTAACGAATTTCGAGGGAGAAATTCATTTTAAGGGGGGTAGAATGTAACACCATGATATTTTATGAGAAGTATATTTTTTTATGTCTTATGTTATACACAACATCAAAGGAATCTTTCACTGCACACAACACTAGCTTAGATTGCGTTACACACAATCGCGACCTTCCTCGATAGCGTGTGTAGTACGAAAACGATATATTATTATAATATTATAAACTATCCATTATGAATATTATTAACTGAATTTTTAATTTTATAACATTATTATTCATCTTACATATCTTCTAAAACATGGTATGTGAACAAAATAAAATTTTCAGGTAAAATAAGTATTTTTAAAAAAATGCAGTTTTTCCGCCTTTTGATGGCGCACCCACTTTAAATATAGTTTTTGACATGTTTATAAGTTCAAATTGACAAAATAAAATTCTTTTTTGGAATCAGGATATAAAAAATTTCCTTTGTATAAAAATTTCATATTATTCTGATAACTTTCATATTTTAATGAATAGTAAAAACATGCTATATTTTTATTAAAAACAACGTTTTTCATCGTAATAATTTATATGGATAAATTATAATATTGAATGGTTTTAAAGTATAAATAGAATATATTTTTACCATTTAATATAATGTATGTCATTAGCATTAATTTTACATTGAATTCATGGGTAAAAACATTTCAATCTTTGGCAATGTTTTAACTTTTAAAACCCGTTTGCTTAACAATGAGATTAATTTTAAATCAATTACTGTAACTTCTGTGTTTTGAATTTTGAAAAATGGTTTCCATATTTGGAATCAGTGGGTCCAAATTATGTTAATAGGTTACTTTTATTTTTTTGATATTATGAATAGTAACTACGGTAATTTTTATTTACTAGAGTTAGAGGTAAATCAGGTAATTAAGGGTAAAAATAAGATTATAAAATTACCCTAACACATTCCAAAATCTTATTGGATGAATAAAGGTCGACCCATATCACCTAATGGTCGGACTAGATTCATTTCATGGACTTTTGACCATGAAATAATATAATTATTATTAAAACCAAAGAAAGTGACAACATTTCACTCTCTTAAATCTTATAAGTATAACAATTTTAATTTAGTGATAAAAATCATAAAACATTGGATATAAATAGTCCATATAAATCTAATATAATTATCTACATCATATAAATTTATTTATAATTTTTAAGGATTAAATAATTATCATTAATTATGACACAATAGTATTGTTAAATTATTTTATTGATTGAAATATCAAATAAATGATTTTAAAAGTATTAAAATAAATATTATATGAACTATTTAATGTGCTCCACTAATTTTATAGATAAAAAGGACATGTTATGAGTATATTAAATATTTTATTTCAAACATATCTTCTGTATATATTTTATTTAAACTCAAATAAATGAATAGTGTCAAAATTGACACTATTGTTAATTTATAGAAATTACATATTATAAAATTGTTTAAAAAGCAAAAAAATATTTAAAAATTGTTAATTAAAATTTATATGATAAAAATGTAATAAATTATACAATTATGGACAATTAAAAACATATAAGTAAATATTTATAATGATTTAAAATTTTGAATATTATTACCACAAATAAAATTAAATAGATTATATAAGGATAAATCAAGTTGATAATGTTTAAAATAAATTCCCAACTTGTCTAAATTTTATTGGTTAATGATATTTCAACCCTATATCATCTAATATTCGGATTGGAGTCATTTTTGTAGGTTTTTAGTGGGTTTCTAATTTATTATAAATTAATATTTCTTATAATACCAATGGTGCCCCTCTCCTCCCTTATAAATGGGAACCTCCTCCCTCTCCTCCTCACACCACTTTGAGCCTTCAAGCTCGGCCAAACCCTACCCATTTCTCTTATAAAATTCTCTAGAAACATCCCAGAGGTCCTGGTATTCTTCAAAGACCAATCTTAGGGCCCTAAGAGGAGGTTTCAAAGAGGCGTGTCAAAGAAGAGGTAATATCCATTACCGATTCTTTCAAATTTATTTCTTCTTCTACTTATTCTTCTTTAGTTGTTTCATTATAAAGTAATAACATCAGTATAAATTATATACTTAAATTATATTATAAATATTAAACAACCCCAATTCACCTTCTATCCCTCCTACAGAAAATGAAATCACTGCGTGTGCGTACGTACAGAATACCGTCTCCACACCGTGGTGTAATCTGTTTTCCACCACCACCTTACTTGGATGGATATAATTGTGTAAATTATAACTATATATGATTATTGTAAATTGATATTGATTCTGAAATAGTATACATACACTTCAATACAATTCCATGATCATGGGAACGATACCATCGCTCATGCGTACGTACGGCCTACCGTCTCCATGATGTGATGCGACTCGTTCTACATGATCTTCATTGAATAATGATTATATAAATGAATTTAATGAGTAAATATGATATATATATATATATTACACTAATACCATTCTGGAAATTAAGTATCTATAACTAAAAATATAAGAATAAGAATTTATTCGACAAAACACACATAAGAACATAAAGCAATAAACACCCGAATAACAAGTAGCAATGAAATATTTCAAATAAGAAGCAACGAATATGACCATATATGATATAATAACAATGATTATGATTCTATAATTAGTCAATGACATTATTTAAATCATTATACAGGAGGTTCGGACACATACAAAGCATATCGGACCTAAGGTAAGGGAAAATCTCACAATCTCATTTTTATCCGAGATTGTTTATACTTTGGTATTTACTGGGGTATATTTATCATCCTCATACATGTTTCCCCAATATGTAATATTATTTCTATCCTCCTAAATTTTTTTAAATCCAATTTTATGCATTGGTGAGTTTTAGAAAAAGATATGAAAGGAATTTGTTTTCGTTTTTAGTATGAGGTACTATTTGACTTTTCCGGCCAAAGTACGGGATGAATGTATTTCTTTAAATTATACGGCATGAATGGATTTTTAGACCACTATTTCCATGAAGCTTCCATTACAAGTTTTCACGTTTATTTTTAATCAACTTCTTTCAGTTTAAAATTTTATGACATGTTAATAATGGAAAATTTTTTTTGAAATAGAAAGGATATTTTCCTCAAGAATGAAGTTCAAGTGTTTTATCAAAATTATTTTCCATCTAAGATAATATAGGGTTCTGTTTATATCCCTATTTTTACATTTATTTTATTATGTTATGATGGAATTATTTTTATGATGTCCTTTTTATCTTATATGGATTATGTTATGATGACATGATGTTTAAGAATCCCATTTTCATTACATTGGTTATGCTATGATGTGTGATTTATGATTTTGTGGCACACATAATAATGGTTTCATTATGAGATGGGTGAGACCTATATCTCCTTCCAATGAATTGGGTAAAGATTTATATCTCATGAGATAGACATGGCTGGAACAATAGGTTAATACGGTTTAGTGAAACAGGATTGAAACAAGGAGTGAACTCGGTTTAGAAATGGAATTTGTCCACTAAGATAGTCTTGGCAATGAGTCTTGACTAATAAGAAATGATTCTCTATGATTATGTGTGTCTACCAAAAAGTTTCATGTTTTATGTTAGGATTATTGGGATTACATTTCACTACTATGATTTATCCCATGTTATCATATTATGATCTCTTTTGCAGGATAAGACTTTTGAAATGCTATGTTCTTATGAATATGATATTTCCTTTGTTTACCCTTACTGAGAATTTGAGCTCACCCTTTTGTGTGTTTTCTTTTCCCCAGGTCAAGAAGAAGGGTATTAAGTAAGATATGCCAAAAGGGACTCTATATATGATAAAACAAAAGGGAGACAGTGTAGATGATTTATGAACCAGTTGTTTATGTTTCCCAATTTCTAAAGACACTCTACCTATACAGTCCTTTCATGGTTTTGTTATATGTTGTAATAAGTGTGCTTAAATTTTGAAGTATTAACAATGTATATAACATATGGGTCATTATAATGCATACGGTATTTACACTTTATATGAAATTGGTATATTATTTAGACAACAATTTTCCCAATAAATCGATGTATTGACCATCTAAGAAAACAACCTTCAATAAATTAATGAAACATAAGGTATTCTAATAGGAAATTCATTTGAAGTAAATCATTCCCATAAAAGTAGATGGTTAGTAAAGAAAAAATCAGTGATGGATCATACCATAGATGTAAAAGATAATTTCATAACTCATCCAAATAAAGAAGGTGTATAATATTTTTTGAAGAATACCCATGATCATTTATACCACATAGATAAATAACATTCTTAAAATAATTAAGAAAATGAATTTTAAAATAATAATTTACATTTCCTTTAATTATTTTAAAAAGGATGATTTTATTAAACCATGAGAATTAGAATATCCATTTTTAAAAAATTGATTAGTTAGAGTGTAAAAACCCCAACCTTAGTAACTTAGATTCAATGGCCACTTTATTACATAGGCATATATATGAGGGATATCACCATATATGATTGATAAATGTTGTAGTATTCAATAAATATATACCTAACTAATTCCAAAAATACATTAGAAATAAAAAATATATCATAATTAAATATACTAACATCATTGATATTATTCATAATACCATTCTTCATATCTTGGGGAAAATAAAAAAAATAAAGGGTGAGCTCAGATGATTAGTAAGGGTTATGTAATATAGAATCTATCATGAGTAAATAAGTTATAATTAATATAGAATGGTAAATAACTGAAAAAAATTCTATTTAATCAATAAATTGACCATGAAATATATACATAGAAAATATAAATGCAATAATCTCATGGATAATAATAATTGAAATCTCAATAAAGGAAATGGTCAATATTGGAAATTATGATATCATACATAAAGATATCTTTACAGTCAAATCCATGTATGAAGATAGTTTAATCGATGGGTAGGTATATATCAAAAAACTATTTAATAAATTTGTCTAACATATTTACCTCAAGAGACCCTTAGATGTATTTTGGGGGTATATAATTCAAGGCCCCACATATAACTACTTGTATAATGCATTCATCAAATATTTAATGATAAAATTAATTTATAAATGGTATTCCTTATCAAGAATTGTTCGTATTGAGGAAAGGAAATAGAATATCAAGATTTCCCCATCCATTCAAATATATTTCACAGTAAAACATCATATATAGAAATGGTAATGGTTTATGAAATAATAATATCCATGAAAAAAATAATATGGATACTTAATTGAAATTTATTGTAAAATGAAATATGATCACAATAAATTGATTGTTTCAAGAGATATTTAATGACTAAAAAATTAATAAGAGATAAGATATGATCATCAATCTATTAGATATATTTATTTTGTAATAAAATAATTTAATTTTGAGAAAGAAATATAATTGAAGTGAAATATTAAAATAATATCTCATTAAAGATTTTTCTATGTAAAACTGTTGAAATATTGAATTAATTATGGTGGTGGAAAAATTTGTTAACACCATATATATTAAAAATAAACATCTATTTTGAATTTTTGTAAGGAAAATGACCCATTAAAAAATAATTAGAAATATTAATTTTATAACTTGTAAATAGTCAGGGATAACATAAAATATCCTTGATAAATAATTTTAGTAAATAGAAAGGACTTTTGTGAAATAAATTTTAAAATTATGGACATAGAAGAATAAATACCCAACTAAAAAGATAAGTAAGATTGGATTTTCTTTTAAACATTTCATTTATATATTCAAGTGAAAAATAGAGTAACTTTTTGAAGAAAAAATGAAGGCTCTATAAACATATAGAAGATAAGAGAATAGATTTAGTTTATGAAGGATATATTGTAACATCCTTTCAGTGAAAATAAGGGAACTCCAAAAAATGAGATTGTAAACTAAATATTTACCTCTTTGGTAACATTTGAATTGTAACCCTGTGAAAGAGTAAACATGAATTGAAAAATTAATCCTTATAAAAAAATATATATTCATGTTAATTCCATAAAATGGGAAATATATAAACCACATAAAAAATAGGTTCACAATACTAAATAAATCTCAATTGAGTGGAAATTGAGACGAAATCCTTTACCTAGAGTTCAACATTCCTCGTAAGTTCTTTTAAAAACTTGTATAATAAATTTATATTTATTATACATACATTCCAGAACCATATAACTATATATAATATCATATATTATCTATTTATAACATATTATCACCCATTTTTAACAATATTTTATTATTATCATCATTGCAAGTGTTAACTGGTTCGTTTTTCATGTATGTTTTTATTCAGTAGTTTCAGTCCTTTTGAATATATCATGGTTACATCATATAAAAAATGTTAATAATTTTATAAATATAATATAAATTCATTATATAAATTTTTTGAGTCTTTAATAAAAGGTATATATAGAAAAATTAATTATACAGTTCCTAGAAATGGTAGGTTCTGCAAACACATAAACTCTATTTTCACTTTTCAATGGATGAAACGAAATAAAGGTAAAGAATAATTAAAATTTAACCAATTGTTATTATATTATATATATAATATATATTCACTAAATCTATACATATTTCCATCAATGTAAAGAGCAAATAAAAAATAGATCACATCACTTATTGGAGGTAGTAGTCCACATGTGCGAACATGTGACATTAATATTTTCCAGTAGATTAGAAGGTAAGAAGTTATATATGATTTAATAA
Source organism: Viscum album (assembly GCA_963277665.1). Taxonomy (NCBI): domain Eukaryota; kingdom Viridiplantae; phylum Streptophyta; class Magnoliopsida; order Santalales; family Viscaceae; genus Viscum; species Viscum album. The sequence goes on along the minus strand of OY728137.1, from coordinate 514,019,755 downwards.
TTAAATAATAATAATTATTTCATAATTATAATATATATTAATTAGTTCTATATTTTGGACCATCCATGTTATGTGGTGATTGAAAAAATTACACCGCTACGTGGAGACCGTAAGCCATAAGTACACATAGACGATGTTTTTTTATTTTCATAGGATGGAAAATAGATTGAAAAGGATATAAATTAATTAACTAAAATCTCAGTATATTTATGATACTATAATTATTATTTTAGAATGTGTACAATACATTTATAGAAAGTGTAAGAGGAAATAAAATTGGAAGATTCGGTAAAGACAATTACATCTTCTTCAATGGAATTATTTTAGATTCCAAATTGAGGACCCTTATAATGGTATCATAATAAAAAAACATGTAATTTTTTTCTAGGGAAGTGAATAAGATAATTGGGTAGGGTTTTTTAGATATATGGCTCAATGGGGTGTAAATAAAAGAGATAATTGGTGTTTTTTATAAGTGAGTGGAGGGGAACCTTTAGAAATTAATGAAATATTATAATATAATATTAATATCACTTATTTAAAATGGTACCAAAATAAAATAGAATTGAATATAACGAGGATATGGTCTTAATATAATCATCAGAACAAATTTTTTAAGGTTTGGAATTCATTTTTATCATTGTACTTTGGATTAAACCCTTGTTAACCAATTTTAGCCTTATATTAAAGGGTTATAATTTTAATTATAACATGGCGATTGTAACATAAATTGAAAAGGGATGAAATTATAGAGAATATTTTATTACCATTATCCTATTTCAATATCTTTATGATTTTTAAATAATATAGCAACATATTAGTTTCAAAAAATATCATATATTTCATTTTTAAGATTATTTATTTAATTTGACAGTAAACACACAAAGTCATAGATGTAATTTAAATATAATCCTTTAAAAATTACATAATATGATTAATTAACCAATAAAATTCACATAACACAATAATTAATCCAAATTATATTGCTTTAAATATTTTCTAAATTATTTATTTTATTTTTCTATTAATTGAATAAATATGTTTTTGGCTTTGTGAAAACATTAATAGTAATTAGTCAACAAATAAAAATTAAAAATAAATTAACATAATAAAAAATAAATTTATATTTATTATTAACATTTAAAAACTAACATAACCTCATTTTATTCTTATGTCAAAATATTAGATATATTAGAGTCAAGAGTGTAACATTTTGTTTTTATTCTTTTCTTAAAGTAATGTAATGGTCCATATCAACGCAAAATGTCACAAAGTAGCCATATTTTATATACTTTGATGGAAATTTTGTAACTAAGTTCATAAACTAGGATATAGAAAAATGTTGAATAAATTTTAATTCTTATCTGAATGTTTTATCCTCGTTTTACCCATTTTACCCTTATTGAGGGGATAAATATCCACCACGGTTACTATTCATAATGATAAAAAGTAAATGGGAAATTTTTACCAGATAAGAAATACATGAATTCAAATATGAAATTAATTTTATAAATTTCAATTCATATAAGTGGTAGAAATTAATTTAAAATAAAAATGAAAAACATAGGGAAAATAGTTTTTTTTAGAAAAATGCATTTGTAAGTCTAAAAATGAACTTATAGTAAAATCAAGTACAATGATGATTAAAATATAATTAATTATTTTATTTATTAGTAAATTAGTATTATTTTAATTTAATATTAAATCTAATGCATTATGGGTCCTTTTCAATTAAATGAAATGAGAGTTTTTCAAAAATCGATATTTTTCACTATTCCCTGAAAAATCAACATTTTCTGAAAAATCCTAGAATTTCAACCTAATATAATATTGACATATGGAATTAAAAAATTATAGAATTGTTATAAAATAATATTTTCATATGTTTTTGTGGTTTTTTTAAACATGGTGTTTCATGTAAATCAAGCTATCAAAGAAATTTATTTAAAGAGTAATATATCACAAAATATTAGGCTATTGCATTCTACACCCTTATAAGTATTTCATCCTATAAATTTAATCATTGTAATACAAATATATAAGGATAATTATTCCTCATAACATTATAAGGTTCCCACATATCATCCATAATATTATGATTTCCCCACAAAATGTTGACCAGATGAGTGATCTTGTTTCATAGCATGATTTATCTATGATCCAAAACATCCAATATTTGTTCCTAATATAGTAGATATTTCTCCATAATTATGAACTATAAGTTCAGTACATGTCATGTGTCAGGTATGTAATTTTCAAATATAGATACATTGAATAAATAATGAACTTTAGAGAGATTTAGTGGAAGTTCCAAGTGATAAGATACCATTCAGATACGATATAGAATTTTGAAGGGACCAATATATATCGGTCTCAAATTTTGCCAATTTAAAAATATCAAAACCATATTATAATAATAATATATAATAATACCTTATTTAAAATTTTAAATTTTATATCATACTAATGATTATTAACATAACTTTTTTTTCGACTCTGAGCTACCCTTAGGTGTTGTTAAATGGATCTAACCTCTTATGCTATTTCCTCAACTATATCAGGCCCCAATAGCTTTCATTCTCAGAATTTATTCCAACATGTTAGAGTTTTTAACTTAATTACACAAAGGTATTAATAAATATACATATTAATTCTTGACTGAAAGTAATTATTATAAATAAAATTACACCAAAGAAAGGCATTGATCCCACCAGCCTTTGAAATCCATAAAGAGAAACATTATCTTGTATTCTAGAGTTTAAATGTTCCCCTCAGACTGACCATATATTTGATGATGATAATTAGTATTAAAACTCAATATTATATCTATATCCCATTGAATTCTTATCTATAACATTAAGGTAAACCTTGGATTCCTATCAGGTAATACTGAGAGTGGTAGTCCATGTAATCTCACAAATTTCTTACTATATAACAAGGTAAGCTAATAAAGAGAGAAACATTTTCTAATAGTGATAAAATGCATTGATTTTATAAGAATTTTGACTTAAAGCCAAATAACAATGTGTGTAACACCCCAATATTTTATGGTACGTTATCTTCAATAACTTGTATTGCACGCAACACCGGCTTGGCTTGTGTAGTACGCTAGATTGAGTGTCTACGAAACAACACTTTATTATTAAAATAATTTAAATGATATATTCATAACATATCAATTAAATATATTAATAATATAAATATTAATAAATAATTTTATATATTATTTATAATGTTTTCACATAAATAAAATATATTTATAATTAAATGTAAATTTTCAGTAAAATAATTATATGTTTACAATTTACTATTTTATCAAAGGAACTACTTATTATGTCCTTTTTTGAACAATAATAAAATTAATTTTAGACACTCTAAGAAATTTAATTTTGTAAAATAGACTTCATTTTTGAATTTGGAATATTAAAATTAGATTAGGGTGAATTTTTGGTATTTTTCTTAAAGATTTTAATTTTTGATGAATGGAGAAAAACACTGCATTATTGTTAAAAAACTAACATTTCATTTAAATAATTAAATTAATTTAAATTTATTTTAAAGTCAAAATATATAAATAATTTATATTTTAACCCAATTTAGTTCATTTTAATCATTTTTATAATAGAATTAGATATAAAAATTCATTGAACTTTTTTGACGTCTTATTTCCAGCTTTCTAGCCACATTTGTAGATTAGCATTAATCATAATTTTACCACTTCCATGAATTAAATTTCTAAAATATGACATACATGGTTTTAATCAGTATAAAAAATTTGGTCTAATAGGATCAAAATAATTTTTTGTGAGTAGTAACTTTTGAGTTTTATTTACCACAGTTATAGGTAAACTTAGTAATTAAAGGTAAAAATAATATTATAATAATACAAAATTACCCTAAAACTTGTCCTAATTTAATAGGATAAGTATTTTTAAACCAAAATCAACCATAGTTGGATAATATTATACTTTTTATGTCACTTGTGTTTGATTAGGATATTTATTATTTTTTATTTAAAGAAGAGTTAAAAACGTTACTTCAAATGTTAATAACTATTTTACTTCTAACATGAGGTTATATTAGTGATATGGTATACTATAAATATTATTTATAAATCTAATGAATTTATATGCATTGCGAAAATTTATTGATAATTTTTAGACATTAAATAAATAAATTAAATGGTGACACAATGATGACGCAATAATTTTTTAATTAATTGAGATATCAAATAAATAATATTAAATATATTAAAATATATATATTTGACTTAATTATGGAATAAAGTAATTTTAGGGACAAATTAGACATGTTAGTGACATATTTTATGTAGTTTATCAAATTTATCATGTTGGTTTAATATTTTTAAAAATAAAAATATTGAATAGTAATAATATTGACAGAAATGATATTTTAAAATAAATACTATTTTATTAAATGATATAGAAGTCATAAAATTCTAATGATAGGAAAAATAACTTTTAGAATTTCAAATATGATATAAATGATCCAATTAAGGATTTTTTTGAATTTTATAGTAACAATATTTGTGATATAGTGTAAAAATACAAGAAGACACGATAAGAGTTAAACTATTTAACTAAGGGTTAAATCCAAAAGATAAGGTTAAAAATATGTTTAAAAACATTATAAAATAGTTTCAGACACATATGGAGAGTATTAGACTTAAGGTAAACGAATTTCACCTCACTTTAAATTTTTGTGAGATACAAACCATGTTCACCACCTATTTCTTGTGTGTGGTGTATGTAATACCCATATTATGTTTTATATCATGAATAAATTTATCTTAATGGTATTTATAGATTAATTTTATGTTATTGGGATTATTATTTAATTGTTCATAGTTGTATGGGATGCTTTGACTGTAATGTCCTGGACCTCTCCTGTCCATTCCTTTGTGAAAATGTGGGGCTAGAGGAGTTTTGGGAAATCAAGGTGACTTGGGGGTGAGTTTGGGTGGACCTTTAAGGAAAACTAAAGGGGTAATGTCCTTCGCATGGGAGGCGGACGGTTTGTCAAACCATGTGGCCAAACCGCATGAGGTTGCTGTTGGAGGCAGTAGCCTTCGCATTGGAGGTGCACGGTTAGGACAAACCGTGAGGCCTAACCATTTGAGGATTGTTGTCGAGACAAAAGCTAACGCACAGTTAGGGCACAGTTTGTTAAACCATGCGGACTAACCGTGCAGGCACTTAAAGTTAGATCATAAAATTTTGGATCTGAACTCTTTTGCCTCTAAATGGTTTGTTTACTACCCTAAGCGGCCATAACCCGAGATTACTCTTCCTTGGAGGTAAGAGACCCTCTCCCAAGTGTTTTTGAGGCGATCCAAAGGCTTCTCTTCGCAAATTGAAGCCGGTTTCTCGAGGTATGTGATCGTTCTTGTTGGGTTCTTAGATCTTCTTAGATCTACTCCTTATCTTCCCTTAGTTTCTTAAATCTACACCCATTATGGGTAGATCTAAGGGTGTGGATGTCGAATATGATGAGTCTTGGTCTTGATCTTTCTAGGAAGAGATATCTAAGGTAGGGTTTCGGAGAATCGACCTGGGTTCCTTCAACGTTCCTTGACCGTTGTGGTTTTAGTCAAAAACCTTTGAGGTAGGGATATTACCTTCGTCTCTCTCTCTCTCTCTCTTTTGCATCATGCGGGGTGGGTATCCTCTTGTTTTCGTGAGATATGGTTGAACCAATAACTAAATATAGTAACTGGTTAAAGAATGGGTTTGGGGATTTTTTTTGTTGATATTGTTGTTTTATTTCCATAAATGTTTATCCTTTGATTATGTTGTGAATTGAATAGGACTACGACTACTGAAAATAACCTTCGTTGGGGGACTTTTCTTGCGCAATTAAATATTCCGCTGTTTTTCTGGATTGTTTTATGGATGGAACGTCATTAAATGTGGAAATTGGTTAATTATGTAAAGATGGCTGATTAAATGAATACCTGGAACACTTGTATGATCACCCCGGTTAAACTAAATGAAAGTATGAATTTGTTTGGGTGCTATTTGGGGTTTAATTATGTGAAGGGGTGTTTCATGGGTTGTTGTGGAATGGGTGAGCAGCGGGGCTACGGTTGGCTTGGTTGTGGGTTGGTGTGTATGATACAGTTGTGATGGGAAGTAGAGATGTGGTAAAAGGTATCAAAGGGATAATGATGTGGTACATGTATTGTTTCCAATGTGTTTGTGGTTATGGTGGTTGGCAGCAGGGTTGTAGGGATGGGTTGTGCATATGAATAAAATTTGAAGAGTTAAGTAATGATTTATGGGGCATGGTAGTTGATTAAATACGGAAAATAAATGGAATTGATTGGTTGATAAAAGAAAATGGTATTGTGTTTCTTGTGTTTTCCCTAACTTTATTTGTGGTTGGCAGGGATATGCTTTACAAATGATTGATCTTTTTTGGTTGTTGTTAGTTGCTCAGTAGTTAAGGAACTGATATACTAAAATTATTGAAACATGAAAATCTTAATGGGATTTGGGACTGTTTATTGTGTGCATACTTTAGAGGTAGCAGTGCTGAGGCATGTGCTCAGATCTTTTGTGTAGAAGACTTAGGATGGGCTGAGTGGTTGATATAATTATATAAATCTGTACTTTTTATGTTTCTTTATGCACCCCAACCATGTTGAGCACTATGTGCCGAATAGCCGTGGGACGGGAGGGTGAGATTCTCAAACATCTAAAGGATGGCTGGTTTCTTCTCTTCCCTGTGCTCCCTCTTCCAGGTTCTATAGACCAAGATCCTTCAGGCAGGTTACGAAAGATGTTTCCCAAGATTCTTTGGGGAGAGGATGTGATATGTTCCGAGGTGTCTTCAGGATGAGATGTGAAGTGGTTCCCAAATGACTTCGGGATGAGATGTGGTGATGGCCGGGGATTGAGTTCCGGCGGGATACTATGAGCTTCGTATGTCCAGGTTGCGGCACTAGCTCAAGCTTCGTATGGACAGGTTGCAACACTAGCTCAATAAGAGGGGGAAGCATCAGAGCGTTAGGCATGAGGGATTGAGCAGTATTCAGTGGGAAGGTGGTGCGGGGTACCCATACTTTGATAATATTACTATACTACTCTATTGACTTGCGTTATTTGGTGAGTGTGGCTTGTGAGGTTGGGTGGATAGATTCCTTGCTAGGCTTTGGTTCCTTATGTTTTCTCACAGGGAATTAGAATGTCTCCCCACCTGTGCACTAGAGCTTTAGGTTTTCCTACTGAGTATACTTGTATGCTCACCCAATGTTTACTTTCAGGTTTTCTGGAGGACTTCAGGGACCGTGCGTGACCTTGCTAGTTGGGTGTTGGAGTTTTTCTCTTTAAAGTTTTTGCTTTCTTTTTTTTGTATCGTACTGTGGAGATTTTCTTGTACTTGTACATTTGATTTAGTATTGTATAAAACCTGCATATGGGTTTTGTTTTGGGTTATTTTCATTTACTTTTTCCTTTTTATTTTGGTGTTTGATTCATCCTATTTCCCGATCGTAGATAAGAAAAAGGGTAATGCCTCCCATATTTGTGAAAACTTATACCCTTGGTGCTAGTCACCACCCCAGGGCCTACTGGAGGCGGGACTCAGGGGTCATTATCTCCTTTTCACCATTGCCAGCTCAGGAGGGGCATATTTGGTGGAAGGGGGTCATGACAGAACGATATCAGAGGGAGGTTGAGAGATAGGATGGAGTTTGGAGTTAGGCACAGTGAGGAGTTCATGGGATGGTAGGGCAACATTGTTGGTTGATCTTGGTGCGTGACATAAGCTAGGAAAGACCAGCTAGGAAACAGAATTTTAGAGCCCCTCGTGATCCGATGCAAGGACTCTAATCTTACCGAACGACCGCGTAAGACTACATTGATTGTAGGGTATATACCCTAGGAAAGGTACATGAATCATCATGATTTCGTTTTACTTGATTTTGGTGTTGTGGGAAAGAAGTCAAAATAAAATGATAAAATTAAACCTTGAGAAAATTTCCCTTGCTACTTGGGCTTAGGTGTTCTTTGTTTACTGTGCAGCTATGACAGCTAGACGTCGTTCTTGGGTGACTCGGGTAGTCGAGGCCCAATATATTCAGACAGTCTATTAGTTAATAATTGACAGAGAGGAGGAAGATGACTTGTGGCAGCATACGTTTTGTGCTTTCCAGTGACAGATCTTGAAGAAGTATGAAGGAATCACTTTGGATACGGAATCCGAGAGTTGGTTGGAGGAACTCGAGATTACCTTTGGGCTGATCAGGGCTCCATCAGAGTACTATGTTCCTCTAGTAGTAAGCCAGCTGCAAGGAGCGGCGCGTCAGTGGTGGATTCTTTACCTTGGGGAGGGAAGGGAGATAGAAGTTTTATAGGCCAACTTTAAGAAGGAGTTTCGTGAAGAATTTATTTCCTTGATGAAGAAGGCTGAGAAGAGGCAGGAGTTTTTGTCTCTCCAACAATGAAGCATGTCAGTTCGGGAACTAGGGGTCAAGTTCAAGTATCTCCTTCATTTTCCCCCGAATCTCTTTCCGGATGAGGATTCCCAAGCCAGACATTTAGAGGAGGCACTTCACCCCTCTATTTGGTGCGTGGTGACCCCTTTCACCTTACCCACGCACCTAGATGTACAGAAGAAGGCGAAGATAATCGAGAGGATGCACTCGTAAGTAGGTCAACCACGAGAGAGGAGTCACCCAAGTTCATCCAAGAAGGAGGCGGTCATCAGTAAATCCCCAGCAATAGGACCTTCCAAGTTTCAACCGGCAGGGAGCAGACTTCAGAAGGTCCCATACCAATCTCACGTTTTCCGCCTGTTTTCTATGGTCCAGGGACCGAGGTGGTTTTCCTGTGGGAATAATGGGAATCTTAGAGGACATTGACCTTTTCAGACTCAGTATGGAGGGACTGGCCAGGTTCATCCCCAGCCCCAGCAGCAGTTCCCAGCCCGACCCTTCCAGCAGTAACAGGCTCCAGTCTACCCAAGGGGAGCTAGCGCAAGTGGTGGCCAACCATAGAGAGTTACTCAAGGACCCCAACTGGGACGTGTCCGAGTAAGTGGACATCAATATAGAGGTAGAGGAGTGGGACACAGACAGTTGAATGCAACAGAAGTGACAACCCTAGAAAGGCCAGAGATCGAGACAAATGTTTTTGGTTTTACTTAAATGCTCTTGTTTATGTTTTGTTTAAATTCAGGAGCATCACACTCCTTTGTTGAACCTCGTTCTCACCCATGCTTTGGGCCTAGACCTTGTTTTTCATTAGTCAATAATTCTAGGTTGTTTCCTTCTTTCCTTTAAATGTGCGTGAAGAGTCCTAACATATGAGGAGAGGAGGACCTGATCCCTAATCAAGATGCATTAATGTGGATGCGATTAAACCTATGCAAGTGAGTAATTGCCACCCAAAGCGGATAGTATCTTGACAAGGGAGAAGGAATTACCCAATCCATGTGTTTGGGAAATGTGTTTCTTGTTTTGTGTGGTGGTGGGGGCAGTATGTGTATGAGAAATCCTAAAATATGGGGGTGGGACGACCTAATCCCTAATCAAGACACATTAATGTGGATGCGATTAAACCCGTGCAGGCGATTCAGTGCTTCCTAAAGTGGATAATATCTCAACATGGGGGAAGAAATTCCCTGACTCATATAATTAGGATAGTGGTTGGATTCCTGTTATGACGATATCCCTGAGAGGTATCTTGTAGGGTGGTTGTTTGGACCTTTCCCCTTTTTATGGGTTGGTTTTTAATTCTCAAGGAAGAGAATGTTTTGAGAGGTATCTGATGTAATGGCCCGGACCTCTCCGGTCGTTTCCTTTGTGAAAATGTGGGGCTATAGGTGTTTCGGGAAATCATGGTGACTTGGGGGTGCGTTTGGGTGGACCTTTAAGGAAAACTAAAGGGGCAATGGCCTTCGAACGGGAGGCACACGGTTTTTCAAACCATGCGAGGTTGGTGTGGGAGGCAGTAGCCTTCGCACGAGAGGTGCAAGGTTAGGACAAACCGTGTGGCCTAACTATGCGAGGATTGTTGTTGAGATAGAAGCTAACGCATGGTTAGTGCATGGTTTTTAAAACGATACAGGCTAACTGTGCAGACACTTAAAGTTAGATCCCAAAATTTCGGATCTGAATACTTTTTCCTCTAAATGGTTCGTTTAAGCCCCTAAGTGGCCATAACCTAGGATTACTCTTCCTTGGAGGTAATAGACCCTCTACCAAGAATTTTGGAGGCGATCCAGAGGTTTCTCTTCACAAATCGAAGCCGGTTTCTCAAGGTATGTGATCGTTCTTGTTGGGGTCTTAGATCTTCTTAGATATACTCCTTCTCTTCCCTCAGTTTCTTAAATATACGCCCATTATGGGTAGATCTAAGTGTGTGGATGTCGAATATGATGAGTCTTGGTCTTGATATTTCTAGGAGGAGAGATCTAACATGGGGTTTCAGAGAATCAACCCGGGTTCCTTGAGCGTTCCTTGACCGTTGTGGTTTCCGTCAAAAACCATTGTGTTAGGAATCTTACCTTCATATCTCTCTCTTTTGTGCATCATGTAGGGTGGGTATCCTCTTCTTTTCGTGAGATACGGTTGAACCAATAAATAAAGATAGTAACTGGTTAAATAACCGGTTTGGGGAATTTTTTGTTGTTGATATTGTTGTTTTATTTCCATCAATGTTCATCCTTTGATTATGTTGTTAATTGAATAAGCTTATGCCTACTAAAAATCACGGTCGTTTGGGGCCTTTGCTTGTGCAATTAAATATTGCCCTGTTTTTCTGGATTGTTTTGTGGATAGAACATCATTGAATGTGGAAATTGGTTAATCATGTAAATTTGGATGATTAAATGAATACCTGGAAGCCTTGTATGATCACCCCGATTAAACTAAACGAAATAATGAATTTTTGTGGGTGCTAGTTGGGGTTTAATTATGTGAATAGGTGTTTCGTGGGTTGTTATGGAATGGGTGAGCAGTGGGGATGTGACTGGTTTGGTTGTGGGTTGGCGTGTATGATATGGTTGTGATGGGCAGTGGAGCTGCGATAAAAGGTATCAAAGGGATGATGATGTGGTACGAGTATTGTTTCCGATGTGTTTTTGGTTATGGTGGTTGGGAGCAGGGCTGCAGGGATGGGTTGTGCATATGAATAAAAGTGGAAGAGTTAACTAATGATTTGTGGGGAATGATAGTTGATTAAATACGGAAAATCAATAGAATTGATTGGCTGATAAAAGAAAATGGTATTGTGTTGCTTGTGTTTTCCCTAACATTATTTGTGGTTGGAAAGGATATGTTTTACGAACGATTGTTCCTGTTTGGTTGTCGTTAGTTGCTCGATAGTTTAGGAACTGATAAACTAAAACTGTTGAAACATGAAAAGCTAAATGGGATTTGGGGCTGCTTATTGTGTGCATACTTTCGAGGTATCAGTGCCGAGGCATTAGCTCAGATCTTTTGTGTAGAAGCCTAAGGATGGGCTGAGTGGTTGATATAATTATATAAATGTGTAATTTTTATGTTTCTTTACGCACCCCAACCATGTTGAGAACTATGTTCCAAACACCTGTGGGACGAGAGGGTGAGATTCTCAAACATCTAAAGGATGGTTGGGTACTGCTCTTCCCTGTGCTCCCTCTTCCAGGTTTTATAGCCCAAGATCCATCGGGCAGGTTACAACAGATGTTTCCCAAGAGTCTTCGGGATGAGGATGTGATATGTTCCCAGGTGTCTTTGGGATGAAATGTGTTGTGGTTCCCAAGTGACTTCGGGATGATATGTGGTGATGGCTGAGGATTGAGTGCTGGCGGGATACTATGAGCTTCATATGGCTTGGTTGAAGCACTAGCTCGAGCTTCGTATGTCCAGGTTGTGGAACTAGCTCAGGAAGAGGGGGAAGCATCACAGCGTTATGCGTGAGGGTTTGAGTAGTATTCAGTGGGAAGGTGGTGCGGGGTACCCATACTTTGATAATATTACTAGAGTACTCTATTAACTTGTTTTATTTGGTGATTGTGGCTTGTGAGGTAGGGTGGATAGATTCCTTGCTAGGCTTTGGTTCCTTCTGTTTTCTCATTGGGCATTAGGATGTCTCCCCACCTCTATATGAGAGCATTAGGTTTTCTTACTGAGTATACTTGTATGCTCACCCTACATTTACTTTCAGGTTTTCAGGAGGACTTCAGGGACCATGCGGGACCTTTCTAGTTGGGCGTTGGAGTTTTTCTCATTGTAGTTTTTGCTTTTTTTTTGTATTGTACTTTGGAGCTTTTCTTGTGCTTGTACTTTTGTTTCAGTACTGTATAAAACATGCATATGGGTTTTGTTTTGGGTTATTTTCATTTACTTTTTCCCTTTTCTTTTGGTGTTTGATTCATCCTATTTCCCGATCTTATACAATAAAAAGGGTAATGCCTCCCATATTTGTAAAAACTCATACCCTTGGTGCTAGTTTCCACTTCGGGGCCTACTGGAGGCGGGACTCGGGGGTTATTTTCTCCCTTTCACCATTGCCATCTTAGGAGGGGAATATTTGGTGGGAGGGGGTCGTGACATTGAATGTTTAAAGAATTAATCCTTTCTCCATTTCAATACTTTTGATATTATCATACGTATTTATTTATAAGTATATAAAAGATTATAAATAACATTTTATGTATATGCTTAATTTCATTCAAATGTTTTCAAAAGGAAATATTTTATGGTTTTTATGTAAGGGTTAATTTCACAGCCTCATTATTATCTGAGGTTGTTTATACGTAATTATCTAGTGGGATATCTTTATCATCCAGGTACATGTTTATTTAAATGAATTTCAAAATATTATCAACAATTTTTCAAAGTCATTTTCACCTATGTTTTAATTTTTATAAATTATTTTGAATGAAATATTACCGTTGTTTTCCAAATGAGGTACTTTATGACCTTTTTGAAAAATTTAGGAAAGAATGTTTTTTAACTTATGTAGCACGAGTGGATATTTTCCGCAGTTATGACATATTAATATTTTGAATATCCCCTTACAAGATTACAAGGTTATTTTTTTTAAAAAAAATATTTTATAATTTCATAGGGTTTTAAATGATTTCAAATTAAAAAGTGATATTTATTTCAAATAGTATTAATGATTTTGTTAGATTATTATCATATTGTCATCATCCTTTGTTGGATTTTATGCTTAATTGAGGTTGATTTATTATGATACAATATTTCATATTTTATAAAGATTTTATGGAATGTTTGACTATGGAAGTGCTATTTTGATTCCATTCCTAGCTTATGGTTAAAGTATTAAAATTTATTCTTCTAGATTTAATAAAAATGTTTATGTTGGTTTTGTTTCACCCTTTTCATATGAGGAATGCATTGGGAATTGATTGGAATGGGTTGGGGACCAGTTAATAAAGGCCCTATGGGTTGGGGACCTATTAATGAAATCCCCACGATATATCAATAGTTCTAATGAGAAAAACTAGTTTAGGTTTTTAACTATAAGTATGGTCTTGGAATGAGACTTTGACGGTATGTACGACATTATATATTCCCTAATTATGATATTAGTTATTGATATTACATGTGATTATTTGACTAGTATAATATCCATGATAATGTTTAAATGGAGTTATTTTATTTATTATTTCTATATTATGAGGAAGGTAATGTTTAAAAGGCTTGTGTTTTAATTTTATATCTTGCCTTAAAAGTTTATGCTTATTTATGAAAGATTTTACTATATTGTTTTACCTTACTGAGTATTTGAGATCACCCCTTTCCTATGTTTTATTTTCCTAGGATTTTAACAATTATATTATGATTTATATGTAGGGTTAAGCTAGGATAATAATGGAATTTTCAATGAATTATTAATGTTTTATTTTATGTTTTGAATTTTAACTTAAAGTTCATATTTTTAATCATTTTTCCAAGACAACTAAACTAATAGGTACGTCAGGATTTGATTCATTGGAATCATTCCAATATATTAAAAAAAGAACCAACTTGAGGCTTCTGGGGTCAGGGAGTTATAGTTGGTATCAGAGGAATTTTAGAACCAACCTTAGAAACTTGATTTAGAAAACCCAGATTAGAGATTATAACTCTTAGATAGACTTAATGGATAAGTATAGTGGAGCATCATAAAATTGTGGTATTGTAGATATTATGTGGGTATTACTAGAAAATAAATCTCTATCAAGATACTACAAGTAGATGTGGTTCTAGAACAGATGTACCTATGAGTAATAACTCTGACAAGGTGTTCCAAGCTTGACTTGGGGTAACTAGGTAAACAAAAAAGGGCCTTACTGCACACTTGGTTTGACACTCCTTGGGGATATGCTTCGGAAAATTCAAATTTTATTCAAAAACTGTTATGAAGGATTTAAGAGTAAATATATACCAAAATTAACCATTTTTATTTTTATGAGACTATATAAATGTAAATATTCGATTTATTTTAAACATTTTTGTAGTTTTTGGATTATACATTATGATATGATCTAACATAGTGTATGTCATTATTTAGAAATGGTGACCAATAGAAGGAATGTGATGCTCACTAATGTACATGATCCAAAGAGTAATAAGGATTATATCTTTCATGTTCTTATGCCACTATTTCTAAGTGAAACAATCTCCCATGTATTCTCATCATATGAGGACATAATATCAAGTGATAGAGGGGCATGTAAAGAATACCCTAAGTATTAAGGATTAGAAGGGAAGCATGAGAATAAAAGGATAGATGTGAAAAAATTAGATAAAGCGAAGAAGAGAAATAAGTATTTCCTCACACGTGATAATTGTGGAAGGAAACACAATAGTTTCTACTAGAGAGGAAGAATATTTTGATTCAACTGTGGAGAAGAAGGACACCATGATGTTGATTCAATAAGGATTTTCTTATGAATTTTCCATTCCTTCATACTTGGGGATATTGTTAAGTAAATAAATTATCCTTATGACTTTACCATTTCTTCTAGTTTTGAAAATCACAAACACCTTATTTCAAGGCAAAACTCATTTTACCCCTTGTTTTACTTCTATAAGGAAAATTTCCTTCCCCAAGGAAATTTACCCTTACCTAGATTTCATTGTTCATATCAATATTTTTCCTAAGTGTAAAATTATAATTGTAACCAAAAACCTCAGAATCTTATAATTACCTAGATATAAAGCATTCTGTTTTAGGATCCAAATTCTCAAAATTCTGGTTATGAACTCTTCAGAGTTCTGACTCCGAATTCTGAATCAGAATTCTGGTTATGAACTCTTCTGAATTCTGACTCCTAATTCTGAATCAGAATTCTGGTTACGAACTTTTCTGAGTTCCGACTCTAAATTCAGAATACGAATTCTGGTTACGAACTCTTCTGAGTTCTGAATCTGAATTCTGAATCAGAATTTTGGTTAAGAACTCTTCAGAGTTCTAACTCGAAATTCTGAATTAGAATTCGGGTTACGAACTCATCAGAGTACTGACTCCAAATTCTGAATCAGAATTCTGGTTATGAACTCTTCTGAGTTCTGACTCCGAATTCTGAATACTAATTCTGGATACGAACTTCTCTAAGTTATGGCTCCGAGTTCTCTGAATTTAGACTCCGAAATCTAATGAGTTATGACTTCGAATTCTCATGAACTCCAACTCCGAACTTTTTAAGTTCATGTTCTGAATTCTTGTAAACCCAGATTCAGAATTTCCTTTGACATTTAGACGCTGAAATTCTATAGAATTCAGGTTCCGAATTCCCAAAAAATAGAATTCGAATATCTTTGTATTATAGACTCCGAATTCAATTTTGATTAGACTCTGAACTTTCATTTGCTTACATTCCAAATATTGTATTATGCCTATGTAACCATATTTTTACTTACACATGTTTTTGTTATAAAATGATGTTGTGATTTCAGTTACTCACTAACCATTGTTTGAGTGACACGTGTACAGGTCCCTCCAAAATTCAAGGAAAAATATGATCGTTGGAGGAGGGAGCCGATCGTTGAAGTTGTGTTTATAAATAGGATCTCATTTGAAAGATCTCACAACAATTTGATAAATCTAGAGGCTATGTTCTACTGAAGTGATTTCTAGAGAGAGATGATTTATTGCTTAGTGCGAATTGAATTACTTGTTTAGATTTGCTTTGTGCAACTCCAATTGTTGCTGTGTACAATCGAGGGCTTCCAGGGATAGGAAGACATAGGTTCCAACTACCTTGAAGTTGAGGGCTTCCTTGCTGAGGAAGATAGATGTGCCGACTACCTTGAAGTTGAGGGCTTCCTTACTAAGGAAGACCGAGGTGCCGACTACCTTGAAGTTGAGGGATTGAGGGGATAGCAAGACAGACTCCGATCTTCATATCGAGGGCTTACTATGGTGTGGGTAAAACAAAATTTCTTGAAAGTATAAATCAAGGGACCTTTATCCAAAGTTTTCGAATACCCTTCCCTCTGGGTTAAATGATTTACTACTTGTTACTTGTTTTGTAACAAGTTTTTTGTTGCATTTGTGTTTTTGAGGAAAGTATAACTATCTTATACTTCCTTATACTTGTACTCTGATTTAGTTAGATTCTATATGATTTAAGTTAGAATCTTCATCTTTGTAAACATTCATTAAGTTTCATTTCTGGAATCACTTATCCGAAATTGATTTCTCGGAATCAAAGTTGCTGAATCAAGAAAGTGTTTAGAACTTAGAGGTTTTGTAAATTATCTTATTTAACCTTGTTAAACATAACCATCTTTAAAAGATCCAATGGAATTTTTAAAAGTACAAATCACCCCCCTCTTGTATTTGAGCATGTCATGTTTACATATTCTATCCTACATTTGGTATTATAGAGTATATCATACTCACATACCATCTCATAATTAGTACCATAGGGTTGGAAACCTCATATTCTGAACCAATCTCACAATTGGTATTAGAGAAGGTTACCTATGAATTAATCTCACGATTAGGTTCAAAAGGGAATTTTCAAAATTGAACTTCTGGATTCACACTTTTTCTCGAAATAAATTTTTCGGACTCATATAGTTTGGATTCATTTTTTCTTAGAGATACTCTTGTTCTATTTTTTTTCTTAGGATTATTTTTCTTGTTTACAAACTTTTTCTATTGATAAGTTTTTGTGGAAAGAATATTTTTTAAGATAGAAGGAATCAATGTTGGTTCCATATAAAATCTCAATCCAACTAGACCACCTATATTTGATAGAAATGATTATGAATATTGGAGAGATTACATGAAGACTTTCATTATCAATATTGGTGTTGATAATTTCTTTATGCTTACTGGAGGATATAAAATCCCTGACAAAGAAGTTAGTACCTTTACTAATCAAGAAAAACATGAATATCAACTGAATTATAAGGTACACAATAATTTTCTTTGTTACATGACTAGAAACATATATAGCCAAATTTCATCTTGTGAAGCATCAAATTGTATATGGAAGAAACTCGAAGTTACTCACTTTGGAACATCCAAAGTAATTGAAACAAGAAGAGCCATGCTTAGAGCTGAATATCATGGATTCTGATTTCCTTAGGGAGAAGCCATATGTAATGTGAAAAAAATATTCATGACTATTCTAAATATTTAACAATCCATGGGTCAAAAAGGATTAGATGATGAAGCTCTTGTTGATAAGATCATAGACATCATGCCGAATGAATGGGAATCCAAAAGGACTCATATTGATGAGAACAAAAAGGTTACTCATATTTCCTTAGATGAGTTGTTTGTAACTATTCTTCATCATGAGACGATAATGAAGAGAGATGCTGATAATGTAAGGAAGAAAAATGGAAATGACTGTGTCTCTTTTACTACAACTTCTAATCATATGAAATATAAGACTTCTTAGAGAGTTACTAGATCCAAATCGATGAAAGTTGTTTTCCAATCCGAATCTAGTGGAAGTGAATCCTCAGAAAATGAATTATCAAATTTTACTCGAAGGATGAACAAGATATATGGACAGAGGAAATTTCAATCCAGATATAAGAAAAAGGAAATGAAATATAATAAAGACTCTAAAGTTACATGTTATGAATGCAAGAGAGCTGGAAAAATAAGACCTGACTGCCCTATTCTTAAGAGATATGAGAGAAAGGAAAGGCATTCAGAGAGAAACAGAAAGAAGTATTACAAGGACATAACTAAGAATGTATTGAAAGAAAATAACACCTGGAGTGCCAGTGGTGGAGACTCTTCAGATGAATCTTCAGATTATGAATCTTCTGGACAAAAGAATCTTGGTATAATAGCCAGACTACTTATTAAAAATCATTTTTTGATGGATAAGGTACACAATGCTGAATCAATGACCAATGTTTCTTTAAATGAAAGTTGTAGTAATGATAAATATTATAACTCTTCAGATGAAGAATCTTCTTCTGATAAAGATAATACTTTACCTTCCTATGAAAAAGTTTCTAGGTTTTACAAACTTCTTGAGATTGAGAATTCAAAACTCATGAAAAAACATGATAAGATAAATTCTAGTAATACTATTTTTACGAAATAAATATCAGATCTTTATAAAAATCTTGATAAGAAAAATGTTGATTTTGAAAATATTTCAAAAAATCCTGAGGAAGTAAGTTCTGAGAAGAATAAAATTTATAAAGATCTAGAAAACGTAATTTCTAAGAAAAATATTTTCGAGCCTAGCTCTAGATCAAAATCAAATGTTTTTGTAGACAATTAATTCATTATCAAACAAAAATCCGAAATAATTTCTTTGAGGAAGTGTTTTTCAAACTTAACCTTAGGTAAGGAAAATTTTGATAAAATGTTTTCACAACTCTGACCTCTAAGGAATAGTTCTGGTATTGGTTATACTGGTTCTAAACCAATTTTTAGTAATAATTATTTTTTTCCTCAAAGTGATCCATTCTGTACTATGTGTCAGTGTCGTGGATATTGGGCAAAACATTGTTCCTTATACAAAACCCAGTCTTTAGGATTTCATAAAGCCTATTTTTCTAAAAAGACGTGGGTGCCTAAAATTTTTCTTTCTGAAATTTTCGGATCCAAGCAAGTTTGGATTCCGAAAACCTAACTTTTTCTTATTTTCATGAAAATAGGGAAAGTACCAACAACAACACTTGGTACATGGATAGTGGATGTTCCTGGAATATTACTGGTAACATAAACTATTTTGAAAAGATTATCAAGACGAAAGGAGGAAAAGTAACTTTTGGAGATAATGCTCAGGGAGAAATTATTGGTATAGGTAACATAGTTTTCATGAACAAACCATGATTTTGAATGTCTTATTTGTGAAGGGTCTTAATCAAAACCTCATTAGCATAATCCAATTATGTGATGAAGGCTACCTTGTTAATTTTAGGAATGACATGTGCTTAGTACACAATTCCAAGGAAGAGTTTATTCTTTCTGCCCATAGGCAAGAGAATGTTTACACACTAAACATAGAAGACCTTAGGAACCAAGACTTACCTTGCCTTAGTGCAATGGAAGATCATTCTTGGTTATGGCATAGAAGGTTAGGATACTGTAACCTTAGGAACTTATGAAAACTTTCTAAGAAAAGATTAGTTAAGGATCTACCGGTGCTTAGATTTGATTATTCAAAAGTATGTGACCCTTTTCAATATGGAAAGAAACATAAATCAAGTTTTAAATCAGTCGGTGAAGTCTCAACTACTGATGAATTACAACTAGTGCATATGGATATTTTTGGTCCAATAAAAACTGGAAGCATTGAGGGAAAGTATTTTGTATTTGTCTTGGTTGATGACTACACTAGATTTACGTGGGTCTATTTTCTCGTAAAGAAATATGAAGCTTTTTATTATTTAAAAATTTCTATATCCCAAGTTAGAAATGAGAAAAATCTTCCATTGAAAACTATTCATAGTGATCATGGAAGAGAATTTCAAAATTCTGATTTTGAAACTTTTTGTAGTAGAAAAGATATTACTCACAACTTCTCAGCACCCAGAACACCCCAACAAAATGGTGTTCTTGAAAGAAGAAATAGAATTCTTCCAGAGATAACTAGAACCATGTTGAGTGAATATTCTGTAGCCAAAAATTTTTGGGAAGAAGTTGTAAGTACTACTTGTTATACTATAAATCATGTTTTTATTAGACCTTTTCTTAATAAAATTTCTTATGAGTTATGGAATGGTAGAAAACCTAGACTTTTCTACTTTAAGGTTTTTGGTTGCAAGGTATTCATTATGAATACTAATGATAATCTATATAAATTCACACCAAAATATGATGAATGAATTTTCTTAGGCTACTCCACAACTTCTAAGGCATATAGAGTTTTCAATAAAAAAACTTGTACTGTTGAAGAGACAGTACATGTCAAATTTGATGAAACTGATACTTTTGTTTCTATGCAAACCCAACTTACATCTTCAGATTTGTTTTCAAAAATAGATTATCAACCTTTGATAGAATATTCTTCTGATAAAGAAAATGTTGAAGAAGATACTTCTGAAACTTTTACCCCAGAAGATTTCCTACCCTATGTTGATGAACAGACTTTACAAAACCCAAATCAGTTGTTTCTAAAGAATCATCCTAGTGGTAGTATCATTGGTGATGTGAATCAACCTGTAATGACTAGAAGTTACTTAATAATTGAAGTAGAACATCTAGCATTACATTCCCAATTAAAACCAAAAAGCACTGATGAATCTTTAGGTGATGATGATTACATTAAATCCATTCAAGATTAACTAAATGAATTTGAAAGGAATAAAGTATGGACCTTAGTTGAAAGAACTAAGGAAATTTCTATTATTGTAGTAAAATAGATCTTAAAAAATAAGTGTGATGAAAATGGAATAATTGTTAGAATTAAATCTATATTAGTTGCTAAAGGATATAATCAAAAAGAAGAAATAGAGTATGAAGAAACCTATGCTCTAGTAGCTAGACTTGAATCTATTCGAATTTTACTTTCCTTTACAACCTTCTTCAATTTCAAACTTTTTCAAATGGATGATAAATGTGCTTGTCTTAATGGTTTTGTTCAAGAGGAAGTTTTTGTTGAACAAACTCCTAGTTTTGGAGACACAAAACATCTTGAATATGTTTATAAACTTACCAAAGCTTTGTATGGACATAACCAAGCCCCTCGAGCTTGGTATGATAGGATTACAAGATTTTTGCTTCAAAATAATTATGTCAAGGGAAATGTAAATCCAACCCTTTTTATAAATAAAGATAAGAAAACTGTTTTTATTGTTCAAATTTATGTTGATGACATTATATTTGGTTCAACTCAGCAATCTTTAACAGATTCCATTGCAGATCTAATGAAGTCCGAGTTTGAATGATTATGATGGGTGAGATAACATTTTTCCTTGGGTTTCAAATTTCTCAAAAACTGGAAGGAATATACATATCCCAACATAATTATATTAAATATCTTCTTAAAAAGTATGTATATGACAACACTAAGAGTATTAATACTCCTATTGGTACCTCAAACTCACTTGATATTGATGAAGCTAGGAAACCAGTAGATCAAAAATCTTTTAGAGGTATGATAGGAAGTTTACTATACTTGACAGCTAGTCATCCAAACTTACTGTTTTCAGTATGCTTATGTGCAAGATATCAATGCAATCCTAAGAGATATCATTTAAAGGCTGTGAAAAGAATTTTTTTCTACTTAAAGGGAAGCATGGATCTAGGACTCTTCTATACTTGTAGAAATGATTTTACTTTAAAGAGCTTTTTGGATACTGAATTTGGTGGATGTAGAATGGATAGAAAAGTACATACAGAACTTGTCATTTCTTAGGAGATTCATTAGTTTCTTAGTCATGCAAGAAGAAACACTCAGTAGTACTCTCCACTGCTGAAGCTGAATATGTAGCTGCTGGAAGTTGTTGTGCTCAAATGTTGTGGATGGAACACACACTCACAGACTATGATATGAGTTTTACTAAAACACAAATTTTGTGTGATAATACAAGTTCCATTTCCCTTAGTAAAAACACTGCACATCACTCTCGTGCAATGCATATAGATATTAGGAATCACTTTTTTAAGGATCACACACAAAAAGAAGATATCATTCTTTAATTTATCAGAACACAAGATTAACTTTATGATATTTTCACAAAATCTTTACCCTCCGATAGATTTGAATACATTAAAAAGAAGTTAGGAATGATAACCATAAGTTAATCCTCCTCAATAACTTCTTGTTGAACCATTATACTTACAGTAATAAACTCGTTTTTCATAGGGGGAGTACATTTCATAATGAAGTTTTTCATATTTTTCATAATGAAGTTTTTCGTAATGAAGTTTTTTGTAATGAAGTTTTTCATATTTTTTGTAATGAAGTTTTTCATATTTTTTGTAATGAAGTTTTTCATATTTTTCATAATGAAGTTTTTCATATTTTTTGGTCTTGAAATTTCTTTGTAATAAATTCTTCATACTTGAGATTCTAGTAATGAATATTTTCATAATGAATATTTTCGTAATGAAGATTTGTGTAATCATTTTTCTCATACTCAATTTTTTTGGAATCTAAATTCCTTCAAGAAGAATTATCCTCAATATGAATAATTCTCATGAAAATCTGAAAGGTATGATTCTTTCTTAAGTTTTTGTAATTACCTTTTACTTGCTGGTAGTTTATTTTGTTTCTAAAATTTCCCAGATTCCTGTTTCCTTAAATCCAAATTATTTTTAAAACCTAAAAAAATAGGATCCTACCAAATAATCCTTGCGAATATATTTTCAACTGTCAGATCAAATAAAAAGAATTCTCAGCCTTTGGATTCAGATGGGAATCTCAATCATAGCTTCAACACCTATAAAAAGGGGACCTCGATGGTTGTCCCACATCAGTTTTCAAAGCATTTGCGTATCGAAGCTCTGCCCAACTTCAAAATCTCATTCTGGATTTTCAGATTTTTCACAAGTCTGAATGTCTGCTGAAATTAATTCTCAAGAAATGTCTTCTGTCAAGCTGATTTTGGAGAGGCAAATTTACAGGGAGAGGTTGGTACATCCGAACTTATTTAACAATTATAACTCTATCATCTCCAAGAATATCAAACTTAATGGATGGGAGAGTGTAGCTATTTAGAAGACAGGAGCTCAGGATGTATTATATCCATATCTACTTATAGAATTTTATGAATCAGTTTGCTTTTCCAAAGAATATGGTAGGGAAAAGTTTTCCTTTAAAAGTTATGGAAATACTTATGCACTCTCTTACACAAACGCTGCTAGCTTGGTGGGGCTATCTTATGAAGGGGATGAATATTTTTTCTCCAACAAACTACTAGAGGTTCAAGGAAGCTTCATAAAGACAAAGGCTATGGAATTCCTTGGGATTAAAGATGTCAAGACCACAAGGATTTCCCATCTATCTACCAAAAATCGGATCCTACAATTATGGGTTCCGGGCCTTATTGTTCCAAGAAAGGATTACAAGGACACTCTTAAGAAAAGTGACATGTACATCTTGGATTTTTTGGTAAATCTAAGGAAGTTCAACCTCATGAAGCACATTCTCATTACGATAGAGAATATCAAGAATGGGAATATGAGAGCTCAGATAATCATGTACCCTGCCTTACTCTCAAAACTGACAGTTTGATGCCTTGAATTTTTCAAGATCCCCTGCAGTTCTAAGCCGAGGAATTGCAAAGTAATGCTAATCAGTGATGATACCCTCAAGAGGATGAAATTAGGTTTTTATAAGGAGTCAGGTGAGTTTTATGATCTACCTGATAATGAGGTAGAAGATGTTCCGAAAAATATTGAAGAAGCTGAACCTTCAAAGAAATCTAGAAAGATGAGAAAATTAAAGGAAGTGGAAGTAATAGAGAAAACCCCTAAGGCCAAAGAAGCTCAATCCGCACCTCAAAAGCCCAAAAAGCAGAAAGCTTATCTAGATGAAGTGGTTGCCAAATGGAGAGAGGATAAAAATAACCAGATGGAAGAAGAACCACAATTTGGCCTAGATCCTGTAGAGGACAAAGATCTGAAAGAGAAAGCTGTTGAAGAGCTTGAGAAGCAAGCCAAAGTGAAGAAGAAAAAGAAGAAGATGTCTGAGGTAGATATTGTGCAATATCTTTTGAAGGCTACTGAAGTAGCATCCAAAAATATTCCAGTACAGATGTCACGACCAGTCCTCGGGGCCCGTGCCGTGACTACCCCAAGCCCGCCTTCCATAGGCCAGGGGCTGGCGACTAGAACCAAGGCATAAATCCCAGAAAAAGGGAAGGCATTTCCTTTGAAAAGTAAACAAGCACCATAGAGTAAGCAAGCGGAAAAGTAAACACTAAGTAAAAACTGAAACAAGCTGTGCTGAAAGAAAAAGGGGCCGGAAATACAAGCCCAACTATAAAGTACAACTGAAAGAGAAAAACAGCAACTGAAAAGAAAAGACGCAGCGTCGAGCCATCCTCTGGAAGTCCCACCTGAAGGGTGGGTACATATAGCCTCCACTGCTCCTCGGGTCCACCTGACCGCTCTGAGTACGTCCCACCGAGTGGTCCACCTCCAGGTACCGTCCTACTCCACAAGCCTCCACCACAATCAGCGTTGTCCGTCGTCTGTAACCAACACAACGTAGTGCGGGCATAGCCCGTGCAGGGGTGAGTATAAGCTACTCAGTAGGGACCCCGAGACCCCCGAAGGTCTCCCGAATTCCACAAAGGATAAACCACAAAGGAAAGATACAATCACGAAGTAACAACCAACACTACTTAGGTATATGCCCATACATATACCTAAGTCATCAATTCCCGTTCGGCTCCAACATCCGAGCCCAAGAACAACCAAGTCCACACAGGAAAGTAAAACGTAAATCCACACAGGATAGCACAACACAATCTTCAAAGGAGAGAAAAACGTAAATCCACACAGGAAAGCAAACAGTATTTCAGCTCACTCAGGTATACATCGTCGAAAAGGTGAAAGGGATGATCAGATATAAATACTGAATCATCTAAGCTGGGACCCACATAGGATACAAGACCAGCTTTCTTCATTGATTTATCTATACTGGGACCCACAGAGGATACAAGACCAGTACTGAATCATCTAAGCTGGGACCCACATAGGATACAAGACCAGTACAGCTAGGACCCACATAGGATACAAGACCAGCTGTCTTCATTGATTCATCTATACTGGGACTCACAGAGGATACAAGACCAACACTGAATCATCTAAGCTGGGACCCACATAGGATACAAGACCAGCACAGCTAGGACCCACATAGGATACAAGACCAGCTGTCTTCATTGATTCATCTATACTGGGACCCACATAGGATACAAGACCAATACTGAATCATCTAAGCTGAGACTCATATAGGATACAAGACCAGCACAACTAGGACCTACATAGGATACAAGACCATCTGTCTTCATTGATTCATCTATACTGGGACCCACATAGGATACAAGACCAGTACTGAATCATCTAAGCTGGGACCCACATAGGAAACAAGACCAGCACAGCTAGGACCCAGATAGGATACAAGACCAGCTGTCTTCATTGATTCATCTATACTGGGACCCACAGAGGTTACAAGACCAGTACTGAATCATCTAAGCTGGGACCCACATAGGATACAATACCACCTGTCTTCATCGTCGCAGTCCACTGAGGATCTCTGCACAGTCATCGTCGCAGTCATAGTAGCAGTCGCAGCCAACTCTAAGGTTCCCGCACACAGCAAGCTCGTTCGGGAGGGTCCGCTCCATGAGCCGAGAGGCTGATACATCAACTGACTCAAGGTCCAGATTTGATGTATCCAAAAGTTCCATATTGTCAACAGGAACTCAATGTCGCAGACGGCGCGTCAATCGGACGCCTGGTCTGAGAGTTATTGGCTTTTTCATCCTAGGGGTCCGGTTGGTTTTTAAGGCAAAACCAACCTGACCGTACTCCACCTGCGTCCAAACCACGGGCGGAGCATGCTAAAAGATCCGTCTCACTAAGAGGAATTCACCAAAGCCGACAACACGTTAATCGGACGTCCGTAGCTCAAGATATTAGCGTTTCCGCTCCGAGGGCCCGGTTGGTTTCGTGTACGAACCAACCCGGACGAACCCAAAGTATTCCGAAACCTTGAGTGCGATATACCGAAACGGCCGTCTCGATCCAAGGATCGCATTGCCGCTGACGGCGCATAGTTTTTAGGCTCGTAGCTCATGTTATGGGCAAAAGAACGAAAATGGTCCGAAGACGGGGGGTGCGGGCCCGGGCCGAACCGGCCCGACCCCCCCTGGGTCGGCCGAACAGGGTCGACCCGACCTGACCCCCCTGGGTCGGCCGAACCGGGTCGACCTGACCCGGTCCAACCCGGCCGGGCCTGGGCGCGGCCCGGCCGGTCGGACTGGCCTGGCTCGGCTCGGCCGAGCGGCCGTGCAGCTCGGGTGCCGCGGGGCGCCGCCCCCGCGGTTTGGAGGTGCTGCGGCCCTCGAAGGGCCGCACTGTCAAGCGGACGCGGCTTCTGCCACGTCCCGTGCGGGCGAGCTGGACCTGCGTGGCCGCGGGTCTGCTGGCCGCCGCCGCGGCGGCTGAAGCCGCGGCGGCCCTGTCTGGCGGCGCGCTGAGGCGCCGCCACCTCCGGCCGCGCCGCCGGCAGCTTCCGCGGGCCACTGGAGTTGCTCCGGTGGTCCATTTTCCTTTCTGTCTGTGCCGTTGTTCCTCCCGGGTTCCGTTCTTCACTGCGGGATCATCAAAACTCCCTTACGTCACATTTTGCCGTTGCCCGCCAAATCCGCACAACCACGAAGAACGACGGAGGGTTGTCGGGCCGTGTTCGTCTGGCCCACACCCTCCGCGTTAGTTAAAAATAACGGGAGAATTATTCAACACATGAAACAACAATTTTAATAAATTAAAATTGTTCATATGAATCCGGTTCTTTAATTTTAAAGGATGTTCACGGGAATATAAAAGGGGGGGGGGTATTTCCAAAATAAAAATCCCTACCTCGTCAAGTCGTCGCCCGCGGGTTCTTTGCAGATTTGATCATCACAGAAGGAGGGGTTCGTCGCGGAAGGAGGGGATCGTCACGGTATCCGGCGCCGTGTTGAAGAACTCCGAGGAACAAGAAACAACAGATTTAATTATAAATAATTAAATCCATGTGTTGTTATAAACCACAAAGAAGTTTTAAAAGAAACCTGAAACTCGTACCTCAAACAGATGATTCGATGATTTCGTTGCGGAAGAAGGAACGTCGCAGAAGAACATCATGGAAGAGAAAACGTCGGCGTCGCGGAACACGGCGTCGCGTCGTCGATTTCCGCAGTTTCGGCGTTCTTTGTCGGAGGCCGGCGTTCTTCGCGTTCTTCACGTTCTTCGTGTTCTTCGCGTTTTTCGCGAAGAAGGGTGAAGGCACAAGAACTTCTGTCAAAAGTCTCTCAACATGTAATCCTCCAAAATTCGGTGTTGATCTTATTTTATTATTACGCCAACAAACGAATAAGAGGTAAGTAACGACCCATTAATTTGTAGAATTAAATTAACGAAAGAAACTGCCCATTTAATTTACGAACAAAACTGCCCAATTAAATGGTGCGTTAAGAAATTAAGGAAACGCATCAGTTGACTTTCCTAAAGACGGGTTTTCACAGGTGCGTTACTTAGCGGAAAAGAAACGGCGGGGCTCGTGCGGGACCCACCTCTCAAATATCCTACCAAGAGGGTAGGATATTTTCGGATAGCACCCTATCCGCATCAACACAGCTTTAGCAGCTTCAAGTGGCTTCCAAGTGGCTTAAGTGAAATAAAATAAAGTTTGTCGCACAACTTTATTTTATTTCATAACTTTAAACCCGAAAATTAAAAACCACACCCGAGCAAACGGAACTCCGGAAGAGGCGTTTCTAAGCAAGTACCGGTGCTGCGATTTCATCAGTGCCCTCAGAATTTGATTCCGAAACCGGTTCAAAAGTTAGAAAAACCCGCTCGTCCGTTCACTGAATGTACCCGATCCAAACTTCGGAAGGTGATTCCGGGCACACCGGGCCTCGGAATCAGGTGCCATCAGAAACTGCGTTCTTGTAAAATTCCAAAGAAAATTAAGAAAAAAAATTTCATTGAAATTTCCGGGTCTTTACATTACTCCCACCACAGGGCTTTACGTCCCCGTAAAGCTTCACCACAAACTTAGGGATACAAAGGCGGTACTGAGCACGCATCTGAGCCTCCCGCTCCCAAGTGCTCTCCCGGAGGTTCCCGAGATGCCATATGATGTGCACAAGAGAAATCGATCATCCACGTAGGACCCGCTCCTGTCGATCCTCGATTTCCACTGGGACCTCCGCAAAAGTTTCCCCATCATCCACGTCTAGCTCCCCATGGTCAATGATGTGCATCGAGTCGTGCACGTATCTCCACAGCTGAGATATGTGGAAGACGTCGTGCACCCGGTGCAACTGAGGTGGTAGAGCCAGGAGATAAGCCACCTCGCCAATCTTGTCGAGGACCTGGAATGGTCCGATGAAGCGTGGAGAGGACTTGCCTCCTCGGCCAAATCTCCGTAATCCACGTCGAGGTGAGACACGCCAGAAGACGTGGTCGCCATCCTCAAACTCTAGTGGCCTCCTCCTTCTGTCAACATAAGACTTTTGCCGGTTCTGAGCTGTCCTCACCCACTCATGGATGACTAGACCTTCTCTGTCGTGGCCTGGACCATCTCCGGCCCCACAAGTGCTGCTAAGATTTCTTCTTTGCCGATAAGAGAAATTTGGTCTAATCCCCTGGATGAACCGCTTTCTTTGCCTAATACAGTCAATCCCGACATGGATGATACTAATCCATACCAAGGATGGCGTCGTAAGGCCTCGACGCTACTACCAAGAGATCCAACCGTTACTCTCGCCTCCAAGGGTTGAGTCACACTATTAGCATCAGTGTGTGGTAACTGGGTCTCCTCCAGTAGATGTCTCACAAGTGAGGGTCAAGTCAACTATCAAAACTGGAACCTCTTAGTAACAACACAAAAGAGGACAGGAATGAAAACATTACAAAGGTATGCGTCTTTTATTATTGAAGCTCATAATACAAGACACTACACAACTACAACAAGGGACTAGAAGTACAAAGGATGTATCTACTAGTTACGCTCCTGTCCATCTGCTCCTAGAGCTCTATGATCGAAGGCCTCAGCTACCTGAAGCTGAGCTCTCACATGTCCACCAACTCCATGCGGTTGGGGTGGACCATCTGGTGGTGGTGGTGGCAACACCTCTAAGTGTCTCCCACCATCTGCTACTCGGCCAGCTCCTCTGCCTCGTCCGCCGGCACCCTGAGGACCACCGTGGCCGAACCTCTGTCTGGGAGGTCCCTCTACCACCTGCTGCTCGTCTGTAAGACGAGTCAGGTAGTCTCGAGCCATGTGAACTCGCCCGCCGCATGTGTAGCAATGCTTGCCCCTCGTGTAGCTGGCTCTCCTTCGTGTGCCCCGAACAACCGAATCTTCATCCAGTGACTGCCCATCAAATGGTCTGGCCCGTTTGGACCTTTGCATCACCTGTCTACTGCCAACTGCAGAAGACCCTGCTACGGGCCGTCCTGCGGAGGGCCCTGTCACTGGAGCCTGCTCGGCGAGAAAACTCTCTACTAGAAGGGCTCTCTCCAACACCTATGCCTGTGTCGGAATGTTGAGGGAGATCATCGAAGCCCTGATCTTGTGCCTCAGTCCCTGCTCGAAGGTCTGGGCCCAGAAGAACAGGTCTCGTACCATTATCTGTGGAGTAGTGCGAGAGATCAATAAATCTCGCCGAGTACAGGGATACTGTCATACTGCCCTACCATAGCTGTAGCATCTCTTGGATGCGCACCGCACGGAGGGTAGCTGGGACGAACTCGGAGTGGAAGATACTCTCAAAGTCCGTCCAGAGGAGAGATGTCTCGTCGTGCACCTGGAGCATCAAGCTCCACCATCTGCCTACTGCCGCGTGCAGGAGGCTCGCTGTGAGGATCACCATGAGGTCTGCTGGTGTCCTCACTAGCCTGAAAACTCATACGACCGCCTCCAGCCAGTCCTCGGCTGCCTGGGGGTCCGTCTCCCCACAAAAACAGGGTGGTCGCTGGTGCTGGAACTCATGCAGAGCTACAAGGCGACGTGCATCGTCGGCGGTCATGGCGGGAAGCATCGGTGGCTCGGCGGGTAAAGGTACCGCCGATGCCTCTGCTGACAAAGAGCCCTACACCGAGGCCTCGTCGCTCGGTGGGCTGTCATCACGCTCCACTCTTGGAACCCTAGCTAGCTGCCGTCGTGGGGCCATCCTGAATGAAACAGGCGCACCACGGTCAGAACAGTATACCTGGTGATCTGACACAAGTAATCACAAAGAAAACTTGAACACACATGCAATCAATGTTCTCGTGCATTAAGTCGGAAATCAGAAGTCAGGGTCCTGGTGTATGGATACGTCGGCCGCCGCACCAACACTGAACTCCCTGGACTGATAACCACACCCAATACGCTAAACATTATTGCTTCACATAGAAAAAAGATCAGAGTCTGCGGTAGAACCGACCACCTCTGATACCAATTTTTCACGACCCGTCCTCGGGGCCCGTGCTGTGACTACCCCAAGCCCGCCTTCCATAGGCCAGGGGATGGCGACTAGCACCAAGGCGTAAATCTCGGAAAAAGGGAATGCATTGCCTTTGAAAAGTAAACAAGCACCACAGAGTAAGCAAGCGGAAAAGTAATCACTAAGTAAAAACTAAAACAAGCTGTTCTGAAAGAAAAAGGGGCCGGATATACAAGCCCATCTGTAAAGTACAACTGAAAGGGAAAAACAACAACTGAAAAGAAAAGCCGCAGCGTCGAGCCGTCCTCTGGAAGTCACACCTGAAGAGTGGGTACAGATAGCCTCCACTGCTCCTCAGGTCCACCTGACCGCTCCGAGTACGTCCCACCCAGTGGTCCACCTCCAGGTACCGTCCTGCTCCGCAAGCCACCACCACGATCAGCGCTGTCCGTCGTCTGCAACCAACACAACGTAGTGCGGGCATAGCCCGTGCAGGGGTGAGTATAAGCTACTCAGTAGGGACCCCGAGACCCCCGAAGGTCTCCCGAATTCCACAAAGGATAAACCAAAAATGAAAGATACAATCATGAAGTAACAACCGACACTGCTTAGGTATATGCCCATACATATACCTAAGTCATCAATTCCTGTTCGGCTCCAACATCCGAGCCCAAGCACAACCCATTCCAAACAAGAAAGCAAAACGTAAATCCACACAGGATAACAAAACACAATCCTCAAAGAAGAGAAAAACATAAATCCACACAAGAAAGCAACCAGTATTTCAGCTCACTCAGGTATACATCGTCGAAAAGGTGAAAGGGATGACCAGATATAAATACTGACTCATCTAAGCTGGGACCCACATAGGATACAAGACCAGCTGTCTTCATTGATTCATCTATACTAGGACCCACAAAGGATACAAGACCAGTACTGAATCATCTAAGCTGGGACCCACATAGGATACAAGACCAGCACATCTAGGACCCACATAGGATACAAGACCAGCTGTCTTCATTGATTCATCTATACTGGGAACCACAGAGGATAAAAGACCAGCACTGAATCATCTAAGCTGGGACCCACATAGGATACAAGACCAGCACAGCTAGGACCCACATAGGATACAAGACCAGCTGTCTTCATTGATTCATCTATACTGGGACCCACATAGGATACAAGACCAGTACTGAATCATCTAAGGTGGGACCCACATAGGATACAAGACCAGCACAGCTAGGACCCACATAGAATACAAGACCAGTTGTCTTCATTGATTCATCTATACTGTGACCCACATAGGATACAAGACTAGTACTGAATCATCTAAGCTGGGACCCACATAGGATAAAGACCAACACAGCTAGGACCCACATAAGATACAAGACCAGCTGTCTTCATTGATTCATCTATACTAGGACCCACAGAGGATACAAGACTAGTACTGAATCATCTAAGCTGGGACCCACATAGGATACAAGACCAACTGTCTTCATCGTCGCAGTCCACTGAGGATATCTGCACAGTCATCGTCGCAGTCACAGTAGCAGTCACAGCCAGCTCTAAGGTTCCCGCACACAGCAAGCTTGTTCGGGAGGGTCCGCTCCATGAGACGAGAGGCTGATACATCAACTGAATCAAGGTCCAGAGTTTATGTATCCAAAAGTTCTGTATTGTCAACAGGAACTCAACGTCGCAGACGGCGCGTCAATCGAACGCCCGGTCTGAGAGTTATTGGTTTTTTCGTCCTAGGGGCCCGGTTGGTTTTTAAGGCAAAACCAACCCGACTGTACTCCACCTTTATCCAAACCTCGGGCGAAGTATGCCAAAAGATCTGTCTAACTTAGAGGAATTCACCAAAGCCGACGGCCCGTCAATCGGACGTCCGTAGCTCAAGATATGAGCGTTTCCGCTCTGAGGCCCCGGTTGGTTTTGTGTACGAACCAACCCGGCTGAACCCAAAGTATTCCTAAACCTTGATTGTGATATACCGAAACGACCATCTCGATCCAAGGATCACATTTCCGCTGACGGCGCGTCGTTCGGAGGCCCATAGCTCAAGTTACGGGAAAAAGACCGAAAATGGTCCGAAGACGGGGGTCCGGGCCCGGGCCGACCCGGCCCGACCCCCCCTGGGTCGGCCGAACCGGGTCGACCCGACCCGGTCCGAACCCGGCCGGACCCGGTCCGGTCCGGCCTGGGCGTGGCCCGGCCGGTCGGACCGGCCTAGCTCGGCTCGGCCGAGCGGCCGAGCAGCTCGGGTGCCGCGGGGCGCCACCCCCGCGGTTTGGAGGTGCCGCGGCCCTCGAAGGGCCGCGCTGTCAAGCGAACGCAGCTTCAGCCGCGGCGGCCCTGTCTGGCGGCGCGCCGGGGCGCGGCCGCCTCTGGCCGCGCCGACGGCAGCTTCCGCGGGCCGCCGAAGTTGCTCCGGTGGTCCGTTTTCCTTCCCTTCTGCGCCATTGTTCCTCTCGGGTTCCGTTCTTCACTGCGGGATCATCAAAACGCCCTTGCGTCACATTTTTCCGTCGCCCACCAAATCCTCACAACCACGAAAAACGGCGGAGGGTTGTCGGGCCATGTTCGTTTGTCCTGCACCCTCCGCGTTAGTTAAAAATAACGGGAGAATTATTCAACACATGAAACAACAATTTTAATAAATTAAAATTGTTCATATGAATCCGGTTCTTTAATTTTAAAGGACGTTCATGGGAAAATAAAAAGGAGGGGGGGGGGGTGTATTTCCAAAATAAAAATGCCTACCTCGTCAAGTCGTCGCCCGCGGGTTCTTCGTGGATTTGATCGTCGCGGAAGGAGGGGTTCGTCGCGGAAGGAGGAGATCGTCGCGGTATCCGGCGCCGCGTCGACGAACTCCGAGGACCAAGAAGCAACAGATTTAATTATAAATAATTAAATCTGTGTGTTGTTATAAACCACACAGAAGTTTTAAAAGAAACCTGAAACTCTTACCATAAACAGATGATTCTAAGATTTCGTTGCGAAAGAAGGAACGTCGCAAAAGAACGTCGCGGAAGAGGAAACGTCGGCGTCGCGGCACACGGCGTCGCGTCGTCGATTTCCGCGGTTTCGGCGTTCTTCATCGGAGGCCGGTGTTCTTCGCGTTCTTCGCGTTCTTTGCGTTCTTCATGAAGAAGGGTGAAGGCACAAGAACTTCTGTCAAAAGTCTCTCAACGTGTAATCCTCCAAAAGTCGGTGTTGGTCTTATTTTATTATTACGCCAACAAATGAATAAGAGGTAAGTAACGATCCATTAATTCGTAGAATTAAATTAACGAAAAAAACTACCCATTTAATTTACGAACAAAACTGCCCAATTAAATGGTGCGTTAAGAAATTAAGGAAACGCGTCAGTTGACTTTCATAAAGACGGGTTTTTGCGGGTGCGTTACTTAGCGGAAAAGAAACGGTGGGGCTCGTGCGGGCCCCACCTCTCAAATATCCTACCAAGAGGGTAGAATATTTTCGGATAGCACCCTATCTGCATCAACATAGATTAAGCAGCTTCAAGTGGCTTCCAAGTGTCTTAAGTGAAATAAAATAAAGTTTGTCGCACAACTTTATTTTATTTCATAACTTTAAACCCGAAAATTAAAAACCACACCCGAGCAAATGCAACTCCGGAAGAGGCGTTTCTAAGAAAGTACCGGTGCTGCGATTTCATCGGTGCCCTCGGAATTTGATTCCGAACACTGGTTCAAAAGTTAGAAAAACCCGCTCGTCCGTTCACTGAACGTACCCGAGCCAAACATCGGAAGGTGATTTCGGGCACACCAGGCCTCGGAATCAGGTGCAGTCAGAAACTGCGTTCTTGTAAAATTCCAAAGAAAATTAAGAAAAAAATTTTCCTTGAAATTTCTGGGTCTTTACAACAGAAGTATTTCCTGGTCGAACCATTACCAGAGACACCAGGGAAAGAGTTTATGTCTCCAGAAAAACAACAAGAGAAGATTGAGGAAGAAAAGAAAGCTGCAGAAGAAGTATAACAAGCTGAGAGTAGTGGTGTATCTTATGATGTGATTAAGAAAGTTTAAGATTATTATGAAAAGGAAAGTGCTTCTGAAAAATTGTCAATCCGTACTTCTCAAGACGGATCTTCAAAACTTGCTACTCCTGGAATATATGAGAAGGGTGAAGAGGAAGTAAAAAAGTTATATGAGAAATAGAGTCATAATCCTGACTTCATTCTTCCTAAAGACATTGTGTCTAGAGCTAAAAAAGAGAAAATTAATGAAGATAAGATTGTACA
Organism: Viscum album; assembly: GCA_963277665.1. Classification (NCBI taxonomy): domain Eukaryota; kingdom Viridiplantae; phylum Streptophyta; class Magnoliopsida; order Santalales; family Viscaceae; genus Viscum; species Viscum album. The sequence goes on along the minus strand of OY728137.1, from coordinate 513,984,941 downwards.
GTTATCCGAAAGTGAGCATGATTCCCCTGATGAAGAAGCTATTCCAAAAAACAACAAGGGAAAACAAGTGGTTGTCGATACCACAACCAAAGATATTCTAAGGACGAAGGAAGCTGGTGGATCCTCTAAGAGGAAGCTAGTAGAACTAGAGGAAGAAACATCTCCAAGAAAAATGTCAGATTCAGAGTCATCAACTTTAGGACATGATTTTGTCATTCAGTCCCTAAAGAATTTTGTGGATACCATTCTGATCCTTCCAAAAATTGATTCCAGATGCCAGATTCTCTAGCACAGAATGAATCAAAAATTAGACTCCCTATCCATGGTGATGGATAGGTGTGTTAAGATTGAGGCCGAACACAAGAATTTCCTTATCAATTATGAAGTCCACAGAAAATCATGCAAGAAAATGACCAGATGGTCGAAGAACATCGTTGAAGATTTGAGAGAGCTTGATCAATTTCAAGAATATGTCAAAGAATCTTTTGATACTGAAGACACCAAAATCAAGGATCTTACTAACAACTTTCAGGAAAAGCTAAATCTTGAACAAAATTCTTGGATTAAGGATGTCAAAGATATGAATGGGAAGTTGAATTATGTTGTCCAAAGTTAGAAAATAGAGAGGGATCTCTGGATCGAGATGGAAGAAAAGATAGTGAAGCAAGATGACTTGCTGAAGGCTATGTCAGATGCCCTGAAGGCTCAAGAGGATATGATCACGTCCTTAGAAAAGCAAGCAGAAGAGGATCACAAAGAGCTAAAAAAGGTGAAGACATTCGTGAAGAAGCTGATGACTAATGAAAAATAAGCAAAATAGACCCAAATCCGATCTTTTATTGTATTTGTTTTACTTGTACTAATTCTCCCAATCGTAATGAAATTATGGTTTCTTATTTTGTTTGGATGTCTATACTAATATTTCAAGTACAATATTTTTCCATTCCCTCAAACTCTTTCTGAAAATAACAAAGGGGGAGAATGAAAAATAATTATATGTATAAGAATATATATATCTAATTAATGGGGAGTGATCATTATGAAGATTTCCATACTCAAGATACTGAAAATTCCATTCCGAAAATCTAGAATATGATCCTTAGTGTTCCAAATCCTAAGGGGGAGTTAGTCGTATTCATCTTTGCCAATGTGAAAAGGGAGACAAGTTTTATTTTCTAAGTCAAGAAAACTCTTGCTAAGTCCTTATATTATTTTTCTTAAGGATGTTTGTGATTTCCAAAAAGGGGGAGATTTTTGATTCAATAAGGTTTTCCTTATGAATTTTCCATTCCTTCATACTTGGGGAGATTGTTAAGTCAATAAGTTATCCTTATGAATTTACCATTTCTTCGGGTTTTGAAAATCACAGACACCTTATTTCAAGGAAAAACTCATTTTACCCCTTGTTTTACTTCTATAAAGAAAATTTCCTTCCCCAAGGAAATTTACCCTTACCTAGATTTCATTGTTCATATCAATATTTTTCCTAAGTGTAAAATTAGGATTTTAACCAAAAACCTCGGAATCTTATAATTACCTAGATATGAAGCATTCTATTTTAGGATCCGAATTCTCAGAATTCTAGTTACGAATTATTTAGAGTTCTGACTCCGAATTCAGAATCAGAATTCTGGTAATGAACTCTTCTGAGTTCTGACTCCGAATTCTGAATACGAATTCTAGTTACAAACTCTTCTGAGTTCTGACTCCGAATTCTGAATCAGAATTTTGGTTACAAACTCTTCAGAGTTCTGACTCTGAATTTTGAATCAGAATTCGGGTTATTAACTCATCAGAGTTCTGACTTCTAATTCTGAATCAGAATTCTCGTTACAAACCCTTCCGCGTTCTGACTCCGAATTCTAAATACTAATTCTGGATATGAAATTCTCTAAGTTCTGGCTCCGAGTTCTCTGAATTCAGACTCTGAACTCTTTAGAGTTCTAAATCCGAATTCTCATGAACTCTGACTCTGAACTTTGTATGTTCAGGTTCCGAATTCTTGTAAACCTAGATTCTTAATTTCCTTGAAATTCAGACTCGGGAATTATATATAATTTAGGTTCCGAATTCCTACAAAAAAGAATCTGAATATCCTTGTATTATAGACTCTGAATTCAATTTTGGTTAGACTCTGAACTTTCATTTTCTTACATTTCGAATATTGGATTATGCCTATGTAAACATATTTTTAATTAAACCTATTCTTTTTATAAAACGATGTCATGCTTTCAGTTACTCACTAACCGTTGTTTGAGTGATAGGTGTATACGTACCTCCAAAATTCAAGGAAAAATATGATAGTTGGAGGAGGGAGCCGACCGTTGAAGTTGTGTCTATAAATAGGAGCTCATTTGAAAGAGCTCACAACAATTTGATCAATCTAGAGATTACATGCTGTTGAAGTGATTTCTATAGAGAGAGTCTTTATTTCTTAGTGCGTACTGAACTACTTGTTCAGATTTTCTTTGTGCGACTCTGATTGTTACTATGTACAATTGGGGGATTTTGGGGATAAGAAGACAGAGGTGCCGACTACCATGAAGTTGAGAGCTTCTTTGCTGAGGAAGACAGAGGTGCCTACTACCTTGAAGTTGAGGGCTTTCTTGCTGAGGAAGACAGAGGTGGTGACTACCTTGAAGTTGAGGGCTTGCGAGGATAGTAAGACAGAATCTAATCTTCTTATCGAGGGCTTACACAGGTGTGGGTAAGACAGACTTTCCTGAATGTATAAATCAAGGGACCTTTATCCAAGGTTGTTGGATACCCTTCTCTTTGGGTTAAAATATTTACTACTTGTTACTTGTTTTGTTACAAGTTTTCCGCGGCATTTTTATTATTGAGGAAAGTATAACCATCTTATACTTCCTTATATTTTTACTCTGATTTAGTTAGATTCTATATTCTTTAAGGTAGAATCTTCATCTTTATAAACTTTCATTATGTTTCATTTCTAGAATCACTTTTCTGGATTTGATTTCTCGAAATAAAATTTCATGAATCAAGCAATTATTTAAAACATAGAGGTTTTGTGAATTATCTTGTTTAAACTTCTTAAACATAACCATCTTTAATAGTTCCAAAGGAATTTTTAAAAGTACAATTCACCCCCTCTTGTATTTGAGCATCTCATCTTTACATATTCGATCCTACATTTGGTATTATAGAGTATATCATACTCACATACCATCTCTCACACATGATGATGACTGCAGGGTAATAAAATAATTTTCATATGTTAAATGATTCAACTATACAAATATGAGGAACAATGTAAGATAATACACCAAGAATCAAAGGAATATACCCTAACAACTACTAATGGATCACAATCAATATTATTCTTTTACCATGGATGAAGATGAATGATTAATGTGCTTATACTAGGATTGATGAATTATTCCATTTGAGTATTGTATTAATGATGTACTCATTATTTTAATTATGGAAATAAATAAGGATTGTGATGTAGTAATATTTCATTATGGACTTGATATTACGTTCTACCAAGTAAAGTGAAATAGTTTTAAGTAATTTTTTTTAGAAAATATATGGTTGAGGGATATATAACCCTTAATATGTTTTTGATACTGAGATACTGATGTTGGAATAAAGAGATAAATTATTTGGATAATGTATATTGTATATTATCAAGTACCTTGGAACTGGATAAGAGTTTATTTATTCCATCATTTTTGGAGTTTACAAAATTTTTGGATTTAAGGATTATATCCAATATTCTATGTTTTACGTTAGGAATAAAGGAAGAATGAATGTATTAAATATGGTTTTAAGGTAATTCAGAATATTACCATGATTTAAGAGGATACATGATTAATGTATTCACATGTTTGGTATGTTACAAAAGAGATATGCATTATGTTATGTTGATTTTAGAAATTTACTAACCTTCCTTAGACATTTTGGGACAATGAGTTTGGACAAATGTATTTTGGATATGTATAAAGGTTTGAATGGATTACGTTGGACATTGGATAGTATTTTTTAAAGATAAAACTTTTATTAATATTATTTTAGGAATGTTATAAAAATATAGTTTTATGAAAAGGATAACCCGCAGGTCGGGTAATAACTCGTCGCGTCGGATAAAGTAGTGGGAATCGAACCCACAACTGAAGTGCGACAAGGCTTTATCAACTAACACTGGCCTACAAGATTTTTTAGTTTGTAGAAATTAGTTTTTTTATTTAAATGTTTTAATATATGAAGTATAAATTCATTTTTGGAACACAATACATTTAAGATAAATAGAATATTTTGGAATATAATTATTTGGAGAGAAAGATGAGCCTGTGGTATAAATTATTTAAAAGATGAAACTATTATTGTAAACTAAGTACTCATCCAATTTTAAATTTTCTGTCAAGTAAATTAATTCTTAAACTATAGGGAAAGAATCTTACAACCAATTTTTTTCCTATTACTTTCTTTTTGGATGAATCCAATGGTCCCTTATATCGTCACCAACTTCTAGCATTGTGATTGTTAAATTTTTCTTAACCATGTTCCCTATAACTCTCTATCAGAAATTGATTATTATATTTATCTTCTGCATCCATGTTTTCCTATATAGAACCCGAGTATGTGTTATCTTTGGTGACTTTCATACTTCCCTTTATTTATTTTAAAATGGTGGTCTCATTAATCCATTTTCCGAGGTGGGATTTCAATAAATATATTTTGAAAAGTCAGACCTATAGTTTTCGATTCTAAGTTTAAATTATGATGAAATAATTTATTGAAGGAGAGGATAATGTAACACCCCAATATTTAGGGGTAAATTATCTTCAATAACTTGTGTTGACGCAACACAGACTTGGATTGCGTAACACACAAGTTTGAGTATCTACGAAACAACACATTAGTGTTAAAATTACTTAAATGATATATTCATAACTTATCAACTAAATATAATAACATTAATAGTAATAAATAATTTTTAAATTTTATTTATAATTTTTTCACATAAATAAAATATATTTATAATGAAATATATAAGTTTTCTTTAAATAAATATATGTTTAGAAAATATTATTATCTTAAAGGATCTAATTTTAATGTCCTTTTATAAATAATAATAAAATTAATTTTAGACATATTTTGAAACTGAATTTGTTAAAATAGACTTCATTTTTTAATTCTTAATATCAAAATTAGCTTAGCGTAATTTTTTGGTAATTTTCTAAAATCTTTCAAATTTTGATGAATAGTGATAAACACTGCAATATTTTTAAAAAAATGATTTTTTCATTTAAATAATTTATTTAAATTAAATTTATTTCAATGTCCAAATAGATAAATAATTCATACATTAACCCAATTAAGTACATTAGAATCATTTTTATAATATAGTTAGATATAAAAATTAATTGAGATTTTTTAACGTTTTTACCTGCTTTCTAGCCACATTTATAGATTTGCATTAAACATAATTTTTATGCTTCTGTGAATTGAATTTATAAAATTCAACATACATGGTTGTAATCAGTATGAAAATTGTGGTCTAATATGTAACACTCTGACCCCTCTAGGCTGGATCCAGTGCATTACTTGTGATATTGGCATGGTTAGAAGGAATGAAAAATCGTAAAAGAACGATTAGTTTAGTAGTATTGAAGAAACTATATACATATTTTTAACAAAAATTACATTGAAAAAGGTTACAAGATACAATACATAATAAAACTAAAAACTACAACCACATGAACTCAATAAATGACCTTCTCTTCATCACCTGTTGAAGGTAAACAATGAAAGTGGTGAGCATAAATTCTCAGTAATGGTTACAAATAGCGGAATCATGAATACAATAATAAGTGAATCATAATCAATCTGACATAATCAATATGGCATGGTGAATAGATAAAAAACACACACCATTAATAAACTGAGAATGAAACTGCATCCATGGATTTTGTCATAGTGAAAACCTCATGGATAATAACAACTGATAATGAATAAAGAGAATGCTTATTAATTGGATGTCATGTATATGGCACATGAAACCATAATACCGTTAATACAGTTTAGTTTTTTGGGTAGAAACCCATCTAATTTTTGGAAACAAACTCGAAGGGTTTGTCGCCAACTGATTTGTCTCATGAGACCTACCAATGCATTGAGGGGCTATAGTGGGCCCCACCTTCCACTGAATTTCCAAATCATTGTTTATAAATTGATTCAATACAATATAAATATTCCTTTTCAATACCCTTATAGAGTAGAGTATATGGATTCATTGATATTTCCATAATTGAAATAACTTTCCAAATAAACACTGTATGTAAAATGGTATATGGTTTAGACAACAAACATATACATGATATGATATTATGGATATTTAATATAAATATAATTTCAAATGAAAAGTGACCGAAAATGGGTAGTAGGTACACCACATACGGATTATTAGGTGCACAATAAAAAGTTAGTCACAAATAAATAGTTTTTGAGACAAAGTCTCTTACCACAATGTAATCGGTCAAATCATATGACCATAACTTAATAACACTCAAATGAATCATTTAATAACACAAATATAAAGATAATCATGTTATTATATATCAAATTCAAGTACACTTATACCACATACAATAAATAAGTGGTGAACAATGAAAAATCTCACAGAAATGAAAGTGAGATGAGAAACCCCTTACAAACATTTCGGCATGGTAACGAGTATTTTTGTGAGGGCCTAATGAGAGTTAAAGGGGTATTTCATTATCTATATGTCACAAGGGATGTATGGGGGAGGTTCAAAAACCTAACCCATCATTAGGAGTTAAAAAATAAAAGGGCACAACATAGGGGGGATTCTTGAACAAAAGTGAGAGAGAGGGTCCCTTACCTTACACTCGAAGGTGTTCTCGTTTGTTCTTAATAACCTGAATAACCAAATTTAGCTTCATTAATCAATAATTTAAGAACCTCATAAACATTTAATTGATATGGTATAACCTTATTATGTGCATTAATAGCCTTCTGATGGGTTTCAGAGATTCAATTTTATTTTTTTGGAAGCATTTTCTTACTTGGTTTCAGGATTTGTTTACTTGTATTCATGAATGAAAGTTCATTTGAAATGTGGTTAAACATATAAAATTGTTAATATAAATTTTCAGTGACATTAAAGATATATAAATGATCTTATAATTATTCTGGTTATATACCATGAGGATGACTCATTCGATGAGTTAAAAATAAACGCTTGGATCTGGCTTGGCGGTTTTGTGCATAATAAACTTGTTTTGTATTATTATTCCATTTAATGAATGTGTAAATATTGCAGAACATTAATAAAGATAATATAAATATATTATGAGATGATTTCACCATTGTAAAGGTTTCATGACCAGTATTTAAGATAGTAATGCAAATTGAAAACCCATCTTCCTTGAGTGTGATAAATTTACACATCTCGGATGCTGTTTGAATTTATTGTAAAAAAGGAGGTGAAAGAGAGATTATGATGAAATATTCGATTAGTATGATGAAAATAAAGTAAATTTAAGGTAATGGAGTATTCATGGAATTTGTATTAGGGGATATGAGATGGGATAACAAAATAATGGAACTTTGTAATAGAAATTGAAAGAAAAGAGAAGGAAGGTTCACCTCTTGAGTACTCCTCCATGAGAATCTCATTAAGGCATTTGTTTTCATCCTTTTGGTTAGACCAGAAGGTCTTGGACGTCGGGAGAGGGATTGGGAAGAGTATTTGGAAGAATTTAGGAAAGTCTTGAAGCTTGAGTGGTGCGGGAGGAAGAGGGGGTGAGGGGTGGTATATATAGTGGCGGGGGGGAGAGGGGTTTTCTAAATATTATAATAATTAATTTATTATTTCCTCTCAAGACAACAAATAGTGAGTATTCCATGACCAAGAACAGTAATATATGCATGCGAGTTTGATACAATTGGAATTACATCAGAAGATCATCATCAATGATTCAATTAATCCATTATTTAGCATTTATTGTGAATTATCATATTTTACTATTCATAAAAAATTCATGTATTTCAGAAATATCCCAAAAATTCATCTTAACAATTTTTTGACATGTAGAATCAAAAAATGAATTCCATTTTTCAAAAATACTTTTCTAAATATGATTAATTAAATATTTAATTAAAATAATTATTTAATTGAAAAATATAAACACTTAAAATATTCTTCTTCATTCTTAAGGTGCCCAAATTCATTTATACACTCACTGGTATGGATAACATTCATAAGAGTCATATTACTATTCATAAGGGTAAGTTACTATTCCTATGGGTAGGTTACTATTCATAAGGGTAGGTTACTATTCACTAAAAATTGTTTTTTCCTTATCAGACTCAAAATAACTTACTTATCGCTACCATGTATGTCGGATTTTTGAAATTCACATCACAGAAGTGAAAAAATTAAGTTTACTTGGCTAGGTTATGGATATCTCCTTTAAGTAACCTTTTTTTGTTCTGTAGAGGCTCCGTGATTCATGAAATATAGGCAATAACTAGAATGTATTTAAGAGAAACATACCATGATGTGTTTGGGGTGCTACATTATTCCCTCCTTCAGAAATTTCATCCTCAATTTGTTTTTTATGAAACCCACCAAAAATATGTGGGTGGTTATTTTTCATAAAATCCTATAGTTCTCATGTTGCTTCCTCTATATTCTGGTTCCTCCAAAGAACCTTTACTAGATGATTTGTCTGATTTCTCAACACCTGCTCTCTTGTGTCAAGAATCCCAATAGGCTTTTCACAGTATGAAAAATCAGGTTGCAGTTAAATTTCTTCATAGGTGAGTACATGCATTGGGTCTGGAAGGAAATTCTTCAACAATGAAACATGGAACACATCATGGACTATGGAGAGATTTGGCGGCATTACTAAATGGTAAGCTATTACTTCGATTCTTTCTAGAATCTCAAATGGTCTGATATACCTGGGGATTGGTTTCCCTTTCTTACAGAACCTTAAGACACCCTTCCATGGATATACTTTTAGAAAGACATGATATCCCACCTAGAATTCCAAATCCTTTCTCCGATTGTCAGCATAACTCCTATGCCTACTTTAGGCTGCTTTAATATAGGATTGGATTGTCTTCAAGTTATGGGCCTATAAGTTTTCTCTCACCAAATTCATCCCAACAAGTTAGAGTTCAACATCTCTTTCCATATAATTCTTCATATGGAGCCATTTGAATACTAGAATGGAAAAAATTGTAGTAGGAAAATTCCACCAAAGGAAAGTATTGATACCACATACCTTGGAAGTCAAGAGAGCATGACCTCAACTGTCTTCTAGAGTTTGAATAATCCTTTCAGACTATCCATTAGGTTGGGGGTGATAAGCAGTACTCATACGAAACTCAATATTCATATCCTTCTAGAGAATTTTCCAGAATTTTGATGTAAACCAGGGATCTTTATCAGACACAATCGAAAGAGGTGCACCATGAAGTCTTACAACTTCATTAATATAAAGTGTTTCTAAGTGCTCAAGTGGAAAATCCTCTCTTATAGGAAGGAAATGTGGTGATTTTGTGAGCCGATCAACAATTACCAATATTGCATCATTCCGTCTAGGTGTCCTCGGTAGTCCGGTGAAAAAATCCATCGTAATGTTATCCCTCTTCCACATAAGAATAAGTAGAGGTTGCGTCACTTATTTATGATGTCGTCTCTCTGCCTTCACTTTTTGACAAACTATACATCTTGAGACGTATTCAGCAATTTCCCGCTTCATATTATCCCACCAAAAATATTCCTTCAGATCTCTATACATCTTGGTTCTACCCGGGTGTATAGACAAATTTGAGCTATGAGCATCGTCTAATAGTTCCCTTTTTAGCTTAAGTACTGATGGAACGCATAACGTCTTCCCAAATTCCAGAACTCCTTCTTCATACACAAAGTCATCCAGTCTCCCATATTTAATTGCATTAATTTTCTTGTGAAGATTCTCATCATCAGATTGAGTGATTTTTATCTTCTCTAGTAAATATGGTTTAGAAATAATTTGAAAGAGGAGCAATGTTTCCCCTTCCTTAACAATTCCCATATCCATCTTCATCATATCCATGAATATGGGATCTCTTTCAATCCTCATTTGAGTCATAAGGCCATGATCATTCCTTCTTAATGCATCTTCCACCTTATTCTCCTTTCCTGGGTGGTAGTATATTGAATAATCGTAATCATTGAGTAACTCGAGTCATATTCTTTTCCTCATGTAGAGTTATTTTTTTTTGTGAAAATGTATCTCAAACTCTTGTGGTCTGTATAAATCTCGCATCTCTCCCCATAGAGATAATGCCTCCATATTTTCAGAGAAAATATTACGGTTGCTAACTCAAGATCATGAGTTGGATAATTTTTCTCACGAGTCTTCAACTGTATTGATGCATAATAAATAACTTTATTGTTTTACATAAGGATGCAACCCAGTCTATTATTTGAGGCATCATAGTATATTACAAATCCATCATTTCCAGAAGGAATAGTCAAAATTAGAGCATTAAACAATATTATTTTCAATTCTTTGAAGCATTCTATACATTATTTTTTCCACACAAACTTAACTCCTTTACATTTGAGCTTGGTTAGAGGGTTATCCAGTCGGGAAAAATTCTGAATGAAATGATGATAGTAACCTGCTAAGATAATAAAAATGTGTTCCTCAGTTATGTTTGTTGGTGTGGGCCAATCTTTGATTGCCTTTGTATTCGCAGGATCAACAAGGATTCCATCCTTAGAGACAATATGGCCTAAAAAAGAAACTGATTAATGCTAGAATTCACACTTGCTAAATTTTCCATATAATTTATTCCTTCTAAGAGTCCTCAGAATAACCCACAAGTGATTTTCATGGTCTTCATAGCTTTTTGAGTATATGAGGATATCATCGATGAATACCACAAAAAAGTTATCAAGATATCCTTGAAAACTCTATTCATTAAATCCATGAAAATAGAGGTGTATTTTTCAGTCCAAAAGAAATCACTATAAACTCATAATGCCCATACCTGGTCCGAAATGCTGTCTTAGGAATATCTTCCTTCCTCACACGCAACTGATGATATCCGAATCGAAGGTAAATCTTTGAAAAGTATTGAGCTCAATGAAGTTGATCAAATAAATCATCAATCCGGGGTAGATGATACTTATTATTTATTGTAATAGCATTGATTTCCCTATAATCAATGAAAATCCCCATGGATCCATCTTTCTTCTTGACAAAGAGGACATGGGCTCCCCATGGGGAAACACTAGGTCGAATAAATCCTTTTTCACTCAAATCCTCTAGTTGTTTCTTTAGATCTACTAATTCCATAGTGGCCATTCTATAGGGAGTCATTGATATATGTATTACATCAGGAATTAAATCAATAGATAACTCAACATCCCGCTCTGGAGGATGTCCAGGTAAATCCTCTGGAAATACATCAATGTACTCTTGTACTATGTTCACATCTTCAATTTGAAGATTTATTTTCTCACCCATATATATTTGTTTATCTTCCACTCCACGTATTGTATTCAGTAGAGCTACTGGGGGTGGTTTAAGATAAGAATCAGGTGGTGAAGTTTCTACCCTAAAGACAAGGGATTCTACACCATTTTCAAAAATTGTAACATCCTTCTTCTTTCAATAAATCCCCGCATCATAATTTGACATCCAATACATACCAAGAATTATATCAAATTCAGTCATTAGTATGATGATAAGGTTATAAACTAAAGAACGTTTTTGTGTTTGGAGGGGGAATAGTCGACATTCCTTTGTTGCAATGATAAATCCTCTGGGAGTTTTGACTTACAACTCCTTTATTAAATCAAATTATACATATCTAATTTTCTTGGAAAACTGAGAAGACATAAATGAATGAAATGATCTAGAATCAACTAAAGTGTTGGCTAAGTTTGAGGAAACAATTAAAGTACCTACCAAAACGTCATTAGAAACTTCAAACTTTACAATTGTAATCGCATAGGCTCTCCATTGTTCTCTTGGATTTTTTGAGGCATGTTTACTTGGCTCATAGGACACTCATTCATAGAGTGTCACATCTCTATGAAATTGTAGCATTGAATATCATTGATTTCTATCTTCCCCTTGCATTCATCAGATCGATGAACCTTTTCTCCACAGTTATAGAAGACTCCAACGCCTTTCAAGAATTTTATGAGATGATTCTTTCCATAGTTCTCACATAATGGTAATATCTTTGTTCCCTTTCTCTTCTTTGGTGCTTCTACTTTTCCTTTATTATCAGAGTACCGCTTCTTATCTTTTTTTCCTTTGAAAAGATTTGATCTAGAAAATTACCTATATGTTTTGATGCACTTGATACAATTTAATCATATGATCAAAATTATTGAGAAGCCAGTGCCTTTAGAAGACTTGGCTTAATACCTTCAAAGAAATGATCAATATTGTCTGCTGAGCCATGTACGTAATCTATGGAATACCTAGCTAGCCTTGTGAAAGTAGCCTCATACTCTGCAACAATATCTTCTTCCCTTTTCTTAAAGATAAGGGATTTCCTCTTCATTTCAGTTAGTTGCTCGTGAGGGAAATATTTTTCAATGAATATTTCCTTAAAAGTCCTCCATTCCATATGTTCTATTTCATCTTCCTCTATGGTATTCTGAATCAAGGACCACCATTGATCAGCGTCACCCTTGAGACAATATACTATCTGTACTACCTTTTCATTTTCATTGCATCTTAATTCCGTGAATATCTTTTCAAAGGACTTGATCCATTGCTTAGAAACCACTTTTTTTAGTAGTTCCGCTAAAATATGGGGGCTTATTCTGCATGAAACAATCCAACACAGGTGTGAAATGGTTATTCGTTACAACCTGAGTAAGTTGTCCCAATATTTTCATGATCTGATATGCTCTAACATTGAATGTGTCAACTTGCTTAGTAGGGAGATCCTTACCTTTCCAAGGAGTATTGATTTTCCTTCTTCCATTATACACCATATCTAAATAATGGGATACTCTATATTAGTTTATGAATCTCAGATAAAAAATCACTAAACATAGATTGAAATTCTTTGCATAGCTAATCTTATAAACATGGTTTCTCTGAGGAAAAAAATTTACATTAAACACCTTCATAATGGATTGTAAAGAAAATGTGAATTATCCTAAGAATATCCCCTGGGAGTGTCGTAACCAAGAGGGCAGTAAGGCCCATTTTTGTGCACCAGTTCCCATTCGAGTCTAGATCAAAGTGGTGTTTTCGTGTTTTACCCTTAGATAAATCTGTGCCAGAGCCGCCTCTACCTGCTCGTATGTAGACATGGATGTATTGCTTAAAAGATCCAAATAATCTATTCCTTCCGAAAATACCAGGACATTATTATACGATTAACCTCAAATAATACCTTAGTTCTTTATTCCCTACTACACATTTCTTACTTTAGTTTCCATGTTTTCTACTAAACATCCTCTGATACCAACTGTAATACCCCGACCCCTCTAGGATGGAGATGGTGCATTACTTGTGATATTGGAATGGTTAGAAGGAATGAAAAATACAGAAGGAATTATTAGTTTAGTTGTATTGAAAAACTAGATACATAGATGTAACACAAATTACATTGAAAAAGGTTACAAGATACAATACATAACAAAACTAAAAACTGCAACCACATGAACTCAATAAATGACCTTCTCTTCAACACCTGTTGAAGGCAAATAATGAAAGGGGTGAGATAAAATGCTTAGTTAGTGTTAAAAATAGTGGAATAATGAATACAATAATAAGTTAATCTTAATCAATCTGACATAATCAATATGGCATGGTGAATAGATGAAAAACTCACACCATTAATAAAATGAGAATGAAACTGCATCCATAGATTTTGTCACAATGAAGACCTCATGGATAGTAATAACTGATAATAAATAAATAGAATTCTTATTAATTGAACGTTATGTATCTAGCACATGAAACCATAATTCCATTAAAATGGTTTAGTTCTGTGGGTAGAAACCCATCTGATTTTGGGAAACAAACTCGAAGGGTTTTTCACCAACTGATTTGTCTCATGAGACCTAATGATGCATCGAGGGGATATAGAGGGCCCCACATGTCACTTCATGTCCAAACCATTCATTATAAATTTATTCAATACAAGAGAAATACTCCTTTTCAATATCCGTATAGAGTAGAGTATATGGATTCTTCGATATTTTCATAATTGAAATAACTTTCCAAATAAACACCGTATGTAAAATGGTATACAGTTTAGACAACAAACATATACATGATATGAGGTTATGGATATTTAATATAAATATAATTTAAAATGACAATTAATCTCAAATAGGAAGTAGGTACACAACATATGGATTATTAGGTTCATAATACAATTTTAGTCACAACAAAATAGTTGTTGAGACAAAGTCTCTTACCACAACATAATCGGTCGAATCATATGACTAGAACTTAATAAACCTCAAATGAATCATCAAATAACATGAATATAAATATAATCATGTTATTATATATCAAATGGTAGTACAAATATACCACATACAAGATATAAGTGGTGAACAATGAAAATATCACAGAAATGAAAGTGAGATGAGAAACCCCATACAAACATTTCTGCATGGTAAAGAGTGGTATTGAGACGGATTAATGAGAGGTAAAGGGGTATTTAATTATCTATATGTCATAAGGGAAGTATGGGAGATGTGAGAAAACATACCCTGTAATTAGGAGTTAAAAAATAAAAGGGCACAACATAGGGGAGATTCTTCAACAAAAGTGAGAGAGAGGATCCCTTACCTTACGCTCGAAGGTGTTCTTATTTGTTCTTAATGACCTTAATAATCAAATTTAGATTCATTAATTAAGAATTAAATAACCTCATAAAAATTTAATTGATATGGTATAACCATATTATGTTCATTAATGGAATTTTGATGGGTCTAAGAGATTCAATTATATTGTTTTGGATGCATTTTTTTACTTGGTTTCATGATTTGTTTACTTGTATTCACGAATGGAAGTTCATTTGAAATGTGGTTCAAAATTCAGAATTGTTAATATAAATTATTAGTAAAATTAAAGATATATAAATAATATTATATGGATTATGGTTATATACCATGAGGATGACTCATACGATGAGTTAAAAATAAACGCTTGGATTTCGCTTGGCGGTTTTGTGCACAATAAACTTGTTTTCTATTATTATTCCATATTATGAGCATGTAAAGATTCCAGAACATTAATCAAGATAAGATACATATATTATGACCTGGTTAAACCATTTTAAATGTTTCATGACCAGTATTTAATATTTTAATGAAAATTTAAAACCCTTCTTCCTTGAGTGTGATAAATTTACACATCTCGGACGGTGTTTTTCATTTATTATATAAATGGAGGTGACATAGATAATATGATGAAATATTCAATTAGCACAATAAAAATCCAGTACATGTACGGTAATGTAATTATCATGTAATTTTGATGAGGGGAGGTGAGAAGGGAGAACAAAAGAATGGAACTTTGTAAAAGAAATTGAAAGAAAAGAGAAGGAAGGTTCACCTCTTGAGTACTCCTTGAAAATCTCTTTAAGGCCTTCGTTTTTGGCCTTTTGGTGAGACCAACAGGTCTTGGAAGTGGGGAGAGGATTTGGGATGGGTATTTGGAATAATTTAGGCAATTCGTGAAGCTTTAGTGGTGTGGGAGGAAGAGGGGGTGATGGGTGGTTTATATAGTGGAGGGGAGATGAGTTTTCTTAATATTATAATCATTAATTTATTATTTCCTCTCAAGACAACCAATAGTGAGTATTTCATGACCAAGAATATTAATATATGCATGTCACTCCAAACCAATTAGGCTTACATCATCATATCATTATCAATGACTCAATTACTCCATTATTTAGCATTTATTGTGAATTATTGGATTTTTCTATTCATAAAAAATTCAAGTATTTAAAAAAAATCACAAAAATTCATCCTAACCATTTATCGACGTGTAGAATCCAAAAACTAAGTCCATTTTTCAAAAATAATTTTATAAATATGACTAATTAAATATTTAATGAAAATCATTATTTAATCAATAAATATAAACACTTAAAATATTCATCTTTATTCTTAAGGTGCCTAAATTCATTTATACACTCAATTGTATGGATACCATTAAGAAGAGTCATATTTCATAAGGGTAAGTTACTATTCATAAGGGTATGTTACTATTCATAAGGGTAGGTTACTATTCACCAAAAATTGTGTTTTCCTTATCAAAATCCAAATAACTTACTAATCGCAACCATGTATGTCAGATTTTCGAAATTCACATCATAAAAGTGAGAAAATTAGGTATACTTGGCTAGGTTATGGATATCTCTTATAAGTAACCATGTTTTGTTCCATAGAGGCTCAGTGATTCATGAATTATAGGAAATAACTAGAATTTATTTTAGAGAAACATACAATGAAGTGTTTGGGGTTCTACATAATAGGATCAAAATATTTTTTTGTGAATAGTAACTTTTGAATTTTATTTTCCACAGTTAAAGGTAAATAGGGTAATTAAAGGTAAAAATAATATTATAACAAAATTAAATTAACCTAACACTTGTTTTAATTTCATTGGATAAGTATTTTTCGACCAAAATAACCCTTAGGTCAAAAATGTGATCCTTTTAATGTGGCTTGTGTTTGATTAGGACTGTTAATATATTTTATTTAAATAAGAGTTAAAAATGTCATATTCAAATTTTAATAACTATTCCATTTTAATTTGAGGTTATATAAGTGATATGGTTAACTATAAAAGATTATTTATAAATACAAGAAATATATTTACATCATGATAATTTATTTATAATTTTTAGATAATAACTAAATAAATTCAATGGTGACACAATGATGATGTAGTAATTGTTTAATTAAATGAGATATCAAATAAATGACATTAAAAATATTAAAATAAATATATATTGACTTAATTAATGACATAAACTAGTTTTATGGATAAATTAGACATGTTAGTGGAATATTGAAAGTATTTTCTCGAAGTTATCATGTCAGTTTGATATTTTTAAAAATAAATATATTGATTAGTATTAAAATTCACAGAAATTATATTTTAAAATAAATACTATTCTATTAAATGATATAAAAGTAATAAAAATATAAGGTTCTTCCAAATAACTTTGATAATGTCAAATATGTCATTAATGATACAATTAGGGTTCTTTTGTCATTTTATATTAACTATATTAACCATATAGTGGAAAAATACAAGAAGGCCCGGTAAGAGTTAAACTATATAACTAAGGTTAAATCCAAAATATAAGGTTACTTTTATGACCTAAACATGTCTAAACTTCATTGGTTGATCAGATTTCAACTCATTCTCATCTTATCTTCTAAATAAATCACTTTTGAGCTTTTTGAAACCGAAAATCAATTTATAATAAATTATTATTTTAAGATATTCCAAATGTGCCCCTCACCTCTCTTATAAAAGTGCACTTATACTTCCCTTTAATTTACACATCCAAAGCCATTTGTCTTGACCAAAATCTAACCATTTTATCTCCCAAATTCCCTCAATACATCTTATATTCCGTAATTTGGGATGAAAGTCATCCTAAGGAGTCCTTTTGTGCAAATCAAATGGAGATGCCTGGAAAAGAGGTATTTGTTTTATAACCTCTTTCAAAGTTCTTTTCTTTGTATACTTCATCTAACTATTCTATTACCAAAATAAATTAAAAAATAAATAATCTAATATATTATTATATTTTGTTATTATTATGGAACAACCATATTCCTCATTTTACCCATCATAAGAAAAAAATATCACCATGAGTGCGTACGTTCGGCTTACCGTCTCCATGATAAGGTGTAAAATATTTTTCTTGTACACTTTTTTATATGGAAGATTTAAAAAATAAATGTAACATGATATTTTTTCATTAAAATTCATATACAATAAAATTACATATGAGTTGACCATTAAGGAAATTCCATCATCGCTCTTGCATATGTACGACTTACCGTCTCCACGGTGCTATGATATTCATCTTCCACATTCACCATTAAAGAATGATTATATATATATATATATTATTTATAAGTAGGAAATATATGAAATAATAATTCTATTAGAATAATATATTTATATATTTATTTATTTACATATATTTCATTCACTTACTTCCATTCAATATGATAGGAAAATAGAAACATCATTCATGTGTACGTACGACCTACTGTCTCCATCAATAGTGTATTCCATTTCATATATCTATCTATTATATATATTTATATTCTAAATATATAAGATATAAAAATCATTTTATACATTATGGAAGTATGTAAATCATGATCTAAGTAATGCGATCAAGAATAACATTTCAAAACATGTACGATAAAGAAAGTGATTATTACCCGAAATATTGCTTTAACTTGGAAATTATTAATAAAAAGGTAATATAAATCCATAAAGAATTATATATGATATAATAAATATTAATAATATTCTATTTTATGTTAAAAATATGTTTAAAACCATTATATAGTAGTTTCAAACACATACTACGAGTATCAGACATAAGTTAAGGGAATTCTATCTCACTTTTATTTTTTGTGAGATATAAGCCATTTTGAACACCAATTTCTTGTGTGTGGTTTATGTAATACCACTATGTTTTATATCATGAATACATATATATTCATGGTATTTAATGATTCATTTGATGATATTGGGATTATTATTTAAATGTTCAACGTGGTACGAGACTCTATGAATGGTTAAATAATTAATCCTTTCTGCATTTCAATATTTTTGATATTATCATACATATTTATTTATATGTTTATAAATTATTATAAAGAAAATTTTATTTCTATTTTAATATTTATCAAAATGTTTTCAAAAATAAATATTTTATGTTTTTTACGTAAGTTTTAATTTCACAACCTCATTATTATCTGAGGTTATTTATATGTAAGTATATATTGGGACATCTTTATCATCCATGTCCATGTTTATTAAAATTTATTTCAAAATAGTACCAACTATTGTTTAAATTATTTTCTACTCATGTTTGAATTTTTATAATTTTTTTGAAATGAATATTTCCATTGTTTTCTTAATGAGGTACTTTATGAACATTTCGAAAAATTAAGGAAAAATGTTTTTTTATCTTATACGGCGTGAGTGGATATTTTCCACCATTATGGAGCATTACTATTTTGAATATCACGTTATAATCTTGAAAGATTATTTTTGAAAGAAATATTTTCATTTATAATGACATAACATTTTAAATGACTTCAATGTAAAAAAGTGGTATTTCTTTCAAAGAGTATTAATGATTTTCTTCAATTATTCTCATATATGTCAACATACTTTGTTGGATTTTATGCTTAATTATGATAAAATATTCCATATTGTATTGAAGAGTTTATGATATGTTTGACTATGGATGTTTTATTTTGATACCATTCATTGATTATGTTTAAAGTATTAACAATTTGAATGGTAGTTTTAATAGAAATTTTTATGTTTGTTATCTTTCACCCTTTTCATATGATGAATGCAATACAAATAGAAAGAAATAGGTTAGGGAATGATTAATTAAATCCCTATGGGTTGGGGACCAGTTAATGAAAGCCCCTCGATGCATCGATAGTTCTAATGAGACAAACTAGTTTTGGTTTTTACCCATAAGTATGGTCCTGACATGAGGCCTTGATGGTATGTTTGACATTATGCATTACCTCTTTATGAGATTAGTTATTGATATTACATTTGATTAATTGACCAGTAGAATATCGATGTGAAAGTTTAAATGGTGTTATTTTATTTATTCTTTCCATATTTTATGGAAGGTAATGTTTAAAAGGATTGTGTTTTAATTTTACACCATGACTTAAAATTTTATTCATTTTTATGAAATCTTCTGCTATATTGTTTTACCTTACTGAGCATCTAAGCTTACCCCTTTATTATGTTTTATTTTCTTAGGTTTCTAAGAATTGTATTATGATTTATATGAAAGGTTAAGCTAGTAGAATAATGTCATTCTCAAAGGATTATCAATGTTGTATTTTTTATTTGGAATTGTAATTTATGTTCATATATATAATCTATTTTCCAAGGATACTAAACTAATAAATCCTTCAGGATTTGATTCCTTGTAATCATACCAATGTATTAAAATAATTCTCTAACTTTGGGTATCAGGAGTCGATGTGTTATAATGTTCCCTTAAGATGTTTCGGGGAATCTGATGGTGAAATCCATGATAATGTTATCCCATTTTCATTTTGGTATGTGTAATGGTTGTAACATCCCATTAGACTTCTATATCTCAGTATTAACTTTCTAACACACCAGACATTGAGATTCATATTCCACAATACCCCTTTTCAGGTTATCCCACCAAATACACTCTTTCATATCATTATAAATATTCAATCTTTTGGGATTGAGAGAGAATGATGAAATTTGAGATTCATACAATAGACCCATCTTCAAATATTCTATTAAAAGGGAAAATACTAAGTTCCCAAATCTTATCATTCAAATATAATCATGGTTTCATTCAAGAGAAGTCAAAAACTTATTTTGAAAGTCTATATCTTATTTCTATGCCTTCTTAATCCTCTTCTGGATAGATAGTTAAAAAATTATCTAAGAAATATAAGCTATATAAACTTTCTTAAATATTTCAAGATCTATATATTTAAAATAAAAAAATATTGGATTTATTTAAATCCTAATCATGAAAAAACTTTCATAGTCTTTCCATCTTTGATAATTAACCATCCTTTTCACCTTCCCAGGGTGGAAATATTTTGAGTAGTCATAAAATTTGATCTACTACAACCCTATTATTTGGAACGTATTCAACTTTTTCTATATAAATATATACTTCAAACTTTTATGATCAGTATATATGTCACACCTTTTACCATACAAATAATTCTCCTATATATTTTATGAAAAAAATTCTACTGATGGTTCCAAATCACGAGTTGGGTAATTATTCTCATGAATTTTCTATTTATAAGAGTCATAATGTGTTACCATATGTTTCTTAATGAGGATTAATCCCATTCCCTTATTTGATGCATCAATATATATCACAAACCCTTCTCAACTATAGGTTAGTGTAAGCACAATTGTGCTAATAAAGCTTCTATTTGGTTATTTAAAATTATCCTCACATTCCTTGGTACATAAGAACATAACCGCTTCTGAGTCAACTTGTTCTGTGAATTATAGTCATAAGAAATATGTCACAAATCATTTGTAGTGACCTACCAAATTAAGAAAACTATGGATCTTAGTTAATATGGTTGGTCTATTCCATTTCTCAATAACTTCCATATTTGAAGGATCTGCCGATATATTCTCAGTTAAAATTATATGACCCTATAATGAAACATTATGAATCCAAAATTCACAATTGGTAAATTTATAGTACAACTTCCCCTTTGCCTAGTTGTTCAACACAATTATCAAATATATTCATGCTCTCTATTTATCATATAATATATAAGAATATTATCTATAAATACTACCTCAAATTGATAAAGATAATCCATGAAGGCTTCATTAATTAAATCTATGAATATAGGAGGACAATTGGTAATTCCAAAAAGAATTAATATAATTCATAATAATTATACCTCGTATACAAGGTTGTCCTGGGTATATCCTGCTTCTTTATCCACAACTGATGATATCAAAATCAAATAGAAATATTGGAGAAATATTGATCTCCTTGTTATTGATCAACTAGATCATCAATATAGGGTAGAGGGTACTTGTTCTTAATTTTTATTTTGTTATGTTCCTGACAATCAACAAAAAGATGTATTGACCCATATTTATTCTTAACAAAAATAATAGATTCACCTCATGGTGAACCTATAGGTAGAATGAATACCTTATATATATTCTACTGGAGTCTCTTGTTTAATTCCTACAAATCAATCAGGCCCATTATATATAGAGTCTTTGAAATAGGTGTAGTGCTAGGTATGATCTCTATTGTAAACTAAACTTCATAATTTGATGTAAGACTGTGAAATTCTTCTAGAAATACATCAAAAAACTCATATATAATAGGAATATCTTCAATATTGATTTTCTACCCAACCATTTGATATAAATATCCCTCATAAATTTTTCCTAAAACCCATACGATAAAATTAATTTTCATTATGATTTTAGGATCATCCTCACACCAAAAAACAATCATAGACTGTTTCAAAATATCAAATATAACTACGCTTTATTAAAATTATTATGGAATCTATATCAATAGATCAAATCCATGCCCATATTTAAATCAAATTTAATTAGAGGAATAATTTCACGGTTTTAAGGAGGAACATTAATATAAACTTATACTGGAGAGGAACTATATACTTTAGATGTGATCATCTTACCATTAGGTTTTTTACTGTGAAATCAATATCTTTTCATTTATCCAGGGATGTGATATCCTTAAAAAATTATTTAGATATAAAATATTGGGTATAATATGAAACAAATAAAACATTTTCATTTATAGAGTGGATGATAAGTGTACCTTTTATCACATAGTTAATAACTTCCACTTTTTTATAGTAATTCCATGCGTTTTCCTTATCCTATTGGATTATTTTGTGGTAATTTTCCTTGATAATTGAGGAATTGATTTAAAAAATTCATCGTATCTTCATAGTAGAATCACTGAATGGGAGTGGTTTATTTCTTTTACTTACTATCATCATCTATAAGACTATTATCTCTACACTTTTAACAAGATCACATTCCCTATAATCATTTTCCAAGATGTTTCTTTTCGAAATTTTTACAAAATGAAAATTTATTCATTACCTTCTTCTTTATTGATGTGTTACTTTTTTCTAAATTATTATAAAAAATATTCTTATATTGATATCCCTAAGATACATAGAATCCTGAAAATTCATTTTCTATCATAATGGTACATGATACTATATCATCATATGGTGAAAAAATTTCACAAATTATTTCCCTTTAGAGGCTCAGCATAAGCCTATTACAGAAATAATAAATTTTCTTTCCAGATTATATATTTAGCTAGAACCATGACTGGATAATCTTGTAAAGTTAACATCGTACACTACCACACTTTATTCTTCATTTTTCATTATTGTGAATAAATTCCTTTCCATTTCATCTTACTATTCAAGTGGGAAGTATTTCTTGAATAATGTCACATTAAAATTTCTCCATTCGATGTTTTATATTTCTTCAGCATATTTAGTGTTCTGGATCAATGACCACCATTGATCACCATCTCATATCAAAAAATAAATTTCTAGAAAAACCTTTTCACATTAATTATTTCCTAAATCAATAAACATATTTTCAAGGGACTTAACCCATTTCTCAACTACCAATAGATTAGTTGTTCCATTAAAATTTAAATTATTTTTTACATGAAGTAATAAATCATAGGTGATTCATGATATAGAAAGATAGGTTACTTCATACAAGAAAGGTTATTAAGCATACACTGAGTTAACTAACCTAATACGGCTATGATATTCTTAGTTCCAACACCAAATATATTTTATTACTTAGTAGGGAAATCACTACATTGTCTACCAGTGTTTATTACCTTTCTCACATTAGTCTCCATCACTAAATAATGGTATAAACCATGGTAACTCATAATCATTATGAATATTGACCCATAAAATAAAAATACCTCTAATTTTAAAAGACTTCAAATAATATAAGGGATTATCATAATTATTATGTTAATTTTGTAAATTTAAAATATAGTTCACAATATTTCTACTAAACTTCCCTATGATACCAAGTGTAGAAACTCCAAATCTAGTAAAAAAAAGATATAATTCACTTTATTATATTGGAACAATATATGAGGGATATCAAAATGCATGATAAATCAGTTTAGCAATGTGGAAGAACCAGATACATATAGGATTCCCACATTACATTGTAAATAAAAATAGCATAAGAAACTATTCTCACATCCTTGATATTATTCATTGTATAGTTCATAATATATTAGTAAGGGTTACATAAAATATAATCTATCACGAGGAAATAATACATAATTAATATGGAAAGGAAAATAACTAAAAATACATTCCATTTAATCAATAACTTGAGTATGAAATGCATCTATGAATAATATAAATGCAATAATTTTATGGATAATGATAAATAAATTCTCAATGAAGGAAATTATTAATATTGGATTTCATGATCTCAGGTGTCATGATATATTTATAGTCAAAGACTTATTCTAATATAGTTTAATTGATGGGTATATGCATACCAAAATCCATTTAATAAATTTGACCAAATGACTTGTCCCATGAGACCTATCAATACATCGAGGGGATATATAAATTTGATCCCCACCCATCACTTAATTTCCAATTCATTACTTTTATATTAAATGATAAAACTAATTCATAAATGATATTACTTATCAAGAAACATCTATATTTATTAATGGACAAAAAATATCAAGATCTCACTAGTCATTCAAATAAATTTCACAGTAAAAAATCATATATAGAAATGGTATATAGTTTAGACAATATGTATATCCATGATAATACATATATTTAACGGAAATTTAATTTATAATGAAATATTATTGTAATAATTTTAATTTTTCCGAACAAACTTAATGAAAAAAAATTAATAAGAAATAAAATATTATCATCAATTCATAAGAGGTATTGGTTTTATAATAAAATCATGTCCTTTGGAGAAATAAATAAATTTATATAAAAACATTTAAAAAAACTTCCACTGAATAATTTTCTTCTCAAAACTATTAAAATCAAATAAAATAAGCTAAATATATTAAAATATTTATGATGGTGGAAAAATCCATTAACTCCGTATATGTTAAAAAGAAACATTATTTATTATGATTTTTAAAGAAAGCTGAAAATTATTATTTTAGAAAACATTATAAAGATTCATTTAAAACCTCGAAAAAAATTAAATTATAACATTAAAATTCCTTGATAAATAATTTTAGTAAATAAGAAGGTATTTTTTGAAATAATTTGAAGAAATAATGACATTGAAGAAAATATACCTAATCAAAAAGAGAAACAAGATCATCTATTATATTGAACATTTATTTTATTGATTGAAGTTTTAAAGAGAGGAAAAGTTGGTAAAAACATGAGAAAGATTAAAATATATATAGGATAAGAAAAAATATAGGGTTTATGAAGGATTAATTATAATACCCATTAAATGAAAATAAATTCAATCCAAAAAATGAAATTTTCAAATAAATTTCTACCTCCTTGGTAAATTTTAAATAATAATACCCTTAAATAGTAAACTTGAATTAAAACCTTAATCATCATGAATAAATATATATTCATGTTAAATACTTCAAAGGTTCAATATATAATCCATATAAATGTAAATACTTGCATAATACCCAATATGTCTCAATAGAGTAAAAATTGAGTTAATATCCATTACCCCAAGTTAGAAATACCTCTTAAGAAGTTTTAAAAACCTATAGAATAAATTTATATTTGTTATAATTAAATTAAAAAAACCATATAACTATCTAGAATATCTTTTATGATCCATTTATAATATCTTATCACCTATTTGTTTACAATATTTTGTTATTATCATTATTTCAATTGTTAAATGCTTCATTTTTCATGTATATTTAGATTTATTAGTTTCGGTCCTTGAATTTACTAATATAAATATGATATATGTTATTATATAAATATTTATATTTATTAATATAAGTTTAGTTATAAAAATGAATTACAATGTTCATGGAGACGGTAGGTCGTATGTACGTATGAACGCAATTCTCAATTTTCAATGGATGAAACAAAAGAAAATTAAATAATAATTAAACTTATATAGAATTATTATTATATCATATATATTTATTAAATATTTCCTCAGTACCATCCATGTAAAGTGAAAATGGAAAACATATCACATCTCTTAATGGATGTGGTATCCCATATGTACGCACAAGCGACATTATCATTTTATAATGGATTGAAATGTAAAAATGTGTATATGATATTATAATTATATAATATTTGTTATTTTTAAAATAAAATATATATTAATTATTTCCATATTTAAATCCATCCATGTAAAGTGGCTATGAAAAATGAATTACACCATTGTTTGGAGAAGGTAAGTCGTACGTACACAGAAGCCACGTTTTCAATTTTCATTGGATGAGAAAGAGATAGAAAATCATTATAACATAATCAAAATAATTTATTAGTATATTTATGATACTATATTTATTATTTTATTATTGTTACAATATATTTTTATGAAGTATAAAATGAAATAAATTTGAAAGAGTTTGTAAAGATGATTACATCTTCTTCAGTAGGCTTCCATTAGATTCCTTCTTAATAACCCTTGTAAAGGTCTATTAACAATACCAGAACATCTAATTTTTCTTTAGATAATTTGAAAATATATTTTAAAGGTTTTTTTGAGATACATAGATTAATGTGGTGTAAATAAAAGATAGAAGGGGTGTCCTCTTATATGTAAGTGGAGGGGAAATTTTGGAAATTCATGAAATATTAAAATATAATACATGTCAAACTATTGTAAAATGGTTCCATAATGGAATATATTCTAAAATCAGGAGTTTTTTCTTAATATAATAATATAATAAAATTTTTATAGTTTTAGATATCGTTTAAAACCTTATCCTTTAGGCTACACCCTTGGTAAACCAATTTTAACCTTAACCGTGGCAATACATGTTTAAATATTAGAGGGTTATAATGTTACTTATAGTGTGAAAGATGGATAATATATGGCGTATGGATGATCTTTTAGACCATATATTACCCCTGGTCCTCTTTACAACTTTAATATTTTTTAAATTATTTAACAATATATTATTTTCTTAAAATATCGTTAATGTTATTAATGACATAATTCATTTAATTTGACATTAAATACCAAAAGAAAATGATTTAATTTTAATATAAACCTTTTAAAAATACATAATAGGATTTATTCATCTTTAAAATTCATGGAACATAATAATTCATCCAAATTATTTTACTTTTAATATTCTTAAAATCATTTATTTTATCTTTCAATTAATTGTATAAAAATGTGTTGGCATTGTGTACGAATTTAATGTAATTTTTAAACCACTAAAAATTAAAAATAAATTACCCTGATAAAAAATTAATTTATTTTTCAAATTAAAAATAAAAATATAACATAAATTATTTTTATATTTATATAAAAATATTATATATTTTGATTCCAAGAGTAGGACATTTTGTTTTTATTATATTCTTAAATTAATATAAACGTCCATATCAAATAAAAATGACACCAATGAGCCATATGAATAAGGATTTGATATAAATAGAAAAAATAAATTCACAAATTATTATAAATGAAATTTTTAGAGAAATTATAAATCCTTATTCAAAAGTTTTAACCTTGTTTTACCAATTTTACCCTTACTGATGTGAAAATATCCATCAAGGTTACTATTTATAATGAAAAATAATAAAAACCAAGTATTTACCAAATTTGGACCTCCTGATTCCGTATATGGATTCCATTTTATCAAATTAAATTCACATCATTTTTATAAATTTATTTATTATAAAAACCCAAAATATAATGAGAATAATTATTCCGAAGAATTCATTTTTAAGTATAAAAATGAACTTATTCCAAAATAAGACATAATTATAATTCATAGATAATTAATTATAGTATTTATAAGTAAGAGAGGATTATGTTAATATAAGGTTAAACTCAAATAATTATGAGTCTTTTCAATTAAAATGACGGATAGTTTTAAAAAAATATACATTTTCACTATTCATTGAAAAATAAAACTTCCTAGAAATATACCCCAATTCAAATATAAGATAATATTAGAATGATAATTTAAAAAAATTATATAATTTTCCTATAAAAATATTTTAATGGCCTATTTTGGTTTTTTTAAATTATGTGTTTCACATAAATAAAGCTGTCAAAAAAATTTATTTAAAGAGAAATATATCATAAAATCATAGGAATTTTCATTGAGGGGAATTCTCTAAGAAAATATCAAAGGTGGAGAAATTGTATATTCACCTGAAAACCTAAAAAATAAATTAATATTAAAAAAATATACTAAAAAATTTCAATGATTACTATAATTTTTTTTAATAAATTCATTGTAGTTATACATTTCCTTTTATACCAATTTTAAAAGAAGTCATTTTGGAAAATTTTAAAAAATTACTTTAGACGAAAATAGTTTTTGAAAAATAACCATGTTGAAAACATTTAAAGTCTATTAAAACTATTTAGTGATAAAAATATTTTAAAAATGAAGATAAATTTTTTTATTAGTAATATGTGTAGAGAAGTATGATGGTCACTTGAAATATTATAGAAAATACTTTAGATTGGTAAAACATGGATATGGAAAAAAATATCCATTGGAATGTATAGGTGTTACTCTTATCAATATCATGGTTTTATTTGAGGAATTTTTTTGTCAAATGTGAGGATATTATTGAATAGAATTAATAAACCTATAAAAAAAAATGAATATACCATTTTAAAATATAATGGTAGGAACAAGAGACTTTTGTCAACAAAATCAAGAAGAGATTTCATGACTCATATGAAAAAAGTAATTGAGTCGAGAAAACAATTATAAATTTCCTAACATTTGGATAAAAATAATAAATAGATTTATAATAAAACCAAAACACCATTAACAAAAAATATTTCATGATGACCTAACAATTGGGAAACATATACAGCATATAAAAGGAAATTGGTGTATAAAGTAAAACATGTCTCAATAAAGGGAGTTTGAGACAAAAAAAGCTTTCCTTATTTCCCTGCTAAGTTTATCACACTCTAACATACAATAAAACAACAATAACTATATTAATAATCTATTTTGCAACCTTATTCATATCTATAAACCTTTTATATACTTCATTTATAATTATTTACTTTGAATATAGTGGTTCATTATAGCTTATTTTTAACCTCAGGTGTTAAGATGTTTTAATTTTATTCCACATGATTTGTAATGTAAATTTTGATCATTGGTTATTGATAC
Organism: Viscum album; assembly: GCA_963277665.1. Classification (NCBI taxonomy): domain Eukaryota; kingdom Viridiplantae; phylum Streptophyta; class Magnoliopsida; order Santalales; family Viscaceae; genus Viscum; species Viscum album. The sequence continues at coordinate 513,955,763 of OY728137.1, read as the reverse complement.
CAGGTTAATCATTCCAATATTACCCATGGTTATATAATATATATTACATGATTATTTATAATGTTTCACTTTTATCCCAGGAGTTTTTTGGTTATGATAGAAGAATATGAAGTCTGAGAAAAACTTGTTATGAAGGTTCTTAATGAATGAAGATGATATATTATTAAAATGTTTAGATAATTTCACTATAACTCATTAAATATTTGAAAAATTAATAACATATTATTACATTTTGTTAAAATTTTATAAAATTCCTTAATCAGTCACTATATAAATATTACAAAACCTATTAAGTAGGCAGTAAACTGACTAAAACAAAAGCATGTCATAATGATCTAATGAGTAAGAATTCATGATAAAATAATGTTAATATAATATTTAAAAAATATAATGCTTGTAATATATATAATATATATCTATCAAATCCATTATTTTAACCATTAATTATGGATGGTGATGAAAAATGATGTTAGTCATTTGTGGAGGCAGTAATCCGCACATACACATGACTAACAAACCAATTTATGAATGAATAGAGGTAATGGTGATATATAAAAATTAATTATTTATTAATTATAATAACATTATGAAAATTATATTAGTTAATTAATTACACTTTTAGGTCCATCCATTTTAGGTTTTTAAGATAAAAATGAAATATCATTCATGAAGAAAATTGTCTGTACTTACACAATATTAATGATCTCATCCCTTAACAAATAGATGAAATATAGTTAAATGTAAAAGGTGGTCATTTAATAATTTTATAAGTGTAATAAAAAATATTTATTCATCAAACCCATCCTTTATACCATACCTAATAGGCGATGATGAAAATTAACTACATGCTGTCGTCGAGGTATTAGTCTACATATATACTTGACTGATGCATTGGTTTTTCTTATAGTATGATATAGAATGAATGAATATTTTTTTTTCAATTAATGTAATGTAATTTCAGTATACATATATATATTATAATCAATTAATTATATTAATGTTTTTAATATTAGGAGGTATAAAATTAAAAGGAAAGACTAAGAGGAGAGTAATGCTCACATTAGGAACTTTGTTTTTCCTTGTAATTACTTTAGGAAATGAAGGATTTAAAATAATTAAGGGTAGAAAAATGATATGGTAAATTAGAGAGGTTTATAAGATAAAAAAATTATAGTGTTTAACCAAGTAATTTGAATAGATGGGTGCATGAAAAATGGGTGTTAGTGGTCCCTTTTATAAGTGAATGGAAAAGAATTTTCTAATGAAAATAATGTTAAGTAAAGGGTAGGAATGGAATGACATGAAATTTAGGTGAGTTATGTGAAGAAAGTTTGTTAATAAATGTAAGTAATACATTATATCCTATAAAAATATTTCTATAATGTATTAATTAATTTTTGATTTATGAAAATTTGAGCCACCTTAGACTTTTCTTTTAAATACTTATAACTTTTAATTAAATATTAATCATGTAAAATATATTATTAATAAAAATATAAGTGACCCCTATTACCAAATTTATATATGGTTAACCTTAATTTTATCTCCATTAAAACTATTTTAAATTTTAAATATGAGAAAAATAACTTTCAAATTAATACAAAAATGTGTTTAAAAACTATTTTTTAAGAAAAAATGTTTTTAATCATTAAGTGTTATTATTCATAATTAACATTGATTACCCATTAAATGATTGGTAATTAATATTTATATATGTTTAAAGATAATATTATAGTTTTAATTTATTTTTTATTTAGTTAATTTAAAAAATACATATTATTAAAAAAAGTATTACTCTTAGAAAAAAATGGATTTACCGGGGTAACTAATATTTACCCATAGTAACATAATATTTATGCGTTAAAATATAGTATAAATTATTATATAATTTGGACCGAGTTATTGTACATTTAGAATCCATTTCATTCAATTGAATTGACAAAATTTAATTTTAAAATACTAATTTATAATGCATTTAAAACAAATTTTAATAAAATATTACTTATTATATAAAATATAAAATATAGGTTTATATTTCAAAAATGAAATTATAAAATATTTAATGTCATTGAAAATTCATATATCTGATGAAGAAATTTTTTTCCTATGTTTTGATTTATGGTTATATCTAAGTGATGTATTAAAAGCCACAATATTTTTTAGAGACGTTATTTTTCATTATTGAACTAAAAATCAATTATTTTTGAAAAATTCAGAATATTCATGTTAATATAATGTGAAAATTATAAATAAAAAAACTATGATATTTTCTTAAACATTCGCATAATAGAGTTTATAAATTTAATTTTTATATAAGATCATAAATTTCATGAAAGCATATTTTTCTACAAAATAAATTTTGTGTGTATCAACTTATCTTCTAAAAATATTACTTATTATAAATATATAAAACATGAAATATATCGATTTTATGAAATAAATTTTAGGAATAAAAATATATTTTATTATTTTCTAAGCTGTATTAATTGAGTTTTATCTTTATGGTGAATTTCATTTTGTTTTTTCTTATATATATAAATCAAAACCTACTAGCACTATTTATTCCTACTAATTCTATTAATACCATACAATGGTCTATATTGGTAAGGATTTTGGTTTTTAGTGTGGAGAAAAATATAGAACACAATATTTTTTTAAGGATAAAATGTTTTGTTATTACATGATATGCCCAAACAGCATACAAACTGGGACTCTGTCTCACCCATGAATGTTCTTATGCCATCTCACTCATGGAAGGGCCATACCTTAGGATCATTTCTCTCCCAACATAATATGTCACCTATATCAAGCACATGAAACACAAATAGGGCACACATCCAATCAAAAAATCTCACCATCTCATTGTTACCATCTCAATACTATCACTATACTAAAAAATTGTAGGCCCATTTAACCTATACCCCATGGTTCATCTCAACCTTATAAAAATACCCCATCACTCATAGTCCCTCTAATCGAGGACCATGCTAAGATATCATTCTCTAAACCCCTTGGAAAAACAATTCCATGTCTCAGAAAATTCATATGAGTAATACTTTACATCCACATCATATCTCTTAGGGTGTATTTTTCAATCCATTATCTAGAGGGAAAAACCTATCTATTATAAATTTAATCATACCAAAGGAATCATCATATTCAAAACACTCACCAATACCTAGTCCCCCCTCACGAGAGTGTCACTTATAAGGAATGAGACACATAACTATATAACCCTTCCCTATAATACTAAACCTCTCTCTCATTCCTACTATCCCTATTAACCCATCATAGGATAACAATACCAAATATCAAACCTTAAGACATACTCATGGTATCTTTTCTACAAAAATGGTTCCATCACCCCTTTGTGATATAGTAATTAGGCAGTATCAACCACTCAATGTGATTGAAATATCTTAACATGAGAATGGGAGGCCTAATTCTATCCTATCACCTACTATAGGGTACTCTCAGTCCCTATAAATCTTCTTGGTCCCATGAAATATGAATTCTTGCAAGAAAACATGCGTAAAAAAGAACATAATATTGTATTAAAGGGGCCACATATCTTCATATAGGAGTTATAATCCTCTCCAAGCTAAGAACCTCCTTCTCTAAGTCTGTATGTGCTTCATCCAAGCCCATACCTCTATTTTTTCACATATATTATTCCACAAAACATAAATAATTAATTTTAAAAATCTATAATCAATTAATTAATTTAAATAAAAGAGGCATTATTGAGGAAAAACTCATCGAGAATCATCATTACATCAAAACCAAACAGATCTATTGAGACTATGAATCCTTTTTATTCATTTTTCGGAAAATAAAAATTCACTCCAGGTGAATTTTATTTAACATTAAGTTTCTCTTTTAAGTGTTAATGATCTATAGGATGAAATTTTAGTAACCTTAATTATACATGATTTTCATTAAAGATAACCCATGTGAAAATATAGATATTTGAGTTATCAAAATAGATTACATTCATCAGATGTAAAAGAACTATAGTTGTATAATAGTATCCTTATTAGAAAATGAAGTTCTATGTTGTGTTCTTAAAAATATGATAAAGCTGATTTTGATGTAGTCATAAATTATCTTTAAGAATGATGAATACAAATATTGGAGGAATTCCTATAAATAGGATTGTGACTTCATGGACTAGAAGAACCTGAATGTATTCTTTATGATCTTTAAATCATATGAATTCTATAGAAACTTGTTTTCATGAGAGTTATCCAATATTTATTTTCTTTCATGTTATTTTTCTAAGAAATAATTTGTGTTGATTTCATAATAAATATCTTTTCATATTTTATTTGTAATCATTATGTTTCTATTAATTTATTATTGAGGGATTCCATGAGGAATACAAAAAATAATTTGATCCTTTACGATTATGAGCTTCTTGGTTGTGGAAGTGATCTATTATCTATCATCTAGATCAAAGGATTTCGGTTTGGAAGACAAAGTGTCTGGGTTTAAGACACCGATACCTTTTGAGAGGTATAAAGTCTAGGGCTTCCGAGGGATAATAAGATATACATATTTTATAGATTTAAATTCAAGGATACCTTTTATTATTTTTATAACCCTTCTTTCAATTTGGATTAAAAGTGATGTTTTTCTATAACCTTTTAAATGTTACCTTGTTTGTTAACTGGTAATTCATGTTTTCCTAATTCCACATTATTTAAAAATATTAACATTATTATATTTACATTTTTTTTACTTTAGTTAGAAGTTGATAAAGTTACAATAGATTTAATTTCAACAATGCTTATAATATTTTCAATGATATTGTGTGGGTTCATTAGAACTTTTTACTTTTAATGGGTTTACACTTGTGGGGGATAAAAAAATGTAGTTATCTTTTTAAATGAACATTTGAACCTATTATAGTTTACCAGTGTTATATTTCTGGTAAAACATTTAGTATTGTTGAAATTATCTACATTTGAGACTGATCTCGAAATTATTATTTTATTTTTTATTTTTTCATTAGAATTTGGTTCTAATGCTTTTTACATTAACCATGTAATAAATAATATTTTTTTTCTTATATGTAGGAATAAATGTTGTTAAATTGAAAAAATGAATCCAAATTAATCAAAAATATTTTATAGTGGTGATTATGAGTACATTTATGATTGAGTATAAATTTTTATCATCAATAATGGAGTGGATAATTTTGTTTTTATGACCATAAGTTACAAAATTCCATGGAAATATGTCGTGACTTTTTTCATGAATAGAAAAATAAATTTCAACTAAATTTCAACTAAATTTCCATATAAAGAATAATTCTTTGGGTTAATTATAATTAAATGTATATATCCCAGTTTCTTCATGAAGAACAACATGCATAATATGGATGATGTTGGAAGTCACACATTTTGGAACTTCTAATGTTTTGGAAACCAAATGAGCCACACTAAGAACAGACTACTGAGATTTTTTTATTCCTATATATAGTGTTTCTCAGACGAATTAATGAATGGTGACTACTGTGAATAGTATACAATATCTTTTGGAGAAGGATATATTAGATGATCAGTTGGTTGATAAAGTTATTGACATTTCCCCCATGAAGTAGGAATCCAAAATAATGACTATAGTGATATAAATTATATTACTAAGTTGTGTCTTGATGATCTTATAGGAACTATCATACAGTATGAAAGTTATCTTTAAAGGGATTTTTAAAAGGAAAATAACATAAATTGTATTTACTTTTCTTATAAATATGGATGGTCAAATTATGGTGCTTTTATTTCAAAGCTATGTTAATCAAACCTATGTTCAAGAATTGTTTTGATGAAAATAATCTTGAACCAATGGTTGGAGAATATAAATAAATAAAAGAAATTTTATTTATATAGTATTAGTTTTGATATTATAAATTATAGAAACTTCAATAAGAACTATCCTGAGATAAATAAATAAGAAAAAATGTATTATAATAGTTATTTAAAAAGGAAGGATAAGAAAATTTTAAAGGAATCAAACACATAGTGTGTTAGCGGAGATGATTTTTGTTATTAAATTTCATCAAAATAAAGTGAAAACAAAAGGTAAATTACTGAATTTTATTCAAATATAAAAATTCATGAAAATATGATGTGTTTTATCCAAAAAATTAGAGACGCTAAAGATCTATCACAATATTATTTGAATAATAGTTTAACATATTTATTTATTTGAGGATTGGGATAAGGAAAGTTCATCTTATTCCAAAAATTAAGATATAATTCCTTAGACATATAATTATTTTTTTTGTTGAATGTGATGAAATATATCAAAAAAATATAATAAATGAGTTAGTGTTAATAATGAAGTTATTTAAAATACTAAAAATAGATTTAATGAGGCATGTAAATAAAATTTTAAATTGATATTTAATTTAGATGTATGAAAGTATGGTAATGATGTTAAATTATGACATGAAAGAAAAATGATTATTTAAACCATAATATAATACTCAAAAGAAAAGTGGTAGTATTTTTTTTTATAAAATAGTAATAAAGTAGAGAGTGTTTCGTTTACCCATGATGATAGAAAACATAGAATTTTGAAGTATGAAAAGTGATTTTTGAAAAATTTGCTATTTATTTTTACAGTTGGAAGAAACATATTTGAGAATATTTATGGTGAGTTGATACAAAAAACATACTTTCAGACTTGGGAAAAAATCAACTAGAAGATAAAAATATCAATTGAATTACTTTATTCTTAACCAAGGACTTTTCTAACCCATGTGTCAAAGGGTAGGTTCTTGGTGGGGAAATTATTCTCTGAATAGAAAATAATCATTTTGAAGGACATATAATTTTATTTTAATAGAACTAACTTCTTATAAGCACATGAAGACCAAAAATCAGGGGTTACAATTTTACTTTTTCAAACTCTTATGGACAAAAGAATCCATATTTTAATAATAAGTGATCTATAAAGACTTAAATTCACTATCTACATATAGTTGAGATTTTATATCAGGTACCTGGTATTTTCCCTTTTAAATTATAGAAACAATTGTTTTTGTTAATTAGTTACGTTTTGAATTATTAAAGTTTTCCTTAATATCTTCATGAAATTGTTTTTAATTAGGGGGAGTGAAAGTTCATGTTTTTATCTAACTTTTAAAATCATAAAGTTTTAATTTATAGAGATTTAATATGTTTAGATAAATTTTTATTAAACCATTTTTGAATGAAGATCAGTCTGGTACACTGGAACATAACTTTTATAAGATTTTATCTTTTTTTATATACTTATAGATGTTTTAATGGTTGTTTCCTTTTCATAAATTGTAATTCATGTCATTGTTTTCTGAATTGTTTCTTTTTAGAGGATAACCAGTATTGAAAATTGAATAGTTTTAAAATCGAATTTTATTTATTTTAAGAATTTAATTTGCCATATATTTTGAAGAGAATTCATTTCAAAATTTATATTTATGTTGATCAATGTTAGTTTTAAGACACTTCCAATTCCAATATAAATGAGTCGACCCATGGATTTTTTGACACATTTAATTTAGAGTTTCTACCATATTTTTTTTTTGAATTTTCATGGCATAGTTCACTTTTCATTTGAGAAATAAAAATATAAAAAAGGAATTTCTATCAGTGAGATAATTATTTAATGGTTGGTTAATCAAGACTTATATTCTATAAATGAGTTTTTATTGAAGGAAGCAATTAATTTTCAAGGATGGGAAGGTGTGTACTTTTAGAAAGTAAATTATGAGTTCTAATAAAATTTAATCATTTATGAGTTATATGGAATACATGGTCTATTAAGTTTAGAGTTAAAAAAATTATTTCCTTTACCCTCTTCAATAATTTTCTATATTTTATTCGTAGAAATATTTTCCTAGCTTCTAAAACTTCCATTCGAAGGTGACTCTATATTTGTATCTTACAAGCTTCTAAAAATTATTAGGTTTTCTTATTAAGATAAAATCAAAAGAAACAATTTTTTTGGGTAAAGTATAAGGTTTATAAGATGAAACATATAGAACTAGAAGAAAAAATTATATCTTAATTCATGCAGTCCTTTTTATTTTCATAGATGGGTGACATGGATAACATTAAAATATTGGATATGTATCTTTTTTATTTCCCTATGAATTTAATGAAGCTTAATCATTCTAAGTTTGTTTGGACTTATGATGAAGTTATGTTCATGGGTATGATTAAGATGAAAAGTATTTTATTTTATTAGATACCAAATAGGGTTTTAATGAATTTGTTTTAAATTAAAGAAATTGAAAATGTAGCACACCAAGAGAAAGTGAATCCCATCAATGACGAGATAATCTCTAAGATGAGATTTATATATAAATTTAATAATAATGTGTTTTTTTGAAATTAATCATGTGTATTTTAATTGAATGTTCAGAAATATATTAAAACAAATCCCACAAAATAAAATCTAATTAGTCTCTACCACAAAATAAGAAAAATAAAATATAAGGTCTGGTTCAAAAGATAAAAGTTATAAAGAAATGAGTCACCGATTCTGATGAAGATTTCACAAATTTAATTAAAACTCATAATGAATCCTAGAAATATAAGAATAAGAAAATCAAAAAAATAATGAATAAAGGGTTTCATAGAATCCTTACTCTACTTTGGATAAGGAGAAAGATAATTCCTTAAATGATGATGCTTTCCGGAGGTTATTAGAGGATAAGTAGTAGAAAATATATTATCTAAAGGTAAAATCTTCCCAAGTCAAGAGAAATATTTTACCATACATTACAATTAGTGAGAATAGTGTTGAAGAAATTCATATATTGGGAAACCTTTACTTTTAAGGAAAATTAAAGGTGTTGATGAATGAAATTCAGGATAAATTATTTTCTCTTTCCTCACCTCATCGTGAGGTTTATGGATTTTTTGAGAAGACTGGTGAAGTCTTTCCACCATTAGTTATTCCATTGGATGGTCATCCTAAAAAAGTTACATCATAATCAGTTCCTATAATGGAAGTACCCTTAGTTGGGGAAAATATTTAAATTAAAAAAGATGTTTTTGATAAAGTTAAAATTTAGGAAGAGAATGGAGTTAAGAAAAAAATTTACTAAAATAAAATCTTGTTCAAACATATGATTCTTGTATAACTCCTTCTATGAGTTCTAGTATATCAATTTCAAAAAAATAAGATAAGAGTTTTTGATTGAGATTTCGCTCATCCATCCGTACTAAAAGTAAAAATATAGGGTCACTGAAGGTAGATAATATAAATGGAATAGATGATGAAGAATATTTTATACCTATCAACATTGTTGAAATTTTTCTAGAGAAAGACATTGATGTGGAAGAAAATCTTGACGGACCTATTATGAAATAAAAATTTGATACTTCATTGAGGTCATCTTCAAGTAGAAGATAGAAAAGAGTCAAATAGATGTTTAATTCTTATAATAGGATATTGGAAAATTTTGACAATGTATTTGATATTATTGTTGAACTTAATTACAAAGCCAATTTGATGCAAGGTGATTTGATCAATTTTGATGAATCAAAATTTTATAATAAATTTATTGATTTAGTGGATGGATTTAAGGGATATTTTAGAAATTTTAAAGAGGAATGTGATTTAAATTCCTAGAAAATGAATGAATTTTTGAAATATCTAAAAGGTTAGGACCAAAATATCAAGTCTTTTGATGAGAAAAGTTCTTCATCGAAAGAATATTTTGAATTGATGTATAAAATATCAGAATAAATCGAGGTAGTAGTTAAAGAACAAGGTGAAAATTTTGATGAGCATTTTAAATCAATCAATGAACTAAAGCAGTTAATAGTTTCTCAGAATAATAGAATGGATGAGAAAAGTTATAAATATGATGTTATGAGAAAAATATAGATGACTAGGAAAAAAAGTTTGTTGCCTAATAATGGAAGTTAGCTGACCACGATGAGAAGATAGCTAAATAATATAAGTAGATTGAAAAGAAAAAACATATGATTTAAAAAATTCTCAAGGAATAAACTTTAATGTTATGATACTTATTTAATTGCAAATATTTGTAAAACAAAACTTAACTATGGAATATGAATTTATCTCTTGAATGTTTTCCAATTTTTGTTTCATTTTTATTAAATTACATTTCACATATGTTTGATTTCATCTCACATGGATATCTTTTTTTTCAGATGCATGAATTATATTATGAATGTTTTAGCTTTAAAAAATTATATTTATCCAAAAGGAAAGAAATTTGTTTACCAATTATTTTAAAATCTCATATAATTATATCAATGGGGATAATTTTCATTAAGATTATATAAATCCATAAAGGGAATTTCACATCAAAATTAATGTAATTTACACTTCAGAGAAAGTCTTTTTAAAAATTTAAAAATATATTCACATTCATTATTTTTTATTTTTCTTATTTTTAAAGACCATGAATGGGGATAAACGTTTTCAAAAAGGAATAATCATCATATAACACGGGAGTGTAAAAAGTTTAAGAAATTTTCTTTTATCTATTAAAAACAGCGATATGATTTTGAAACATTATTAATCTTTCAAAATGAGAGTTTTTTTATAATATGGTGAGTTTGTTTTCAATTTTTTTGCATCTATTTTTTAAAAAAGGAGGTGATTTTTGATTCAATGATTCCTTTAAATCCTTTGTTGTTAAAATAAAAAATACTTTAAGTAAATTTTATTTATGTTGATGTTTTTTAAGTGTTTCGGTGTGTGGGATGAAATTTTGGTAACCTTAATTATGGGAGATTTTATTTTTAAGATAAATCATCTGAAAATATAGAGATCATAGTCTTTAGAATAGATTACATTCAATAGATGTAAAATTAATGTAGAAATTCTGGATTGACTTCCCTAAAATATGAGGAGCTATGTTGAGTTCACTGAAAGATGATAAAGAAGATTCAAATTCTTTTACAACCAATCCCATAGAATGTATAATATAACCATTAGAGTAATTTATATAAACATTCTCATGACTTCAAGGATCATAAAAACATAAAAGAATGATTTTTAAGCTTGAAATCACTTGAATTACACAAAAACGTATTTTTATGAGAGCACTTCTGATTGTATTTTATTTCTATGTAATTATCCAAGAGTTTGTTTATAATGATTTCCTTGTAATGATTATTGGATTAGGTTCCCTAGTACTAAACTATATATAATTTATGGATCATGTATTCATTATTTTTAATATTAGTAAATCTCTTATCATAACATGATTATTCATCTATGTGAAATAGTATGTGATAATGTCGTAAGGGTAATTGTCACACTGAAATGTCATAGAATTTCCCTACTCTAATGAGAACCAACAAGTTCCATGAATGTTTTTTAAATATATATTATATAGTTGGATGATATAATTTTATAGGAAACAAAAGATACTAGCTATTTAGGGTGGATATTAAAAGGAGTTTGAGTCACTTTCTCATGGTGTCTGCCCTTGGTAATTTTTAGAATAGAATATTATGATAAAATGACCCACCAACATGAAGTCCCCATTTATATATATAATTAAAAATTACTATTTATTGATGTGTGTAAGGATCCTTAAACATTAAGACTATTATTAATTAATATTATGATCCAAATACATTGATTTATTATTGAAAATCATGAGAACATATACTCATAGTTAGTTAGGATATATTGAATTCATTATAAATAATATTTCATTAATGAATAATATGAGAAAGGATTTGACCCTTATATTCTTTAGAAATTTTATATTTTTCCCCTTTGGTGGGAATATAACTACCTTATAAATTCCATGTCCATTGTGTTCTATTATAATGTTAATTTCTAGAATGTCAAAGAAAGTGGAATCAATATCATAGGTTAATGAAACTATCATGTAACCTAATTCATTAGAGATATCAATATAATGTAATTTTATTAAACATTTTATGTTCATAGAAGGTTGCATTCCATTGAGATATTAACCTTTTCTCTATGGTATCCTTTAAATGTTTTTAAATGATTACATTGGAATTTAGGTGGTGTAACCTAATGCTACCAAGAAAGGGTCCTAGAGTGTCACACACTAATTGAATTAAAAACGTAAATTAAATTCTATATAAATTTAAAACGTTGAATAGATATTATTCTAATATATAGTTTAATAGTTATTTACGCTAGTTTGATTAAAAATATTCATCCACCAATTATTTGAGAGAATATATATGTGAGGTTCGTATTTGTTAAATATCTATTCTCGAGGTAATTATCTATTTAACTACATGCTCATATAATATTAATTTAATATGGATTATTTTAAGGCAATATTTTTTATTTTTTTATGAAAAATTTTAATTAATATTTATTTAGTGGTTTTTTGAATATAATATTTATTTATTTATTTGTGAATAAGGGATTGGTATTTAATTTAATAAATAAATTTCAATTATTCAATATCTGATAAATATTGTGGAGGATTGGTGAATAGATTTTAATGATCCAGTGATAAATTTCATATTAAATATTTTCTTAATAAGTAATGGTTTATTTATTCAGAAAAATAGTATTTATTTTATTCTTGAGTTTACAACACATTGTGAAAATAATAATAATAATATACATGGGGTTATTAAGAAATTATTAAAATAATAAGGACCTTTATACAGTTATTATTTTTTATCCCTAGATATATTTAAACCTTGATATGAAAATTTCTAAAACCCTAGACACAATATAATTTTTTCCATATTGAGTTATAGATAGGATTCACTCATTCCCTACAGAGATCCCTCCCAATGATGTTATAGAGAATTCATAGTGATTCTTATCATCCTCTAGAGTGATTCATTCTCACCTTTAATGATTCTATTGAGATCTATAATGATCACCAAAAGTGTTATATCCATCAACACTAGCACTTGCAGAATTTATGGCGATGATCATAGGTTCTTGGATAATGTGTAGATCATAGTTAGAGGGAATCCACCATTTATCACACCAACTCAATGAAATTATGAAAATTCTTGGTCTTTGTTTTCATCAACAATGAATAAATAAATTCAATACTAGTTAATTATTTAATTTAATTAATTAATAATAAATTATATTGGAAAAATATTCTTGGTTGCTAGTATCTATAAATTAATCTTCGAGTTAATTTCATTTTTCATGATATTATTAATCATGTACATCTTAGAATTACCCCTGATTATGAAAAAAGGATGATTTATCCCCTCACCATCAAGATCTAAACTGTGCCCAAAACCTCCATGTTGTATCGAGGAGGTCACATAATAATTTACAGTAATTGTTTATTTTTTGATCGATTATATATAAGCTTAGTTAGTTTTACCCTACTATTTTATTCATTCTTTAATTAAAAGTTTAATTAAAATGTTTTTGAAATATTAATATGAATCATTCAAGTTATCATATGGTCTTAAAAATATTAATAACATATGATGAATGATTAGAAATGTCATCAAGTGTAGCTAAGGATTCAGGCTGGTAGGGATGAATACACGATGTGTGACTGAAAGTACACACCATGTATGGAGGTTCACTATATATGTATGTGTTACAAGATACTTGATGATACAATTAGTAAATAAAATGGGTAACATTTAATGCACACCACTTGTTAACCAATTTAACATATCACACGACCTATAGGATGACATTATGGGTAAATGACATACATAAAATGCCATCAACATAGTTTATAGGTGATGTTCATGCTAGAATCGTGGTAAAATATGCAACATACACCACATTATATTGAAATTATAAAAATTAATGATATACATTACATGTAGTTTGGGTACACATCGTGTAACTCATTAATCATCACATACAAAGAACACACTGATTCAATAGGTAGGTTTTATGGATACATGGTAATCATACCACATGATAAGTAGACCACATAACTTTTAGGTCATTATTATGTTCCATGTATTCCAACCAAGATACACATTGAGACCCTAATAATTTATCCTAGGTATAAGGAAAGTGAAAAACATGGTGTGTATCTTGTTAGTACATGCCATATAGTGAACTAGTAACAAAAATAATCAAATTACATAAATAATAATTAATTATAACATTAAAAACAAATTATATTATTATAGTTATAATTCTTAGTAAGTAATTAAGTTTATTGAATTTTTAAATTCTCAGTTAATTCTGGGTAATTATCGATAAATACTAGTTAATAATTTTATTTTCCCTAATGTATTAGGTGATGACTATCTTGAGGACTCTTTGAATGAAGCTTATAAAAAATAACTAAATTAATAACTTAATTTACTAATTGAATTAATTCATGTGAATTTTTATTAATAAGAAAGAACAAATTGAAGTGAATTATTCCTAGTGATCTTTTTAAAATTCATTTCATGTGTGTGGATGACCATGATAATAAACCTAACTGTGTATGTGATTATTTTATTTTATCTATTTTTATTAAATTGTTTTTAAAATAATTTATAAAATTAAATAATTTCCTGCATGTTATTCGTCTCCTCTCATTATGTATGGTCCTACGCCCCCATAATTTCTTTGATGTAAACCCATTTAATAAATCCATTGGTTCCCCAAACTTGCATATGAGTAAAAGCTTATGTAATGGATATAGATTCAAGTTGAGAGAAGTCAATTCTAGCTTGGAGCCAAGGAGAAACTAATCAAGAAAGTATATAAGAGAACATGAGTAGTTTTATAACTCAAACCAAGCATGGTACTATCAGTTTATTTCCTATGATCAAGGGATTGTTTATCATCCGCTAGATAAACTACCCATTAGAAAACCACATAGTCATTACACTTTATTTATTTTATTTCTATTAGTGGTATGAAGAATTATTTATGGATATTTAAATAATCAAATAAATTAATTTACCAGAATAAAATATGTAATTAAAATAAAATTAAAGCATGTGTAAATTTTTTCTAGACCTGGTTAATCACTTATGTAAAATCCATTTAAAATTAACAATCATGTAAAAAGATAAAATGTGATGGTTACACATAAAGATAAAAATCCCTCAAATAATGCATTAAGTTGGTATATCCTTCCTATAATTCGGTAGAAATTGAACAATAGTTCAAAGTTATTGACCAACCTTTATTGGGGTACTTTTAATTAGAATAGAATCTCTATCTTTAGTCTTGTATCTACTTAACCTAGTTTTAATTAAGGGTTGATCACCTTCAATAGTGTTAGTGCAACTAGTAGGTAATGTGATGATCAAATCTAAAATGAACCAATCCTTAAACAAAATTTATTTCCTAACATTTTAAATAGCTTATAAAAAATATGATGACCTAGGGTCTAGTGTATTTGGAGTATTAGGCACAAAAATACAACATTTTAAACTATAAAATAAATTTACTTATTTAATTTCCATAGATTTATCTTAACTCCAATAGGTCCTCTTAATACCATATTAGATTTCCTATGGAAATACATAAGTAAAAATATCAGATACAAATAACTATAAAGAAATAAAAATTATAAATGAGTATTACATAAGAGGTATAACAAGGTATCATGACGAGAATGATCAAAAAAAGGGAATCATAGAACAAGTAAATGATAACATAACATCATGGAGTAAACATGATCATATCATAAGATCATGTCATCATAGTAATGTTGAAAAAAAATAAATATAAGATTATAAGAACAATTCAAAGATCCCTAACTCGTTAATATAACATAGTTGACTAGGTTAACCACCCACTCCCATATTTGGCAAGGCTCGTTGCCTATACACAATGATATATCATGGGATGAATACATTACCCAATTCATTGGAGGTCTATATAATTATTAGAACACCTTTTATATAATGAAAAATATATATACATGTTACATATGGTTTTAATCGACACATCATGAAAATTATTGGAAATAAAATGGGGTTTATATCATTTTCAGATGATTTCCTAAGGAATCATTCATGATTTAATAAATAAACACGACATTGTAGACCCATGAAAAATAAATGGGTATATAATTTATTTAATAATTAATATCAATAAATACCACTCAAAAATGATGATTAACATATGAAATATTCATAGTATAATAAATGTATATATGTTTTAGCTAAAAATTTCCCCAATAAATCGATGTATTGGGAATCTAGGGGAAAACCCTTAAATAAAATAATGGAACATAAGGAATTCATAGAGAAAATGGATTGTAAGTAAATAATTCATATAAAATAGGATGATTAGGAAAGAAAAAATATGAGATTGATCATACCATAAGTGTAAAATATAATTTCATAATATATATAGATAAAGAAGGTGGATGGTATAATTAAAACAATAACCTTGATCAAGAATATGATATAGAAAAAACACTCTCAGAATCACTAGGGAAATTGTTTTGAAAATAAATATTATATTTAACCATGAGAACAATAATATATATTTTTTAAAATATGAAAGCATATAGGGTATATCTCTCAGAAAATTTCAAATCCGATTGAAAGATACATTAACATAAAAACATGTAAAAGAGATTATTTTTATCATAAATGACCCAAAAAAATTTTATTTTTAATTTTATTTCATAAATTCATGGTATTTGAAAATTCCTCTTTTAAATAAATTTTTAATGAAGATATTTTTGAACATTTTAAAACATTATATTGAAATATTTTATTTTTTAAAACAAATCATGCAGAGACTCTATTAAAATAATTTAGTCAAAACCAAGTCATAATAGGGATGATAAAAACATGTATTGATAAGAAGTTAATATAAATATAAATGTCAATATAAACGTTATATTAAATCATTTCTATAATAAAAACATTGATATGAAAAAAATATCAATTGGATAGTATATGAGTAATTATTATCTATATCATGCATTTATTTTAGGTAGAGTTTCATAAAATTATAGTATTTTATTGAAGATAAGTAATATACCCATTGAGAAAGGGAATTACTGATTTTAAAATATAATTCTAGGAAAAATTTATTTATAACATCTAAATCAATAAAAGATCTTCTGACTCACAAGAAAAAAAACTTCATTCAAAAAAACAAGAATGACTTGAGTAAAATTTTATTCCAAACCATTGATAAATAAAAAGAATAAAAATTAATATCAAATACGATAAATAATATATATTTCCTAATAACATAATAATTGGGTGACATATACACCATATAAAATTTTATTTGTGCATAAAGAAAAACAAGTCTGAACGAAGGAAGTTTGAGACAAAAGCTCTTACCTTATTTCACTTATTAGTTGATCACAATATAAATTCTAGGAAAATAGTAATAATTATATTAATAATATATTTTATAGCCTTATTAATCTCAATAAACCACTTATATAATTTATTTATATTTATTTATGATAAATATAGTGGTCCATTATAACTTATTTTTAACATTATGTGTTAGCAATTTTTAATTACATTTTACATACATTGTAATGTTAATGTCGATCCTTGATATTGTATACCAAGTTCATAACTACTATATTATAGATGGTTATTAAATATATATCCCATTATTATTTTTAATATTCCAATTTCATCACATCAAATTTTTAATTACGACTCTTGAAGATAAAGTTAGAGACAAACCATTTTCAGTAATTTTTAATGAATGAAGATGATATATTTCTAAAATGTTTAGATATTAATATTATAAATAAAAAAATTAAAAAATATCTAATAAATTATTATTACATGTTATTAATATAATATTACATTACTTAATCATTCACTATATAAAACTATTAACATAGCTTAAGTAGGTGGTAAATTGATAAAAACCCAAAGTGTATCATAATGATCGAATACGTAATAATTTTCTATTACATAATGTAAATATATTTTTTAATTAATCATATACATGTGATATATATAATATATCTCCTTAAAATTCATTCTTAAAACCATTAATTATGGTTGGTGATGAAAAATGATGTTCATCATTTGTGGAGACGGTAATCCACATGTGCACATGATTAGCTAACTCATTTCTCAATGAATGGACAGAGTAATGATATATGAAAATTAATCATTTAATTATCATAATAATTTTATAAAAATAATATAAGTTCATTAATTACAATTTTAGTTCCACAAAGATTAAGTGTCTAAGATAAATTAGAAATGTCATTCATAGAGGTGGTAGTCCGCACATATGCAGGATTAACGATGTCATATCTTAATAAATTGATTGAATGAATGTAAATGTAAATTTTGATAGTTTAAGAATTATATAATTTATATAAATAAAAAAATTCATCAAAACCATACCTGATACCATATGTCATAGGTAGTGATGAAAAAAGGACTGCATCATGTCATGGTGGTGGAAATCCCCACACACACACACAATCAACGCTTTTATTTTTCTTAGTGGATGCTATGGAATGAATAAATAAATATTCTTTCCGTTAATAATATAAAAGTTAAATTTTTATATGATTCTTAATTCATTATATTAGCAAATTTATGGAATATTAAAAATAATAAACTTAAATATAAATTTTAAGAGGAGAGTAATGCTCACGTCGGTAACTTCAAAATTATCCATAGAAATGAAGGGATTGGTCTAATTAAGGGTATCTGAATAATATGGTTAGTGATATAAGTTTATGTTATCAAACATAAGTATATTTTCACCAAATAATTCAAATATATGGGTTTATAAATAATGTGTGTAAGTGGTCCCCTTTATAAATAAAGGGAAGGGACTTTTTCATGGAAATGAATATTAAGTAAGGGGTTAGAATGGAATAAATTGAAAGTTCAGAGAGTTGAGTTAAATTAAGTTGGTGTAAAATGTAGTTAAGAATTTAAAATCCCAATACTATTTCTATAATGTTTAAAGCTCATCCAAACTTAGTAAAATTAGAGTTACCTTATATTTATCTTTTAAAAACTTATTACTCTTAATTAAATATTAATCATGTCAATTATTTTATTTCTAAAAATATAAGGTGACCCTTATTACCAAATTTTAACATGTCGAATATGAATTTTTCATCAATTTAACCTAACTAAATTTATAAATTTCCGAAAACTATCTTTTAAACAAAGAAATAAAGTTTTTTGAAAAAATATTTTTTTTGAAAAAAATGTTGTTTAAATAATTAAGCATTCTCAATCATATTTAACATATATTACCCATTAAATGAGTGATAAATCAATTTTAAATATTATTAAACATCATATTATAGTTTTAATTTATGATTTATTCATTTAATTTTAAAAATAAATAATGTTTAAAAAATTAATATTCTTTGAAAAATAATGGTTTTACATGGGTAACTAATATTTACACAAGATGAATTTTTATTTATGACAATAAAAAAGTTTCCACTATTAGATAAATTGGAACCACTAATTTTCAATTTAAAATCAATTTATTTCTATTAAACTGATAAATACTAATTTTAAAATACTATTTTATAATGTATTTAAAACTAATTTTGTGAAAATATTACTTATAAACTAAAATATCAAATATAGTTTTATAATTAAAACATGGTATTTTAAAATATAAAATGTTACTTAAATAAATATATTTGATAAATAAAAATGTTTCCTTAGTTTTATGTTATTTTTATATTAAATTGAGGTTTTAAAATCCTTGATATTTTCAAAAATGGTACATTTCACTATTCACCTAAAAATCAATTATTTTATAAATAATCCAAAAATTATTATTAAGCTAATATGACAATGATAAAAAAAGAGATGTTGCAATTTTTTTTCAAATTGAAATCCTAATGTATATAAATTTAACATTAAAATAAAATCCCAAAATTTATTGAAAAATTATTTTTATAAGAAATTAGTTTTTCATATATTAACTTTTATTTTAAAACTATAAGTAAACATAAATATATCAAACTTGAAAATATAAATTTTATAAAATACATTTTAAGAATAAAAATAGTGGTTATTATTTTATTTTCAATATTAATTGAGTAATATGTTTAAGGAGAAATTTATTTATTTTCTTTCTTATATATATATATATATCATAATTTGGATACCATTGTTTAAACATAAAAATTCAAATACTACCATATAATAATATATATTGGTTTGATTTTCGATGTTTCAGGTGGATAAAACCATATAACATGATATTTATTAAAGGATAAAAACTCTGGTCATTATATTCTAACCCTTTAAAATATTTTTCTTCTCACAATTTAATTATCTTTTACTTTCCAGAATATGTGAAGGTAGATAAAACATAGAAACACCTCTAGATATTATCTCTAGTGAGATGTGATCCTTACTATCATAGGGTTAACTAGAAAATACTTATTTTTCATAACCATATTGAGGAAATTTATCTCATAACTAGGTATTAAGGCCCACAAAAGGATTCAATTTTCTTCTTAGATAATTCATTGTTTGACCTTCACTAATAAATGGTCATAGTTTTTTTAGAACATTTTATTATTATTATTGAAATTAATTTGAATTCAAAGTGACAATATCCATTCTATTTAGAAAATATATTCAATTTTTTAGTGGTGGATATTATTATTTTAAAAAATTATATTTCCACACACTTCATTGTTAGAACATTAAATATTTTTATTAAAATAAAAATCCCAAAGGGTGGTGACTTGATGTTATTAGAAAATACCCAAGATACAATAAGGTTGATATAGTTAGAGAACATTGAATAATTTGGGTAAGATGGAAAGTGAATCCTAATTTCCACTATGCTCTCTATCGATAGCCATTTTATAGGTTCTTACGTAGTCCCTAAGTAGCAGAGGTTGTGGATTCTTACCACCCTCAACAATCCTTTGATTTCGTCATTGAATTTGACAATTCCTGAATTATCTATGCACAATACATTGAATTTATAGTGGATCCCTTCGATGAGTACTATCTTATTTCCTTGTGTTTACTAAACTCTTTATCTTAATTATATGATCTTTCATAATACTCCACATTTCTATTATTTAGTGGATTTGGTAATTTTAATATATTCTCATTATTAATCATATTCCATGATACATGGTGTGGTATAATCACAATATTTTCCATTCCAACTCCAATTATAATGGGTTGATCATTAAGGTAATCTCTGAATTTTCCCTTTAAAACATGGTTTTTTATAGTTCTATACATTAATAAAACCAAAATGTTTTGACATGAGTAATGAATTGTTTATAATCTGGGGATATTATCTTAATAAAAAAAAGTAATAAATCCTTAAAAAAAATTTCTCTTTTACCTTTTCTCATTGTCCCATTATTTATAATAATGACTCTTTATCAATCATAGTTTTATCTAGTCTACTTTATGTTGAGTTATCTTAAAATTCTCATCCTAACCCCTAATTGTAACTATTAAATAAATTCTTTATAGTGTTTTCTTAAGATGATATGATCAGCCAAGGAATATCCCTCGGGAGTTCCAATATCAATGCATAGTAAGTTCCCATTCACCATGCACCAAAATGATGGTCAATATACACTTGAAAAACTCTTTTTGGGTTTATTACCAATAGATACATATATTCCAAAACCACTCCCACTTCTAGTATCTAGACAAAGATGCATTGAGAGGAAAACAAAAAAATACATACCATACACAAATATTAGGATATTATCCTATGCTTAGTATTATCCTTCGGTCTTTAACAATGTTACCTTATATAATTCAAAAAATAAATATGAGTTCCTTTGATACCAACTAAAATGACCCAATCCTTAAACTAAAATTATTTCATAACTCTTAACATAGTTTGAAACAAATACAAGGTGAGGATCTATATTGTAGTGTATTTGGGGGATTATACCAAGAAATAAAAACTTTTAAAACATAAAATAATTATATTTTTTTAATATCTTTTGAGTTTTCATAACACCCATTAATCCTCTTAATACTGCATAAGATAACCCGGGGAAATATGTAAGAAAAACCATGAACTAGAAAGCTTATTAATGGAATTAATGTGACAAAGGAGTATAACATTGGAGGCATAACATCATATCATAAAGATAATGATAATAAGAATGGAATCCTGACATAACAAAGTGATATCAAAAGATCATAGAGTATAAATGATCATGAAAGAAGCGTATTTCATCAAAAGAATGTTGAAACAACATAAACATGCCATTATAATATTATGTTAAGGGTACAAACCTCGTTAATGTAACATACTTGTCTAGGACAACTTACCACTACTATAGTTGACTAGGATCACTAACCACACACTATGATATCTCATGATATTGAATCATTTCCCACTGAATTAGAGGGATATATAATTTTAGGCCCACCCACCACATAATGAAAACCACACATTTGTACGCCAGATGGTGTCAATCAACATATCATCAAAACCAAGTAAATAAAATGGATTTTATATAATTTTAAAGTGGTTCCATAAGGAATCATTCATAATTTGATCAATAAATATGGAAAGATAGACCCATAGAAAATAAATGGGTATCCAAAGACATTAATAATAATTCAAAAAAATACCACTCAAACAATATTATTACACATTTGGTATTTTCAGTATATAAGAAATTGATATATGGTTTAGAAACTAATTTCCCTAGTCAATTGATGTATTGGGAATCTAGATGAACACCCTTTAATAAAGTAATGAAACATAGGTCATTTGTAGAACAAATTTATTGAATGAAAATAAAGCCTATTGAATTGGTTGACTAGGAAAGATAAAATAATTGATGGATCAGATCATAACTGTAAAAACAAATTTCATAATCCATATAGATAAAGAAGGTGAATGGTATAATTTGAATAACACCCTTGATCATGAATATAAAATAGATAATGAAAACTCTTAAAATAATTATGAAAATGAACATCGTGATCTTATTTGAGGTAGTGTTTCATCAAAAGGGGGATATTAAAGAATATAAGTAATATCTATAGATTAAAGTAAATCAAAACCATTTTTTGAAACCCATATCATAAAAAAATATGTTAGAAACATTCATTTATAGGAGTAAAAGATAAGTATTAAGTAAAATTAAACATTAAAGAAAATAGTTTTGATATGGAAGAGACATATCCATTTTAAAGTATAAGAGATATTCTTATCAACATCGTGATCTTATTTGAGGTAGTGTTTCATAAAAAGGGGGATATTAAAGAATATAAGTAATATCTACAGAGAAAAAATAAATATACCATTTTAGAATATAATAGAATAAAAATGAGACTCAGATTATTAATACAAAGAAGAGATTTCATGACTCATGGGAAAAAGGACTTGAGTCAAGAAAAAAATTAAGACTTGAGAAACATATTAATCAAAACCATTGAAGGATAAAGAGCATTAAAATGAATCTAAAATAACAATAATGAAATATATTTCATTATAAAATAAAAATTGGGTATCATATACACAATATAAAAGTAAATTGGTTTATAAAGTAAAACACGTCTCAATGAAGGGTGTTTGTGAAAAAAATACCATACCTCATTTCCCCACTTATTTGACACACTATAAATTCATAAAAAACAAAATAACTATATTAAAAATGTATTTTATAACCTTATTAATTTTTATAACCTTTTCTATACTTCATTTATTATTATTTAATATAAATATAATATGTCATCAAAGCTTATTTTTAACATCAGGTGTCAACGGTTTTTAATTATATTATAAAATATTTGTAATGTTAATGCCAATCAATGATATTTTATACTAAATTCATAAGCACATGATTAAATATGTTTCTAATATATGTACCATTATTATTTAAAATGTTTCACTTTTATTTCAAGGGAGTTTAAATTTGGATTTTTAAAGATGAAGTTAGAGACAAACTTGTCTTGAGATTTTTTGATGAATGCAGTTGATATATTGTTAAAATGTTTAGATATTAATAATATGAATCTAGAAATTTAAAAAATATTTAATTACTTATTAATATTTGTCATTAATAGTATATATCATTAGTTAACAATTCAATATATTAATATTACATCACTACTTAAGTAAGCGGTAGACCGACCAAACCTAAATTGTGTTGTAACGATTGAATGAGTGAGAAAGTTATATAAATAACGTTAATATGACATTTAAATAATATTATACATGTAATTTATACCATATATCTCCATTAAATCCATTATTATAACCATTAATTATTGGTGGTGATGAAAAATGACGTTCTTCGTTCACAGAGGTGGTAGACCGCACGTATGCAAGATTAACATACCCATTTCTTAATGAATGGAAATTGTGATGATATATGAAAACTCAGAATTTAATAATTATAATAATGTTATAAAAATCATATTAGTTCATTAATTATAATTTTACTTCCATCCACGTTAGGATATTAAGACAAATGTGACACATCTTTCATAGAGGTGTTAGTCAACACTAACACATGATTTATGATCTAATCTATTAATGAATGGATGGATTGGAGGTAAATTTAAAAGGGGGTAATTTCATGATTTTATAAGTGAGATAAAAAGAATAATTATCTGTTAAACCCATCCTTTATACCATCCCTATGGGTTGGCGATGTAAAAAGAACCACAACATGTCGCGGATGCGAAAGTCCATACACACCCACAATCAATGAGTTTGTTTTTCTTTGATGATTCTGTGGAATGAATGGATAATTATTTATAAATTAATATAATGAAATATTAGTATATATGTATGATATGAAATTCATTATATTAACAATGTTAAGGAATATTAGGAATGTGTAATGTTAAAAACAATGACTTAGATGAGTTTAATTCTCACATCGAGAACATATATTTTCATTTGAATTATCCTTGAAAATGAAGGTATTGATCTAACTAAGGGAGGAAAAAGGATATGGTTAGTGGGATAGGGTTATAGGTCTAAAAATGGTCACATTTTCACCAAATATTTAGAATTTATGCTAACTAAAGAATTTAATATTAGCACTAATTGTTTATAATACTTCAAAACCTAACAAGATATTACTACAAGGTCTATAATTCATGTTAATTTATAAAAATAAGAGTCATCTTATATTTTTATTTTAAGAACTTATCAATATTAATTAAATTTTAATCATGTAAATTATATTATTAATAAAAATATAGGGAGACCCTTATTAAAATACTTATACATGAAAAATCTGAATTTTGTATCAGTTTAACCTAATTAATTTTTTTAATATGATAAAATTACTTTTTAAAAATATATATATAATGTGTTGAAAGACTATTTTTTTATAAAAAACTTCATTTCATAATAATGTGTTCTTAATGAAATTTATCATTGATTACCCATTAAATGAATGATAATCAATTTGTATATATGTTTATACATCATAATTAAATTTTAATTTAAATTAATTTATTGAATTGTAAAAATATATAGTATCTATAAAAGTATTATACCATGAAAAATAATCGTTTATCCAGGGTAACGAATATTTAACCATGGTAAATCAATATTTATGGAAAAAATTGACCTTTTTAAATAATTTGGACCCACTAATTTTAAATTTTAAATAATTTTCATTTTATTCCATTGATAAAGACTAATTTTAGAAAACTAATGTATAATTTAATGAAAACACTTTTTCATAAAATATTTCTTATGATATATAATAAAAAATATATTTTTATAATTAAATCTTCATATTTTAAAATTCATAATGTAACTTAAAATACTTATGTTATATCAAGATAAATGTTTTCTACATTTTTGTTTTGGTTATATATATATGATTTATTAAAATCCACTTTATTTTCAAAAATAGTATTTTTCACTATTCATAAAAAAATTAATTATTTTAAGAAATCCAAAAAAATAATATTATGCTAAAATGAAAATGAAAAATACAAAAAATATTTTAATTTTTTTAATCCACATACTAAAGCTCATAAATTTGACATTTAAATAAAATAATTAAATATAATGAAAACCATTTTTTTTATGAGAAATCATTTTTCATATACTATATTTATTTTAAAACTATTTCTAATCATAAATATATTAATCTTTAAAAATAACCATTTTATTGAATACTAGTTATGAATAAAAATTGATTTTATTATTTTCTTAGTTGTACTATTCGAGTACAACGTTTAAGGTGAATTTTATTTTGTTTGGTTCTTATATATATTTAATAATTATCTCACCACTACTTATACCTATTAATTCCATGTCTACATTGTGATAATATATATTGGTTTTTTTCAGTGTTTTAGGTTACTTGAACTAAAGAACATAGTATTTATTTAATGAAAAAAACCTAGGGCGTTACTAAGTTCTAATCATGAATTTTGGTGTTAGGGATTCCACTCATGGATTAAAGAGTTGCAAGTTAATGTAGCTGTAATGTTTTTCTTAATTAAATTCCTTCAAAAATATGTTCATACCTTTATAAGGGTTATGAGAAGGGCCATATGGATCTTTTCCACTAGAATGTTTGTGTGACAAGATATTCTAAAACCATTGGTGTGAGATTTTGGTTTTCAATAAAATAGAGAGAGATTAATAAATTAAATTAATTTTTTTTCCAATTTAGTAATCCAGATAGAGTAAAAAACATGATCTTATTTATTGTAGAAATGGAAATCCACATGAATTTCACTATATTATTTTGATCTATACCATAGAAGGACAAGATTCTCAATAAAACACATTTCCAAGAATAGAATAAAAACTTGTACGTTATACATTTCAATATATAAAAATTATATATGCATGAAAAACATACTCTTGAGGAATATGAAAAAAATTATAGTGAGGAGGAACTATCTCTTTATATAAAATATTTGGATGATTCAACAAACTTCCAATTTTTCATGTTATCATCTATTTCTAGAGATATTATAAATCAACATGAAGATATTGATATATATTACATGATGTCTCACCTTCACAATCCTTATCTGGAGAAGGGTATAAAAGAGTGATATTAGCTTTCCAATACACTACTCAAGAGAAAAATTGGAGATTATACATATGTAACGATTTTTGTATTGGAAAACATTGGAATATTTAAAATAATATTCTCAAGGTTAGGAGTTGAGTCATTGTTGGCGTTCAGGGCCCAGGGAGGCCCAATGTTGATAAAATAAAAAAAATTAAATATATTATATCACGCATGCAATTTTTTTATGATAATAGAATAATTAATTAATGGAGTATCAGATGTAAAATATGATAACCCGATTAAATATAAAATGTGAGTTTTACCCTTGGCAAGCCATAAACTTCGTTCGTGTCAGGTGTGTTGTTAAAGAGATGTTGTGGGTGGATTAATAAACATATTTATTAATTAATTAATTTATTTTTTATTCAATTTTCCACTAAAACCCCCATATATTTAATCCTAATTATGGAAAATACTTAGAGATATCCTCATAAACCTAGGTATTTGACAAGAGATGTTGCAGGAACATTCTTAGATGAACTCAAATGGATCAAATGTTGATGATAGGTGCACCCGTGGAGTTCATGGATCTCACAAACATCAGTGACGACCGTTCTTATTCTACGATCAATCCAAAATCAAGGAATGATTTTTTTATTTGGATTAATCTCATTGTTTATCCCATTTTGAACATGAATCAATTCATCTAACATGAATTAATTCATAGATTAGTGGTTGATTGAAGTTGCTGTTTTTATATTCCAAAAATTAGGAATTAATTTTTATTGGTTATTTCTTCTTTAGTCTCCCCTTTCATAGAAATATGTTGAGGCTGACCTGAAAAATTTTCAAGGTTTGTTCCTCATGTTATTATCTTGTGATTTTATCCCACTATTCTTCACATGATTATCACCGATATTTATTTTGGTTGGTGGTTTGAAAAATACCCAAAAATCTATTATTACCCAACTATTATTTTGAGAAATGGATTGATTAAATGAGTTTAGGTTCATCATTGACATTATGATAATGGTTTATGTTGATGGTATATATTTGGTAACAGATCATGAGATTCGTGTTCATGGGATTTGAGCATTCTAGAGATACGGGGTGATGACACACGATTCCGGAGTTGATTAGATGGCCGAAATCCAGCCACTGACGGTAGTGGGGTTGTATCCATGATATATATGAGGTATATGGATATAATAATTTATATATTTAATTTTATTAGGGTGTAGGGTGAATACACATGAATACATAATGGATGATGGAAAAAACCTGACATACACAACATGATGTCTCAAGAACACATGCCACATAGTTCCCTGACTGCAATGACTAAGGTTTTAGAGAAAATAAAATTTCACACATCATGTGGTACCCACCACATACCATGTGACCAATGATAGGAGACTCAAAATATACCCTTGTGGTATAGAGGAACAAATATGACCTAGTAAATGATCATGACTAGAATACATATGCTCGGCCCAGCACTCGGACAAAACTAGGTACGTAGACATGGCCATGTACACAAGCATGACTAGAGTACATGAGCATGACCTGAAGTACAGGGTCTCGAGAAAAATTACACGAGTAGAGATGGTGTAGAAAAGAAACACCATTTATAACCTATACATGTCATTTACTTTCTCTATGGAAGTCTAAGTCCTTTATTCTCTTTTTTATAGACCAGTATCTCTAGGATATTTCCCCTCAGTCCATCACGATGAGGGTATAATGAGGAATCAAATCCTATTTATAGTATGTGATCTTCACTTTGGGAATAGTCTTGGATAGAGTACAAGAATCACTCTATTTGGCCCATGGTTTTATCCTATTTATCAACTTCTTCACTAGGTGGGATTTTTCGGAATTTTTATGAACAATATACTTGGATGTTTGTTTCCCTACATGGATAGTTATTATAGAAAAGGTATACTATACCCCACTAGAACAAGAAGAAATATAATATTTATAAATCAATATATATTGAGTTATATTGTGTAATTATTCATGGTATTTCTTTAAAATTACAACCACTTGGAAAAGTGCCATCTGTATTATCCGGCTTAAGGATTGAGTTCCCCTAGATGAATGTTAGCATGAAACCTCGAGTAGAATCCTAGGTTAGAAGTATGGGTTTTCGTTTACTTTGACAATTAATATCTACATTGAGTATATCTGGGGTATGTATTATTATTTCTCATATTTTGATTGATATTCCTTATGATGACGAGATGATTACTCTTTGATTCCTTATGTTTAGTGATTTCTGGATATTTTTTTGGGTACTGTTATACTAACCACTACATGGGCTCTACCAACACATGAAATGTCTTTTGAAGATGACTAACCATTCCATTGATTCCTTATTGGAATAGGAGAATACAAATTACAATTGAAATAAATAGGCCATGGTTTATACCATGTGTTTAATTTGACAGTAGTCCCCTCCTTTATTGGAAGGTTGGACTCTTTTATGGATTTTTATGGATTATATTTGGCCATGTATGCTTTTAAATAGTTATTTCACACTATGATGAGGGATATATATGTATGTTTATATTCTTGGTGTCAGTTTTATTTTACCATTCAATATTATGTAGCTATTTATAGATGTGTGCATGGAATCATGTACCTTAGTCTAAGTCTTTTAATGTTTGTGATATGTTTACTTTGTACTAGTAACTAGTCCTTGACCAATTGGTTGTCGTTTTGGGGAATCATAATTTATTTTTCTCTCTCTAGGTGGCCCCCAGTGAGTTGGGCCATGAAATAGTTGTATCAGAGGCAATTATTTTAGGACCACATTTTAGAGATTTTCAAGATGTGATGATTGTTTTAGGAACTAGGGAAATAGTTTTGAAGTGTTTCAAGTCTGTATCTCAAGCTAGGGGATCCAATGTCGATGTAGAAGCTAACATATGAAATCATTAGGGCTTTGAGAACATTTTTATGGATTTGGTACATGTATGCAGTGGTTTTAGAGAAAACATTGGTACATGCATCATATAATAATGGGTTGTGGATTCCATGACCATATTGATTTAGTTTCTAGATATACTATTGACCATGGTACATAATGACTATTTCAGGATGCCTCCATGAGGATTACCAACTAGTATTATGAAGAAGGATCATGAGGATAATCAACCTACGGTTAAGACTTCAATATGGGGACCTGTTCATGAGGTGGTACCTCTAGGTCAATTTTCAGTCTTACAACCACCCATTGAGCATAAGGGTTAATTGAATGTACTAATGGATTATTCCCACATATTGAATACATGTCATGAGTTTCAGGTATATTAACCCATATGATTTTGGGTCAAGATAGACCCTTAAGTTGTTGAGGACTACCTTGATGTAGTTACATGAGTTGTTCACCTTATTTGGACACCTCCAGACAAGATGGGGATCCTAGAGGAAATTATTCTTCATGGACCAATAGGGTGATAGTGGAGTCTAGTAACTTTGATGTATGATGAGGAAACTATTTTATGGATATATTTTTAGTTACTTTTAAATGAGTAGTTTTATCTAGATACATTAAGAGTTGTTCATAACAAGGAGCTCATGTGTCTTCAACATGGAAGCATAACTATGGAGGAGTATTCATCAAGGTTCAATAACCTCTCATGATACTCTATGGTTATGGTTAGAGAAGTATTTATCTAATAACACAGTTTTGATCCCTATATATATAGGGATATCTAGCCTTATGTGATATCTCTATGAATTCATACTTATGTTGGAGTGATCGAGTGATATTTAGTAGAGGATGGATTCTCTGTGTAGAAATTGTTGATAGTTGGTACTGGCAGTCCTAGACCCAAGACTTAGATAGTTGGTATCTAATGTCAGACTCGAGGATCTAGATGATCTATGTGTTTTTGGAGGAATTATCCGGACATAGGTTGTTCGGTTCATGGACAACAAGATGGATCAATTCAATCAAGAGAGTTGTATTACTACTCTTAAGATGAACAAGGAAATATCACATGGAATTTTTTGCCCCGTTATACAACTAACAGAGATATAATTGGTGGGCCATCTAGGTAGAGGTAGTGGTTATATCATGGAGGTTCACAAGGCGGCATATGCAGAAGAGGAGATGTGAGAGTAGAAGGAGGTGGTTGATGACTTGATCTGTTGCCTCCACCACCCCCAGGTGGTCCAAACCGGGCTTAGAGAGCTAGTGATTAGGGTAGAGGATAGCTACATGAAGTGGATTCCTATGGGATATCAACTTTAGGGATGATTAGAGGAGTAATCTATATATTTTCTATGTTAGATATCATTTTTATAGACACATAAATAAATCATTACCTTCATTTGAAATCTATTGGTTGAGACCAAGATATTGTAGTTGAGCCATTGGATCAACCATTATGATTGGAGACTCTTGTTGGAGAAGATTAATCAATCAAATACTCATAGTTATGTACAATATCTTTATAGTTCATGCATAAATTTACTATTTCAGATAGAGGATGTGGTGTGTCCCTGAATATGGGGTGATTTTTTTTCTTTAAGAGTGAGAAGGAAACCCAAGAAGAGCACGATGGTATCATGCACATGAGTATACTATTGATTAATCATTAGTTGTATAGTATTAACCTTGGAGTACTTAATGTTACAATATTTTAGCTTCCTACAGTGGTGATAGAGTATGAATATGTCTTACCTTATAATGTGTTGGGATTACCTCTCCACTAAGAGATAGACTTCTTGAATTTCTCCCAAATACTGCCCTGATATTTTTTCCAGCCTATTAGATGGCTCATGTAGAGTTTCATGAGAGGAAGGTGTAGCAAGAGGAGTTGTAGGTGAAGGACGTTTTTGGGCCCAGTGTGTCACCCACGACAACCACAATTTTTTTATCTAAGAAGGAAGACATGAGTTTGATAATTTTTGGAACAACATCACCTAAATCATTTGACAATCAATAATAATTATCCAATACTAAGGATTGATGACCTCTTCGACCATATGAATGTGGAGAGATGGTTTTTTAAGATTGGTATCATATCAGGGTATCCAAGCTATGCGTTTTGGATGATGATATACTAAATATGACATTATGACGTCTCTATGGTAACTATAAGTACTTGGTAAATCCTTTTAGTGTGATAAACACCCTAACAGTTTTTATTAGACTTATCAACCAAATCTCTCTTCCCTTCTTAGATTGATTCATGGTTTTCTTCATTGATGAAATACTAGTGTACTTGGAGTCAGAGGAGGTGTGCATGAGACACTTGAGGATAGTCTTAGAAATACTATGAGAGAACTAGATTTATGGTAAACTCTGGAAGTGTATGTTCTGGATTAAATAGCTAAACATTCTAGGAAATTTCCTATAAGAATAGGGGTATTACTGGACTCAATAAAGGTTGAGGCAAAACTAAATTTGTAACACCCCAAGTAAATAAAGAATATAACATTTTCACATTTATCCATATTTTTTAATAAAATATTAATATTACTTTAAAGGGGACGCTATGCTTGATGGCGTACCCAATACGCAACAACGAGTTTCTTGGGAATCTTACGTTGCACTCTAATAATAAAATAATATTATTTTGAATGGTAGTTAACTCCTAGCCATTGTAATGGAAGGAATGAATAGAACTAACTAAAAAATGATTATATATGTTTTTCAAATATTTTTAATCGTTATAATAAATGTTAGAGGATTAAAAATGCGAATGAATCCAATTTTAAGCGTAAACATTCTAATATTCTTTAAAAAGTTGATTAACCGCCTTTTTATGGAGAACCTCTTTTAAATCCACTTTTGACAATTTTATATGTTATATTTGACAAAATAAAATTCTTCTTTGGAATCGGGACATCAAAATTTACTTTGTGTAAATTATTGGTATTTTTTCCGATAAAGTTCATTTTTTTAATGAATAGTGAAAAATGCTGTATTTTAATTCTAAACCTTTTTTTAATATAATTTATTTATATGATTATATTATCTTTTTAATTGGTTTTAAAGTTCAATAAGAATATATTTTTACCATTTAATCCAAGAGTGGTCGTTGGAATTAATTTCACTTTGAAATTAGACTTAAACTAGTGTCAATCTTTTGATACTTATTGTTTCATAAAAACACACTATTTGCTCTGACCACGGGAATTAATTATTAAATTAATTAATGTAACTTATATATTTTGAATTTTGTAAAATAGGCATCATTTTTGAATTCGGAATATCAAATATAGCTTAGGGTGATGTTTTGGTATTTTTCTGAAAAACTTCAATTTTTGATGAATAGTAAAACCACTAAGTGATACTTAAAATACTGATTTTTCATTTAAATGCAAATTTACCACCTCTGTGTTTTGAATTTAAAAAATACGACATACATGGTTTTCATTAGGATGTAAAATGTGGTTCAATGGGATTAAAATAATTTTTTGGTGAATAATAACTTTTATGTTTTTAATCGCGATTAGAGATAATTAGTGTAGTTTAAGGTAAAAATAATGTTTTAATAATATGAAATGACCTTGACACATGTCCTAAACATATTGGTTGAGTAATGGTCAACCAAGAAAATCCATGGGTAAACTTGGGGACCCCATGGAGCCACTTTGGTAGGAAAATGACATTAAAACCTTTTTATTTAAAGTTAAAATTAAAAGGTCACAAACATGTGCTGTTTTACTAAAACAATTTTTACATGGGGTTATACAAATAATATTTTTGACTATAAATACTCATTAGAAAGCTAAAAATATTTCCTACATCATGATATACTTTTTATAAATTTTATACATTAAATAAATTAAATTATTTATGACACCATGATGATGCAGCGATTACCTCATTATTTAACGATTTAAATAAAATAAAAAGATAATATAAAATCTAAGACCTAAACTTGTAAAAAACCTATTTTATGTGTGGATTTAGAACTTTTATCACCTTATACTCGAAATATATAATTGTGGGACCTTTAAA
This sequence comes from Viscum album, assembly GCA_963277665.1. Lineage (NCBI taxonomy): Eukaryota > Viridiplantae > Streptophyta > Magnoliopsida > Santalales > Viscaceae > Viscum > Viscum album. Next base: position 513,921,912 of record OY728137.1, on the reverse strand, counting down.
ATCCGAAATGTATTTTATAATAATGTTACTTTTCAAGACTTTCTAAGAGTGCCCCTCCTCTCCTCTTATAAAAGGCCCCAACCTCTACCACCTTACCCACACTTACAAAGCCTTTGGCTCGGCCAACCCCTACCCATTTTATCTCTCCACATTCCTCTCTTCATCATTGAAGCCTCACTTTGGTCAGAATCTTTTCCAAGGAAGCCTTTGAGCTTAAATGAAAGAGAGTTACCCGTTTTAAAGGTTGTGTTTTCTCTTGTGTTCTTATGTTTTATTTTTCTTCTCCAACCCCCTAAAATATTTTTATTCTTTTATTTTTTAACAAAACCAGTATCTTAAATTAACTAGGATGTTTTTATGTGAAGTATTATAGATACACTTACACACACCTTTGTCTAATGGTTAAAGAACATACTGTTTCTGTGGTTGGCGATTTTCTGCCTCACGAAACGACGATTGTTCAATATTCTTTTAACACATTTAAAGGTGGACATTATGATGTCACTGTATTTTATATATGATATATATGGTATTTATGTTTACTATATGCTTCTGTATTTTATATTCAAAACATACCTTTATTTTTTTCATGTTGTGCAAATTCGATAATATCATATGAGGAAGTGTAGACTACCGCCCCCTCAAGTGATGTGGCTCGTTAATGCCATACATGGAATGTATAAAGAATGAAATTAATGAACATATGTGACATATATAACATATATATTATACTGTAATTATAATATATATATATATATATATATCATTTTTTAATTCCATTAATGTGATAGGAAAAAATGAAAGTAGAGTTCATGCGTTCGTACGACCTACCGTCTCCATGAACGACGCTTTTCATTTTTTATCTCCAAATTATATGGAATGGTATAAAATGAATATGTACTTGATATATATGATATTTGAATCATTAATACTATTCTGGAAATTATTTACTTATAACTACATGGGAAATCATTTTTCAAACAAGTTCATTTTTGACTCATGTACCGAACATCGGCAAAAACGTCTGATATGAACTAAAATTATTAAACAATTATTATAAAATTATAATATGTGATATGAAATGAATAATAATATTTAAAGTAGGTCCTTAGGAAATTATAAATTGAAAAAAGTTTATTATTCAGGAATATAAAAAAACAAACAAGACAAGTCGGACTTGAGGTAAGGGATCCTACCCCTCTCTTTCTTTTTAAGTACACTCTTTTATGTCATTCCTTTTAAGATGATATTTATTATGATTGGTATGTTCTTTTATATTAATCCCAATGTAATTTTTATGTTCATATAATGAGAGACCATATTTTCTCTCATCAATCCATTTTGGAAGTTTTAAGTGGCGCTGTTAGGCTGCCGAGTTTTCGTAAGGGATTTTTCATCTCACATTAAGATCCATGAGATTTATGCAACATTTTCCACCATTTACATTGAGTAGTGTATTTACTGCCCATTATTATACTCTTTGTGTAATATAATTTCATTTATGTGTATTTACATATTCATCGTATGGACCTTCTTCACTGGGGTGTACATTTCGAAAGATACCCAAGTCGGTAAGGGAACCTTTCACCCTCCTCTTTTTAAAAGACTTCTTTTGTTGGGTCTTTTAATTTACATATTGTAGTGTTGGGATATGTTCTTATATATCCTTATTGATGTAAATTTTATGTCCAAGTTATGAGATACCCTTTCTATCTCTCATCAACTCATTTTGTGAATTTTGAAGTGACGCCGTCAGGCTGTCGAATTTTTGCAAGCGAACTTCTTAACCAAATTTTGATTCTTTGGGATAAAATTGTACTCCTTGAATATGTAGTTATATGAATATGTGTGAATGAAATCTGATTGTTTTACACTTAATATCCACTTATATTTGGTGTATTAATTTGTCACACATAATTATGTAATTGATTTATCCTTAATCCAAGGATACCGTCTTTGTAAGGGACTTCATCTCAATATCCATTCATTGAGGCATATTTTGTTTTATACACAACTTTCTTTTATACGGTGTATAAAACCCTTTGACTTATATTCTTATTCAAAAGGAATATTTTTTTATATGAAGCGTTTTACTAAACAACAAAGGAATGTTTTTTGTTTATTTGTCGTACGTATGCGGTGACAACGACTTCTCCGCCGCCGTGACCATTATTTGAGTTTCAGCTTCCTCTACAAGCCATAACTTTTTTAAAATGAAAACTAAATACCATGTTTTACTTTTCTTTTATTTTGGTATTGAAATTGGTTTTCATAATGTTTTTTATATCAATGTCTTGTATTTATATCTTGTGATTGGAATGTGGAAATGTTATGTTTTCTTTATGCATGTATTATGTGGTAAGATTATGTTATGGTTCTTAGGCATTGTTATGAAGACGTGTGGTTCCGTGATAAATTAAGGGCAGGTGATCCCAATATAGCTATCCAATGCATTGGGTAACGCAAAAGAGTTAAACGTTAAGGTTTCTCTGAAGAGATTTAGGGAATATACGGTGATGGGTATTCCAAACGTAACCAAGAGGGTTACTCCCTACGTAAGAATGTTATGAATGCCTCAAGTTACCTATATGTCTTATGATTTCTATGATTTATTCATGATTTGATGAGGCATGTTAAAGTGATTATGTTTTATGAGTAAAGTATGATTTCATTGATTCTTATGTATACATGTACTCATGTTTCCTTTCCATATTTTTTTATATCCCTTACTAAGATTTTTATGCTCATCCCATGTTTTTGAAATGTTTTTCATTGGTCAAGGGAAAGGTACATGAAATGATGATAGTGTCAAGGAAGTGTCAAGAAATAATCCATGTTTTATTTTAAATATGTTTCCGTTGATGGAAAAAAATGAATACTGTATTTTATGTAACCACTTTGTTTAAATGTGGAATGTAATGCAAGATTTAAGATATAATTCTCTAAAACTCTAAACCTGAAAAGATCTTCAATGTGAATTATTCATTTAATTCAATATTAACTAAGATATAAGGCTGGGGCCTTATAGTTGGTATCAGAGGTCGGTTTAGACAACTTTAGGGTTTAAGAGTTTTTGATAGACTAATGATTAGTCCCTATATCCATTATTTCAGTTAAATCCTTGTTTAATAAATTTTTTTCCGGTCAAGTAAAGTCAGTTACGAATGGATGAAGAAGGATCTCAAACGACATTCCTATCTATTCCTGATGATATGCTTGCAATAATTATTGTAAAGTCATGTTCAGATGATTGTGAAACTTTTCCTAGCATACAACTCACTTGCAAGCAGTTGTTTGAGATATCAAACACCTCCACTATACCTCGTTATCATCGTGGATCATGGGTTGTTTTTAGACAAATAATATTTTCACAATATTATCATATTTTCAAGAAATGTAAATATTATCAAGGTATTTTCAAATATTTTACCTTATCAAAAGAATTTGAAGCATATTATGATTTTAAAAATGGTGTTGAGGAAGGAGACCCCTGCACAACCTATTTATATTTGCTTTTAAAATATAGTTTCTCAGTACATACTTATGGTATTTTAAAAGGACCAATAATAGAAAGTTTCAACTCAAATTCTGTCCGACTATTTTATAGAAATCACGTTTTATCATATGTTTTGGAATTATATGTCATACATGATGATTTTCCAAAACCGTTTTTATGTGAACACCCTTATGACCCATGTTGTAGAAGGTGTATTTGGATGGAGGAAGAAAATGATTTTGAAGGATCTCTAAATCATTGTTGTAATGCATGGGACTTCTAACTACGTGAGCAAGATGACGATGAAACTAAGTGGATTCCATGATCAAGGTATGCTGTTATTCATTTTGGGAATCGTTTTATTTTATCTTATGGTGGTGAAATAAGACTTCAAGAAATAAGATGTTGAGATCATAACAAATTTGGATGAAAATGAGAGGTATAAGGAAACTATTGAGGTTAAAACATGTTAGGGTTATTTTTGGAGTTTTATAAAAACGACAACACGTAGACCGTATGACAACCCGACGCGTCGGACAAAGCTGTGGGAATTGAACCCACTACCAAAGTGCGACTGGTATTTATCGACTACCACTGGACTACGTGAAGTCCCTGGTTAGTATAACTTATTCATTTTAGTTAGATGATTTTATGAATTAAGAGTAAGTTTATTTTGGGTTATCTATGGAAATTATTAACCTATCATGGAGGATAAGTGATTAGGTTAATTAATTTTCAATATGAGACTTTAAGAGCAACTGATGTTATTTGGAGATAAGTGTTAATTTGTACCTTGGAAGACTATGTGATTAAATCCTTCAAATATTTGGGTTTCAATCTTAGTTTGGTTTACTTTGAAGAATTTTATGGACAAATTGTTTATTGAATGGTCTTTGTTGAACTTTGGGTATTGTTTGACAAATTTTGGAGATTAAGAATAGATTTTTTATCCTTTTTGGGTATTATCTAATCTCATACTAACCTTTTAGGTTTTTGTTTTGGTTAAGGTCTAAATAAATGGGAAGTATATAGTTATCTTTTGTGGATTAGGTGATTCTCTAATAGTTGATTATATCTATCTTAATGTAAACAAGTCTTCCTAAATACTCATCATTTGGGGAAAGTACGAGTTTGTGTAAGAAATCTAGTAAAATTTGAAAGTCAACATGACAAGTAAGTATGTTTCCTTAAGATCAAGAATAAATTCCCCAATGAAAAGTAACTTTAAAAAAATGTTGTCTATTAACTTTTCCTATGGGGGAATCGAATACCATTTAACCCACCACAAGTATGTGATTTTCTTGTGGTTAACTTTCTCCTAAACATGTTTTCTATCAATCTCCCTCAGAACATGACCCTTTTTTTTCCTCCATATTCATGTTTTTCTACATGGAATCCAAGTATGGGTTAACTCGGGTGACCTTGGTACTTCCCTTTCTTTATTTTAAAGTGATTTTTTTACTGACTCTTGTTCCGATGTGGGATTTTCAATGAAGTTTCCAAGCCCAATTTGAAAATTGCGAGGACACAATTTCCAAAAGTGGGGAAGGATGTAACACCCCAGGTAAATAAATAATATGCCATTTTCACATTTATCCATATTTGTGAATAAAATATTAATATTACTTTAAAGGGGATTCTATGCTCGATGGCGTGCCCAATACGCAACAACGAGTTTCTTGGGAATCTTACGCTGCACTCTAATAATAAAATAATATTATTTTAAATGGTAGTTAACGCCTAGCCGTTGTAACAGCAGGAATGAACAGAACTAACTAGAAAATGATTATATATGTTTGTTAAATATTTTTACTCTTTACAATAAATGTTAGAGGATTAATAATGCGAATGAATCCAATTTTAAGCGTAAACATTCTAATATTCTTTAAAAGGTCAATTAACTGCCTTTTTATGGAGAACCTCTTTTAAATCCACTTTTTGAAAATTTTATGTGTTATATTTGACAAAATAAAATTCTTCTTTATAATCGGGACATCAAAATTTACTTTGTGTAAATTTTTGGTATTTTTTCCGATAAAGTTCATTTTTTTAATGAATAGTGAAAAATGTTGTATTTTAATTCTAAACCTTTTTTAATCTAATTTATTTATATGATTATATTGTCTTTTGAATTGTTTTTAAAGTTAAATTAGAATATATTTTTACCATTTAATCCAATAGTGGTCGTTGGAATTAATTTCACTTTGAAATTAGACTTAAACTAGTGTCAATCTTTTGATACTTATTATTTCATAAAAACACGCTATTTGCTCTGATAGTGGGAATTAATTATTAAATTAATTAATGTAACTTATATGTTTTGAATTTTGTAAAAAAGACATCATTTTTGAATTCGTAATATCAAATATATCTTAGGGTGAAGTTTTGGTATTTTTCTGAAAAACGTCAATTTTTTATGAATAGTGAAACCACTAAGTGATACTTAAAAAACTGATTTTTCGTTTAAATGAAAATTTACCACCTCTGTGTTTTGAATTTTAAAAATATGACATACATGGTTGTCATTATGATGTAAAATGTGGTTCAATGGGATTAAAATAATTTTTTGGTGAATAGTAACTTTTAAGTTTTTAATCGCGATTAGAGATAATTAGTGTATTTTAAGGTAAAAATAATGTTTTAATAATATTAAATGACCTTGACACATGTCCTACCCTTATTGGATGAGTAATGGTCGACCAATAAAATCCATGGGTAAACTTGGGGACCCCATGGAGCCACTTTGTTAGGAAAATGACATTAAAACCTTTTTATTTAAAGTTAAAATTAAAAGGTCACAAACATGTGTTGTTTTACTAAAACAATTTTTACATGGGGTTATACAAATAATATTTTTGACTGTAAATACTCATTAGAAAGCTAAAAATATTTCCTACATCATGATATAATTTTTATAATTTTTAGACATTAAATAAATTAAATTATTTATGACACCATGATGATGCAACGATTACCTCATTATTTAACGATTTAAATAAAATAAAAAGATAATATCAAATCTAAGACCTAAACTTGTAAAAAACCTATTTTATGTGTGGATTTAGAACTTTTATCACCTTATACTCGAAATATATAATTGTGGGACCTTTAAAATCCGAAATGTATTTTATAATAATGTTACTTTTCAAGACTTTCTAAGAGTGCCCCTCCTCTCCTCTTATAAAAGGCCCCAACCTCTACCACCTTAACCACACTTCCAAAGCCTTTGGCTCGGCCAAGCCCTACCCATTTTATCTCTCCACATTCCTCTATTCATCATTGAAGCCTCACATTGGTCAGAATCTTTTCCAAGGATGCCTTTGAGCTTAAATGAAAGAGAGTTACCCGTTTTAAAGGTTGTGTTTTCTCTTGTGTTCTTATGTTTTATTTTGCTTCTCCAACCCCCTAAAATATTTTTATTCTTTTCTTTTTTAACAAAACCAGTATCTTAAATTAACTAGGATTTTTTTTATGTAAAGTATTATAGATACACTTACACACACCTTTGTCTAATGGTTAAAGAACATACTGTTTCTGTGGTTGGCGATTTTCTGCCTCACGAAACGACGATTGTTCAATATTCTTTTAACAGATTTAAAGGTGGCCATTATGATGTCGCTGTATTTTATATATGATATATATGGTATTTATGTTTTCTATATGCTTCTGTATTTTATATTCAAAACATACCTTTATTTTTTTCATGTTGTGCAAATTCGATAATATCATATGAGGAAGTGTAGACTACCGCCCCCTCAAGTGATGTGACTCGTTAATGCCATACATGGAATGTATAAAGAATGAAATTAATGAACATATGTGACATATATAACATATATATTATACTGGAATTATAATATATATATATATATATATATATATATCATTTTTTTAATTCCATTAATGTGACAGGAAAAAATGAAAGTAGAGTTCATGCGTTCGTACGACCTACCGTCTCCATGAACGACGCTTTTCATTTTTTATCTCCAAATTATATGGAATGGTATAAAATGAATATGTACTTTATATATATGATATTTTAATCATTAATACTATTCTGGAAATTATTTACTTATAACTACATGGGAAATCATTTTTCAAACAAGTTCATTTCTGACTCATGTACCGAACATCGGCAAAAACGTCTGATATGAACTAAAATTATTAAACAATTATTATAAAATTATAATATGTGATATGAAATGAATAATAATATTTAAAGTAGGTCCTTAGGAAATTATAAATTGAAAAAAGTTTATTATTCAGGAATATAAAAAAACAAACAAGACAAGTCGGACTTGAGGTAAGGGATCCTACCCCTCTCTTTCTTTTTAAGTACACTCTTTTATGTCATTCCTTTTAAGATGATATTTCTTATGATTGGTATGTTCTTTTATATTACTCCCACTTTAATTTTTATGTTCATATAATGAGATACCATATTTTCTCTCATCAATCCATTTTGGAAGTTTTAAGTGGGACCGTTAGGCTGCCAAGTTTTCATAAGGGATTTTTCATCTCACTTTAAGATCCATGAGATTTATGCAACATTTTCCACCATTTACTTTGAGTAGTGTATTTACTGCCCATTATTATACTACTTGTGTAATATAATTTCATTTATGGGTATTTACATATTCATCGTATGGACCTTCTTCAATGGGGTGTACATTTCGAAGGATACCCAAGTCGGTAAGGGAACCTTTCACCCTCCTCTTTTTAAAAGACTTCTTTTGTTGGGTATTTTAATTTACATATTGTAATGTTGGGATATGTTCTTATATATCCTTATTGATGTAAATTTTATGTCCAAGTGATGAGATACCCTTTCTATCTCTCCTCAACTCATTTTGTGAATTTTGAAGTGACGCCGTCAGGCTTTCGAATTTTTGCAAGCGAACTTCTTAACCCAATTTTGATTCTTTGGGATAAAATTGTACTCCTTGAATATGTAGTTATATGAATATGTGTGAATGAACTATGATTGTTTTACACTTAATATCCACTTATATTTGGTGTATTCATTTGTCACACATAATTATGTAATTGATTTATCCTTAATCCAAGGATACCGTTTTTGTAAGGGACTTCGTCTCAATATCCATTCATTGAGGCATATTTTGTTTTATACACAACTTTATTTTATACGGTGTATAAACCCCTTTGACTTTTATTCTTATTCAAAAGGAATATTTTTTTATATGAATCGTTTTACTAAACAACAAAGGAATGTTTTTTTGTTTATTTGTCGTATGTATGCGGTGACAACGACTTCTCCGCCGCCATGACCATTATTTGAGTTTCAGCTTCCTCTACAAGCCATACCTTTTTTAAAATGAAAACTAAATACCATGTTTTACTTTTATTTTATTTTGGTATTGAAATTGGTTTTCATAATGTTTTTATATCAATGTCTTGTATTTATATCTTGTGAATGGAATGTGGAAATGTTATGTTTTCTTTATTCATGTATTATGTGGTAAGATTATGTTATGGTTCTTGGGAATTGTTATGAAGACGTGTGGTTCCGTGATAAACTAAGGGCAGGTGATCCCAATATAGCTATCCAATGCATTGGGTAACGCAAAAGAGTTAAACGTTAAGGTTTCTCTGAAGAGATTTAGGGAATATACGGTGATGGGTATTCCAAACGTAACCAAGAGGGTTACTCCCTACGTAAGAATGTTATGAATACCTCAAGTTACCTTTATGTCTTATGATTTCTATGATTTATTCATGATTTGATGAGGCATGTTAAAGTGATTATGTTTTATGAGTAAAGTATGATTTCATTGATTCTTATGTATACATGTACACATGTTTCCTTTCCATATTTTTTTATATCCCTTACTAAGATTTTTATGCTCATACCATGTTTTTGAAATGTTTTTCATTGGTCAAGGGAAAGGTACATGAAATGATGATAGTGTCAAGGAAGTGTCAAGAAATAATCCATTTTTTATTTTAAATATGTTTCCGTTGATGGAAAAAAATGAATACTGTATTTTATGTAACCACTTTGTTTAAATGTGGAATGTAATGCAAGATTTAAGATATAATTCTCTAAAACTCTAAACCTGAAAAGATCTTCAATGTGAATTATTCATTTAATTCAATATTAACTAAGATATAAGGCTGGGGCCTTATAGTTGGTATCAGAGGCCGGTTTAGACAACTTTAGGGTTTAAGAGTTTTTGATAGACTAATGATTAGTCCCTATATCCATTATTTCAGTTAAATCCTTGTTTAATAACTTTTTTTCCGGTCAAGTAAAGTCAGTTACGAATGGATGAAGAAGGATCTCAAACGACATTCCTATCTATTCCTGATGATATTCTTGCAATAATTATTGAAAAGTCATGTTCAGATGATTGTGAAACATTTCCTAGCATACAACTCACTTGCAAGCAGTTGTATGAGATATCAAACACCTCCACTATACCTCATTATCATCGTGGATCATGGGTTGTTTTTAGACAAATACTATTTTCACAATATTATCATATTTTCAAGAAATGTAAATATTATCAAGGTATTTTCAAATATTTTACCTTATCAAAAGAATTTGAAGCATATTATGATTTTAAAAATGGTGTTGAGGAAGGAGACCCTTGCACAACCTATTTATATTTGCTTTTAAAATATAGTCTCTCAGCACATACTTATGGTATTTTAAAAGGACCAATAATAGAAAGTTTCAACTCAAATTCTGTCCGACTATTTTATAGAAATCATGTTTTATCAGATGTTTTGGAATTATATGTCATACAAGATGATTTTCCAAAACCGTTTTTATGTGAACACCCTTATGACCCATGTTGTAGAAGGTGTATTTGGATGGAGGAAGCAAATGATTTTGAAGGATCTCTAAATCATTGTTGTAATGCATGGGACTTCTAACTACGTGAGCAAGATGACGATGAAACTAAGTGGATTCCATGATCAAGGTATGCTGTTATTCATTTTGGGAATCGTTTTATTTTATCTTATGGTGGTGAAATAAGACTTCAAGAAATAAGATGTTGAGATCATAACAAATTTGGATGAAAATGAGAGGTATAAGGAAACTATTGAGGTTAAAACATGTTAGGGTTATTTTTGGAGTTTTATAAAAAGGACAACACGTAGACCGTATGACAACCCGACGCGTTGGACAAAGCTGTGGGAATCGAACCCACAACCAAAGTGCGACTGGTATTTATCGACTACCACTGGACTACGTGAAGTCCCTGGTTAGTATAACTTATTCTTTTTAGTTAGATGATTTTATGAATTAAGAGTAAGTTTATTTTGGGTTATCTATGTAAATTATTAACCGATCATGGAGGATAAGTGATTAGGTTAATTAATTTTCAATATGAGACTTTAAGAGCAACTGATGTTATTTGGAGATAAGTGTTAATTTGTACCTTGGAAGACTATGTGATTAAATCCTTCAAATATTTGGGTTTCAATCTTAGTTTGGTTTAATTTGAAGAATTTTATGGACAAATTGTTTATTGAATGGTCTTTGTTGAACTTTGGGTATTGTTTGACAAATTTTGGAGATTAAGAATAGATTTTTTATCCTTTTTGGGTATTATCTAATCTCATACTAACCTTTTAGGTTTTTGTTTTGGTTAAGGTCTAAATAAATGGGAAGTATATAGTTCTCTTTTGTGGATTAGGTGATTCTCTAGTAGTTGATTATATCTATCTTAATGTAAACAAGTCTTCCTAAATACTCATCATTTGGGGAAATTACGAGTTTGTGTAAGAAATCTCGTAAAATTTGAAAGTCAACATGACAAGTAAGTATGTTTCCTTAAGATTGAGAATAAATTCCCCAATGAAAAGTAACTTTAAGAAAATGTTGTCTATTAACTTTTCATATGGGGGAATCGAATACAATTTAACCCACCACAAGTATGTGATTTTCTTGTGGTTAACTTTCTCCTAAACATGTTTTCTATCACTCTCCCTCAGAACATGACCCTTTGTTTTTCCTCCATATTCATGTTTTCCTACATGGAATCCCTGTATGGGTTAACTCGAGTGACCTTGGTACTTCTCTTTCTTTATTTTAAAGTGAATTTTTTACTGACTCTTGTTCCGATGTGGGATTTTCAATGAAGTTTTCAAGCCCAATTTGAAAATTGCGAGGACATAATTTCCAAAAGCGGGGAAGGATGTAACACCCCAGGTAAATAAAGAATATTCCATTTTCACATTTATCCATATTTGTGAATAAAATATTAATATTACTTTAAAGGGGATGCTATGCTCGATGGCGTGCCCAATACGCAACAACGAGTTTCTTGGGAATCTTACGCTGCACTCTAATAATAAAATAATATAATTTTAAATGGTAGTTAACGCCTTGCCGTTATAACAGCGGGAATGAACAGAACTAACTAGAAAATGATTATATATGTTTGTTAAATATTTTTACTCTTTACAATAAATGTTAGAGGATTAATAATGCGAATGAATCCAATTTTAAGCGTAAACATTCTAATATACTTTAAAAGGTCAATTAACCGCCTTTTTATGGAGAACCTCTTTTAAATCCACTTTTTGACAATTTTATGTGTTATATTTGACAAAATAAAATTCTTCTTTAGAATCGGGATATCAAAATTTACTTTGTGTAAATTTTTGGTATTTTTTCCGATAAAGTTCATTTTTTTAATGAATAGTGAAAAATGTTGTATTTTAATTCTAAACCTTTTTTAATCTAATTTATTTATATGATTATATTGTCTTTTGAATTGGTTTTAAAGTTAAATTAGAATATATTTTTACCATTTAATCCAATAGTGGTCGTTGGAATTAATTTCACTTTGAAATTAGACTTAAACTAGTGTCAATCTTTTGATACTTATTATTTCATAAAAACACGCTATTTGCTCTGATAGTGGGAATTAATTATTAAATTAATTAATTTAACTTATATGTTTTGAATTTTGTAAAATAGACATCATTTTTGAATTCGTAATATCAAATATATCTTAGGGTGAAGTTTTGGTATTTTTCTGAAAAACGTCAATTTTTTATGAATAGTGAAACCACTAAGTGATACTTAAAAAACTGATTTTTTGTTTAAATGAAAATTTACCACCTCTGTGTTTTTAATTTCAAAAATCTGACATACATGGTTGTCATTAAGATGTAAAATGTGGTTCAATGGGATTAAAATAATTTTTTGGCGAATAGTAAATTTTAAGTTTTTAATCGCGATTAGAGATAATTAGTGTAGTTTAAGGTAAAAATAATGTTTTAATAATATGAAATGACCTTGACACATGTCCTACCCTTATTGGATGAGTAATGGTCGACAAATAAAATCCATGGGTAAACTTGGGGACCCCATGGAGCCACTTTGGTAGGAAAATGACATTAAAACCTTTTTATTTAAAGTTAAAATTAAAAGGTCACAAACATGTGTTGTTTTACTAAAACAATTTTTACATGGGGTTATACAAATAATATTTTTGACTATAAATACTCATTAGAAAGATAAAAATATTTCCTACATCATTATATACTTTTTATAATTTTTAGACATTAAATAAATTAAATTATTTATGACACCATGATGATGCAGCGATTACCTCATTATTTAACGATTTAAATAAAATAAAACGATAATATAAAATCTAAGACCTAAACTTGTAAAAAACCTATTTTATGTGTGTATTTATAACTTTTATCACCTTATACTCTAAATATATAATTGTGGGACCTTTAAAATCCGAAATGTATTTTATAATAATGTTACTTTTCAAGACTTTCTAAGAGTGCCCCTCCTCTCCCCTTATAAAAGGCCCCAACCTCTACCACCTTACCCACACTTCCAAAGCCTTTGGCTCGGCCAACCCCTACCCATTTTATCTCTACACATTCCTCTATTCATAATTGAAGCCTCACTTTGGTCAGAATCTTTTCCAAGGAATCCTTTGAGCTTAAATGAAAGAGAGTTACCCGTTTTAAAGGTTGTGTTTTCTCTTGTGTTCTTATGTTTTATTTTGCTTCTCCAACCCCCTAAAATATTTTTATTCTTTTATTTTTTAACAAAACCAGTATCTTAAATTAACTAGGATGTTTTTATGTGAAGTATTATAGATACACTTACACACACCTTTGTCTAATGGTTAGAGAACATACTGTTTCCGTGGTTGGCGATTTTCTGCCTCATGAAACGACGATTGTTCAATATTCTTTTAACACATTTAAAGGTGGCCATTATGATGTCACTGTATTTTATGTATGATATATATGGTATTTATGTTTACTATATGCTTCTGTATTTTATATTCAAAACATACCTTTATTTTTTTCATGTTGTGCAAATTCGATAATATCATATGAGGAAGTGTAGACTACTGCCCCCTCAAGTGATGTGACTCGTTAATGCCATACATGGAATGTATAAAGAATGAAATTAATGAACATATGTGACATATATAACATATATATTATACTGTAATTATAATATGTATATATATATATATATATCATTTTTTTAATTCCATTAATGTGACAGGAAAAAATGAAAGTAGAGTTCATGCGTTCGTACGACCTACCGTCTCCATGAACGACGCTTTTCATTTTTTATCTCCAAATTATATGGAATGGTATAAAATGAATATGTACTTGATATATATGATATTTGAATCATTAATACTATTCTGGAAATTATTTACTTATAACTACATGGGAAATCATTTTTCAAACAAGTTCATTTTTGACTCATGTACCGAACATCGGCAAAAACGTCTGATATGAACTACAATTATTAAACAATTATTATAAAATTATAATATGTGATATGAAATGAATAATAATATTTAAAGTAAGTCCTTAGGAAATTATAAATTGAAAAAAGTTTATTATTCAGGAATATAAAAAAACAAACAAGACAAGTCGGACTTGAGGTAAGGGATCCTACCCCTCTCTTTCTTTTTAAGTACACTCTTTTATGTCATTCCTTTTAAGATGATATTTCTTATGATTGGTATGTTCTTTTATATTACTCCCACTGTAATTTTTATGTTCATATAATGAGAGACCATATTTTCTCTCATCAATCCATTTTGGAAGTTTTAAGTGGCGCCGTTAGGCTGCTGAGTTTTCGTAAGGGATTTTTCATCTCACTTTAAGATCCATGAGATTTATACAACATTTTCCACCATTTACTTTGAGTAGTGTATTTAATTCCCATTATTATACTCTTTGTGTAATATAATTTCATTTATGGGTATTTACATATTCATCGTATGTACCTTCTTCAATGGGGTGTACATTTCGAAAGATACCCAAGTCGGTAAGGGAACCTTTCACCCTCCTCTTTTTAAAAGACTTCTTTTGTTGGGTCTTTTAATTTACATATTGTAATGTTGGGATATGTTCTTATATATCCTTATTGATGTAAATTTTATGTCCAAGTGATGAGATACCCTTTCTATCTCTCATCAACTCATTTTGTGAATTTTGAAGTGACGCCGTCAGGCTGTCGAATTTTTGCAAGCAAACTTCTTAACCCAATTTTGATTCTTTGGGATAAAATTGTACTCCTTGAATATGTCGTTATATGAATATGTGTGAATGAACTCTGATTGTTTTAAACTTAATATCCACTTATATTTGTTGTATTCATTTGTCACACATAATTATGTAATTGATTTATCCTTAATCCAAGGATACCGTCTTTGTAAGGGACTTCGTCTCAATATCCATTCATTGAGGCATATTTTGTTTTATACACAACTTTCTTTTATACGGTGTATAAACCCCTTTGACTTTTATTCTTATTCAAAAGGAATATTTTTTTATATGAAGCGTTTTACTAAACAACAAAGGAATGTTTTTTTGTTTATTTGTCGTACGTATGCGGTGACAACGACTTCTCCGCCGCCATGACCATTATTTGAGTTTCAGATTCCTCTACAATCCATACCTTTTTTAAAATGAAAACTAAATACCATGTTTTACTTTTCTTTTATTTTGGTATTGAAATTGGTTTTCATAATGTTTTTTATATCAATGTCTTGTATTTATATCTTGTGATTGGAATGTGGAAATGTTATGTTTTCTTTATGCATGTATTATGTGGTAAGATTATGTTATGGTTCTTGGGCATTGTTATGAAGATGTGTGGTTCCGTGATAAAATAAGGGCAGGTGATCCCAATATAGCTATCCAATGCATTGGGTAACGCAAAAGAGTTAAACGTTAAGGTTTCTCTGAAGAGATTAAGGGAATATACGGTGATGGGTATTCCAAACGTAACCAAGAGGTTTACTCCCTACGTAAGAATGTTATGAATGCCTCAAGTTACCTTTATGTCTTATGATTTCTATGATTTATTCATGATTTGATGAGGCATGTTAAAGTGATTATGTTTTATGAGTAAAGTATGATTTCATTGATTCTTATGTATACTTGTACTCATGTTTCCTTTCCATATTTTTTTATATCCCTTAATAAGATTTTTATGCTCATCCCATGTTTTTGAAATGTTTTTCATTGGTCAAGGGAAAGGTACATGAAATGATGATAGTGTCAAGGATGTGTCAAGAAATAATCCATGTTTTATTTTAAATATGTTTCCGTTGATGGAAAAAAATGAATACTGTATTTTATGTAACCACTTTGTTTAAATGTGGAATGTAATGCAAGATTTAAGATATAATTCTATAAAACTCTAAACCTGAAAAGATCTTCAATGTGAATTATTCATTTAATTCAATATTAACTAAGATATAAGGCTGGGGCCTTATAGTTGGTATCAGAGGTCGGTTTAGACAACTTTAGGGTTTAATAGTTTTTGATAGACTAATGATTAGTCCCTATATCCATTATTTCAGTTAAATCCTTGTTTAATAACTTTTTTTCGTTCAAGTAAAGTCAGTTACGAATGGATGAAGAAGGATCTCAAACGACATTCCTATCTATTCCTGATGATATGCTTGCAATAATTATTTCAAAGTCATGTTCAGATGATTGTGAAACTTTTCCTAGCATACAACTCACTTGCAAGCAGTTGTTTGAGATATCAAACACCTCCACTATACCTCGTTATCATCGTGGATCATGGGTTGTTTTTAGACAAATACTATTTTCACAATATTATCATATTTTCAAGAAGTGTAAATATTATCAAGATATTTTCAAATATTTTACCTTATCAAAAGAATTTGAAGCATATTATGATTTTAAAAATGGTGTTGAGGAAGGAGACCCTTGAACAACCTATTTATATTTGCTTTTAAAATATAGTCTCTCAGCACATACTTATGGTATTTTAAAAGGACCAATAATAGAAAGTTTCAACTCAAATTCTGTCCGACTATTTTATAGAAATCACGTTTTATCATAGGTTTTGGAATTATATGTCATACATGATGATTTTCCAAAACCGTTTTTATGTGAACACCCTTATGACCCATGTTGTAGAAGGCGTATTTGGATGGAGGAAGAAAATGATTTTGAAGTATCTCTAAATCATTGTTGTAATTCATGGGACTTCTAACTACGTGAGCAAGATGACGATGAAACTAAGTGGATTCCATGATCAAGGTATGCTGTTATTCATTTTGGGAATCGTTTTATTTTATCTTATGGTGGTGAAATAAGACTTCAAGAAATAAGATGTTGAGATCATAACAAATTTGGATGAAAATGAGAGGTATAAGGAAACTATTGAGGTTAAAACATGTTAGGGTTATTTTTGGAGTTTTATAAAAAGGACAACACGTAGACCGTATGACAACCCGACGCGTCGGACAAAGCTGTGGGAATCAAACCCACAACCAAAGTGCGATTGGTATTTATCGACTACCACTGGACTACGTGAAGTCCCTGGTTAGTATAACATATTATTTTTAGTTAGATGATTTTATGAATTAAGAGTAAGTTTATTTTGGGTTATCTATGGAAATTATTAACCTATCATGGAGGATAAGTGATTAGGTTAATTAATTTTCAATATGAGACTTTAAGAGAAACTGATGTTATTTGGAGATAAGTGTTAATTTGTACCTTGGAAGACTATGTGATTAAATCCTTCAAATATTTGGGTTTCAATCTTAGTTTTGTTTACTTTGAAGAATTTTGTGGACAAATTGTTTATTGAATGGTCTTTGTTGAACTTTGGGTATTGTTTGACAAATTTTGGAGATTAAGAATAGATTTTTTATCCTTTTTGGGTATTATCTAATATCATACTAACCTTTTAGGTTTTTGTTTTGGTTAAGGTCTAAATAAATGGGAAGTATATAGTTCCATTTTGTGGATTAGGTGATTCTCTAGAAGTTGATTATATCTATCTTAATGTAAACAAGTCTTCCTAAATACTCATCATTTGGGGAAAGTACGAGTTTGTGTAAGAAATCTAGTAAAATTTGAAAGTCAACATGACAAGTAAGTATGTTTCCTTAAGATCATGAATAAATTCCCCAATGAAAATTAACTTTAAAAAAATGTTGTCTATTAAATTTTCCTATGGGGGAATCGAATACCATTTAACCCACCACAATTATGTGATTTTCTTGTGGTTAACTTTCTCTTAAACATGTTTTCTATCACTCTCCCTCAGAACATGACCCTTTGTTTTTCCTCCATATTCATGTTTTTCTGTATGGAATCCCAGTATGGGTTAACTCGGGTGACCTTGGTACTTCTCTTTCTTTATTTTCAAGTGATTTTTTTACTGACTCTTGTTCCGATGTGGGATTTTCAATGAAGTTTCCAAGCCCAATTTGAAAATTGCGAGGACACAATTTCCAAAAGCGGGGAAGGATGTAACACCCCAGGTAAATAAAGAATATGCCATTTTCACATTTATCCATATTTGTGAATAAAATATTAATATTACTTTAAAGGGGATGCTATGCTCGATGGCGTGCCCAATACGCAACAACGAGTTTCTTGGGAATCTTACGCTGCACTCTAATAATAAAATAATATTATTTTAAATGGTAGTTAACGCCTAGCCGTTGTAACAGCGGGAATGAACAGAACTAACTAGAAAATGATTATATATGTTTGTTAAATATTTTTACTCTTTACAATAAATGTTATAGGATTAATAATGTAAATGAATCCAATTTTAAGCGTAAACATTCTAATATTCTTTAAAAGGTCAATTAACCGCCTTTTTATGGAGAACCTCTTTTAAATCCACTTTTGACAATTTTATGTGTTATATTTGACAAAATAAAATTCTTCTTCAGAATCGGGACATCAAAATTTACTTTGTGTAATTTTTTGGTATTTTTTCCGATAAAGTTCATTTTTTAATGAATAGTGAAAAATGTTGTATTTTAATTCTAATCCTTTTTTAATCTAATTTATTTATATGATTATATTGTCTTTTGAATTGGTTTTAAAGTTCAATTAGAATATATTTTTACCATTTAATCTAATAGTGGTCGTTGGAATTAATTTCACTTTGAAATTAGACTTAAACTAGTGTCAATCTTTTGATACTTATTATTTCATAAAAACTCACTATTTGCTCTGATAGTGGGAATTAATTATTAAATTAATTAATGTAACTTATATGTGTTCAATTTTGTAAAATAGACATCATTTTTGAATTCGTAATATCAAATATATCTTAGGGTGAAGTTTTGGTATTTTTCTGAAAAACGTCAATTTTTTATGAATAGTGAAACCACTAAGTGATACTTAAAAAACTGATTTTTCGTTAAAATGAATATTTACCACCTCTGTGTTTTGAATTTCAAAAATTTGACATACATGGTTTTCATTAGGATGTAAAATCTGGTTCAATGGGATTAAAATAATTTTTTGGTGAATAGTAACTTTTAAGTTTTTAATCGCAATTAGAGATAATTAGTGTAGTTTAAGGTAAAAATAATGTTTTAATAATATGAAATGACCTTGACACATGTCCTACCTTTATTGGATGAGTAATGGTCGACAAATAAAATCCATGGGTAAACTTGGGGACCCCATGGAGCCACTTTGGTAGGAAAATGACATTAAAACCTTTTTATTTAAAGTTAAAATTAAAAGGTCACAAACCTTCTTCTAATGGTTAAAGAACATACTGTTTCTGTGGTTAGCGATTTTCTGCCTCACGAAACGATGATTGTTCAACATTCTTTTAACACCTTTAAAGGTGGCCATTATGATGTCACTCTATTTTATATATGATATATATGGTATTTATTTTTACTATATGCTACTGTATTTTATATTCAAAACATACATTTATTTTTTTCATGTTGTGCAAATGCGATAATTTCATATGAGGAAGTGTGGACTACCGCCCCTCAAGTGATGTGACTCGTTAATGCCATAAATGGAATGTATAAAGAATTAAATTAATGAAAATATGTGAACTATATAACATATATATTATACTGGAATTATAATATATATATATATATATATATCATTTTTTTAATTCCATTAATATGACAGGAAACAATGAAAGTAGCGTTCATGCGTACGTACGGCCTACCGTCTCCATGAACGGTGCTTTTCATTTTTTATCTCCAAATGATATGGAATGATATAAAATGAATATGTTATGGATATATATGATATTTTAATCATTAATACTATTCTGGAAATGATTTACTTATAACTACATGGGCAATCATTTTTCAAACAAGTTCATTTTTGACTCATGTACCAAACATCGGCAAAAACGTATGATATGAACTAAAATTATTAAACAATTATTATAACATTATAATATGTGATATGAAATGAATAATAATCTTTAAATGATGTCCTTAGTCAATTATAAATTGACCAAAGTTTATTATTCAGGAATATAAAGAAACGAACAAGACAAGTCGGACTTGAGGTAAGGGATCCTACTCCTCTCTTTCTTTTTAAGTACACTCTTTTATGTCATTCCTTTTAAGCTCATATTTCTTATGATTGGGATGCTATTTTATATTAATCTTACTGTAATTTTTATGTTCATATAATCAGAGACCCTATTTTCTCTCATCAATCTATTTTGGAAGTTTTAAGTGGCGCCGTTAGGCTGCCGAGTTTTTGTAAGGTATTTTTCATCTCACTTTTAGTTCCATGAGATTTATGAAACATTTTCCACTATTTACATTCAGTGGTGTATTTAATACACATTATTATACTCTTTGTGGAATATAATTTCATTTATGGGTATTTACATATTCATTGTATGTCCCTTCTTCAATGGGGTGTACGTTTCGAAAGATACCCAAGTCGGCAAGGGAACCTTTCACCCTCCTCTTTTTAAAAGACTTCTTTTGTTGGGTCTTTTAATTTACATATTGTAATGTTGGGATATGTTCTTCTATATCCTTATTGATTTAATATTTATGTCCATGTGATGAGATACTCTATATCCTTATTGATTTAAAATTTATGTCCATGTGATGAGATACCCTTTTTATCTCTCATCAACTCATTTTCTAAATTTTGAAGTGACGCCGTCAGGCTGTTGAATTTTTGCAAGGGAACTTCTTAACCCAATTTTGATTCTTTGGGATAAACTTGTACTCCTTGAATATGTCGTTATATGAATATTTTTGAATGAACTATGATTGTTTTACACTTAATATCCACTTATATTTGGTGTATTAGTTTGTCACACATAATTATGTAATTGATTTATCCTTAATCCAAGGATACCGTCTTTGTAAGGGACTTCGTCTCAATCTCCATTCATTGATGCATATTTTGTTTTATACACAACTTTCTTTTATACGGTGTATAAAACCCTTTGACTTTTATGCTTATTCAAAAGGAATCTTTTTTTATACGAAGAGTTTTACTAAACGACAAAAGGAATGTTTTTTTTTGTTTTTTTGTCATACGTATGCGGTGACAACGACTTCTCCACCGCCGTGACCATTATTTGAGTTTCCGATTCCTCTACAAGCCATACCTTTTTTTTAAAATGAAAAATAAATACCATGTTTTACTTTTCTTTTATATTGGTATTCAAAATGGTTTTCAAAATGTTTTTTATATCAATGTGTTGTATTGATATCTTTATTTTGAAATGTGGAAATGTTATGTTTTCTTTATGCATGTATTATGTGGTATGATTATGTTATGGTTCTTGGGCATTGTTATGAAGACGGGTGGTTCCATGATAAACTAAGGGCGGGTGATCCTGATATAGCTCTCCAATGCATTGGGTTACGCGAAGGAGTTAAACGTTAAGGTTTATCCGAAGAGATTTAGGGAATATACTGTGATGGGTATTCCAAACGTAACCAAGAGGGTTACTCCCTATGTAAGAATGTTATGAATGCCTCATGTTACCTTTATGTCTTATTATTTCTATGATTTATTCATTATTTGATGAGGTATGTTAATGTGCTAATGTTTTATGACTAAAGTATTATTTCATTTATTCTTATGTATACATGTACTCATGTTTCCTTTCCATATTTTTTTATATCCCTTACTAAGATTTTTATGCTCATCCCATGTTTTTGAAATGTTTTTCATTGGTCAAGGGAAAGGTACATGAAATGATGATAGTGTCAAGGAAGTGTCAAGAAATAATATGGAATGTAATGCATGATTTAAGATCTACTTCTCTAAAAATCTAAACTTGAAAAGATCCTCAATGTGAATTATTCATTTAATTCAATATTAAGTAAGGTATAAGGCTGGGGCCTTATAAAATTGGGATCCATAAAAACATGTGACTGAGGTATGAATATTCCTTGTATTGGAAGTGTAATATCATAGTTTTTATCCATATTTTTATAGGATTGTGGCACCCTTTTATTCTTTAACATGAAAGGGAAAACCTTTTGTATGGGTATGGATGTGTGAGTAAAATTTCTAGGAGTTCTGGAAGAGGAGAGAAGTTCCCCCATCATGAGATTACATTAGGAGAGTGCTGAGTATATATTGTTATATGATTCCTCTATAACAAGGCTTGGATGTGTTCTGATATAGAGGTAGGGAGTGATTTCCAATGGGTCTTTCCAGTTGATACCTTTTGAGTAGAACTATGAAACCCGTGATCTAGAACTAGTAGTAGTTCTCTTCACCTTGATGATGTGGTAAACTTTTATTATGGGTGATAATTTTATCATATATTATGAACATTAGAGTCTGAATTATATTTTCTCAGAGAAAGATACCATCTAGAGGTAGAGGTAGTGGTTAGAGTTCCTCTAATATTAGGAATTTGAAATAGTATATACTCATGGGAAGGGGAATGTGGTTGAAGATGGTATTAGAAGGAGATCTGGTTTTTAGATATTGAGTGAGGCATTAAATTATTTTTCTTCATTACATTTATCCTTAGTTGATGAGTATTATGAAGCATACATAAAATTAATGATTATTAACCCTATGGTTATGAAATGTGTTAGGGAGTCTCTTCTTGGAGTTACTAACTGTGTGACCTTGTATTATTATATATCCACTGGACATACTTCTGATGGACTTTATGAAGGTGGGGAAAATCATCCTTTTCTAAGTGAGGAACATGGAATCAATGACACTATGAGAAGAGATTTTGAGTTATTTTCATATGCCCCCCTTAACAGTATATCAAGTAGTGGTGAGGATGTACTAGTACCCTTTGCGTTAGATATTGTTTCAAGAAATAATGAGGTGTGTAGTGAAATTTTCCTCTCGATACCTCATTTTATAGTAGGTGAAGGATGATCACCAGGTTCTAGTGGGTTTAACTCAACCACATGGTGTTTCAGAGTGGAATTGGGATGTAATATTTATAAACATTTTATGTGGACTCCACGATCATCTAGGGGAAATGATTCTTTATGGGTGATCATAAACTAACTCACCATGTCATCCCACTTCCTAGTTATATGAGAGAAATGTTTAGAGGAGAACTTGAGATTTCATTACATCTAGGAGATTTTCCGCCATAATAGAGATCCCTTAATGACCATTTCAAGCAATGATTCTCACTTCACATAATGACTATGGAATGGATTGTAGGAGGTATTTGGGGCCTAGTTGTATTTGAGAATGGAATTTCCTCCCCAGATTGACAACCAAAATGAACATACCATTCAGGTTCTGCAGGAAATGCTTCAGGGTTTTATGTTGTACATTTTCATCAGTTTTTAGGATCATAGAAATTTCTTAGAGACTATGTATTACAATAATTACCACTCCACCATCAGTATAGCACCATTAAAGTCCTTACATTGGAGACCCTAAAAGTCTCCACTATACTAGACTAATCTAGGAGATTCAGCACTCATGGGATCAGATTTGGTGAAAGATACAATAGATAAGGTACATATCATCTAGGAGTATATGAGTAATACCTAGGGTCGTCATTTGTATTTTGAGGATCGAAGATGGAGGCCTTTAGATTTTGACAAGGGAGACAATTTGTTCTTGATGGTCTCACCTCAGATGGAATTGTATAGATTTGGATAGAGTTGATGTTATCTCTAAGATTAATTATCCCTTTTTATGTACTATTCAGGGTCGAAGAGGGGGAGTATCACTTGGACCTACAACCATAGTTAGACTTGGTGCAAAATGTCTTCCACGTATCATAATAGAGGAGGTTCATCTTATCAACTAGTTTGAGCTAGACATAGAGGATGAAGATACCTTGGAAGAATTATTATTAAATATCAAGGGTCAGTAGGAGTAGATCCTCTATGGGTGTGATATTTCCTTGGTGTGTATCTAGTGGCAGCATGAAAATATTCTGGAGAGAACCTAAGAGTGAGATAACCATATGTTTTCCCAATACCAGCATCTTTTTAGTAGGTTTTTTATCATTAGGATGAAAATCCATATGGTTTGGAGAATACAATGCCAGTGTTCTAACATTGTAGAAATTTGATATATTTAAAATAATACTTTTGAGGATAGTCATTGATTTAGTGTTAGATTCTAGGGCATGGGGAGACCCGATATTGATATAATAAAAATATTAAATATATTATATCACGCATGTGAATTTTTCTAAAATAATTTAATAACTTATAAATGGATCCTCATATGGGAAATATGAGACCATTCGAAATACATTTTTTACCCTAGATGTGAAAGATTTTTTTTTCATTGGGTATTTTGTTAACGAGACATCATGGGTGGATTAATAATCTAATAAATTTATTTATTTATTTTTTGTTTATTTAATTTTCCACACCCAAACCACTCTATCTAATCCCCACTATGGAAAATCCCTAGGTTTATCCATATAAACCAATGGACTTGATAGGATATATTTGAGGATCATTTTTGGATGAACAATAGTGGATCAAAGTTAGATGATCAGTGCACCGAAAATGTTCTTGGATCACCCAATGGATGATATAAGTCCTTCATTAGTGACCAATAAAAACATGAGTAAGAAATTTAATTTATTTGGATCCATAATGTTTTATATCTGATGTAAAAAAAATTCATTTACTGACCGAGATTTAATTCATGGATAAGTGGTTTATTACATTTGATGCTTTTATTATCCAATAAATACGATCAGTGTTTATTAGTTATTTTTTATTCATTAATCATTATCCCAACAAAAAACTGAGGACAATATGAAAAAATGGATGAGGTCTGTACATCATGATTCTTTTTGGTGCAATTATCCCAAAATTCTTCAAAGTTCATTGTTGATATTTCTCTTGGATGATGATTTAAAAAATACCCAAAAATAGATCATTGGAAAATAATTATTTGGAAAATATATTGATACATCAGGTTTAGGTTCAGAATCAATGATATGATCATTATGCATGATGATTATTGAGAGTTTGTATTGGGTTAAAATATTTTTTTTCAAAGGATTTGTATGTTCCAGTGACACGAGGTGATGAAAGATGATTCTCTAGCAGAGTGGATAGATAGAATCTACCCTCCAACTATGATAAGGCCCTATAAATTTTTGATCAAGGTTATAAAATGAGAATCATTAATGGAAAACAAGGTTTTTGAGGTGTGGGGAAAAGATGTGTGAAGAACTAGTGGGTTATAGAAAAAACCCGATATACATGGTGTGTAATTCAAGAACACATTCTCTGTAGTCCCCAGGATGCAGAGTCTAAAGTAAATGAGAAATAAAAATATCACAAGACATGTGGTAGCCACAACAAGTTATGTTACTAATTAATGGAAACTTGGAATATACCCCAAGGATACACATGCACAGACATAACTAGTTACATGGGAATGACAAGAGTATACAAGCATAACCAGGTACTCAGAGATGGATAGGTACCTAGAAATGGATAGGTAAATGGTAACAACCGTATTACATAGGAATGTAACAAAGTACATAGGCATGGGACATAGTACATGGGAAGACTTAGGTTAGAGAAGAAATAAAATTTATAATCAATAAACATCATGTATTTTCTCTAAGGAATTTTTCAGTATGTATTCTATTCAGTATCGACCAATGTATCTAGGATACACCCCCTTAGTCCATCCCTATGAGGGTGTAGTGAGGCATAACATCTTAAGTAGAGGATGTTATCTTTTCTTTGGGATTAGTTTCAGATAGAGTTTAGTAATCCCTCTATGTGGCCCATGGTTTAATATTGTATCAATAAATTCTTACCTATGTATGGGTTTTAAGAATCATTTTGGACAACATGCCAGGAAATTTGATCCCCTACTTAGTGGGATATTCTAAATAGGGTTTAATTTACCTCATAAGCCCTAGGAGAGATCCCCTTACAATGTATAAATATCTTTTGAGTTATATAATGTACTTCTTGAAGTAAGGGATTTATGAGCACAACCTCTTAGATAAGAACCATTAGTGTTATCTAGATTATAGAGTTAGTTCTCCTACATGAACATTACATTGAATCCCTATGTGGAATCCTAGGATTTCATTATGGTTGTTGATTTACCACGAGACTTAGTTTCTACATGGATTATATATGGGTTATTTATTATTTTGTCTCATTTTTTTATTGACATGCCTTATGAAAATTAGATGACTAATATCATGATGCTCTATGTTTGGTGATTTTGGGGTGCCCTACTGGGTATTGTTATACTAACCCCTACATGGGATCTACCAACACATGTCATGTCTTTTGAAGATTATAGACTATTCGACATAGTCCTTGGTGGACTAAGAGAAGATGAAGCACAGTTGCGAGATATAGATCAAGGTTTATACTAGGTGTTACATTTGACAACAGTCCCCTTGTTTATTAGTTGGTTAGAATATTTTATGGTTTTAGTGGGTATGTATTTAGCTCTTTATTCATTCATGTACTTATTTCAAACTATAATTTGGGGTATATATGTCTGTATTAATTATTTGTATCAATTTTCTTTTAGCTTTAAACATTATGTGGTTATTTGGAGATGTGTGCACGTGTATAGAAAATTAAGGCTAAAAGATCCCATGTATGTTATATGACTACTCCAAAAATAGTATCTATCCTCTAGCCCCTTGGAGGTGGTATTGGGTTTCACACTATATTTTCTACTGACTAGTTAGGTCCCGGTGGGTCGGGCTATGACAGTTCCAGTTGGGCCTCATATAGTAAAGATAATTGTCTACATCAATCACTTAGACATGAACTATGGAAAAATATAATTTTAATCCTCACTACCTAAGATATTATGTAGTTTCATTTTGAATTATAAAATAAAAAATAGTAAGAATTCTTTTCCAGAACTCCTTACATTGATTGAATAAGTTGGCAAGGGCATAAGGTAAAAAAACCCATAGTACACATGTTGAATAAAAGGAAAAACAATTAAAAGGGAAAAATAATAATTCCATGTATAAGGCTCGTGAGAAAAATCCTTATAAAGAAAATAAAATACAATGATAGGAAAATGAAAAAATATAAAGTATGTTTTTCATCAGTTAAGCTGAGAAGTTACAAGAATAACAACACACAGTTGTATAAGTAAGTGGAAGCTTCAGATGCATTCATTATCAGGTTTTATATTTCTATACATAAACATCAGGTATTAAATAAATATTACAATGCTCACATATGTATTCAATTGAAGAAACTAAGCAGATTCCGAATGATTTATATAGGAGAAGTATATTTTTGAGTAGCTAATGGAGCACACCTTTCTGCCTTGGCTATAGGAGATTACCACCTTATATTTCCATCTAAGATGATTTTGGTTTTAAAAGATTATTATCATGTATGAGCGGTTACTAATAACATTATTTATGCATCCTTACTATATATATATATATATATTTTCATGTTTGGAAATAAAAGATATTTATTTTTTAAATAAATCTTATGTTATGGGATGTTCATTTAAATAATAGTCTGTATGTATAAAATTATGAAAAAAAGTATTCAAAATTGATAAAAAATTAGGTTATCATGAAAAATTTTATAACCAATTGGTGTATGATCATCTTGTTCATGTAAATAAGAATATTTTGAAAATTCTCGATCAGGACAATTACATATACTCTTTTGAGCTAAAACAACATGACATATGTCATGTTTGTTTATAAGAAAAATGATTATGCTATCTTTTGGTGGAAAAGGTAAAATGGATAAAAATATTCTAGAATTGGTATATATATATGTGCATATACATTTTATATTAGTATCTAGAGGTGAGTATTCCTACTTTAATTTTTTTTAATGACTTGAGTAGATATTGTAACACCCCAAGCTTACACGATACACTTCTCTTTGAATAATACAGTAGCGTGTGTTGTAAGCAACCTCGAGTTCTAACACACACCACAACCAATCAAACTAGCCATTATGAATAGTAATACACACTTTTTGAAATTTTATATATTTTATCATTCAAAATGGACTTCATTTTTGGATTCAGAATATCGAAATTAGCATAGGGTGAATTTTTGGTATATTTCTGAAAACTTTCAATTTTTGATGAATAGTGAAAATTACTAAATTTTAATTAAAAACAACTTTTTTAATTGAAATATTTAGTTGTGAAAAATTATGAATTTGAGTGATTTTAAAGTATATTTATAATATATTTTTACCACTTAATAAAATTTTGGTCATTTGACGTAATTTTACATTTAAACCGGACATAATCAAGGGTCAATCTTTTAATAGTTATTATTTCTTAAAAACACGCTTTTTGTTTTGACAGCGGGAATTAATTTTAAATTAATTTCTGCCACTTCTGTGTTTTGAATTTAGAAAAATGGATTCCATATTTAGAATCATGAGGTCCAAAGTGTGTAAATAGGTAACTTTTATTATGAGAGATTTTGAATAATTACTTCGGTAAATATTTTATTTACCATGGTTAAAGGGTAAATTCGGTAAATAAGGGTAAACAATAATATTATAATAATAATAAATTACCCTAAAACATGTCCTAACTATATTGGATGATACATGTCCGACCATGGGCATATTTGGGTTGATTTTGGGACCCCATGGATCTACTTGTAAGTGATAATGACACTTTATATTAATTAAGTTAAAGTAAATACAAAAATGACATAAACATATATCTTTTAGAAAAGAAATTTTTACATAGGGTTATATATGTTATATTTTCGACTATAAATATTCATTAGAAATATAAAAATATTTCCTACATAATTTTATTTTATTTATAATTTTTTTACGTTGAATAATTAAATTTATTTATGACACAATAATGATGCAGTATTTTCCTTATTATTGAAAGAATCAAATAATTAGTATTATAAATGTTAAAATAAATATAATTTGAAACTTTTGATGACATCCAAGAATTTTATTATTTAATATGACATTTTATGATTGGTTAAATGAATTTGGTTCGAATTAATAAATTTGTTATGACTTTAACAAAAGTGAATTATTAAATATTGTCAAAATTGACATAAATGAGTTTTTAAAACAAATATTATATTATTAATTGATATTATATTCCTAAAAATCTAATGTTCGGCCAAGGGACTTATTTAATAATATGTGTATCATTAATGGACCACTTGGGGGGTCTCTTGGAAGTATATAGTATGTTTATTAACCATATAATATAAAAATACAGAGTGGCATGGTAAATGTCAAACTATTTAACTAAGAGTTAAATATAAATAATAAGGATAATATAGTGACCCAAACCTATATAAAATCTATTTTATTAGATGATTTTAACCCATCCCCACCTTATAATTTTAATAATCCACTTTGGATCCATTAGAAACTGAATATGAATTTATTATAAATTAATACTTTAAGTTTTTCCTAAAGAGCCCCTCCTCCCCCTTTTAACTGGACACCAATTATAACCAATTATTCATACCTTTAAATCCTTTTAATTCGGCCAAAATATGAAAAATTACCCTCTCAAATATCCTACTTTAATCTTAGAGACCTTACTTTAGTAATAAATCCAACCTAAGGATCTCTTTTGATCAAATCAAAAGGAAGAACC
This sequence comes from Viscum album, assembly GCA_963277665.1. Classification (NCBI taxonomy): domain Eukaryota; kingdom Viridiplantae; phylum Streptophyta; class Magnoliopsida; order Santalales; family Viscaceae; genus Viscum; species Viscum album. The sequence goes on along the minus strand of OY728137.1, from coordinate 513,892,079 downwards.
CGAAGAAGAGGTAATGTTTTCACCACCCGTTTTCAAGTTCCTTTCTTCTTAAACTTATTCTTCTCTGTTGTTTCCATTATAAAATAATAATTCCATTATCTTCTATATAATGTAATGTTATTATAAATATGGTATAACCATATTCAGTATTCTATCCATCCTTTGAGGGACATGTCACCATATATGCGCACATATGGCATACCGTCTCCACGTCGTGGAGTAATTGTTATTCAATACATTATTATTTGGATGGGTATAATAATGATGTGTAATAAATATAACATGATAATTATTATATATATATGATATTCCATCCAATTATATATTATTATAATTTCAAAAGAATGATATTGTCGCTCGTGCGTACGTACGGACTACCATCTCCACGAACGTGATGAGATTCATTTCCCATCATATCCATTCAAGTAGAATTCTCAATTGATGATTAAAAATAATGTTTAATGACTTGATATCATTATGGACATGAATAAGATACAACTTATCTATAAAAAACATGGCTTATGTAACAAAAAATATAAAAGAAAACGAGTAAGTTAACACCCGAAACGACGATAATACTAAGATATTATTAACAAAGCAATGTTATCGTATATGATACCATATTAATGTATATGATTCTTTTATAATTTAAAAAAAATATTTCACCATTATACTGGAGGTTAACCTACCCTCAACCTAGTAAATGTATAAGGTAAGGGTTTATTTCACAATCTCTTCATTATCCGAGGTTGTTTATACGTAATTATCTACTGGGACCTCTTTATCATCCACATCCATGTTTCTTAAAAATGTATTTCAAATCATTTTTACAATTTTATAGACTATGAGTTAAAGTCATTTATACCCTTGTTGACTTTTTATAATATGTTTATAATGGAATCTTTCCATTTTTTTCCAAACAAGGTCCTTTTTAACCTTTTCGAAAAAATTAAGGTAAGAATGTTTTTTTTAAATTATACGGCGGGTGCGGCTATTTTCAACCGTTATAAAGTCATAGAAGCTTCCCTTAAAAGCTAATAAGAATATTTTCAAAGTAAATGTTTTATTTTATAATTGTGTGACTCTTAAATGATTTCAAAATGGAAAGAGGTATTTTTATAAAAAGGGTTTTGATTTCATCTATGTCAACATCCTTTGATGGATTTTAAGTTTATTTGAAGTTGATTTATTATGATAAAAAACATCAATATTGTATTGAAGGTTTTGTGATATGTTTGACTGTAGATGTGCTATTTTTACACCATTCAAGATTTATGGTTAGAGTATTGACATTTCGTATGCTAGTTTTAATACGAATGTTTATGACATGTTTAAACCTCTTCATATGGGGAATGTATTGGACTTAGTAAGTGACGGGTGGAGCCCACTATAGCTCCTAGATGCATCGGTAGGTCTCATGAGACAACTAGACGTGGAATTGGAAGAGGCCCTTTACCAATTTGATTTATGGTTTTGGCCGAGGCCTTAATCATTTTTAGACGTCTTGGACGAGACCTTGTCAAAATGTTTCAGAATGTCCATCATTATACATTCCCTCATTATGGAAATAATATTAATGGTTCATGTGGTAATTCGACTAGTATAATACCCATGATTATGTTTTATTATGGAATTATTTACTCATCTCTTATTCTTTCCATAAAAGTATTCATGTTTATTATTGGTAAAGGCATGTGGTTTCAATTATTTACCATGCTTAATATTTATGTCATTTTCCACTGTATTACTTACCCTTATTGAGAATTTGAGCTCACCGCTTTTCTTATGTTTCATTTTCCCAGGATATGAAGAAGTTAGTTATGAGTAACCTACAGGTTTAATCTAGGAGTCTTGGATGTTTCCAATGAAATATATTTGTGTTGTATTTTTCTTCAAGCTGTAAAACTTATGTATGAATCTTGTTTCCAATAATACTAAACTGATCGGTCTATCGAGACATGATTTCCTTGTGATCATGCCGACGTTATCTAATAATGCACAGACTCTGGGTAACTAGGTTCGGGGCGTTACAGTTGGTATCAGAGAATGTTTAGTACAAACCTTGGAAACTAGATTTAGATAAACTCTGATTAGAGAACATAGACCTAAGATATACGTTGAGGATTAGTATAGAAGAACTTCCAAGAATTTTGGTATTATAGAGATTTTGTGAGCTTTCGGAGCAATAAATCCCTGTATGGATACGAGCAGGTAGAGGCGGCTCTGGCACAGATGTACCTAGGGGTAAAACCCGAAAACACCGCTTTGTACTAGACTCGAACGGGAACTGGTGCATGACAATGGGACTTGCTGCACTCTTGGTTATGACACATCCGGGGGAAATTCTTAGGATAATTCTCATTTTCTTTATAAACTATTTTGAAGGGTTTATGAGTATATACTTAATCAAAGAAAACATTTTTATTATTATGGATTATATCCATAAACTGTTCAATTTATTTAAGTGTTTTTCAAGTTTAAATTTATGTGTTGTGATTCATAAACTAATCTAGTGTATTCCATTGTTTAGAAATGGCACCTTGTGGAAGAAATGGAAACTGTATTAATGAATGCACTCTGTGTAGGGATTTCCCTCCTACTCAAGATAATTATAGTGGAGCTGGTGATGCAACTAGTGTTGATCAGCTAATCACCATACTGGGACAACTCACTCAGCTTATGAATAATAACCTTACCCATATGGAGCACCCAGATCCACATCATAGAGGATCAATGTAATATCTCTTAATGAGGAAACAACCACCAAAATTCAATGGGAGTACAAATCCCTTAGTAGATGAGCTATGGATAAATTCCTTAGAGAAAATATTCCATTCCTTGGGGAGTAGTGAAAGGGAAAAAGTTATCATGGCATTTTACCGCCTCACTGAATATGCTGTTCAATGGTGGTCATTGATTTAAAACACAAAGGAAGAATATGAAGTACCAAATATGGAATGGAGGGTGTTCAAAAATCTTTTTTAGAAAAATACTTTCCTTGTGACCATTGAGTTGATATGGAAAGGCAATTTCTGATTCTGAGACAAAAGGAGGATGAGAATGTCACAAAGTATGAGGCTAACATTACAAGGTTAGCGAGGCATGTTGCAGATTATATACGTAACCCAAGAAGTAAGATTGATAATTTATTGGATGGGTTAAAACCATTTCTCTGTCAAGCATTAGTATCACAATCCTTCTCATCATATGAAGATATTGTCTCGTGTGCTATCAAGACAGAAAAGTAATTTCTAAGTCTTATGAATTTAAATCAAAGAAAGAGAATAAGAGATCTACTGAACACTCTGGGAAAGGAAATAAGGAAACAAGAAAGAAGGGAAGAATTTAATTTCCACCTTGTGATAATTGCAGAAGGAAGCACCCTGGTGTCTGTCTAAAAGGAAAAGAAGTATGCTACAAGTGTGGACAGAAATTCCATCTAGATGGTGATGGTAAAGGAAAGAAATATGCTACCTATGTTCAATGCTACAATTGTAGGGATATGGGACATTATGAAAATGAATGTCCTAAGTGTCAGGGAAACTTACCTCAGAAAATTCCAAGGGATCAAGGACAAGCTTATGCAATCACTACTACTGAGGTTGAAGCCTGAAAAGACGCGGTGGAAGGTAATTTAATGGTTTCCTCAAGTTTAGAAAATGATTTATTTGATTATGGATCGTTGCATTGTTTCATATCTTCCCAGTTTAATAAGAAAATTAGATATTTCCAATTTGATTTAACAAGGGAGTTATCAGTTAAAAATACTAAGGGAAGTATCATTGCTACAAAGTTCGGTGGATCTGTTCCCATTAGGGCGTATAAATGTTCTTTATTTGATGATCTCATCATCATACCCATGATTGAATTTGATATAATCCTCGGTATGTATTGGAATGCTGACCATGATGCGAAAATTTATTGTAAGAAGAACGAGGTTTCAATTTTTGATGATGATGATAAAGAACACCTTATCTTTAGAGTAGAATCTTCACCACCTGATTCTTATCTAGATCCACCCCAGTAGCTAAACTAAATTCAATTATTGGGGAGGAAGAGACTGAAATAACTATGGGTGAGGAAAGGAATGTTCAAATATAGGATGTACTTATTGTGAGAGAATATATTGATGTGTTTCTGGAAGATTTACCTGGATATCCTCCAGAACGAGAAATTGAGTTTTACATTTATTTAATTCCTGGTTCAAGGCCTATATCGAACACCCCTTATAGAATGGACACTGTGGAATTAGTTGAACTAAAGAAAAAATTAGACGAATTGAGTAATAAGGGATTTATTCACCCTAGTGTATCTTCATTGGGAGACCCTATCCTTTTTGTTAAAAAGAAAGAAGGATCTATGAGGTTATGTATCGGCTATAGGGAAATCAATGCTATAACAATAATGAACAAGTATCCCCTACCTTGCATTAATGATTTATTTTACCAACTGCAAGGAGCTCAATACTTTTCAAAGATTCACCTTCGATCTGGATACCATCAGTTGTGTGTGAAGAAGGAAGACATTCCGAAGACAGCATTTCAAACTAGGTACGGGCATTACGAGTTTACAGTACTTCCTTTTGGATTGACTAATGCACCCTCTGTATTCATGGACCTAATGAATAGAGTTTTCAAGGAATATCTCAATGATTTTATGGTGTTATTTATTGATTATATCTTGGTATACTCCAAAATCTACGAGGATAATGAAAATAACTTGCGCATTGTCTTGAAGACTCTTAAAAGACATGAAATATATGTGAAGTTTAGCAAGTGTGAATTATGGATTTAAAAGATTTCTATTTTTGGCCATATTGTCTCTATGGATTGAATCTCTATTGATCCTTCTATGACAAGAGCAAACCAAGAATGTCCAGCACTGATGAGTATAACTGAGGTACGTAGTTTTATTGTCTTAGAAGGTTATTATCAACGTTTCATCTAGAACTTTTCCCGATTGGCTATCCCATTAACAAATATCACATGTAAAGGGGTTAAATTTGTTTGGACAAAAAAGCGTGAAGAATGTTTTGAATAAATTAAGAGAAGATTAGTCAATGATCCTATTTTGACTCTACCAATGGGAAATGATGGGTTTGTTATTTATAGTGATGCATCGAAGAAATGACTTGGTTGTGTCCTTATGCAGAATGATAGAGTTATTGCCTATGCATCACGACAACTGAAAATTCAAGAGCAAAACCATCCTACTCATGATCTTGAGTTAGCTGCTGTAATCATTGATTGGAATATTTGGAGACACTATCTCTGTGGTAAAAAATGTGAGATTTATAGTGATCACAAGATTTTGAAGTATATTTTCTCACAGAAAGAACTCAACATGAGGCAATGGATATGGATTGAACTACTCAAGGATTATGATTGTATGACACATTACCACTAGGGGAAGGAAAATAAGGTGGAAGATGCTTTGATCAGAAATGATCATGGAGTTTTGAACAAGATGAGAGTTGAAAAGGATCCTATATACATGGATCTAGTAAATATGGATATGAGAATCACCATGGAAGGTGAAACCTCAATACTTTTTCAAATGGTTTCCAAACCATCTTTAACAGAAAGGATAAAGAGTTCTCAGACCGATGATGAAGAGTTTCAAAAGAAGATTAAAGCTGTGAATAATGGGAGATTGAGTGACTTTGTGTGTGAAGATGGAATTTTTGAATTTGGGAAGAGACTTTGTGTTCCCAATATACCTGATCTAAAAAGAGAGTTTTTGGATGATGCTCATAGTTACAATTTCTCTATACACTATGGGAGCACCAAAATGTATAGATATTTGAAGGAACATTTTTGGTGGGACAACATGAAGAGGGACATTGCTGATTTTGTGTCAAGATGTATGGTTTTTCAGCAAGTGAAATATGGAAGGCAGAATCCTGGAGGAGTTATGAAACCTCTTCCCATACCTGAGTGGAAATGGGACAATATTACGATGAACTTTATCATGGGACTACCAAAGACTCCTAGAAAGAATGATGCAATATGGGTCATTGTTGATCATCTTACCAAGTCATCACATTATCTTGCTATAAGAGAAGATCTACCACTTGAATGTCTAGAAATACTATATATTAAAGAAGTTGTGAGGCTTCATAGAGTACCCCTGTCGATTGTTTCTGATCGTGATCCCCATTTTACTTCATGATTCTGGAAGAGTCTTCAGAAGGCCTTGGATACCGAACATCGTTTGAGCACTACATACCACCCTCAAACAGATGGAAAATCAGAACAGACTATTCAAACCTTAGAAGACATGTTGAGATCCTGCTCACGTGACTTTCAGGGTATGAGGGATCAATATTTACCTCTAGTGTAATTTTCCTATAACAATAGCTTCCATTCAAGTATTCGGATGGCACCATATGAAGCATTGTATGGAAAGAGATGTCGCACACCAACCTATTGGGATGACGTTGGGGAAAGAAAACTCGTAGGCCCAGAACTAGTGGAGGAAACAATGGAAAAGGTGAAGGTAATCTAAACCCACATCAAAGCAGCTCCAATTAGGCAGAAGAGCTATGCCGATAATCGAAGTAAGGATTTGGAATTTCAGGCAGGAGATCATGTTTTCTTGAAGGTATCTCCATGGAAGGGAGTTATAAGTTTTGGTAGGAAAGGTAAAATAAGCCCCAGGTATATCATACCTTTTGAAATTCTAGAATGAATTGGGGCTGTAGCTTACCATTTGGCAATGCTACCATGTCTCTCCAAAGCTCATGATGTGTTCCACCTATCATTGTTGATAAAATACATGCCTGACCCAATGCATGTACTCAATTACAAGGAATTAGAACCGGAACCCGATCTCCCTTATTCTGAGGATCCTATTAGGATTCTTGATACAATAGAACAAGTGCTGAGAAACCGAATGAATCGTCTGGTAAAAGTTCTACGTAGAAACCATAAGATGGAAGAGGAAACATGGGAACCCGATGAACATATGATGAAGAACCACCCGAGTCTTTTTATTCAATAATATTATTGAAATTTCTAGGACAAAATTATTTGAAGGAGGGGAGAATGTAACACCCCAAGCTTCCATGGTACGCTTCTCTTTGAATAATACAATAGCGTGTGTTGTACGCAACTTCGAGTTCTAACACACACCACAACCAATCAAACTAGCGGTTATGAATAGTAATATCCTCTTTTTAAAATTTTATACATTTTATCTCTCAAAATGGACTTAATTTTTGGATTTGGAATATTGAAATTTGCTTAGGGTGAATTTTTTGTATTTTTATAAAAACATTCAATTTTTGATGAATAGTGAAAATTACTAAATTTTAATTAAAAACAACTTTTTTAATCAAAATATTAAATAGTGATAAATTATAAATTTGAGTGATTTTAAAGTATATTTGGAATATATTTTTACCAATTAATACAATGTTTGTCATTGGACGTAATTTCACATTTAAACCAGACATAAAGAAGTGTCAATCTTTTAATAGTTATTATTTCTTAAAAACACGCTTTTTGTTTTGACAGCAGGATTTAATTTTAAATTAATTTCTTCCACTTCTGTGTTTTGAATTTAGAAAAATGGATTCCATATTTAGAATCAGGAGGTCCAAACTGTGTAAATAGGTAAAATTTATTTTTAGACATTTTGAATAATTACTTCGGTAAATATTTTATTTACCATGGTTAACGGGTAAATCCGGTAAGTAAGGGTAAAAAATAATTTTATAATAATAATAAATTACCCCAAAACGTGTCCTAACCATATTGGTTGATACATGTCCGACCATGGGAATCTTTTGGTCGATTTTGGGACCCCAAGGATCCACTAGTTCGTGATAATTACACTTTCTATTAATTAAGTTAAAGTAAATACGAAAATGACATTAACATATATCTTTTAGAAAAACAATTTTTACATATGGTTATATATGTTATATTTTTTACTATAAATATTTATTATAAATATAAAAATATTTCTACATAATGGTATTTTATTTATAATTTTTAGACATTGAATAATTGAATTTATTTATGACACAATAATGATGCAGTACTTTCCTTATTAATGAAAGAACAAATAATCAGTATTATAAATCTTAAAATAAATATAATTTTAAAGTTTTGATGCCATCCACAAATTTTATTAGTTAATATGACATGTTAAGATTTCTTAAATGAATTTTTTTTTAATTAATAATGTTTTTAAAACTTTAACAAAAATCAATTATTAAATATTGTCAGAATTGACATAAATGAGTTTTTAAAACTAATATTATATTATTAATTGATATTATATTCCTAAAATATAATAATCTGCCAAAGGACTTATATAATTATAGGTGTATCATTAATGGACCACTTTGGGGTCTCTTAGAAGTATATAGTAAGTTTATTAACCATATAATATAAAAATACAAAGTGACATGGTAAATGTCAAACTATTTAACTAAGAGTTAAATATAAATGATAAGGTTAATATAGTTACCCAAACCTGTCTGAAATGTATTGGATGAAATTATTTAGACCCATCCCCACCTTAAAATTTTAAAAATCTACTTTTTATCCATTAGAAACCGAATACGAATTTATTATAAATTAATACTTTAAGTTTTTTCTAAAGAGCCCCTCCTCCCCCTTATAAAAGGACACCACTTATAACCAATTCTTCATACCTTATAAGCCTTTTGGTTCATCCAAACTTTGCCTAAATACCCTCTAAACTATCCTCCCTTAATCCTAGAGGCCTTCATTTAGTCATAATTCCAACCTAAGGATCCCTTTTGATCAAATCAAAAGGAAGAACCAGAAGAAGAGGTAACATTTTCACCACCCTTTTTCAAGTTCCTTTCTTCTTCAACTTCTTCTTCTTTGTTGTTTCCATTCTAAAATAATAACTTAAGTATCTTCTATATAATTTTATGTTATTATAAATATGGTACAACCATATTCAGTATTCTATCCATCCTTTTAATGACATGTCACCATACATGCATACGTACGGCCAACCGTCTCCACGTCGTGGTGTAATTGTTATTCAATACATTATTATTTAGATGGGTATAATAATGATGTGTAATAAATATAACATGATAATTATTATTTATATATGATATAACATCCAATTATATATTATTTTAATATCAAAAGAATGATATTATCGCTCGTGTGTACATACGGACTACCGTCTCCACGAACGCGATGAGATTAATTCCCCATCGTATCCATTCAAGTATAATTCTCATTTGATGATTAAAAATGATGTTTAAGGACTTTATATAATTCTAGATATGAATAAAATACAACATATCCATAACAGACATAGATTATGTAACAAAACATATAAAAGAAAATGAGTAAGTTAACATCTAAAACGACGATAATACTAAGATATTATTAACAAAGCAATGTTAAAAGATCATATATGATATCATATTAATGTATATGATTATTTTATAATTTAATAACAATTATTTCACCATTATAAAGGAGGTTAACCTACCCTCATCCAAGGAAACGTACAAGGTAAGGGTTTATTTCAAAATCTCTTCATTATCTGAGGTTTTTTATATGTAATTATCTACTGGGACATCTTTATCATCCACATCCATGTTTCTTAAAAATGTATTTCAAATCTTTATTAATATTTTATATACTATGGGTTAAATTAATTTATACCCTTTTTTAATTTTTATATGATTTTTATAGAGGAATATTTTCATCATTTTCCAAAAAAGGTCCTTTTTAACCTTTTCGACAAAATTATGGCAAGAATATTTTTTTAACTTATACGGTGGGTGCATCTATTTTGTACCGTTATAAACTCATCGAAGCTTACCTTAAAAGATTATAAGAATATTTTCAAAGTAAATTTTTTATTTTATAATTATGTGACTCTTAAATTATTTCAAAATACAAAGAGATATTTTTCAAAAAAGGGTTTTGATTTCATCTATATCAACATCCTTTGATGGGTTTTAAGTTTATTTGAAGTTGATTTGTTATGATACAAAACTTCCATATTTTATTGAAGGTTTTGTGATATGTTTGACTGTGGATGTGTTATTTTTATACCATTAATTATTTATGATTAAATTATTGGCATCTCGTATGCTAGTTTTAATACGAATGTTTATGATATGTTTAAACCTTTTCACATGAGGAATGTATTGGACTTAGTAAGTGACTGGTGGAGCTCGCTATAGCTCCTCGATGTATCAGTGGGTCTCATGAGACAACTATACATGGAATTGGCGGAGGCCCTTTCCCAATTTGATTTATGGTTTTGTCTGAGGCCTTAATCATTTTTAGACATCATGGCCGAGGCCTTGACAAAATGTTTCAGAATGTCCGTCATTATACATTCCATCATTATGGAAATAATATTGATTGCTCATGTAGTCATTCGACTAGTAGAATATCCATGATTATGTTTTATTATGGAATTATTTACTCAGCTCATATTCTTTACAAAAAAATATTCATGTTTATTATTAGTAAAGGCATGTGGTTTCAATTATTGACCATGCTTAATATTTATGTCATTTTCCGCTGTATTAATTACCCTTTCTGAGTGTTTGAGCTCACCCCTTTTCTTATTTTTCATTTTCCCAGGATATGAAGAAGTTAGTTATGAGTGACCTGCAGGCATAATCTAGGAGGCTTGGATGTTTCTAATGAAATATATTTGTGTTTTATTTATCTTTAATCTGTAAAACTTATGTATGAATCTTGTTTTTGATAATACTAAACTGATCGGTCTTTCAAGTCATGATTTCCTTGTGATCATGCCGATGTTATGTAATAATGCACCGACTCTGGGTAACTAGGGTCAGGGCATTACAAATATGGTTATATCAACTTGATGAGATATAATTTTGAATCCTTTTTGAAATTTAATGAGTTCAAGAATGAAGTCAAAAATCAACTTAGTAAGAAGAAAAACAATATTAAATCTGATATAGTTGGTGAATATCCTAACCAAGAGTTTCTCAACTTAATATGAGAGTACATGATTCTATCTCAACAAAATCAACTTTATAAACCATAGTGTAATGGTGTAATTGAAAGAGGGAACTATACCATGATTGAAATGGTGTTGGAAATGATGATATTGAGTCAATAAATCACTTTATAATTTTTTTTTCAAATAAAAATACATTTTATATGAAAATTACTGATATTTATTTTTTTCTTAAGTTGTTATACCTGTGTAGTATGAATATAAGGTAACCAAAATACCAAATATTTTTTTATGAAAATCTTTAGAACATAACTTCCCTGAAAAATTACATAAATTAGATTGTGAAGCACTATCGTGCTGCTGATTATACTCATTAGTTGATGAAGCAACACGCTATGTTCCTTAGTAGATGAAGATGCTAATTTCAATTCAGTTACAACTGACTTGATGATTTGCAGAATATGACCATTGAATTTTGTTAAAATGATGCCTATAAATAGGGTTGAACCACACGTTTCAATTTAGAACACATACATATCATGTATTCTAAAATTTTCTGATCATTTTGACGCTTTGAAATTTCATTTTTTAAGAGAACTTATTATAAGTGATATCTCTGTTCTTTCTAAGTTTTTCTATTACGATGTGTTATTATAAAATTTTCTTCATAAATCTAATTATATTTTTCATTATAATTGTTCGTTTTATGATCCTACCTGATTGTAAGATTAAACGTAGAGGATGATAGAGGAATTTCTAATTTTTTGGATCGAGAGATTTCATGGATAATAAGATAAACCACATTATTGGTATAAAATTAGGGATATCATATGATAGTATTAAAGTTGTGGATACCATATATATAATATATATATCCACATTACTCTTTGGTTTAAAGGTGTGGGTTTAATAATTTAATTTTAAAGTATTATTTGGTTTGTTAACCAATACTTTGTGTTTTGTTTTCTAATTTCCATTGTATTACTTCTTGAAATACCATTCTGTTATCTATTTTATCAGTTTCTATAATAAAGATAGTTTAAATTTCAATTAGGTTAATAGTTTCACAGGTATGTTACAATAATGATCACTTAATTTATGATGTTTAAACTATATTTCATATAGTTTATAATTATTTATTTTTCACTATTTTTTACTTTAATGTTATATTTGATTTGAAATATGAAAAACAAATAAAAATAATACTTATAGAGAATGATAATTTTATGTTTTTCTAAACTACAATTCTCCCCCTCTTATAATATGTATGTCATGAATTTTTAGGTAAAATTTGGTAGAATATAAAGTCTATAAATTTATTTTTTCATTATACACTAACTTTCTAGATAAGAAAAGAGGTTTTTTATGGATGTTTTATCAATTGGAATGTAAGAAAATATAAATACTAGAATACTGCCAAATTTTTATAGAGATAACTATGATTACCTGAGTGATTATATGAAAACTTTTTTAATCAATACTAGAGTGGATAAATTTTTTATGATGACTACAAATTATAAGATTACTAATAAAGAAGTTACATGTTTTACTAGATATGTGAAAAATAGAATATTAGTTGAACTATAGTGTTCCTAACACACTTTTTTTTCTCAATGATGTGAATTATATACATTCAAATATCTTCCTGTGAAATAGTGAATAATATATTGAGAAATTTATAAGTAACAAAATTTGGATATTCTAAGGTTTTATAAACTAGGATGGTGATGATTTGTATCGATCATCATGATTTTGATTGTTTACCTGGTGATTCTATTATACAAATGAAAGATATGTTTTTGACTATAGTAAACAACTCAAAATCACTTAGAAGGAAAGAGTTATCAGATGGAAAGATCATTGAGAAGGTCATTAATACGATTCATAAATAAACAGATTATAAGTGAACAACTATAGATGACCCAAAACATCAAACTAATTTTGGTCTTTATAAATAGATTGGAACTCTTATATATTATGAAAATAGGATGAAGAGTAATTTTAAAATAAAAAATTGATGAATGGAGTATCCTTCACATATATTTTAGCTAAAATTAGTTTTATTACCATTCATACTTGTAATAAAACGTCAAAATCTTTTGCTTTAATGATTAAATGTGTGCATTCAGATCAAAGAGGTTTAAATGATAGTAATAATGAACTTTCTCAAATTTAAATATGAATAAAAAAGACTCTCAGGAATATAAATTCATGAAATTTTCACCAAAAAGGAAGGGAAGAAGAGGAGGTATCATTAGATATATTTTTCAATGATTTTAGTAGAAATGGTTGTATTAGACCAGATTAAAAAAAATTGAATAGGAAAAATAGAAAGTTAACCACCTATTGTAGAAGCAAAGTATAGAAGATCTTGAAATATTTTAACACATTAAGTTCTAGTAAAAGTAACATATATTTAGATTGTTCATTGGACTATAGTGTAACTATATGTTATAAAATAACTAGTTTCTATTCAAATACCCCAACGAATGAAAAATGTTTCTGGGTAAATGTAACTATAGAATGTATTTATAATGACCTAAAATTATAGACCTTTATATATAATGTTTTTTCCTATAACTTGGTTCACATGCGACACATAACAATAACAAACCAAAACATATCATGAAAAATTTATTAATAAATCTATAAAAAATACTAATATGGAAAATAATTAAATATTCAGAAGGAAAAAAATTAATATGAGTTAATATTGAAAAAAATTATTTTCAATAAAATGCATTTAATTAATATTATGAATTAATTTTGAAAGATAAATTTAACCATTTTTAAATTTAAATTTTAAAAAATAAAATTCATTTTTAAATTAATTATATCAAAATATACTTAGTATTATTTTTTGATTTTTTTCTGAAAAGGTGTATTTTTAGCCAAAAATTTATTATTTTTGCAAAAATTATAATTTTTTAGATTTATAATTATGTATGATTATTCTATAAGATTGTAAAACATTTTAATTAATAAATTATTTATTTAAATAATAACATTATCAATTTTATAATATTCTATGAACTTATAATCTTAGGTCTAATATTTTTAAAACTAAACTAAAATGGTACTTTATTAAAAAATCATTTTTGGTCTTTTCCTCTAATTAAGTGCTTAGTTTGTGAAAAATGGTTTTTGAATTTAAATTATCATAAATGTAATTTATTTTATAAAAAATTAATTTATTTCATTGAAATCAATATCGAATATAATTTCATATTATATATTGATTTAAAACATAAAAATATTTTTTCTAAAAAATGTTTTTGGCAATTAAGTGTGTTTATTTTAAAATTATATTTCCAAACCATTATAAATTTTATATGTTTAATATAAAATAAAATTTTAAATAAAAAGGTTCAAATTAGGTAAATGTATTCAGTCTTACGTTTTTTCATTAATGCTTAATAATATGGTTAAAAATTAATTACCAAGTAAAAAATTAATTTGGATAAATAGTTAAAAGTAAAAAAAAGAAAACCCTTATATAACTCTTACCTTGTCTCAAAATGAATTTATCAGAGTATTTTAGACCTTTTCGAGTCCTAAACCCCCTCTTTTTCCACTTTTGACCCATTTAATCATAAATAGTGTCATGACATTACTAAAAAATGACAAGAGTTTCCAAAAGATCCATTTTCTTCTCTTATAAATGGGTAACAGTGAAACCCTATCATAGTTACACATAAAATTCTAATTAATCTTTGAGAATATATAGTTAATCTCATCCTATAACCCTATACCACCTAAATAATCTTTTCATCACCTTCACTTTCAAGGGTTTTTTCAATAGAATACTCATGCTTCCAATGTGAGTATTACCACATCTGAGTATTTTATATTATTATTATCCTCCATAAAATCATTTATGAAAATGTTAATATAATTAAATAAGTACCATTTTGTTATTAAATTTAATTATATTACTATAAAAAAATATTCAATTCTCTCCATTCACAAAAAAAATAACATCGATCGTGTGAAAATACAGACTACCACTTCCACGATGCGATATAGGTTGTTTTCTATTACCATATGTCAATGACGGTACCAAGGATGGATTTCATAAATAAATTGGTTTTATATTTCACAAATATAATCCCAAAATTATAGTTTTTTATATACCCTTTCTATTCCCATTTGTTGGGAAATGCGATCGTTAATCGTGCTTATGTGCGGACTACCGCCTCCAGGTATCGTGAGTTTATTTTTTCATAACCACACTTATTGTATGGTTCAGAGAATGAGTTTAGTGAAAATGCATGATACTTATTAAATTTTTAGTATTCATTAAAAGATATATTAACATGATATAATAACATATCCAACTCAATCAATAATTATAACCCACTCTTCTTTATGTCATTTTTACCACCTACATGAATGGTGTTTTAATGTTTTTTTCATGGATGATTAAGGAATGTAATATTATAGTTATAAAATGGAATAATAATTTATTCATGATTTTAAAATTATTATGCATTCATAATATAAATATCTAATGGTGTTATTAATATATCACATTTTATTAATTAAATTCCTAAAATGAGCATGAATTCGATTTCATCATCACAATATGTTACTAAAAAATATATGAAGTGAAATTAGAAATTTATAAATTACATTAATTTTTTATATTACCTAGTATAATCTGTTAAATATGAAATTTGGGATAATAATTAAAAACAACACTACCATTACAAAACTAGTATAGAATAATCATGTTTTCTGACCCCTGATTTTTAAAATAGAATACAACTAACAAATAAATATATATTTAATATATATAAAAGAATTATATAAATGTTTATAAAAATTAATAAGTTTTTTAAATATGTTATTAATATAGTTATTTTTTGATATAGGAGGTTAGATCACATTTGAATAAGTGGGAGTATTGGTAAGGGGTTTTCTTGACTCAAATCCATTACATGGGTCATAATCACTTCTATTTTACTAAAACCTTTTATATTATGATCATATATAACATATGATAATATTATTTTTTATTTAGAAATCAATTTCTTGGTAAATCATGGTTCACATAATAGTATTATTCCTTGATTAATCTATTGTTTTTTGGAAGTGATTTTTTTTGAGAATAATCATCATATCTCATAGTGGATTTTCCATCCATATAAATATTTTTAATTCTCACCAATGTTATCATTTCCCTTGTAGAAATATTTTTATTACCACCAATGATCATTATATATACCTTTATTTTAAGACCTCTGTTTTTAAGTCCTTTTAAAGATGTGGTTTTTATGTATAGGCGTTTTCAAGTATTTATAAGCATTTTCCTTTCAATAATCCGATATTATTCCCTTATTCATCACATTTTGATATATGATTTATTTATATTAATTGTACTGTTATTATAAATTTTTTAAAAATAAATATTTTAAGATGATTCATCTTCATTAAAAAATGGTTTTTGTAATGTGACTCAAAATTTACTTCTTTTTTAAGATGATATTAATTTTTTTTAATAACAATAATTTTTGTGATTTATCTTTCATTTTCAATGGATTCTTATCCAATAATGTAACAATTTATAAATCACCTGATATATTATTTTCTAGGTGATAATTTTTTTATCAAATGGTTATGCATTTTGTATGATACAATTTGTAAAATTCATGAAAGCCATTTTTATTCCCATGGGTTATTTATGATAGGATGAACGATTTTATTTTAAGCACCACTCATATTTATGTATGATTACGGGTGGGATCATATAACACCCTCCAATTCATTATTTAGGGTTTTATATCTCATGAGGTAATTATGAATATACAAAATTTTATTTTATCACAAAACTAAAGGGTGGATATACTTGGTTTTCTTCACAAAATTAAATGGTGTACATACATGGATTTGTTCAAAATGTTTTCCAAGTATTATGTTTTTCCACTAATTCTCTTAAATGTTCTTTATTTTTATACTATGATAAATGTTTATGATATGACATGTTCTACATATATTATTCTCTCTTATTTATTGATTTCATGATCATTATATGTTTCCAAGACTAGTTTTTTATTACCTTTATTTGGTCTTATAACCCTATGTCATGATCCTTAATGATCAATAAACCTTTTTCACTTATTATCTCATGATCATTTAATCTGATATTATGCCTTTAATCATGTTTTACCATATGTTTATGTTCTAATATCTATTTCTAGTTGATATGTTTCCCTTATTGATCACTCGATATCATCCATTCTTATACTTACATTCATATGGTTATGAAGAAGATAATGTCATATACGATTTTTATAAGAGGGTATAGAGGAGAATGGTTATGAATAAATATTCATAAGTGATGTAAAATAAGATGTTTACGTATCTAGTCTCTTAGACAATAATCCTTTCAATCCATGGTTTGCATGAACATTTGTGGAATTATTTAATTACAGTATTAAATCAACATATTATTTATCTTTGATTATATTAGGTCACCAAACTCTTAAAAATTTAATTCTAGAGTCTATATTCAGTTAAAATTATAAATATGATTATTCAAATTAATCAGAAGAAGATAAAGATAATCCATTAGATGTTGAAATAGTAAATTCATCGGAAGATGGAGAAACTGTACCTTATATATATGAAATGGATATATATATACCTAAAATGAAGAAAGAAAATAATAAGATGAAAAGTAAATATGAGTTCACTAATTAAAAATTATTAAATCTAATCAAATAATTAAAATATTAACTTCATAAATTTTAAAACATTCAACTGAATATATTAAAAAAATATTTATTTTATGAATTATAATGATCAAAATTTAGTTTATTGAATATCTGATGATCAAAATTTAAATCTTATTTTTAGTCAAACTATTTTGTACCTATTAGTGAGATTTTATGTACTAAACTTCAAAGATGAGGTCACTGGTGTAAGTATTATTCTTTAAAAACATTTCAGACCTTTTGTTTTTATAAAGCATTTATTACATAAGTATTAGAGATTTTAAAACATAAAATAGTTGGTTATATGTGGGTTCCTAAAATATTATTCGCTAATGTTACTGGAATCATACATGTGTGGGTACCATGAACATAATTTTATATTTTTAGGAAAAGAAGATGAGTAATATTAATAAAAAAAATGATACATGGATAGTGGTTATTCTCAACATATAACTAAAGAGAAGTTGAAATTCTGGAATTTAAATAAATTAAAAGGCAGATGATTCACTTTTGGAGATAATACATGGGGAGAAATTATTAGAATTAGTGATGTTTCTATTCTCATAAAAATAGTAATTTCAAACGTTTTATATGTTTTAGTATATAAGAAAAACCTTATCGGCATAAGTAATTTAGTTTTTATGGACATATTTTAACCATTAGTAATAACAAATTTAATGTTCAAATTTCAGAAGGTAATTGTACATTATCTACCGATTGGCATGAAGATGTTTTCCCACTTAGAATAATTAAGTCAATAAAATTTTCCTTTTCTAAGTAAAGTCAAAGACATATATTTGTTATAAAGTAGGATATTAAGACTCTATAACTTCTGAACTCTTGCTAAAATGTCTAGAAAGGGACATGTTATGGATATACCGGAACTTATGTTTAATTTAACTAGAGTATTTGATCCTTACCAAATATGGTAATCAATATAAGACTAGTTTAAAATAAAAAATTTTATTCTCAAATACCATAGCCTAATAGTTAGGTTACATGGATTTAATTTTTCATAAACAATTTGGAAGTATTAGAGGAAAATATTATGTATATGTCCTGGTTGATGATAACTCTAGATTTACATGGGTATATTTTATCACTCGAAAATACGACGCTCTTAATAATTTTAATGTATTTCATGATTCTTTTAAAATTGAGAGAAACCTACCTTTGTTTAATTCCTAGAGTGATCATGGTGGTGAGTTTATTAACTTTGAATTTTGATCATTTTTTAGAAAAAATGTATCACTTATAATTTTTCTACACCCAAGAAACCACATCAAAATTGTATAGCTATATAGAGAAATTGAATGGTTTAGAAAATTAATAAAACTTTTCTCTGTGAGTATTATATTTCCAAGAATTTTTAGACCAAGAATATGAGAAATTATTTTTATATTATAAATCACAATTTACTCAGATGTTTTCATTAAAAAGACATATTTTGATAAATATATGAGAATAAAATCAAAACATTATTATTTAAAAGTTTATTAGTGTAATGTTTTAATCCTTAATATAAGAGATCAGTTACATAAGTTTGATCCAAATTGGATAAATGAATTTTTATTGGTTATTATATAACTAGTAATTTGTATAAAGTTTTTAATAAAAGATCCAATTTTATTGAGGGAATGTTTCTTGTAATTTTTAATGAATATAATTATTTTTTATTTTAAAACCATCAAAAATTAATAATTATGATGATGTTTTAAAACATCATTCTATTTGATAAATGGAAGATAATTTACATGTATTGATTGTAAATCTACCATAAGTAAGAACATTAGATTCTCAATATAAAACAAATTCAATAGAATATATACATATATTAGTTGAAGATGAATTTTCAAAATTACCCAAAAAACTATTGATCTTATGAATCACCCTTATAATTATATTATTGGGTATGTAAGTCAACCCATTAAAAATAGAAGTTTCCTAATAAATAAATATTTTAATCATGATTTCCTATCAAAATTGGAACACAAAACATCATAAGATTTATTAGGAGATGAAAAATTGATAACAGACTTACAATAAGAGCTTAATAGATTTGAATGAAACCAAGTTTGTACCTTAGTTGAACTTCCTATCGATCAACCGATAATTGAATAAAAATGTATATTTTGAAAAAAATTAAAATATGAATTATTATTAGAAATGAATAAATGATTATTGACAAAGGATATTTTAATGAATAAGGAAAAATCTACGATGATACTTTAGTACTAGTAGCGGGACTAGAATATATTAAGATCATATTATCCTTTTCACCTCATCTGTATTTTACCTCATTTAAAATGGATGTGAAAAGTGATTTCCTTAATGGTGATATTTAGAAGAACATTTATGTTTAAAAAACAATTATTTTTTAATATATTAAATTTTCGGATAATGTATATAAATTCACTAAATCACTCTATAGACATAAAAAGCCAAAATAGATTGTTATGATAAATTTTACATATTCTCTTGAAAATAATTTTTCTAAAGTATTTACCAATACCTTTTAAGGAATAAAATTTTCAAAAATAAAATCATTGGTCAAATATACATTGATGACAGTATTTTTGGTTCAACAGAAAAAGAATATTCTGATAGTTTTTCTGAAATTATGAAAAATTAATATGAAATGATCATGATAGAGGGACTTAAATTAATCCTTAGTTTTCAAATTTATCAAAAAACTAGAAAACAATATTTTAACTCAACATAAATATATTATATATTTACTCAAATTATTTGGTTTTTAAAATTCATCAAACAGAAGTACTTTGGTGAAAACTTCCATCAAACATGAACTTTATGAAATTAGAAAATCAATAGATCAAAAAAATTATAAAAGTATGATCTAATATTTAATATATCTTACTAAATATTGACTAGATATTATATTTTTAATTTAATTACATGTAGATTTCAGGGTAATCTAAAATAATATCTTTCAAAAGTTGTAAAATGAATTTCTTAATACCTTAAAAGTACTTTAGATCATGAATTATTCTATTCTTCAGAAATTTTTTTTATAAAAAATTGTTAAAATGATGAATTTAGAGGTTTCTAGGTTAGAGAGAAAATATAATTCTAGAACATGTAATTTCTTAGGAGAGGATATCTTCTCATGGTCTAACAAGAAGTAATATTTTGTATCACTTTACAATTATGAAGTAGGATATGTAGCCAATGAATGCTGTTGTTCTCATTTGTTGTGGATGCAATACACACTTAATGATTTTGGTTTTATTTTTACAAAAAATTTAATTATTAGTTATAATACTAGTATTATTTATTTATCTTGAAACCTAAAACCTTAATCATGATAAAATAAGAAATATGTAAGACACCATTTCCTTAGGTATTTCACTAAAAAAGGGTTATTGTTCTCGAATTTATCAAAATGGAAAATCTTTTTTGTATAATTTTTATAGAATTTATTACTTCCAATAAATATGACCTAATTAAATAGAATTTGGTAATGATAAAAAAAATATAATTTTAGTCAAATCCTTTCTTCTTCATTATTATTATATTAAAAACTCTTCTAGTAAAAAACTCAAAAATTTCTCAATTTTAAATGTTTTTCAATTTTATAAGATTTTTATTTTATCAGTTTTTAATTTTATCATTTTTTCATTTTATCAGTATTTAATTTTATAAGGTTTTTAATTTTTTCATTTTTTCAATTTTATCATTTTGTAAATTTTATGGGTTTTATAATTTTATAATTTTTTTTATTTTATGAGTTTTTAAATTTTATTAGTTTTCTTCAGTTTTATCATTTTCTTTAATATTAATAGTTTTTATTTTTTTAACAAGAATAATTTTCTATTACTATCCTTTTAATTTTTCTGTAAAATATTTACAATTTTTTTAATAAAATTTTTCTTGGAACCATCCTTGAAAAAGAATATCATCCATTATTTTTAGAAGAAAACATATGGAAGATTTAGTATTTTCCCCAATGTATTTTACTATTATCATGCTATTATTATTTATTATAAGGGGATATTATCAAAATTCATAATTTTTAATTAATTTTTATTGGGTAGTTTTTATTATTTAAAAAAATGTTACTTTTTTCTTTTCCCATTTAGAGAAATTATAAACGTAATTCCTAAAATAAACTGAATGATATATGTTTTGGAATTTCATTTATATGCATGTAATTGAGGACCACTTATACAATAATGAAAAACTCTTTAAATGATACAAATCATTAATTTATATATAAGGACTATAATCTCAAGGTTGCTTTTAATTCAGTTAAGTTATCCATTTTTTATATGCTGAAATGTTTTACATCGGATGTATATTCAAAAGTGTCTATCTGAAGTAGCATAAATATCCATCTACGAACCTTAATGTTCTTTTAATAATTTAGTGAATCTGATGCAGCTAAAGAAATCTCTCTGATCAATGATGAATAAGGTGATGTTAATTGTTTGATAATGCAGTTTCATGTCTACAATCATATGGATATTATTGATAAAATCAATAATATTAGTAGAGAAAACTGAAGTCCAACATTAAATAACTTTGAAAGAAGATATTGGTAGATAAGAAACCATGGTTGAAATGAAATTGATGTAAAAATATTTACAACAATAATAATGATAAAATTATTTTACTAGATGATATAAAGACTTGTAAAAGTTTCAGAAGAATCCAAAACATATTATTATAAAATTTTCAAATAGAATTAAATTTCTCTTCTCTATGTCTCCTATATTATGTATTTCTTTTTTTTGCATAAAAAATGGGGAGAAATTTAATATTTTTTTATTTTATGTTTTTTACTTGTTATGTTAGTTTACTCTTATTTTTCTCCATCCTAATCAAATTAATATTTTTTTAAAGGGCTGTAATTTTTTTGTAAAGAATATTGTTTAATATTTTCTCAAATTAAAGGGGGATAAATTCTCTCTCATGAATATTACATGGAGGGTTTACTTTTATTTTTATTTCTTTTTTTAAATTTTATCATGTGTTCTGTGTCTTCCAAAAAGGGGATATTTTTGAGTTAATGGGTTACTTACATTATTTAGTTTGGAAATCACAATACAATTTTTTTGAAAATGAACTAATTTAATTTTTTATTTATGTTTTTATTCTTTTTCAGTATAAACATATGGTTAATAAAATATTAAAGAACTAAAACTACTTTAAAAAAATCCAATGATCTGAAATTTCATGCATGATTACATCAATCATATTTAAGAGCACATTAGTTGTGCTGATTAAACTCATCAATAGATTAATTAGCATACTTAGTTCATGAGTAGATTAAGAATTTACTACTTATGTATTTACAAAAAAATATTATTTTTATAGAATCCATCTATTGATACTTGTTACAATAACATCTATAGAATAGAGTTTCACTTCAAGCATAAAAAAATGAACATTTGTATCATGTATTATGAAAGTTTTTGATCATTTTAAATATTCTCAATTTTTTATTACTGATAGAGCTTTCCATTTTTGTAATATTTTTCTTTTGGGTGTTTCTATTAAGGGATACAATTATAAGTTTCATTTTGTAAATATATTTTTAGATTCTATTTAAATTATTATTTTTTCTATTCTTCATGAATGATGGAATTTGTGTATAGGAAGATAGAGAAATATCCTATCATTAGGATTATGGGATTTTGAGGAGAGGAAGATAGACATTTTGATAGAGATAAAATTAAGGATACCTTATAGAAGGTCTAAAGTAGTTTATACCTTAGATCCAACCCATGGATCCACTTACAATTTGTTTTAAAATTATTGTCTTAATATTATCTTTTTAAAGGAGTGTCTTTTCTGTTCATCCATACTGTATGTTTTGTTTTTGAATTTATATTATATTATTTTTTGACCTACAACTATTTTTAGTCTTTTATTGGTCACTATAATACTAATTGTTTAAATTTCCACATTGTTAACACTATCATCAATAATTGAAAATATTGATCAATTAATTTTTGTTGTGATTATTTTATTTCATATTGTTTTTAATTATACTTTATGACCAATGTTTTACTTTGATATTTTACTTGGACGGTAATATGAAAAATAGATCATCACAATACTTGTAGAGGATGAAAATTTTAATTTTCTTTTAAAAATAAAAATCACCCCTCTTTTTGTAAATATTTAATATATCATGAGGTAATAGATATGTCATGAAAATATTCCATTATTCATTTATGGATATGCACTACACATTACAACCCAAATTTTAAACAGAGTTAAAACATTTATAGAAAATGGAATACTATATGAATTAATGTTTGGAAAGAAATATATATTGTCATATACTAATACATAGGTATGTGAATAATTTTTTAAGGCAATATTTGAAAAAACCAGAACCTTAGGGAATGAATTGTATCTTTACATGGTATCCTAAGGATACATGGGGTAACCATTTATTGAACCCCTCAAACAAGAAGGTTACCATCACAGGATAGTCTATTTTTACTGACAAAAAGAACATTCTCATGAAAGAGTATGAGAGATATGTTGAATTAAATGATGTTGATCCCTAATATACACAAGATTTAGTGTACAAATAGATTCCACAAATCCCTTTAGAAGATGTGGTTCCTAAAAACACTATTACAACATAAGAGAACCAAAAAGTTTAGAGAAGAGGAAAGAAATGGTTTTCTAGTCTTGAAGTATGACGAATCACTATTGGTTAAAAATAATGATACAATTTCCAAAAGGGATAAAATATAGATTTTAGAAGCTATATAATGGAAAGAATCAATGAATTTTAATGTATATTCAATGTATGAATATTTTTTATAGGTTCTTGTTGACTCTCTAGTTGATGAAAATCCTATAGGGTGAAAATGGGTATTCAAGAGAAAAAAATACATTGAACTTAAAGAAAATTATTATAAAGAAATGATAATTGATAATGGTTTTAAATAAAATCAAGGCATTTTCTATAATGAAACATTTTTTTATCATTTTCTTGTTTAAATTCATCAAAAGTATACATTCCATATTAGATTTCCATGTCTATGATATTTGGAAGATGGTTGTCAAAATAGACTTTTTAATAGTAACCTTCAAGAATATGTTTATATCACATAACCTAAAAAGTATATGAATCCATAAAATTCCAATAAGATTTTAAAGTTATATAGATCAATTTATTAATTTAATCGAGCATCTAGTTCATGGAAAACTCAGTTCAATAAATCCATAAGAGATTTTAATTTCATAAATATTGAATGTAATCCATGTGATTATAAGTTTTTTAGTATGGGTGTCGTCATATTCGTAGTAGTATATTTTGATGACATATTTTTATTTTAACCAGCATACTAGTCTTACATTTTGTTAAATATGAGTTAAATAAGTGTTTCTCCATGAAAGACTTAAGTGAAATAGTGTATATCCTTATAATCAAGGTAGGTTGTTATAAATAAAAAATTACACTTAGACTAATTCAAGGTAAATATATTGACCAGATACTAAATATATTTATTATGGAATAATCTAGGATGAGATTGGTTTTATTGTGGCATGGTATATACCTATCCATGAAAATATTTCCTCAGACACAACAAAGGAGAGAGAGTGAGTGATTAAGATCACATAGGATTTTTTGATATGATCAATCATATATGTCATGTTAATTACGAGGCTTGATTTCAACTAGGCTATAAGCATGGTAGGTAGATATCAAGATAATATAGTTGAACAACATTGGTTTATTATTGAGGCTATAAATGAGGTATACTAAGAATATGTTCCGAGAATTTAGAGGGGACGTGGTTCTAGTCATCATAGGATATATAAATGCTAGTTTCCAAATATAACAGAATTATCAAATTTCATATTCATGATATATCATTATTCTCAATGGGGGATTTGTGTGATGGTAGAGTTCAAATAATTCATTTATCACCGATTCTATAGGATAATTCAAGTATATTATATCTTATGATGTAGCTATAGAAACCGTTTTAATTACAAATTTAATATAAGATCTTGATTTGGGGTTTAATATTAAATATGCTATCAAATTTTATTATTTTATGGATTGAGTTGCAGATCTCATAGAGGATCCTTGGTTCAATCAATGGATGAAGTATAAAATCTAGAAGTATCACCTTTTGAGGGATTTTTCTCATACAGTTGAGGTTGTGGTGAGAAAATTCTACATTTAGGAAAACATTGAAAACCCTTAACTAAATCATTATCATAGAAGAAGCATAAATATCATTTGACAAATAATGGACAGATGGTTTTTAGAATTAGGCTCTAGTGAAAGTGATATTTTTTGGAGTTGGTTCCTTAGATTCAAAATATATATACTTTATGGTAACCTATATACAATATTTTAAATATTAATAAATATTTTAACAAATAATGATTGTTCTTTATCATGACACAGTATGTGATAATGTCTTAAGGGTGAATTTTATACAAACAACTCATAGTACTTCCCCACCATGATGAGAACCTAGAAGTTCCATGATAATGTTCTAAAATATATGCTATATAGACTAATTATATCATTTTATGAGACTAAAATGAAACATTCTATTTAGGGTTGATACTCATTGGATGTTGAGACACTTTATCAAGGAATATTCCCTTGGAAATCTACAGAGAAGAAGATTATGAGAACATCACAGGCTAATAAGAAATCAACAATAAAATGTATTGTTGGATATTCCTATTTATAGATGTGTGTAAAAATCCATTGACATTAATATTGTTATTAATTCAGATTATGAGTCACTTACTTTGATATAATGATGAAAGCTATGAACACATATGCTCACGATGAGGTGGTATATTTTTTGGGTGCATAAGGATTTATATTTCATTAATGAATAACATGAGAATGTATTTTCCCCTTCTTTTATGTAGCTAATGTTGATATCTTAGGACCTTTAATGGTAATTTAATTGGATTATTATGATTTTGACCACATATTTTTTTGTAAAGTTCATTTCTATAAATTCAAAGATAGAGTCATCGATCACATAGGTTGATGACACTAGGATGAAACCAGTTTGATTAGAGATACTGATAAAAATGGATTACATTACACAATGTAGGTTTATATGAGGTTTTATGTCATTACAAAATTTAAATATTTCTTTATGAGCACCGTTGAATGTTCTTAGATGCTGACATGATAATTTAGGTGTTTTAGCCTAATAAAACAAAGAAAGGGGCCCAGAGGGGCACACACCAACTATATTCAGAACCTCAGTTAAATTCTATATGAATTCAGCACATTGAATAAAAATTATTTCTAAACATGGTCATATAATAACTAATGTTAGATTGATCACAAATATTCAATCCCTATTTATTTAATAGAATAGATATATGAGTTGAATATTTAAAAAATATGTATTTTCCATGTAATAATTTATTTAATTATAGTAATTCATAATATATATTTACTCTATATTATTCAAAATGTAATAAATATTTATTTATTTATGTAAACAAATACTTACTAAATTTTTATTAACTGGTTTATTGAACATAATATTAATTTTTTTTATCAATAAATATAATAATATTTAATTAATTTAATAAATATATAACATTCAAGGTCCGAAAAATATTGAGGAGTATTGGCACACCGAGTTCAAGGGTTATATGAGAAATATCATATTAAATATTATTTAGAAAAATATTAATTAATTTAGTCAAAAAATAATATTTATTTTATCCATGAATTTAACTCATGCTAAGTAAATATTAAAATTTTTATTATTATTTATACATGGGTTTTTTTTGGGATTAATAAAATAATAACGGCCCTTATGAATTTTTTTTAACATAAGGTTAATTTAAACCAGGTTCTTTTAATTTATGAAACTCTTACCACATTCTCATACGTGTGAACAATGAGTTTAAGATAGGATTATCTCATTACCTAAGGAGATCCTCCCCTAGAACACTTTGAAGAATGAAAATCAATTCTCCTCCTCCATTAGAGTGATTAATTATTACCTTTAAGGATTCTATTATGATAAAAAATGATCACCGTATGTGTTAGATCTATCTGTGCTAGAAACGGTAGGATTATGCAGTGATGCTTGGTGGTTTGTAGAACACATTTCTTGATTGTCATGAAGGAATTCATTTTTATTTATTTATTTTGATAATCAACCTTTCAAGTGGTGAGGTGGAACCTTTACAATGAATAAAGGCTTAAGATATTACATGACCTGTAGGTCTTAGATGAATCAACTAGACAAGAAAACCTGGAATACCCATCCCCAACAAATTTTATAATATCAGAACTCCACCTTCGCAAGGTTGGTCGGCTAGCTATCCAGTAAAGAGCTGCACAATCTTGGTATCGATGGAAATTCCATACCCTATCTGTTTTACAATCACCATTTTCTTTGTTATAATGAATGTGATTACTCTGAATATTCATCTGGAGGCTTTTCCTATATAATCTTTACTAGTTTCATCTGTAATTTCATGTGTCCAAAATTCCTTGGGGGGCCCTGAAGGTCTCGAGAGACAACTGACCCAAAGGCCTTGGTTGGCCCGAAGGCCTTGCAAGACCCGAGGACAAAACTAGTGGCTTGAAGGCCTAGATGGATGAATAGTTATAGCTGGAACTGTACCACACGGTGCCTGCTATATTACATTATAAAATACATTCTATAGTACCTTCTATAATTCCTAATTCAATACTTCTACAGTCCCCTGAAAATATGCCCCCACCCAAATTTGATATTGGGTCACTTGTATGCACTTTCCAAGTCCTCACCAACTGAGATAAGGCTCATGTGATTTGTATAACACATGCGGATCACTGTTAGAGGGAATCTACCCTTGATTCCTACAACATAATGATGACATGACAATAGGACTTCATCTGATCATCGATAATGAAGAATGAAATTTAACACAGGGTATTTCTTTATTTATATAAACTAATTATAAATTATATGTGAAATTATCCTATTTTATTAGTTTCATGTTTTTTACAATTAATATTCAAGTTAGTTATATTGTCTATGATTTTTTTCATCATGTGCATCTCAGAATTACCATTGATTATAATGAAAGTTTGATTTGGTCACTACTGATTAAGAGCTTTTATTATGACCATATCTATCAAAGATCTTAGAAAAATTGAATCAAATTTTTTTGTTTCTTAACCTCTACAATCCTGGGGTTCTATGAAGAATAAAAATCTTGTTTCATACCATATAGATCATGAGATTCTAGACTGTGGAAGAAACCCCCTACAAGTCATATAGATTAAGTGTTTCTTGTTTTGGAAGAAATGATGTTTTGGATTAAGACATTAATACCTTCAACTAGGTTTAATGTCGAGGGATTCTAAGGGATAAGAATATATATTCAAAGTTTTGAATACCTTGGATCAAGCTATGATGCTCATATGAATTTAGAACAAAAGTGATGTTTTATAACATCCTTTTTAGGTCTACTTGGTTTTTCAACTGATATTTTAGTTTTTTATATTTTTTTTGGTTTACAATTCTTCACTTGTTTATATTTCATATTTTTACATGATTATTAATTTGAAAAAGTTATTATGGTTTTAATTTCCAATATTCTTATAATTTTTACTCTAATACTGTGTGGGTTTATTGTAACTTTATGTTTCTGGTGGTTTAATAGTTGATGTGGTTGAATAATTATAGCTAAATTTTTAAACTAAAAATAACCCATATCTTGTAATTTTACCTGCCTTAAATATATAGTACCATACCAACCTTGTTAATTCATCCTTTTGAGACCTCATCTAGCCACTACACACAAAAAACATTTAGATCTTGGATAATTCCAACATGTTCTATTGGAATCAAAACCAAAACACTAATTGAATAATACCTAAATTGTGGGGCTATGAAGGGGGAACCAAGACAGAGGAATATAAAAATATCATACCATGGATATTTTTCAAAACTCACCCAAAATTACCCTACACCATGGTGATCAAAGGGAGATGAGAGGGAGGAGGGATAATTGAATCATCAATTTATTGATGCCTCTCTCTGTCTATGTCACAAAAGGGAATATACCAAAAAGTTTGGTCTACCCTTGATTAAAAAATATACCGAATCATCAATCACAATTTGACAAGTAGGTTCATAGTATGATGCCAACCTTCACCCAACATTTTTTCATCCTGACTTGGGGGGATACAATACAACACACCCAATGAGGTGGGATTATCCCCCAACCAAACACCATCGTAGTGTGACCTAAGTGTCATGGCATGACTATATGTTTTGGACATTTATATCCCATTAATAAGACTTTAGTCAGAGTGTGACACCTTCTTTTCTTGTAGATATATTTCAAAATACTGGTTGGAAGATCTTAACCCCAGTTTTCCATAGATGGTGGTTACATTATTAAATTGGCATAAGATACAAGGAATCACATCCCGAAGTACTGAATATTTTAGTAGTTTGGGTAACTAGATATAAACATCAATATCATTTCAAAAATGAATACATCAATTGATTTTTTTTCATCAAGTGAACCATTATTTCATCTAGAATAACCCGACATATCAATCATAAAAATCATTTTGTCATCTTGGTTGAAGAAACATAAGAAAAGGATGAGCTCAAATACTTAGTAAGGGTATGTGTAAAGAAGAATATATCATGTATACATAATACATAGTAAATATGGTAAGGTATAGAACTAAATAATATTCCCTTTAACCAATAACATTACCATGAAGAATAATATGGAATGAATTGTTTATGATCAAATAATTACATATAAACAAAAACATGTTATTGATACTTAATAATAGATATTCTAATTAATTGAATAATCAAATTAAAAATAAATAATTAATATCATAATGAGGTGAATCATAATGTTGGACACCATAACCATATATTCAAGTCCGGATTCCAAGATAACATTCATAACTGGGCAAGGCATCATCAAAAAAACAATATAGTTTGTCTCATGAGACAAACTGATTGATAAATGGGATATGTAATTATGAAACATAACCATCACCTAATAAGTCCAATGTATTCATCATTTGGAAGGTGTTAAACATAATCATAATAAACAAACATATTGAAAAACTAGCATATGAATTTTTAATAATTACCCAAGTCAACAAACATAATCATAAACCATACAGAGTAATATGAATGGTGTCAAACTAACACATTCCCAGTAAAATTGATCAAAACTATTCAGATAAATAATATGAATGTTATAATTATAAAATATCCCCTATGGTTCATAAGTAAATAAGGGGTTTTTATGCTCTGGAATATAAATTTAGTAAAGAGATCATTAAAACATTATTGAGTAAAATAATCTTTCCGAATTGAAAATCACTTTTTATAACTGGATTTTTATTAAATGATTTTAAAATAAATTTATTTGAAAATATCATTTGAATCTTATAAATTTTGATATAAAATAGTTAATATTCATGAAATTGGTAAATTATGAACATGCCAGACACATTAAAACAAATATTCTTTTCACATTTTCGATAAGACAAACATGAATTGTTTGGAAAATGACATGATTATTCCTTTTAATTGTTTTTGAAAGTAAAAATTGGGTAGTAATTTCATTAATAAATCCTTCTGGGGTTGTTAAAATATTCTTGAAGACATTTTTAGAAAGCATGGATATAGAAGAAAATGGGTTTTCATATGAAGAGGGTAATAAAGAATCATTTTATTAAAAAAATTCCTCTGAACACTTAAATACATAAAAAGAGGAAAATGAAGTTCAAAAATGCATTCTCATGAAATTACTATAGGATGATAAAATTCATGAGTTTCTTGAGATATGAATCATAAAATTTCATAATCGGAATCATAAATATAAACAATCTTGATAAAAAATGTGATTGTCTCATAAAACCATTACCTCTTTGGTTACATTGAATCAAACCTCCCTAAAATATTAACAGTAAATAAAACATAAAATATCATGAGAAAAAATAATTCATGATAATACATGTCAATTTTTTTGTATACACCTTATAAAGGAAGTGCATAACCTGATATATGTCTAAAAGGAGGCAATTTTAGAAAAAAATCCATTAACTTAGGTCCAAATTACTTCTTACATTTTTGCAAATACTATATAATAAATATTGTATTATTGTAAATATATTATAGAACCATAATCATATATAATCAGTAATTTATTACATCATGTTTTCCCACCACAAGTTATCTTCAAATATATATACATTTTGGTTCTACCATGGTGTCTTGAGTAATTAGAGCAATGAGAATCATCCAATAATTCTATTTTTAGCTTAGGTATATATAGAAAACATAGTATCTTTCTATATTTTATAACTCCATCTTCACAAATGAAGTCTTTCAATTTTACCTTATTGATATCTTTAAAATTCTTTTGAAATTTATCATCATCATATTAAGAAATTTTTATCTTTTCAAAAAATGATTGTTTAGAAATAATTTTAAAAAGGAGTGATGCCTCCCCTACCATAATAATCACAATATATATCATTACTAAATCCCTGAACATAGGATCCCATCTATTCCTCATTTTACTTATGAATCTATGATCATTGAGGCTCAATTAATATTACCTTGTTTTCTTTCCTAGGGTGATACTTTATTGATTAATAATAGTCTTTGAGTAGCTCGATCCATCTCATTTTCTTTATTTTGGAATCCTTCTTTGAAAATATTTATTTAAAAATCTTATGATCAATTTATATCTCACATATTTCCCCATATAGATTGTGTGTCCATATATTCAATGAAAATATTATGGATACCAACTGAAAATCATGGGTTTGATAGTTTTGATCATTGATATTTAACTACCTTGTTGCATAATAAATAAATTTATTATTATACATTAGGACACAACATAGTCAATTCTTTGATGCATCACTATAGATTATGAACCCATTATTTCTATATTGTAGAGTCAAAATATAATCATTCAACAATATCCTCTCAAATTGATCAAAATGATCTTAATATTCCCTTTTACATATTAACATAATACATTTATGAATAATATTGGTTAACAAGTAAGCTAATCCGGAAAAAGTTTTAAAAAATCACCAATAGTAACCAACCAAACCAATGGAACTAGGTACCTATGTTATGTTTGTTGGTGTATACCATTATTTTCATACCTTTTTCTTTATAGGATCAACTGAGATAACATCCATAGAGAAAATATGTCCCTAAGAATAAAAATTCTAAACCTACAATTCACACATGCTAAATTACCCATATAACTTTTTTCTTCTAAGAGTACGAAGAATAACACTCAAGTGTTTCTCATGGTCATCGTAGTTCGTAGAGTACACCAATATATTATTAATAAATAAAACAAAAATTTAATCCTGATATTATTTGAATACTCTATTAATTAGATATATGAATTAAGAAGGTGTATTAGTCAATCTATATAGAATTACTATGAACTTGTAATATCCACACCTCATATAAATTTTTTCTTCAAAATATCTACATTCTTTAACTGCAATTGATGATACCCAAAATAATGGTCAATCTTTGATAGATATTTATTTCCATGAATTTAATCGAATAAGTCAACAATGTGAGGTAAAGGATACTTAATCTATATCATAATTTCTTTGTCTTCCCTATAATAATTTTATAGCCTCATCGATCTATATTTCTTCTTAATGAAATGAATAAGGGATCCCCATGGTGAAACACTAGGGTATATAAATACCTTATCACAAAAGTCCTCTAGTTTTTTCATAAACTCCCCTAATACTATAGCATTCATTCTATATAGATTATTTAATATTGGTCTTGAATCATGAATTAAATCATTAAAAAAATAAACATTATGTTTTAGTGGATGTTTAGGTAATTATATAAGAAATACATCATTGTACTCCAAATAGAATAGGTACAACCTCAACTTGAATATTACCTTTCCCATCCATAGATTTTGTGTACTCTTATTATACATATATCTCATTCTGAAGAGCTATGAGGGATGGATCTACAAATGACTTAGAAGATGGACTCTTCCCTCTAAAGATAATGAATTTTACAACTTCATCAAAAATCATAACTTTATTATCTTTACAAATATTTTTTTCACTATATTTTGAGTCCAAATCCATAAAATGATTATATAGAAATAAAACATAGGTATAATAATGAAGTCAGAAAATATGTTATGTTTATGTGTCATAATGGGAACTAATTGATACATCATTATTATGGTTAGACTTCTACTAGAAGTCTTAACTGATAAATCCCATCTTAAGGTTTAAGGAAAATACGTAATTCTATTGAAAACCATGGAAGATATAATGGACCGAGAAGATCCAAAATCAAATCAAACATTAGGTAAATTTGAGGATATAATAAATATATTTATTCCACCACATCATTTGGGACATTAACCTTATATTTTTTGATCTTATAAGATTTTCCTATTTCCATTGGCATTTTCTAGGTAAAACTCCCTTTAAGCCTAAGAAAACCATACACATTGTGTCCCATATCCATACAGTTTAATCATTTTACATTTGAAGTTTCTTTTTTTCATTAAAATCATGAGAATGGTGGTATTTCTCTAAACATTTGTATCAAAATACCATTCCCAACAATAATTTTCAATGGTGTTACATTGTATATTTATTACAAGATAGAAATTCCACCATTCCATTATTACCTTTTTTGCATATTTCCTCTCCCAACGTTCCCAACATACATATTCTTATCTTGATATAATTTAAAGCAATATGTCTTGGATAATTGTTTCCCTCTATTGACATCACATGAAACTACATCCTCATTTCATGAAAAAGTATATTAGAATTGTTCCCTTTGAATAATTTTCTTAATATCATTAAAGAAATGGTCAATATTTATATTCTGATTACGTATGTATCACACATCATATCTTATTAACCATACAAAGTTGGTTTTGATAATTAGAAAAAATTTCTACTAATTTTTTTCTTATACTTAATAAATTTCTTTCCATATTGTCTCGCTTCTCATGAGGAAAATATTTTTCCATGAAGAGGGCCTTGAAATAATGTCTTTTCATGTTTCACTACATCTTATTAATCCATAGTGTTTTGAATAAAGTTCCACCATTGATCCACACATCCTGAGATATGATGGACTACCATGAAATATGTATCCCTTTTATTACTTCCCAGAGTAAGAAATATCTTCTCTAATAAACCTATCCATTTCTTAGCTTTAAATGGATATATAGTCCAATTAACTGATAGAGGTTTCTGATGCATGAAGTGGTCTATCATTGTCACACCAAATGGTGTATTAGCATAATGCTTCATATAGGAAAGGTTTTTCCTCATAAACTGGTTATTTTCCCTAATGAGGTTATAACATCACTAGTTCCAACAAGAACTCTAGCTCTAACATCATTATCTTTCTTTGGGTTCAATCCCTATAAGGGGTACATGAATTAATACAGTTCCCATTCCTTTAATTAGGTGCTATTTATATACAATTTTATACACAATATTATATCACAACATCATGAAACATAATGTATAATCCCAAAACTAGTGAAGTAATTTAAATAAATTGAAAATTTTATGAATAGACAATCTCATAATCATAAATATGGATTATTTGGTAATGTTTTTAAATAACAAAAATATTTCCAAATACTTAAAATTGTTTTGTAATGAAAATATGAATTAACCCAAGCATAACCCATAGGTGTTTCGAAATAGGGGCATAGTAAGGCTCGCCGATGTGTATGAGGTAATTCTCAAGTCAAGCTTAATACACTTTTTCAGATTTATTACCCCTAGGTACATATGTTTCAGATCCACATCCACATGAAGTTCCTAATGTTTCTACTAAACCTTCCTTAATACCAAATATAAATACCCTGACCCCAATTTCTAGAGTGGGTGGTTACTTTTTTACCCAAGCATAAGATACATGAAACCACTTTCTGAAAGACCGAATAGATTATTATTCTTAGAAATGAGATATATACTTGAATATCATTTTATAAATGAAAATATAATGTAAAAAAGAGTTTTATTCTATTGAATAATTATTTTCTCTTTCATAACCATACACACTAATAATAATACACATATTAAATCCTTAGGAAAGAAAAATAAAAACAGGTGAGCACAAATTCTCTATAAGAGTATGCATACAGCTGAAGCTATCATGAACACATAAGAAGTAATCAATATAGAAAGGTAAATAACTAAAACACAATCCATTTATTCAATAACTTGAAAATGAATCATAATATGGTAGAAATAAATGATGATCAAATAATTCCATATAAATAATTAAATAATCTTGAAACATAAAAATGAATATTATAAATAATTGAATAATCAAATTGAACATCAATAATAATCTGATAATGATCGAATGCATAATGTTTTATAATATAAAAATATAATCAAGGCCTCTATTAAAGACATCTTTCAAATTCATTAACATATTCTTAATATTCCCATTTACATATTAACTTAATAATTTTATGAATAATATTGGTTAAAAATTATCTAATCAGGAAAAAGTTTTAAAAAATCACCAATGGGAACCAACAAAAATAATGAAACTAAGTACCTAAGTTATGTTTGTTGGTGTTGAACATTATTTTTATACCATTTTATTCATAGGATCAATTGAGATAACATCCTTAGAGACAACATGGCCATGAGAATAAAAATTCTAAAGCCATAATTCACACATGTGAAATTCCCCATATAACTCTTTTCTTTAATGAGTACGAAGAATGACCATCAAGTGTTTCTCATGGTCCTAGTATTTTGTAGGGTACACCAATATATTATCAATAAATAAAACAAAAATTCTATCCTAATATACCTTTAATAATATAATAATTAGATATATGAATTCAGAGGGTGTATTAGTCAATCTATATGGAATTACTATGAACTAGTAATATCCACACCTCTTACAAAATTTTGCTTCAAAATATCCTCATTATTTAACTACAATTGATGATACCTAGAATAATGGTAAATATTTGATAGATATTTATCCCCATGAATTTTATCAAATATGCCATCAATGTGTGGTAAAGGATACTTATTCTATATCACAATTTCATTGTATTCCCTACAAAAATTATACAGCCTCAAAGATCCATATTTCTTCTTAATGAAAAGAATAGGGTCTCCCCATGGTGAAACACTAGGTTATATAAATACCTTATCACAAAAGACCTCTAGTTGTTTCTTAAACTCCTATAATTCAATAGCGGTAATTCTATATAGATTACTTAATATTGGACTTTAATCATGAATAAAATCATTTAAAAATCAACTTGATGTTCTAGTGTATGTTTAGGTAATTCGTTAAGAAATACATAATTATATTCCAATAGAATAAGTACATCCTAAACTTGAATATAACCTTTCCCATCCATAAATTGTGTGCAATCTTAATATATATGGATCTCATTCAGAAGAGTTACTAGGGGTGGATCTATAAATTACTTAGAAGATGAAATCTTCTCTCTAAAGATAAGGAATTCTACAACTTTTTCACAAATCATAACTTTATTATCTTTACAATTATTTTTTACTATATTTTTAATGTAAATCCATAAAAATGATTATATAAAAATAAAACATATGTATAATAATGAATTTAGAAAATATGGTATGTTTATGTGTCATAATGCGAACTAACTGAAACATCATTGTTATGGTGAAACTTCCACTAGAAGTCTTAACTTTTAACTCCCTTCTTACGGTTCAAGGAAAACACAAAATTCTATTGAAAAACATATAAGATATAATGAACCGATAATATCCTGAATCAAATCAGACATTTGGTAAATTTGAGGATATAATTAATATATTTTTTTCACCATATAATTTGGGACTTTAACATAATATTTTGTGATCATATACGCTTTTCATATTTCTATTGTCCTTTTCTAGGTAAAATTCCATTTATGCCCAGGAAAACCATTCACATTGTGTCCCATACCTATACGGCTGAATCATTTTACATTGTAAGATTATTTTTTTCCCTTGAAATATTTATAATGTTGGCATTTCTCTCAACATTTATATCAAACTACCATTCCTAACAATAATGTTCCACGACGTTACATTGTATATTTATTATAAGATAGAAATTGCACCATTCCATTCTTACATTTTTTTATATTTCCTTTCCAAGTGTTCCCAACATCCCTATTCTTATCTAAATATACTTCAAAGATAAATTTCTTGGATAATTGTTTCTCTCTCTCTTGATATCACATGAAACTATGTCCTCATTTGATGAAAAATCTAATCAAACTAGTTCCCTTTGAAGGATTTTCTTAATCTCATTAAATAAATGGTCAATCATTCTATTCATATTACATATGTTTCATGCATCATATATTATTAACCTTTTAATGTTGGTTTCATACTCAGAAAATTTTTCTACTTTTTTTATTTCTTATACACAATAAATTTCATTCCATATTGTCTCATTTCTCATGAGGAAAATATTTTTCCACAAAGAGGGCATTGAAATAATTTTAGTTCATGTTTTGTTACTTCTTATTCATCCTTATTTTATTGAATCAAGGTCTACCATTGGCCCAAATATCCTGAAAGATGATTGACTACCATGAAATATGTATCCCTTTCATTACTTCCTAGAGTAAGAAGTATCTTCTCTAATGAACCTATCCATTACTTAGATATAAATGGATTTTTAGTCCAATTAACTGATAGAGGTTTCTGATACATTAAGAAGCCTATCATTGTCACACCAAATGGTGGATTAGCATAATGCTACATATAGGAATGGTTGTTTCCCATAAACAAGTTATTTTCCTTAATGAGGTTATAACATCACTAGTTCCAACAACAACTGTAGCTCAAACATCATTTTATATCTTAGGGTTCAATACCTATAAGGGGTACATGCATTAATATATTTCCCATTACATTAATTAGGTGCAATTTATATACAATTTTATACACAATATTATAGCACAACATCATGAAAAATAATGTATAATCCCAAAACTGGTGAAGTAATTTGAATAAATTGCAAAATATATGAATATACAATCTCATAATCATAAATATGGATTATTTGGTAAAGTTTTCAAATAACAAAAATATTTCCAAAAACATAAAATTAGTTTGTAATGAAAATTTAAATTAACCCAAGCATAACCCATAGGTGTTTCAAACTAGGTTCATTGTAAGGCTTTTCGATGTGTATGAGGTAATTCTCAAGTCAAGCTTAATACACTTTTTCAGATTTATTACTCCTAGGTACATATGCTTCAAAACCACATCCACATGAAGTTACCATTGTTTTTACTAAACTTTCCTTAATACCAAATATAACAACCCTGACCCCAGTTTCTAGAGTGGTTGGTTACTTTTTTACCCTGGAATAATATACATGAAACCACATCCTCAAAGACCAAATAGATTATTATTCTTAGAAACTATATACATTATTGAATATCATTTTATAAATGAAAATATAATTTAAAAAGGGTTTTATTCTAGTGAATAATTATTTTCTCTTGCATAACCATACACATAAATCATAATACACATATTAAATCCTTAGGAAAGAAAAATAAAAACAGGTGAACACAAATTCTCTATAAGAGTATGCGTATAACCGAAGCAATCATGAACACATAAGAAGTAATCAATATAGAAAGGTAAATAACTAAAACACAATCCATTTAATCAATAACTTGAAAATGAATCATAATATGGGAGAAATAAATGATGATAAAATAATTCAATATAAATAATCAAATAATCTTGAAACATAAAAATGGATATTATAAATAATTGAACAATCAAATTGAACATCAATAAATAATCTAATAATGATCGAATGCATAATGTTTTATAATATAACAATATATTCAAGGCCTCTATTCAAGACATCTTTCAAATTCATTAACATATTTTTAATATTCCCATTTACATATTAAATTAATACATTTATGAATAATATTGGTTAAAAGTTAGCTAAGCAGGAAAAAGTTTTAAAAAATCACAATTGGAAACCAACAAAACTAATGAAACTAAGTACCTAAGTTATGTTTGTTGGTGTAGAACATTATTTTTATACATTTTTCATCATAGGATCAACTTAGATAACATCTCTAGAGAAAAAATGGCCATGAGAATAAAAATTCTAAAGCCATAATTCACACATGCTAAATTCCCCATATAACTCTTTTCTTCAAAGAGTACGAAGGATGACCCTTAAGTGTTTCTCATGGTCCTAGTAGTTTTTAGGGTACACCAATATATTATCAATAAATAAATAAAAATATTTTATGCTAATATTCCTTTAATACTATATTAATTAGATATATGAATTCAGAGGGTGTATTAGTCAATCTATATGGAATTACTAAGAACTAGTAATATCCACACCTCGTACAAAATTTTTCTTCAAAATATCCTCATTCTTTAAATACAATTGATGATACCTAGAATAATGGTCAATATTTGATAGATATTTATCCCCATGAATTTTATCAAATAAGTCATAAATGTGTGGTAAAGGATACTTATTCTATATCATAATTTCACTGTATTCCCTACAAAAATTTTACAGCCTCAGAGATCCATATTTTTTCTTAATGAAAACAATAGGGGCTCCCCATGGGGAAACACTAGTGTATATAAATACCTTATCACAAAATACCTCTAGTTGTTTCTTAAACTACCCTAAAACAATAGTAGTCATTCTATATAGATTATATAATATTGGACTTGAATCATGAATAAAATCATTTAAAAATCAACTTGATGTTCTAGTGGATGTTTAGGTAATTCCTTAAGAAATACATCATTATATTCCAATAGAATAGGTACATCCTAAACATGAATATAACCTTTCCCATCCACGAGTTGTGTGTAATATTATTATATATGGATCTCATTCAGAAGAGGTACAAGGGGTGGATCTATAAATTACTTAGAAGATTAAGTCTTCTCTCTAATTATAAGGAATTCTACAACTTTATCACAAATCGTAACATTATTCTCTTTACAATAATTTTTTTCACTATATTTAAAATGTAAATCTGTAAAAATGATTATATAAAAATAAAACATAGGTATAATAATGAATTTAGAAAATATGGTATGTTTATGTGTCACAATGCGAACTAACTGAAACATCATTATTACGGTGAAACTTCCTCTAGAAGTCTTAACTTTTGACACCCTTATTATGGTTTAAGGAAAATACCAAATTCTATTGAAAAACATGTAAGATATAATGAATCGAGAATATGCAGAATCAAATCAGACATTAGGTAAATTTGATGATATAATTAACATCTTTTTTCTACCATATAATTTGGGAATTTAACCTAATATTTTGTGATCTTATAAGATTTTCCTATTTCCATTGGCCTTTTCTAGGTAAAATTCCATTTATGAATAGGAAAACCATTCCCATTGTGTCCCATATCCATACAGCTAAATCATTTTACATTATAAGATTCCTTTTTCCCTTGAAATCATGATAATGGTGGCATTTCACTCAACATTTGTATCAAACTACCATTCACAACAATAATGTTCCATAGCGTTACATTGTATATTTATTATAAGATTGAAATTTCACCATTACATTCTTACCTTTTTTTATATTTCCTTTTCTAGAATTCCCAACATCCCTATTCTTATCTTGATATACTTTAAAGCTATATGTCTTGGATAATTGTTTCTCTCTCTTGATATCACATGAAACTATGTCCTCATTTGATGAAAAAGCTAAGTAGACTAGTTCCCTTTGAAGGATTTTCGCAATCTCATTAAAGAAATGGTCAATCATTATATTCAAATTATGTATGTATCACACATCATATATTATTTTCCTTTTAATGTTGGTTTCATACTTAAAAAAATTTTCTACTTATTTTATTTTTTATACTCAATAAATTTCATTCCATATTGTCTCATTTCTCCTGAGGAAAACATTTTTCCACGAAGAAGGAATTGAAATAATTTCAGTTCATGTTTTGCTACTTATTATTCCTCCTTATTGTTTTGAATCAAGGTCCACCATTGACCCACATATCCTGAGAGATGATAGACTACCATGAAATATGTATCCCTTTCATTACTTCTTAGAGTAAGAAATATCTTTTCTAATGAACCTTTCCATTTCTTAGCTATAAATGGATGTGTAGTCCAATTAAATGATAGAGGTTTCTGATACATGAAGCGGTCTATCATTGTCACCCCAAATGGGGGATTAGCATAATTCTCCATATATGAAAGGTTGTTGCTCATAAACTAGTTATTTTCCCTAATGAGTTTATAACATCATCAGTTCCAACAACAGATCTAGATCCATCCTCATTGTCTTTCCTAGGGGTCAATCCCTACAAGAGTTACATGCATTAATACAGTTCCCATTACTTCAATTGGGTTCAATTTATATACAATGTTATACAGTATATTATATCATAACATCATGAAAAATAATGTAAAATTCCAAAACTAGTGAAGTAATTTACATAAATTGAAAATTTTATTAATAGAAAATCTCATAATCATAAATATTTTTATTTCGTAATGTTTTAAAATAATAATTTTTTCCCAAATTATTCATATTGGTCAGTAATGAAAATGTGAATTAATCTAAGAATAACCCCTGTGAGTTTTAAACTAGGTGCATAGTAAGGTTCGACATTGTGTACCAGGAAAAACTCAAGTCAAACTTAACAAACATTTACAGATTTATTAACCCTAGGTATATATACTCTCGACTCACATCCACATGTAGTTCCCAATGTTTCTACTAAACAATATTTAATAACAAATATAAAGACCCAAAACCCAGTTTCCAGAGTGAGTGGTTAATTTATTACCCTAGCATAAGATACATGAAA
The DNA here is from genome assembly GCA_963277665.1 of Viscum album. Lineage (NCBI taxonomy): Eukaryota > Viridiplantae > Streptophyta > Magnoliopsida > Santalales > Viscaceae > Viscum > Viscum album. Next base: position 513,849,513 of record OY728137.1, on the reverse strand, counting down.
CCACATCCTAAATGACCTAATAGCTTATTAGTCATAGAAACTAGATACATACTTTAATATAATTTTATAAATGAAAATATAATTTACAAAAAGTGTTTTATTCTAGTGAATCATTATTTCCTCTAGCATAACACTAAATATCAATAAAAATACTCATATTAAATCCCCAGGAATGAAAAATAAAAATAGGTGAGCACGAATTCTTTATAAGAGTATGCGTACAACCAAAGCTATCATGAACACATAAGAAATAATCAATATAGAAAGGTAAATATCTAAAACACAATCCATTTATCCAATAAGATGAAAATGAATTATAATATGGAATAAATAAATGAAGATCAACTAATTCCATATAAATAATCAAATATGATTGAAACATAACAATGGATATTATAAATAATTAAACAATAAAATTAAATATCAATAAATAATATCATAATGATCGAATGCATAATGTTTTATAGCATAACCATATCATAAAGGACTCTATTCAAGACATCTTTTAAAAATTGGAAAGCCATTGGCCAAAAAACCAATATAGTTTATCTCATGAGACCTATTGGTTTATTAAGGGGATATATAATTCTAGGCCCCACCCTCCACTTAATATGTCCAATGAATACCTCAAATTAAAGGGTATAACCACAACGAACATAGGCATTTATAATGAAAACCTAGAATACAAAATGTTAACAATTACCCAAATAAATAAACATAATCATAAACCATATAAAGTAATATGAATTGTATCAAACTATTACGACCCTAGTAAAATTGATCAAAAACCATAGAGACAAATAATAACAATGTTATAATTACAAAATATCCCCAATGGAGCATTAATAGAATAATTTTTTTTGACTTTTATGAATATAAATTACATAACGATATCATTACAACAATCATGAGTAAAATAACATTTCCAATTTGAAAATAAAATTTTAAAACTAAAATTTCTAAAAAAAATTGGAAATATATATATTTGAAAATAAATTTTGAAACTTAGAAAAGAAGATTTAAAATGTTTATTGTTAATGATTATGGGAAATTTCCAACTTGTTTTACTTATTAAAAAAAGGATCCCATTCATATTTTTTTAGAAGTTAAAAATAGCTTGTTTGGAAAACAATAAGAATATTAATTTCATTTTTTATAAAAATATAAAATGGGTAAATTTTTATTTTAAAAACCTTTAAGTAATTTTAATATATTTTTGAAAACCGTTTTAGAAATCAAGAATATTGATGACAACAGGTTTTCGATCGAAGAGAGAAATAAAGATGATTTTTTTAAAATATTATTTTGAACTATTGAATACCAAAAGATAGGAAAATGAAGGGAAAACATATATTCTCATGGAATAACCATAATAAAAAATAATAATTAGTGTCTTGAGATATGGATCGCATATTCCATCATCAGAAGTATAAACATGAAAAACCCTGATAAATGATGAGATTGTATTATAAAAAAATACTACTTTGGAATCATTGAATCATAATTCCCATTAAATAATAACATTAAATGAAAATTATTATAAAATGTGAATAAAAAAATTCATTTTATTACATGTTAATGCGGTTGGATATACAATTCATAAAAGAAGATAGGTGTATAGCATGACATATGTCTCAAAGAAGGAAAATTGAGACAAAAATCCATTAACCTAGGTCTGAATTCCATCAAACGTATTAGATACTACTTTTTAATAAATATATGATTATTACAAAAATATTAAATAATTGTAATAAAATATTTATTATCATATATTATTTACATATAGTATTTTATGAACCATTTATTAACAATTCTTTTTTAAAATCATGGTTTCAAGTGATAATTGTTTCATTTTTCATGTGTTTTTTGGTTCATTGTTTTTTTCCTTTTAATTTTATCATATTTAAATAATCTATATATTGTTAAAAATTATTTAAATATTATATATATATTTATTATAAGTGATAAATGACTCACATTTCATTATGAGGCGGTAGTCCGCCGTACACATGAGCGATGCTACTGTATTTCCAAAAAAATAGGGGTGTAAGAAGGTATATGTGATACTATAACTATATAGGTATATTAATTTAATTATTATCACATATATATATATATATATATTAAATAAATCATTATATCCAATCTTGATAGGTGGTTATGGGAGCGATATACATCAGTTCGCAAGGTGATAGCTCACCGTACACACAATCATCATTTTTGTTTCCCATCTGATAGAAGTGGAGATGGATATAGGTTATACAATATAAATAATATCATTTTATTATATGTTATTTTATGGTGATATTATATCAACATAGTTTAATTATAATTTAAGGAGGTGTAATAAAAAATAAGATAAAACATAAGTTTAAGAATTTTACCTCTTTTTCGTAGAGCCTCTTTAGATTTATATGTTAAGCCATCATTGGAGGGTTTATTAACAAAATTATGTCATATAGGATGTGGGGATATATTTAAGAAATATATTAGGGTAGGTATTGGACGAACCAAATAAATTTTAAAGTCTGAATATGGGAGTATAGGGGGTTTCCTTTTATAAGATGGGGAGCAGACACACATGGAAATTTTCAAAAAGAATTATTTGTACCAATGTTTTCTAAACAAAAAAGGATATAATAATTATCATTATAAAATATTAGAGATTATAAGGTCAATTTATTTCTATGAAATATGAAATTGACAAGTATTTTGGATATTTTAACATTTATCTTTGTAGTTTAACCTTCTGATAAAATGTTTTTGCTTTAATAGTGGTAATAAATTTTTACTATTTTACTATTAATTATGGTAAAAAAGTAAGTTTAAATTATCATAAAATAATTATTATAATGACTAAAAATATTTAATCCATTTTTAAAAATTCAGTTAATATAAGTGGACGAATTTTATTTTAAATAAAACCCATAGACACAATGAAGAAGTAGTTTTCTAATGAAAAGTTCTCCAATGTATGGAAAGTTTTTAATATTTAAATTGAATAGAAAGATGATAAAAATTGAATAAGAAAGTCAAATTTTATAATAATTGATCTAATTTTACTTTAAAACCCAATTAAAGTATCATTTAACTTTATAAATAATTTTAACAAAAAGTTGTTTTCAATAAAAACCAGTATTTTTTCTCTATTCATCGAAAAATTAGTCTTTTAAAAATATTATAAAATGTTCACTCTCTGTTAATTAGGGTATAATTATTTAGAAATTATGTCAATTTTTTGAAATAAATTTTATAAAATAGTTAAAAATATTATTTTAATAATTACTCAAAATGTGACGGAACCGCCCCTTAGAAAAAGTATAGTTTTTTCAGAAAATATTTCATTTTCATTCAAATGATTTTTATTTTTATTTATAATAAATAAATCACCATGGAATTTATTTTATATATGTGTAAAAAATAAAATTTTCATAAAATATTTAGTCATATTTATAGCCGCCAATTTAATAGCTATGTTATAATGGTATACCATACTATAGATCATTTGGGCTCGGGGTTGCGTGTTATATAATCCATAAAAAATGAATTTATTTAAAAGGAAATATTTCCTAAAGTATCTGGGTGTTACAATAATTATATATATAAACCCAATGTTCCCTACCACACTGTGAATCCCTCAACTATGAAATGATGCCTTTATGTCACAGATCGTTGTGGTGCATCCTTCGGTCTGAGACATGATCTATTACTGCAAAAACATTCCAACAAGGAATTTAGACCTTATTTTGATACTCACATGGGAACAAAAACCATCAATAAAGTCTCATTTCTTATCCAAATAAATCACCATAATATGTTTCAATGCTAATAGTTCTGATATGAACCCAAATTCAAGGAGTGACCCCAACTATGGGATTAAAATTCAAATTATCTATAAAAAGTAATGAATCTAAAATTCATGGGACATTACATAATATTTATTTCCTTTTAATATTTATATTTAAAAAATAAAACATTTTTTCCATATATTATATAGAATCCTATATGTTTGGTTCATTTTTATGAAAAGAATATTATTTTGTAAAATATCCCATAATGGCGTTATAATATAAATTCCTCATATTTTAACAAACATCTGGATGCACCCTTTTATTCTAGATAAACTATTTTTATCCTTATCTTCTTTTTAATTTTTTTATATAATCTGATGAATGATGAAACATGTGTAACACATGTCATTGTTCATAAATAATATTTTTTTAAGAAAAAATATTATAATATAATAAAAATAATATAACTATAGAAATATTTTATTTAGATTTATATATTTAGGATAAAATACTTTAAATTAAAAAATATGATATAGATTCTCATTGATTCATTACATTAATCATAATTACAAGATCTATAAGTCCTTACCTTGATTTTTAATACCCGTAAGTTTGCAATACTTGTGAAACATATAGTTGGTATCACACATCCTTCAAAACCAAATAATTGATTTGTATTACATGGATACCACACATGGAAATTCAATGTCATTTTATAAACCAATTTTCATATCATATAAAATTTAATACTATAAAATTGTTAATCATTATTGACTAATATAGGTTTCAATACCATTAAATAGATTCTTTATTAAACATTTTTTTTCTTTCCAACTAAATTTTCTTCTTCCGGTTTTAACTATTACTCAACTGTAATATCGATATAGCACTAAAACCTAGATATAATATGACCAGTTCACCTATCCTCAACACTTTGAGAATAATGGGGTAAAAGTTTCTTAAATCTATTTATCTTATTAAAATAATTACATTGATCACAATAAAATTAATTCTGTGATTAGAATAATCCTTAAGGAAACGTCTAGTCTAACGAAGTCCTTTACATACCGAATCATATTGGGTATATGAGTGAAGATTAATATTACGTAGGTAATTTTACTACCAATTCATTTAAAAACCTAAGTGGATAATTTTATTATCTTATAATTATCTCAATTTATATGTTTACTAACTTTAATAGTTTTTTAGTCAACATGGGGTTTCTCTAACATAATGAATTTTATTTTACATATGAGCTTTTGTTTAGTTATCAGTATTGAGATTTACTTACATTAATCTTCTCCATTGATTTTAAAGTTACGTTTGATGATGATTACACCATTTATCTCTAATGGAATCTTATATCATATTAGCACCATATGTTAAAGACATTTAATAATTTATTTTATTAAATGGCCTCCCACTAAATTGATGACCCATTTTGAACTCATCATATCTATTAGTGGGACAAGATCAATATTTCACTAAGTATTTAGTACAATATTGCAGTCCTTTCACCACTTAGTTATTTAGGTGGTCCATCAAACAAATAATATTAGATATGATTTTTGGATAGTCGAGTTGGAACACCTTGCCCCAAATCCCTCAGATGGGAAAACCCAACTCTATTCCACTGTTATTATAGATATTTAGGTTTTCTATCTATGTATAACGTAAATAAAATTATCATAATGGTAATATAATCATATTAAGTCCACCCATTACATTATTTCCTTATACAATATAATCTAGGGAACCTAACTTTAGTATGAACCTACTCAGTTGGATGATTGAGGTCTTGAAATGTGTTTTATTTAGAAGGAATCCAACAATTACTATTTTAAAAGAGATTTAATATCACAATATAATATTAAATATTCCCTTTACATGTACATATGATTATAATGACATAGTTTGGAATCTTATTCCTTTCACTAATTAAATATGTTCAAACCATGTTGATGTTTATCTCTTTACACAACTCATAGATTGTGTCACCAATCAAAATTTAAAACCAATTATATTCATTCATATCCAAATTCATCCAATTCATATGGTGCATGAATAAATTTCATGTAATGACTTAGAATCATATGAAATCAATAATCCCATGTAAGCGAGTCTATAACCAAAGAGATTCAACCCCCACCCTTCTTGAAAAAGGAATAAGCCTCCATGCTAGGGGAATTCTGACCTAAAGTCCCTCTAACCAGGAGTACATTACACAATAGAGATCTCAATTACACCATAAATCTAACACCTAATTTCTACATATAAAAATTAACTACTTAATTCAATCTCATAAATCAATGCAATCTAGAGCCAAGATACAAGAAAAATAAATCCATTACTGTGCCTAGAATGTAACTCTATAGATGCATGTATAATAATATGTAGAAGCATTTTAACAACATTAAATTAAATCATAAAACCATCCATAATAAAAATAATCATGATTAATAAACATGGTAATAAAAAACAAATGAACATCTCGATAATTAAAAAAGATATAACAACTTTTGAATAATTTATAAATAAATCTGATAATAAACACGTATGAATTTGACTAACACTATGTAAATTCCATAATATTTATTATAAACACTTTATGTTCATTACTTAATTTGAAATAATATATATAATTTATTATATGTAATTTTAAATTAAATGTTTGATATTAAATAAAATATAAACATATCATATTTCTACATTTTAATGTAACAACATATATATTCTAAAATATCCAATATTAATATTATTTAAATCTTGATCAATTAAAAAATAAAAACCCATTTTGATGTGGTTTAAATAATTTTAAAACTAATTACTTAATTTGAATAATTAAAATTAATAATTATGTGAAATTTATAATTTTAAAATAAACACTTTTTTATTTGGCCCTATTTTATAATTTATAAAAATGTTATTGTTTATTTCTAAATTATAAGGCATTCCATATAATTGTTACAAGGTACATCAATATTTACATTCTATATTGTGAAATATTTATAAATAAATATTTCACAACCTATTAATTAATTATATTTAAACCATTTATAATTAATAAGTAAAATACACATTTTGAAATTAATAAATAGCTATAAAAACTATATAATATAGTTTATAAATATTTTACAAGTTATATAATTAAACTAATAATTTAATTTTTAAAAAATATTTCTTTCATATAATATTTAATGTTGTATGAGTAATGATAATATGTTACTGATAAGGTTACAATTATTAAAACATTAAAGTGTTAGTAATAATATTTTATGATTAATAACCCTACCAATGCTTATGATAATTGGATGGAATAAGGTGACCCTTATAAAACAAGGTTCTCCCTTTTGTGGAAAAGGGAAGACTCTTATGTATTCAGGGCTTTAGCAGTGTAACCCTTATGTATAAAGTAATTCACTTCTACATTAAATGCATATATAAAGGTTACTCGACCAAAAACCTTGGTATGTAATGGTTACGAGTGGTGTAACCCCTATAGATCAATACTAAGTTTCCTATAATATTTAATGACAAAAGCTGTATTGTTTTTATGAAATGATGATCTATTTTCACACAACCTAATTTTATGTCATAGTCTATAATATCAACTATATCATAACTTACTCCATAGAACAAAACCTCATGTTTTTAAATATCTTACTCTAAAATTAACACATGTCATACCATACAACTAAGGAATGAATGGTATATTATCCTATAATAAATGTTAAGAAGTTGTAAAAAACATTTCATTATCCCATAATGTAATGTTAGTATCTAAATCAAGACTATATTATTACTTAATATAATGTTGACCACTCTTTTTCATTTCAAAAACTTGATATCAAGAATCAAAATGCATGTTATTTGAACTGATACCACTTCTAGGTGTAAAAAATCTGATTTCACAAATGAACACAACATATATGCCTTTTATATGATCTGATAAAAGTACTCCATTACATTAAAATGTGGGATATGAAAGTATTTTCATCTATTATGGAGCCCTTGGGTGGAAAAAAATAATTCAACACCACTCACCCATGAGAGTTTTCAGGAATAATGTAATCCTTTAACATTTTCTTTAACACCACTGATTGGTTTCTTAGAAGAGTTTAATGATTAAACATTGTTTTAGATAATAAAGAAACCCATAAACCAAAAACCCCATGCTTTATAAATGAAATAATGCAACTTTAAAATAAAGAAACTATTTTTACATACCTTACACTGTAGAATGGCTATATCCATCTTCATTATCTTTGGTTAATGAAGATCAGATGAGAGGTAGTTGAATGAAATCCCTCCTCCTGAGGTATCCATTGGTTGTTATGAATCAGTCGATGCTAAAGGAGGATCCTATTATGACCCATGATATTCTAGGTCCATGTTATGGAAAAGAGTAAAGAAGAATAGATATGTGAGATAAAGTTATATTATCATCTTAATCATGAGAAATCTCATTCACATACCATCACATGGAAGTAAGACCTTTAATTTACCATGTGTACAATCCTTAAGTGTTAATGTATTTACTAATACATTATAATAAATGAGTAAATTTCACTTAAAGTATTAATTAAACCATTACAATAATACATTAAACACCTAAAAATTTCATCATATTAAGAATTTATATAACAACAACCATAAATGGAATATTCCCAAATGTGATCTTTTATTTTCTTTGTTCTCTAGAAATTGTATGGTATGATAACTCCATATCATCAAAAATGATATACCTATAATAACATTTTTAATTTTCATTAAATAATTATATCATATAATAAGAGACCCATATATCATAAATTTTTTTATATGCTAATATATATCACATATATATTCGGAATTAGGTAATATATCCTTCAATGGTTTATTCAGTATATGGATTGAGATAGCTGGGGGATGAAATATCCTATGGTGGTCAGGTTGTAATAACCCAAGTATTTAGGTGATGTAATTAGTGCCATATCTAAGGTATAATATGTGTATTTAGACCCTTTTTAGGTGTTGATGTAGGTTGAGAATCAGTTTTCTAGAAGTTATCTTGGGATCAGGGTTGGAATTTTTCTATAAGAAGAAAACAAATATGCAATGTAAGAGGTTATGATATTGTGAGGATCTGCATAAAATTTAATTTTTTTTGTACAAAATTATGGAAATTAAAAAACTAAGGGTCACCATAACATGATGATTTTATGTGGTAATGAATTCATGGGGATGGTTGAGGACTACACTAAAACCAATGGACTTACTTCTTGGAATGTGTTGTGTCAGAAAAACTGGGAGTTACATAAGATTGATTTCTATATTATTAACAGATCACAACGTAATGTATGGTGTTTCACAATGATGTGGGTTATAGTGATTTGGATAAGAAATTATGTAATAGGTTCATTCTGAAACATGACCTAAGTAGTGAATTTAGTGTTTTGGGGGAAGTTTTTTCACATCATGATCCAAAGGGACACACCGTGAGGGTGGTTTGTGTAGGGGTCCTTCATTGTGATCATTATAGACATTGCAAGAGGGACCTTAATCACCACAAACCTATACTTACTGGTATAATGAAAATATAAATTCTTTAAACATTTTATTTTACACCCAGTGAGATGTCTCAAACTAAACATATATTTATTTTATATCATTTATACATGTTAAACATTATATCTCAAAAATAATCTCACAATCTAAAGAATCAAAGGATTAGTGTATTTGAGAACTATCTATATAAGAAAATTATTTAACAATACATTTAAACATTTCTCTATAATTAAAACACAAAAGACCCCCTTCTAGGATCCTCTAATTTTATACTCATATTTATAAACTTGGGAATGGAAACATAAGAAAGGGATGAGCTCAAATGCTCTGAATAGGAAAACATACCAACTTGTCACCAAGGGTTAGATCATTAGTATATGATAAATCATGAGAATGATTGAAATAAATTATTAAAAATAAAATGAAAAATAAGAGTAGTTTATAATTCATAATATAAGGACATGTAATCCCAAATGATATAACATATATCATTCCATAAGAGTGTATAAAAATGAGACAATAAACATGATCCATGATGTATAACCTAAATAGATAATGTATAAATATGTAATAGACATAAAAATATGAAATCATAACATTATGAATATAGATACCCATATAATTTTCGTATTCGATATTGTGAACATTGCTAACCTCATCATGTTCATGCTCAATCTTATAAACATAACAAACCACATCAAGTTCACTTTCAATCTTGTGAACATAACTAGTCACATGAATTTCATGCTCTGTATATTTATCATATGAGCTATAATAATTTAAAACATTAATCAGAGGGATATATATGACCCCACCCATCATCATCCATACATATTAATGTCATAATATATCAATCATTAATCATTACACGAAATCCCATAGATTGAAAATGGGATTCATGTCATTTAAAAATGGTATCACACAACATGATATTGAAATTAAATCAGCTGATACTGAAAATTAAATCACCAAAATGAATATTTAATAAAATAAATTAGAGGTCGATTCATAAAAAAATATACATATGAGTTATATATCTTGAATATAATGAGTATAATGGAAGATAAATCTTGAAAATAGGTTATATAAAACATTTTTGACCTTGTCATTCAAAATGAATTCATGAATCACTTTTGAAAATAATTTTCAGAAACGTGACATGGAAACATTTTTAAAACACCTCTAAAAAAGAAATAAAAATGATTGAGCCCTAAAAAATACATTAATATTTTCCAAATAAAATGTGGAATGGAAGATAAAATGTTTAAATGAGAAAGGAAAATACTTTTTTAAATTTAAAAATACCTTTATAGAAACCCACATAATAAATATAGTGATAAATATTTCATTTTGAAAATGGTAAATTGAAATTTAAAGATCACCAGAAACAAAATATATATGAATTTAAAAATAAGATAGGATAACATTGGAGGGATGCGTGAACATGAATATTTAAGGTAAATATCCCATTTGGAGAGGATGATAATATTATTAACATCATCAATTTTTATGAAGAATTAAATTCATCAAATAATATTTATTTGAGGTGAAAAAGTAACTTACCTAGAAAATAAATAAAAAATACAATATAATATTAGCATAGGATTGAAGAAATAAATATTTTAAAACCATATTAAATGATGAATTATTATGACAAAATAAAATAATTTAATTCAATAAATACCATTACAAATTTGGTAACAAGTGAATCAAAAGGATAGAAAGGAGGGATTCATGAAGAGTCTTTTAAATCCCATGGAGAAACATCAATAACAGAAAAATAAACTAGTGGGGTAGTAAACATAGAAGATAAAATTAGAATAGGTGTATAACTTGAAAAATCACCTTAATGAATTTAAATTGATATTGAAACCCTTACCCATAATAACCAATGATTTGGAAATAATTTTCTTCTCATTTAAATTAATATGATGATCGATAGCATGCGTCACACACAATATCGAACTGGAAAAAACCATGGAACAATATATAATAATTAAAATATTTTCAATGAATGGGAGGGATAAAATAGAGGTAAAAATTTTATAAAACATATGTGTAAATAAAATGATGTTCATTATTGATACTCAAGAATTGATAAAATTCAATTAGTGTGGCTAAATAACTAATAAGACTGATTTTTAGTGTATAATGTAAACATAATATAATTTTCCTTTATGTGGTTAATTTTAAAAACTAAATATATATTGGATAAAATATATCATTAATTTTAATAATATGGAACACCAATATAATTATTAATAGATATGAAATGAGAGTTGGAACAATACAGATTTAAAATTTCATTGCTTAAAATTTACGATGTCAGTTTAGCAAATTTTTCTTCATTTTTTAATTAATAATTTTAATATTATCTTAAAATGATTTTTTTATAATTTATATTAAGTGAATAGTGGAAAATATTGATTTTGATAACACCACCACTTCTATGGCATTATCATTATAAAATAACGACATAAATGTTTTTGAAATTTTTTTATATAAAAATATAATTTATAATGTAATATAAATCATTTAAAAAATAATATATTTACTTTATAAAATTTATGTTTAATGTTTTGGAATCATATGTAATATTGTATTCTAAAAACCATTATTATTCACTTATAATAAACAATTTGTTTTTATCACTATTAGAAATTAAATCTAAAAAAATATATTTTCTATTTTCCATAAAAATTTTCATGTTATTTAATAAGATAAAATTCATTTTTAATAATAAATTTTTGAATACTAGGAATAACGTTAATTGTTGCGAAGATGGTAAAACTAATATTTTCAAAGAATTGGTTTATCAACATTATGTGATTTTTATCTAATCAAATAAATAAATATTTTCTAAAAAATGGATATAATAAAATTTTTAAAAACATATATATATATATATATATATATATTTATTAACAATATTTAAATTTGTAATCAATAATAAATAATATTAAGAGCACTTAATGGGGTAAACAACATTTTCTCAACAAGAACAATTTTTTTATATGTTAAATTTTTTAATTTAAATGTTACTTATATATTATTTATAAATTAAATTATATAAAATAGATATTAAATAAACTTTCATCACACCAAATTATTTTAAAAGGGGGTATTTGTTCTTTTAATTATAACATAAGTTACCTGGATAAATGCCAGTTACCCCGACAAAAATATAGAAAATGGTAAAAGTAAAAATATAAAAATTAAATGACTTCAAACAAGTTTAAAACATGTGAAGAAATTATTTATGAAGGATTTGATGGCACAGTATCACCACACACTCTATCATCTCACTTTTGGAACCATTTAACCTTGAATAATGTCATGTCTTTTTTGAAAAATAATGTGTACTGACAAAAGTGTCATTTTAATCACATATAAAAGTGAAACACGTCCACCACTTCATGACTCAGCTATTCCATATAATTTCATATTTAATATATTAATTTTTTATACTTCTATAAAAACCTTTCGATTTCATATTCATATGTTCTCAATTAGTTATCCAAATCCCTTCATTTCTAAAGAGACTTTGAAGAGAAAGTTCAAGGTCCCAACATGAGTATTACTTAATCCTAAACATTTTCATAATAATATTTCTCTCAAAAAACTATCTTGAACATAGTAATACAATCAAATAATTATAATTAGTATACTTAATTATTATTATATTAATGAAACAATCATTATTTATTCATTCTAACCCACATGGAAAAAAAATTTGGTCATGAGTTTGTGTGGACTACTGCATCCATGTAGTGATGTCACCTGTTTTTCACCACCACCTCAATTACTTGTTATATGTTGGAATTTAAGAATAAATGTGAAAAATATAATATAATAATAATTATTAAGGGTCATATTATAATCAACTTTTATTCCTACTCGTTCATTGAGAAATAAAAATGTTAACTATACATTTTGTGGTAAACCATCTCCATGAAGTAACATCTCTCATTTTTCATCCAGTCTATTTATTTATAATAAAATATATTAAAAAATGATAAAACACCATAAAAATATCTAATTAATATCATTATGATTCTGTAATAATTTTATAATTCTTAAATAAACCGCATTTTAACCATACACATACACTAAATATGGAATGTTTATATTTGGGTAAGTCTAGCCACCTACTTGAACATCATGGATAACTATGATAACTAAATTATTTTTAATATATGATATAAATAAGTAAATAATTATTTTATTTTATATCTATAATTATAAAAATAATATTAATATCATTAATTAAGATACCACCATTCATTTGTTAAAAATCACCAAAACACGCTTATTGCCAATTTTGTTTATATGATCCATAAAGTAAAATATCATAGAATTAAATTATAAAATTATAAAATATCAGAAAACATAAATTCAAATACATTTTATGACTTGGTAATGATTATAATTGGGGTAATAATGAATAACAAAAATACTAATATCAAACAAGTTTTAAATGATCAAGATAACTAACAATCAATATTAAAAATAGATAATAAATAACTAATATACATGTGGAAGATAATTATTACTATGGATTTTAAAATATTATATATTAGAATAAGTATATTAAATTGGTTTCAAAGATAGTTATTTTTGTTATATATAATATTTATGCACTTTAGTGGATGTTAAGAATAAGTTAAGGGTGTTCTTTATTTCAAATTAAAATTCTTATCGTATATTTATTATTATGAACCATTTTATATTTTCTAGGGTTTTATTATATCCTATTTATTTTAATTTATGAAAGTCATTTAATTCATGGGGTTTTAATAGATAGACCATGATACTTATTTGAATGGATTTTGATTCAATGAATACCATGTTTGTAAGGTCCTTTCTTAACTCAACCCCTTCATTGAGTTAAAATTATTTTTCTTGAAATCCATTATTCCATGTTTGGTTGATTCCTCCCTAAGATTTAATTTAATGGTAACTTCTCTTCTTCTATGTGCAAAATTACACTTTTGACACAAATATTCTTAAATTATCATTTTCCCCATAAAAATAATATCATTATTTAGAATAATTTTCGTCCTCTAAAACGATGCTTTCCCATCATTTTCAATAATTTCTATTCCCACTAATTTCATTTATATTGAAAAACTAAATTATTTGATATCTCATGTGGCCATAATATTTTACTTCTCTTATATTCATAGGGAATATTTATTACTCTTTTTTATGATGTGGGTTTTCAATAAAGGAATTTCAAAATAGTTTTCCATCCTTTCAAAATAAAATATTTTATCTTCCATATTTTTTTTTGTAAAATTTATAACAAGTAATGGACCTATTATTGAAGTTATTTTTTCTTAAGTATTGTTTTCCAAATATTTCACCTCACATTCAGAAACTATTTTGTCTTTTTCATGACTCCATTATTAAAGATTATTATTCAAAAGTAAATGTTTTTAAAATATTTTATCTCTAATATTTTTAAACCTTTATTTATATCCAAGTATTATTTATTAATATTTTTTTCCAAAAATATATTTTTAAAATACATTATCTTTAATTTCTCAAATGTGACCTTTCAGAAAATTATTTTTCAAAGTGAACGTAACTTTATCTTTTATGCAAAATTTAAAATAATTTTCTAAAAACTATTTTATGATTTCAATATCATTTTCTATTTATATATAAATGCTTTATTTTCATGGAGGAAATACTTCATGAATCACCTTCTAAATTTTATTATTAAACACTCTTTTGGGGTTATTTAGTTTTGGGTATCATCTATTTAAATTCTTGGTGTCAAATTTGGTGATAGCATCTATAAATCTTGTGAATCCTATTTTTCATCCATGGGTTATATATGATTTGATGAATAAAACCCATTTTCCTATGAGTTTTAATTATATATTGAATTATTTAAATATTATGGAACACATATGTATGTTTTTTCATTAGATGATGGTAATGACCTATATTTCCCTCCAATGCATTAGGCAAAGACTTATATATGTTTAGATAATTATAAATGAGTTATGATTATTGATCCAACAAGGGAAATATGTAGGTGATTCATGATACTCTAAGGAAAATATGTTAGTAAATATTTATCCTCCAAGAAAAATAGGTGAGTGAAGCCTAAAACACTAAGGGAAATAGGTGAGTGAAGCCCGATCTACCAAGGGAAAGAGGTTTGTGATGCATGAGTCACTAAAGAAAACTTGTCATTATGTGTGATCCATCATATTATGATTCTTATGCTCCTGTATATTACATATTCTTAAGTTTTGAAATTTAATTAATTTATAAGTTCTCATGTATTATGCTGCATGTTTTATCTAGGTATGTTTTCATAATTTTATGTCTATAGATCTTGATTATAATCTCAAACCCACATGCTTATGTTTTTCTCACTTATGATCATTATTGGTCATCTCTTATGTTTTCATTATTGATCATCTGATATCACCCCTTATTAAATTAATAATCCTCAGGTTATAAAGATGAGTATCATGCATGATATGTCTTAAATGGGGTTTAGAGTTGATCGATTTTGGTGATATTTTTTCGAGTATTATAAAATAATTTTTTCGGGTAGCCAATTTTCCGAGACACTCAACATTAAGTTCATTAGTATGTGATACTATTTTGTAAATTTAATTATTAATCATGTATGGTATTTAAATAATTGTGTTTATTTATCTTGGGTAACCTTAGTTGGTATCAAATGATAATTCAGTTATGTTGAGAATTTTTTTAATGAACATTATTGATAAACTGTGGAATAAGTCCAAGTATAGAATACCATCTTGAAATTTAAATAAAGTAAATATTGTGTGGTTTTCCTAGAAATGACATCCCAATTTGAAACTACAGTGGTAAAATTGCTTTGGACCATATGTACCTAGGGGATAGTAACCCCGAAATGGGTTGATTTGGTATTAACTCAATCGCCACTGGATGCATGATAAAGAGGCCTAACTGGACACCTAGTTTGAAACTCCCAGGGGATATAATATTGTTAATTAAAATTATATTTACTAAAACAATATCAAGGATTTGAGTATGATAATAACTAAATTGTTTAGATAACCTAATAAAGAAATGACCATTGATAACTAATGATTTCATAAAGAGAGTCATAGATAGAACTAAAAGTATTCTATGTTAAGAAAATGCATCATAGGGGAAGAAATATTCATATCAATTTCTCATATTCATATTTTTTGATATTATAAAAACAATCTTGGTAATGTTATTTGGATTAATTAGGATAATGAAAATGAACCTATGAAAGGTTTTCATTTATAAACTACAATACAGTATAACAGAATAAGATAACATACATAAATGGTTGAGAATATTATTAAATGCTTATTGTGATTGGAAATGTGAGTTTCCTAGAATTAAAAATGGAAATGGGGTTTATTTCATAGTATTAAATAAATTTTTATACTCATACATATTAGTGATATTTTTCTAGTCATTTTTCTTTGAGATTTCTACTTGAAAAGTTTGAAAAAATGTTTTAAATTATATCAATGACATTGAAAAGTGAGTTTAGGAAAATGTGATATTATTAGAGATAACTATTGAAGAGCACATTATTGAAGGATTAATAACACCTAGGGTTAATAAATTCATTATATGGAGATAATTGTAAATGGATGGGATAAAGGGTCGATTAATTTCTGGAAAGTAAGTTAGATAATACTAATAACATTGGAATTTATATTTTATTTGATAAAAAAGAATTCACGATATTTTTTTTTCGAATTTTATTAAATTTAGATAATTTTATATATTTCTTAGTGTATTATTTTATTTCCTATTGAGTAATACCATTTTAGAATTAAATATGGAGTAAATGTTTTGAATGCATATATGTTTTCACTATGGTTTTATGCCTAGAAGATTATAGTTATTTTAGGGAAGGTATATTTTAGAGAATATATGATTAGGAAATATACATACTTGAGTATATGATTTTATGAATAATTATCATTGGTTGATTAATGTTATGTTACATGATGTAGCCTATGTTAGAATGTAATATGTCCAATTAAAAGTTGTATCTTGATTGATGATTAGGTTAAGAATGTCATTATAAATTTTTAATGGAAAATGATAATTAAAATTATTAGGATGAAATTAATTTAGGGGTTAATGTAAATCTCCCATATTTGGGAATATATATTTTTTATCATAATTAATATTATTTTTAATAACCTATTTTATGTGAATCACCCAACTACAATGAATCATGGAACAAAATATCACCATTAAAATGTATCTGTAATACTGGTGGGTAAAAATAATGATTAAAAAATTTTGAAATAACTTTTGAAATAAAAATAAATACCATTATTGATACTAAATCATTGATAAAATTCAATCAGTATATATAAAACACTAATAATGTTTTTTTAATATAACCATTCTATAGTTGGACTTTAAGAACCTTACTTTATGAAACTAAATATATCACACACAAAATCAATCCTTGATATCAGTAATATACATAACCAATATAAATATTAACTAATATCAAATAATATTAAGAATAGTATATATTTTAAAATTTTATTTTTCTAGGAAAAAATTGTCACTATATATTTATATTTGTATTTAAAAGTTAAATTCAGAAATTTTGAATTTTAATAAAATGGATCAGCCTTAAAAGATACATAATCTAGTGACTTTAGACTAAAATTTACATGATTTAATCCCCAAGGGACCATTAGGTTAATGGTTTTAGAAAATTAGGTCATAAAGATTACATAAAGAAACACATATTCTTTAATATTATTGGCATTTCAAAGTAGTCTCGAATTACTATTTTTTACCCTATGTTTGAAGTAAAAGTAAGGAATAAGAAGAACAATTTTGGTAGGACCGCTACTTTTAGAACCCTACGTTTGATGTTTTTGTAAGGTTTGTGAACCATAATATTATTAGTTACCCTACATTGTGAACTCAACATATGGTTCATAAAACCAATTTTTGGAATCATCTATAAAATTTCAGCCATAATTTTTGAGATTATATGTACATAGTGAAACCCTATGTTTGACCCAATCATCTGCAAGATTTGTATTATGGGTTATTTTTGTGATTTATGAAATTATTTCATAAAAAAATTTATCATATAAATTAGATTAAATAAAAATTCAAAGGTCCTTATTCAATAGACAATATCTTTCTTATTTCTAAGGGAAATTTTTTTTTTACCAAGCAGTGATTAAATTCAAATGATCACATTTTATCAGGTCATTTTTTTGATCTGTTTGACCTGATGTAATTCAAGCATCTTGTTAAATACCATAACTTTTTTCTTCTAAAAAGAATAAATATTATGATGTCTTTAGTTATCTAAAGAGATAAAATTTGGAGACATAAATGTTTATCATCTTATAAATTATTTATCTATTGATATTAAATTGTTATTCTTATGTTGCCTTATTTCTTTAAAGATCATATAAAAATAAGACATCTTCATAGATTTACTTTCTTGAAGACTTTTATCAATGCAGAAGAAGACACATTATCTATCAGTTTTTTTATGGAACTATAAGAAGAATTGTTTTTCAATAAATAAAACAATATTGCTTTCTTGAAGTATTAGATACTTGTTTTCAATAACGGTGAAGTGTCCGCTTCTCTCTCTATGTTTTGGATTATAAACTTCCATATAAAATGACTTGAATTATTGTTAGGTGTTAACTCTGTGTGCTCAGTTGTATAGGTATTCAGATAAGTGGAAAATTCATAGTATAAAACACCATGATCATGGAGTGTACCAGGGAACATTTGTTCCCCAAACCACTATAAAAATTATTTTCTTATCTTCTTTATTTTACCACTTCTTAACTTTAATAAATAAAGTATTTCTACACATCATTGTAAATCACAAAGAGGTATTATTTTTTATTTTTTTCCAAATTTTAAAAGAACATAATTAAATCCCTCTATTTCAGGTCATCATATTATTCTAACATAATAGAATGATGATATTATTCCAAAATAAACCGATTTCATAATCATACTAATTTATTAATCATGGTACATTCATATTTGGGTTGGTCTAACCACCAAATTGAAAAATGCTACAAAATAATATTATGGATGAAAATATGAACATAGTTATTGATTATATATGATATAAATAAGTAAATAATATTATTTTTTGTTTTTTGAATGATAACATTAATATTATCTTTATTAATTAATACACCGCTATTAGTTTGTTTAAAATAAACAAATCATTCTTATTTACTAATTTGTCAAAAAAAATTACAACTTAAATTCTAATAGAATGAAATTAAAATTTTAAAAAACTATCATAAAACATAAATTAAAATACCATTTATGATCTTTGAATGATGAAATTTGGTTTAATAATGAAAAAATGCATGTATTAGGAAACTAGTTCTAAATGTTCAAGATAACCGACAAATGATATCAAAAATAGATAATAAATAACTGATATATATGTAGAAAATAATTTTTAATGAATATTTTAAATGGTTATATATTTGAATAATGTTATGAAATAGGTTATTAGGATATTTATTTTTGTCATATATGATATTTAATTTCTTTAGTCGAGGTTAGGAATTAGTTTAAGGGGGATCTTTTTCTCATATTTAATTTAGTAAGATGTATTTCTTATTATGGACAATAAAAAATTTGATATGGTTTGACTTTTTCATAATTAATATATTTAACCATATTCAAGTAATTTATGGGTTTTTAAGATACATATCATGTTATTTTTTTAAATGGGCTTTAATTTAGAGGATAATAAGTTTTCAAGGTTCGTTGTTAACTGAACTCCCTTTGTTGAGTCAGAATGATTGTTCTTAAACTTCTTCCTTCCATATATTCTTAATTCCTATAACACTTCTAGGTTTTTTACTTCAACCATTTATTATATTTTCATGATATTATATAATACTTGGGTTAATGGTTAGGTTTTTATGGATGGTTTTAGTGTTTTTGGAAGTGTTTCTAGGGGTAATAAGTTAGAGACCTATTATGGGAAACCATGAAACTTCTCTAGGAATCTATGAAAGAGATTCATGGAGTTAATTGGAAAGCACACCATTTTTTCCGAACCATGTGGTTTCAAAGAGAAACCATGTTGTTGGAGATAGAAGGAAAAACATGGTAGGCACAAGGTTTGTGAAACTCCGTTAACTAACAATTGAAGGGGTAGTTTAGAGATAGTAGAAAGAGAATGGTTAGTTCCTGGTTTCCCAAAAATGTGCATCCTAACCCTGTGATACATATTAAATGATTTGAAATTATATTTTAAGTTGATTTATTCACCCAAACCCTTATTTTTCTATTCTTATTTCAGGATCTCAAACTCTTCTCATCTTCCAATATTATCGATTATTCCATTTGTTTAGGAAATTGGTTTTGGTGGATCTGAGTGTGTTGAATCTCTAGAATCAATGGTAAGTCATATTTTTATCTATTTCTTTTTAGATATCCTTATCTCCTCATAAACAAAATGTTTGATCTAATCCATTCAGGATAGATATTTTAGCATTTATATGTTTTTATGATATCTTCATTATATATATTATGGGATAGAATCTTGATCCTGTATCAAGAGGGTTTATATTGTCATTTTTTTGTTTCATCACTCATTGAGAGGTAGGTGGATTATTTAGCTTCTCCAATTTAACTATAACTTGAAGTCATATCATTATTAAATGTTTTTTAGATTTGTAAGGGAAATTTTTGATGATTTCATAAAGGAAAATCATTTTGGTGGAAGATATGGAAATCATTGTTATTTGAATGGTTTTTGTAAAACCCCCTCTAAATTATGGTTTAAAATTATGGTTTTTTATTTTTTGTAAGAAAGGTGTTCAATTTAAGTTTTAAAATAAATGATGAATTTTTGTGGAATGAATTGGGGTTTGAGAAATTAGAATACATGGGTGGTGTGTGTTCATATTTGCATTGTATGGGGCCTTGTTTGTATAGACATGGTGCTCAATGCAGACTCAAGGCATGGTGGTATATCACCAACTGATGAATTATTGAATTAAATAACACTACTCATGAGAATTAGAATTTTTATTAACTATGAATGTATGAATGATTGTATGATCTGGTTTTGGTATTCCAAGTTGTATGGATGGATAAACTTCTTTGTTTTTCATTTAAAATTATTTAAATTTACAAACTATTTTTATGTTCTTCTCTTTGTTATAAATAATGTATTTAACTATGAGCTAATGTGTTATAGTCTTATTATATTGAATTGGTAAGTATATCTTGGAATGAATACTTTTTAGGATCACAAAAATCATTCATATTCACATTGGTATGTATGTAGATATTTTTCATTATGATATAGGTTAAGGAAATGTTTCCTATTCCTGTAACAGAGAATCATGATGCTACTTCCTAAGGATATTGTTATATCTTGGGGGGTTCTCTAATGGATTCATAGGTGTGAATACATTGGTATTGCTATGTCAATACACATTATAATTTTCTTGAGTCCACTTTTTATACTTTTTCACTAGTACTATTATTTTTTTGTTTTATTTTTTTCTCATTCGAGCTGTATTAATTTTACTCATACATGATATAGTTGGTTTGGTTTTTTGTATTTTGTTTTGGCTTGTTTTTTTAGAAAGGAAAAATAATCTATAATGTCTATATAAGACCTTGACATTTATTGAAATCATTTAGTTCTTTGGAGATGTGACCCCAATTCAGTAGCACCTCCAACCTACCCCAAGCCAATCAGTTTAGTGGGGATGTAACAAATGGTGTCAGTCTTTGTTGTTTTGATTTGTTTGGGAGCTATCCAGATGATAGGAACTTTGAGAACGTAATCATTATAGCATAAAAATACTTATATAACCTATATATGATGAGTTTCAAGTTATTAGGGTGGTACATGAACAAAATGAGTTCTAAAAAGCTTACAGTTGTATGGTCATATCATCTTCATTGGTTTAGTCAATGAGTGTATCATATCACACATCAGTATCAACACTTTCAACTAGTACTGCATTGTTCATATTATTTTTTATGACCATTTCAATGATGGTTATAAGGATTATTTCCTATAATGAATTGGAATATCATAATCCTTCAAATTTTTAGTAACTGATAAATAAGTGGTATTTTGTTCCATATATAGAGAAATAGAATCAGTTAGATGATGTAGAAACATGTAAGATAATGTTATAGAAAACACGGTTTAACCTAAACCATAGGTGAACTAAAATCTAGTCCTAAAAATTGTACAAACTTTTCAATTTGTTGATAAGGGATATTAGAATAATAAATGAATACAAGAAGATCATTCTATGAAATTTTAGAAACAAAATCCCACAATATTTCAAGGGATTAAAAACATAAAAATGAAGAAGTATAGATTAACAGAATGAATTTTCATTTTTGATTCCCGTGGAACAATATTTGATCTAATGGCCAAGTTATCAATCAACATATTGGTGTATCTTATACAAAAATTGCGGGATTTAGCTGTTCAAGCACATGTTGACAAAGAGATTATGTGGGAAGACTTTAAATAATTATTAAAAAAAATTATACCCTACCCCTTTAAGATAGAAAAAACTACTAATTTATTCAATATTACATAAGAAAATATATCATTGATGGAATATACAAATAATTTTATAAATATAGTTCATTTTTCTCAAGAACTAGAACCTATTTTTTCCTTAAAGGCATGCATACTTGAGTCATGACTGTGACCTGAAATTCATTCTAGAATAGTTGTACTAGTTATTATTGATTATATAGAGATGATTGATAGAGTGATATTGGTAGAATGAGATATCACAATAAATCTTAATATAGTAATAATTTTTTGTCTCTATGGGAAGAGGTGGAAAATCTAATGCCAAGAACAATTATAAGAGGGACACATACATATAAGGTGGAAAAGAACTATAAAAATCAAACCACTGAATCAATTAACATTCCTACAAAACCTAATACCTATCCTAGGTGTTTCCAATGTTTCCCATCAATGTATAAAAATAGGGATTGTATTAAACTGTGTAGACTACATCAAAACATTAATAATATGGGACATATCTAGTTCATTTTTCCTAACACTCCAATTTCTGGTGTTATCAATACATATCATGTGTCTTAGATAGATTATGCTTCATCAATATGATCACATGGAGATAATTCTCAACCACAGAACTGAGTAAACCAAGTTGATTCTAGGAACACCCTGGCTCCTTAAAAATGAAACCAAAATAAGGATATAAGGAACAAAGAAGAGTGAGTAAGATATTGTATGGTACTAAGAAAATGGTCATGGAAGTTCAATCAAGTCTTTCTACTGTAAGAGGAAACATTATTCTTAATTAAAGTCTTATAAAAGTTCTATTTGATAATAGTTAATTCCAATCATTTATTTCTTCATGTGTTTTTAATCAAATAGGGTTTCATATTAAAATGATACCACACATGATTAGTATCCTGACACTTATTATGATACAAGA
This sequence comes from Viscum album, assembly GCA_963277665.1. Classification (NCBI taxonomy): domain Eukaryota; kingdom Viridiplantae; phylum Streptophyta; class Magnoliopsida; order Santalales; family Viscaceae; genus Viscum; species Viscum album. The sequence goes on along the minus strand of OY728137.1, from coordinate 513,825,677 downwards.
GTGTAGGGGATTAAAATATGAACCTTGTTCAATGAAAATTGATGAATTATAGTTTGATATGTACTTTTCTATTTTGGACATGGATGTCTTTGACCAGATCGTTAGAATGGATTGGTTTGTTTCTTTCAAGGACCATATTGATTGTTTTGAATCATGGGTAAATTTTACATCCCATGAGGGTATATTGTATATTTTTAATAGAGACTATTATTTCATGGATAAAAGGTAGGTCCTTTAGCACAAATTTTTAGAATTTTTTTATCAGTTAGTGTCATTAAATTTGGGAACTAATGACCAAAAGAAGAATAGATTTTTTTTTACCAAAGTGGATCGATATCTAGATATTTTTCTTGAATATTTCACTGGATTTCAACCTAAAAGTGAAGTTCAATTTTTTATTTATCACTTTATAGGGACAAATCCTATTTAACTTTAATCATATAGAATGTCACCAAAAAATTGAAGGAGTTGAAAATATAAATAAAATAATTGAAAAGTAAAGGGTTTATAAGATTGAGAACACCACATTGGGATTCCCTGGTTGTTTTTATCAAGAAATATAGATGATTTTTTTAAATCCATTTTGATTATAATAAGATAAACTGGGTTATGATAACGAATATATATCCACTATGTTATATTGATTAACATTTTAATCAATTTAAGGGATCCCAATGGTTCTGTAAAATTGATATATGTTTTGTGTATGACCTACTCTATATTAGGGAAAATGATTTTATAAAAATATCTTTTAGTAATCCCCATGGTCCCAATGAATATGTGTCCATAATATTTTCTCTTAAACATTTACCAATGGTTTTTATGGTGTTAATGTATCATTTATTTCACTGATACCTAGAAACTTTTATTATGGTATTTTTGGATAACTTTTTGGGGTATTTTCAAACTCATAATGAACATGAAAAACATTTATATATTGTGTCAATCATTTTTCAAGATAACTGGTTATATGAAATGTTCTCCAAATTTTATTTCTAGATATAATAATTTCATTTCCTTGGACCTTTCATTTTTTAGAAATGAATAACAGTACACCCTACAAAGATAGAAGTTTAATTATCTTATAAACCATTAAATAATGTTATGAAATACCTTTCATTTTGGTAATAGTAGGTTGTTGTCACCATTTTGTTCAAAATGTATCAGGACTAACATATCCGATGAAATCAATCAAGATAAATGTCACTTCATTCCATTGGAGTGAGACTATCAATTATCATTATTGGAGATTTATTCTAGTTTCAAATATATACTAATTCTTTTTTTCAGAATCTGGGAAGAGGTTATGTGGTTTATTATTTCACATATGGATCTAGATTTTTTTTCCTCATACTAATAGATTATGTTGTAGCTTATAAATCATGATAGTCTTGAGTTCATGAAAATAATTATTCCACGCTCATGATTCATAGTTGTATGTGGTATAATATTCTTTGAAAACATGACATCATTATCTCTTTAGAGTGAAGTGAATTGTGTTCAAAAAACATAAAAATTTGAAACTCATATTTTTATAAGGATGCCTAAACCTGAGACAAAGATGATGTATGTAATATCTCTATATGTTCAACATAAACATAGTTTATACACCTAGACGTGAAATTATATAGCAAGTGAATTAAGGTAAATATTTTATAATTAAAAATCCAAAGAAGATCATGATCAGTGGAATTTAATGAGAATGATTTCAGATATACATTTGGATTTCACTAAGAAAAATGAAGTTATGATCTTATATCTAGAAACTCTTACTCATCATGTGGTTTAACAAGTCAAGTATAATAAGAGAATGGATCATTCTTAATATACAATCACATAAAAACATAACGGTGGGTATACCATTTATGGATGGAAACAAGATAAAACCTCTATGTTTATTTTCTATGATCGGATTGTAGTTCAATAGTGTTATCAAGATAAACTTCTTTCATCATACCATCACTAAAAATGGAATGTTCATCAAAGAATTTGGAATATGTATAAATAATTTGAAATTCCATAATAGTGGAATGGAAGGAAAATTAAAGTGGTAGTGTGTCTCTAGATTCCCCACTTATCAACATGTCGAGGCAGAGCACCAATGACAGAAAAGAATGTTGTAATATTTACCTATACCTATATAAGAATATGAGGACACAACTATTGATTTTTCCACAAATATTCCAAAAATTGTTTAGAAACATGATTCCATAAGGGTATTCTTAGTTTGTCACGACCCGCCCTCGGGGTCCGTGCCGTGACTATCCCAAGCCCGAATTCCATAGGCCATGGGCTGGCGACTAGCACCAAGGCGTAAATCCCGGTGAAAAGGGAAGGCATTGCCTTTGTAAAGTAAACAAACACCACAGAGTAAGCAAGCAGAAAGTAAACACTAAGTAAAAACAGAGTACAACTGAAAGTGCGGAAAAGTAAATGGGCCAGTATACAAACCCAAACTGAAAGTAAAGTACAACTCGAAAGGGAAAACATCAACTGTAAGTAAAAGCCGCTACACTGAGCTGTCCACTGGAGATCCCACCTGAAGGATAGGTACAGATAGCTCCACTGCTCCACGGGTCCCGTTGTCCGCTCAGAACACATCCCGCCTAGTGGACGACCTCCAGGTACCGTCCTGCTGCTCTGCAAGCCTTAACCACGATCAACGCTATCCGTCGTCTGCAACCAACACAACGTAGTTCGGGCATAGCCCGTGCAGGGGTGAGTATAAGATACTCAGTAGGGACCCCGAGACCCCCGAAGGTCTCCCAAAATCCACAAAGGATAAACCACAAAAGGAAGATACAAACACGAAGTAACAACCGACACTGCTTAGGTATATGCCCATACATATACCTAAGTCATCAATTTGAAATACGCTCCAATCTCCGAGCCCAAGTACAACTCAGTCCACACAGGAAAGTAAACGTATTCCACACAGGAAAACAAAACGAAATCCACATAGGATAGCAAAACTCAATCCACACAGGAAAGTAAACGTATTCCACATAGGAAAGCAAAACGAAATCCACATAGGATAGCACAACTCAATCCACACAGGAAAGTAACAGGATTCAGCTCACACAGGTATACTTCTTCGAAAGACGATAAAGATGATCTCTGATCCATCTAAGTCGTCGGACCCACGAAGGATCGATAGGTAACTAACCCCCGCAAAAGACCCACACAGGATCAGGCCCACATAGGACCTGTAGGCGCTGGTTCACACAGGACCGCTGAGCGCAAGGACTCACACAGGATCGGACCCACACAGGATCGGGCCCACACATGACCTGTAGAACTGATCCACGTAGGATCGCTGAGTGCTGTAGTAGTCGTCGTCGAATCCACACAGGATCTCTGTACTGTCGTCGTCGCAATCACAGTAGCAGTAGCGGTAGCAGTAGTAGTCACAGTCGCAGTCGCAACCAGCACTAGGGTTTTTGCACACAGCAAGCTCGTACAAGAGGGTCCGCTCCACGCGCCGAGAGGCTGATACATCAACTGCCACAAAGTCCAGAGTTGATGTATCCAAAGGTTCCGTATCGTCAACAGGAACTCATCGCAACAGACAGCGCGTCGATCGGACGCCCGGTCTGAGAGTTATTGGCTTTTTCTTCCCAGGGGCCCGGTTGGTTTTCAAGGCAGAACCAACCCGACCGTACTCCACCTACGTCCAAACCTCGGACGGAGTATGCCAAAAGATCCGTCTCACTAAGAGGAACACAACAAAGCTGACGGCACGTCAATCGGACGTCCGTAGCTCAAGATATGAGCGTTTCCGCTCTGAAGGCCCGGTTGGTTTCGTGAACGAACCAACCCGGCCGAACTCAATGTGTTCCGAAACCCTGAGTGTAATTTACCAAAACGACCGTATCGATCCAAGGATCGTGTTTCCGCAGACGGTTCGTCAATCGGAGGTCCGTGGATCAAGTTATGGCCAAAAGACCAAAATCGTCTCGAAAACGGGGGGTCCGGGTCCGGGCCGACCCGGCCCGGCCGGCGGCGGTCCGGCGCGGCGGCGCGGTGGCCAGGCGCCGCAAGGGTGCAGCGCGCGGGGGGGGGGGGGGGGGGGGCAGCAAGGCCCCCCGCTTCTTCATTTTGGCGGCGCGGCTTTTAGCCGCGCCTTTTGGAGAACCGGCCCCCCTTCGTGGGGGCCTGCTTGAGGAAAACCGGGGGGCCGCCTGCCCCCTTAATGAAACCGCCCCCCCCCCCAATAAATGGGGGGACTTTTGAGTTGACCGGGGGAATTAATTTCCCCCGGTCTTTGACCTTCCGGCTGGCCCACCTGGCCGGCCGGTTTTTCTTCAACGGGACCGGCAAAGCCGGTCCCCTTCCGGTTTCCGACGCCGGTGGCCCGGCGAGCCGCCGGTCCTCTCGTCCCGCCGCGGCCCGGAACCGGCCGCGGCGTTCGTCGTACGGCGCGGTGTGACGGCACCGCGCCCCTCCGCCGCGGCCCCGCTCCGGCCGCGGCGCCTTCGGTTTTCTTCGACGCGACGCAACGGCGTCGCGTTCATGATGATCCATCCATGGCGCGGCGCTGCGCAAATAAGCCGGGTGATTCCCGCATGGTGCGACGACACCATGCCTTCTCGTTCATCACAAGATTATATAAATAACCAAGAACAAAAGAGGGGGAATTCGGCCGTGTTTGTGCGGTCCGACCCCCCTCTCGTTAGATGATAACTCTTAAATATTTAATCACAAATTATCATTCTAGAACCAAGAACGAGAGTTAGGAAATAAACCACAACAAACCCCTACCTTGGTTTCATGTTCGAAGATCTTCAACGACCCGCGGAAGACAACGTCACGGAGGTCGGGCGTCGCGGTAAACATTCGTCAAATCCGATGATGAAGAGGTACGTTGATGGCGAATCTTCGTAAGTCGACAAAGGAAGTCCAAGGAGGAAGCAGCGTTCCCTTTCGTTGACACGAAAGATGTCGTCAATCTTCGGAAACAACGGGCTACGAAGATGAGATGAGCGGCGTTCTTCTTCGGATCTCGAAGGTTCTTCGCGTTCTTCGTCAAGGTTGAAGAAGAAGGAGCTCCCAAAATCCTCTCAAGAAGGCTAGAGAGTTCTAAACCAACCAAATAAGATAGAGTCTTATTTTATTCACAAACTTAACAAATTGAATTTCAAAGGTTTGAAATTCAAATAAAATAACTCCAAATTAAAAACAAGTTGTCATGTCATTTAAAGAGGGGTTAAAGGAGTTTTGAGAGGAGATGGAAGGTTGGGTTTCGTGTGGGCCCCACCACACTTAATCCTCCCAAGAGAGGTTAAGTGGATGTGGGTCCCTCCTTTAACTTCCTTTGAGAGGAGTTAACCAACAAGTAAGAAAAATAAAAAGTGTTCCACATTTTTATTCAACTTTTTATAATTTTCCCAAAAACTAACTTTCGTCCCGCAATAAACGCAACTTCAGAAAAGGTCTCCTTAAATGAATATCGGCGCTGCGTGTTCATCGGTGTCCTCGGATTTCAATTCCGAGCACCGGATCAAAAATTAGAAATTCCCGCTCGTTCGTTCACTGAACGTACCCAAGACAAACTTCGGGATATGATTCCGGGCACACCGGGCCTCGGAATCAGGTGCCGTCAGAAACCGCGCTCTTGTAAAATTCTAAAAAAATTAAGAAAAAATTTCCCTTGAATTTTACGGGTCTTTACATTACTTCCACCTTAGGACTTTACGTCCCCGTAAAGATACATCAGAAACTAGGGAAACAAATGAGGGTACTGAGCACGCATCTGAGCCTCCCGCTCCCATGTGCTCTCCTGGAGATTCCCGTGCTGCCATCTGATGCGCACAAGAGGAATCGATCGCCCACGTAGGACCCGCTCCTGTCGATCCTCTATCTCCACTGGGACCTCCGTAAAAGTTTCCCCATCGTCAACGTCAATCTCCCCATGGTCAATGATGTGCGTCGGGTCGTGCACGTATCTCCTCAGCTAAGACACGTGGAAGACGTCGTGCACCCAGTGCAACTGAGGTGGTTGAGCCAGGCGATAAGCCACCTCACCAATCCTGCTGAGGACCTGGAAGGGTCCGATGAAGCACGTAGATAACTTGCCGCCTCGACCAAATCTCCGAATACCACATCGAGGTGAGACCCGCAAGAAGACGTGGTCACCATCCTCAAACTCTAGTGGCCTCCACCTCCTGTCAGCGTATGACTTCTGCCGGCTCTGAGTTGTCCTCATCCGCTCCTGGATGACCTGGACCTTCTCTATCCTGGCCTGGACCATCTCCGGTCCCACAAGTGCTGACTCCCCAGGGTCTGTCCAACACAAAAGAGATCTACAAGGTCGGCCGTACAACGCCTCGTACGGTGCCATCCCGATGGTGGAGTGGTAGCTGTTGTTGTACGCAAACTCCACCAAGGGTAGGTGGTCCTCCCAACTACGACCAAAGTCGAGGACACATGCGCGGAGCATGTCCTCGAGAGTCTGAATGGTCCTCTCTGTCTGACCATCCGTCTGAGGTGAAAGGCTGTGCTCAGACGTAGCTGCGTCCCGAACGCCTCCTGTAACCCCTTCCAAAGCCGGAAAGTAAAGCGAGCATCTCGATCGGAGATGATAGATGAGGGCACACCGTGGAGCCGCACAATCTCTTGAACGTAGAGACGTCCCAAGCTCTCCACTGAGTCCTGCTCTCTGATGGGTAAGAAGTGTGCCGACTTGGTGAGTCGGTCAACAATCACCCAGATGGAGTCGTGACCTCTGGAAGTGCGTGGATGTCCAGTCACGAAGTCCTTAGATATGCCGTCCCACATCCACTCCGGGACCTCCAAGGGCTGTACCAAGCCTGCTGGTACCTGATGCTCTGCCTTCACCTGCTGGCAGGTGAGGCATCGAGAAACAAACTCCGCTACTGCCTTCTTCATGCCCGGCCACCAGTGCTATCGTCTGAGATCCTGGTACATTTTCGCCACTCCAGGATGTAACGCCAAAGAAGAAGTGTCAAACTCTCTCAGAAACACCTCTCGCAAAGAGACTGGTACCATGGTACGTCCTCTGAAAAGGATGTCGTGCTCTGCTCCAAGGGAGAAACCATCAGGTGCCTATCCCGAAGATATCTGTGCACGCCGTGTCTCACAGTCAGCGTCCTCACGCTGTGCCTCTCTGACCCGCTGCAGTAGAGGAGGGGTGACTATGAGAGACTGGAGGAAGGCTGCTCCATCTCTATCCACGAAGGATATCTGCAAATGAGACTAGCTTCTCTGTCGCCTCCTCAAGTAGCTGAATGCCCGTCCTCCTGCTGAGGGCATCGGCTACTACGTTCCCCTTTCTCCTTAACGTACGGAAAAGCTGCAAAGATTTCTCCTTTTCCAAAAAGTGAAATCCGGTCTCATCCCCTGGATGAACCACGTTCCTTTCCTAATACAGTCAATCCCATCATGATTAGTTAATTCATGGCATGGATGACGTCGTAAGGCCTCGACGCTGCTACCAAGAGATCCAACCGTCACTCTCGCCTCCAAGGGTTGAGTCACACTGTCGGCATCAGTGTGTGGTCACTGGGTTTCTTCCAGTAAGAATCTCGCAAGTGAGGGTCAAGTCAAAAGTTTTTAACCGGCACCTCTTAGTAAAAACAAACAAAAGACAAGAAAACAAAAGTCACCAAGGCAAGTATCTTCTATTACTTCAACTTAAAGTACAATGACACAAGGGAACACAATCTACGAAGCTAGAGGCATTATGGGAAAAGGCCTCTATTCCTAGAGCTAGTCCCGAACTAGTCCACCCGCTTCCGGAGCTCCATGATTGTAAGCTTCAGCTGCCTAAAGCTGTGCTCTCCCCTGAGGTCGGGGTGGACCTCCTGGTGGTGGTGGTGGTAGAGCCTCAAAGCGTCGCCCACTACCTGTTGCTCGGCCAGCTCCTCTGCCTCGTCCGCCTCCTCCCTGCGAACCGCCACGGTCAAACCTCTGCCTCTGCCTAGGTGGTTCCTCAACCGTCTGCTGCTCCTCTGCATGGCGGGTCGGGCAGTCACGAGCCATGTGGCCTTTCCCGCCGCATGCATAGCACTGTCTTCCACTCGAAAGACTGGCTCCGCGCTGTGTGCCCCGCACTGCTAAGCCAGTGTCCTGAGGTCGTCTCCCTGAAGGTCTGGTCTGTCTGGACCCCTGAGTCATCCGTCGACTGCCTGCTGCAGATGACTCTGCCACGTGCCGCCCTGCGGTGGGTCTCGGCGCTGGTGTATACTCAGCAAGGAAGCTCACGATCAAAAGGGCCCGCTCCAGTACTCCTGTCTGAGTCGGTATGCTGAGGGAGATCAGCGATGCCCTGATCTCATGTCTCAAACCCTACTTGAAGGTCCAGGCCCGGAAGAATGGGTCCCGTACCATGTCAGTCGAGTAGCGCGAGAGATCAGTAAATCTCGCCGAGTACTGAGCGACCGTCATGCTGCCCTGCCGCAGCTGAAGAAGCTCCTGGATACGCACCGCACGAAGGGTGGCTGGGACGAACTCCGAGCGGAAGATACTCTCAAAGTCCGTCCAAAGTAGAGATGCCTCATCGTGCACCTGGAGCATCAAGCTCCACCATCGTCCTGCTGCTGCGTGTAGTAGGCTCACAACGAGGATCACCATGAGGTCTGCTGGTGTCCTCACTAGCCTAAACACACGTACCACTGCCTCCAGCCAGTCCTCGGCTGCCTGGGGATCCGTCTCCCCGCGAAACCTGGGTGGTCACTGGCACTGAAACTCAAGCAGTGCGCTGAGGCGACGTGCATCGTCAGTGGCTGGTACTGGAAGCATCGGGGGCTCGATGGGTAGAGCTACCGCCGGTGCCATTGCTGACAAAGGGCCCTGCACCGAGGCCTCGTCGCTCGGTGGGCTGTCGTCACACTCGATTCTCGGAACCCTAGCTGGCTGCAGTCGTGGGGCCATCCTGAAAAGGAATCAGGTGCGCCACGGTCAAACAGTATACCTGGTGAGCTGATATAAGTAATCACAAAGAAAACTTTGAAATACACACGCAATCAATGTTTTCGTGCATTAAGTCGGAAATCAGAAGTCAGGGTCCTGGTGTACGGATACGTCGGCCGCCGCACCAAAACTGGACTCCCTGAACTGAGAACCACACTCAATACGCTAAACATTATTGCTTCACATAGAAAAGATCAGAGTTCGCGGTAGAACCGAACTCCTTTGATACCAATTTGTCATGACCCGCCCTCAGGGTCCGTGCCGTGACTACCCCAAGCCCGCCTTCCATAGGCCAGGGCTGGCGACTAGCACCAAGGCGTAAATCCCGGTAAAAAGGGAAGGCATTGCCTTTGTAAAGTAAACAAACACCACATAGTAAGATAGAGGAAAGTAAACACTAAGTAAAAACAGAGTACAACTGAAAGTGCAGAAAAGTAAATGGGCCAGTATACAAACCCAAACTGAAAGGAAAGTACAACTCGAAAGGGAAAACATCAACTGTAAGTAAAAGCCGTTACACCGAGCTGTCCACTGGAGATCCCACCAGAAGGATGGGTATAGATAGCTCCACTGCTCCACGGGTCCCGTTTTCCGCTCCGAACACGTCCCACCTAGTGGTCCACCTCCAGGTACCGTCCTGCTGGTCTGCAAGCCTTAACCACGATCAACGCTGTCCGTCGTCTGCAACCAACACAACGTAGTGCGGGCATAGCCCGTGCAGGGGTGAGTATAAGCTACTCAGTAGGGACCCCGAGACCCCCGAAGGTCTCCCAAAATCCACAAAGGATAAACCACAAAAGGAAGATACAAACACGAAGTAACAACCGAAACTGCTTAGGTATATGCCCATACATATACCTAAGTCATCAATTTCAAATACGCTCCAATCTCCGAGCCCAAGTACAACTCAGTCCACACAGGAAAGTAAACGTATTACACATAGGAAAACAAAACGAAATCCACATAGGATAGCACAACTCAATCCACACAGGAAAGTAAACGTATTCCACACAGGAAAGCAAAACAAAATCCACATAGGATAGCACAACTCAATCCACACAGGAAAGTAACAGGATTCAGCTCACACAGGTATACTTCTTCGAAAGACGATAAAGATGATCTCTGATCCATCTAAGTCGTCAGACCCACGAAGGATAGATAGGTAACTAACCCCCGCAAAAGACCCACACAGGATCGGGCCCACGTAGGACCTGTAGGCGCTGGTTCACACAGGACCGCTGAGCGCAAAGACCCACACAGGATCGGACCCACACCGGATCAGGCCCACACAGGACCTGTAGCACTGATCCACATAGGATCGCTGAGTGCTGAAGTCGTCGTCATCGAATCCACACAGGATCTCTGTACTGTCGTCATCGCAGTCATAGTAGCAGTAGCAGCAGTAGTAGTCCCAGTAACAGTCGCAAACAGCACTCGGGTTCCCGCACACAGCAAGCTCGTACAGGAGGGTCCGCTCCACGAGCCGAGAGACTGATACATCAACTGTCACAAAGTCCAGAGTTGATGTATCCAAAAGTTCCGTATCATCAACAGGAACTCATCGCAACAGACGGCGCGTCGATCAGACACCCGATCTGAGAGTTATTGACTTTTTCGTCCTAGGGGCCCGGTTGGTTTTTAAGGCAGAACCAACCCGACCGTACTCCACCTACGTCCAAACCTCGGGCGGAGTATGCCAAAAGATCCGTCTCACTAAGAGGAACACAACAAAGCTGACGACACGTCAATCGGACGTCCGTAGCTCAAGATATTAGCGTTTCCGCTCCGAAGGCCCGGTTGGTTTTGTGAACAAACCAACCCGGCCGAACACAAAGTGTTCCGAAACCCTGAGTGTAATATATCAAAACGACCGTCTCGATCCAAGGATTGCGTTGCCGCAAACGGTTCATCAATCGGAGGTACGTGGCTCAAGTTATGGCCAAAAGACCGAAATCGTCTCGAAAACGGGGGGTCCGGGTCCGGGCCGACCCGGCCCGGCCGGCGGCGGTCCGGCGCGGCGGCCTGGAACCGCACGGGTACAGCACGGGGGGGGGGGGCAAGCCCTCCCGCTTCTTCATTTTGGCAGCGCAGCTTTTAGCCGCGCCTTTTGGAGAACCGGCCCCCCTTCGTGGGGGCTTGCTTGAGGAAAACCGGGGGGCCGCCTGCCCCCCTTAATGAAACCGCCCCCCCCCCCCCAAATAAATGGGGGGGCTTTTGAGTTGACCGGGGGAATTAATTTCCCCCGGTCTTTGACCTTCCAGCCGGCCCACCTGGCCGGCCGGTTTTTCTTCAACGGGACCGACAAAGCCGGTCCCCTTCCGGTTTCCGACGCCGGCGGCCCGGCGAGCCGCCGGTCCTCTCGTCCCGCCGCGGCCCACAACCGGCCGTGGTGTTCGTCGTCCGGCGCGGTGCGACGGCACCGTGCCCCTCCGCGGCGGCCCCGCTCCGGCCACGGTGCCTTCAGTTTTCTTCGACGCGGCGCAACGGCGTCGCGTTCATGATGATCCATCTATGGCGCGGCGCGACGGCGCTGCGTAAATTAGCCGGGCCATTCCCGCGTGGTGCGACGGCACCACGCCTTCTCGTTCATCACAAGATTATATAAATAACCAAGAACAAAGGAGGGGGAATTCGGTCGTGTTTGTGCGGTCCGACCCCCCTCTCGTTAGATGATAACTCTTAAATATTTAATCACAAATTATCATTCTAGAACCAAGAACGAGAGTAAGGAAATAAATCACAACAAACCCCTACCTTGGTTTCAAGTTCGAAGATCGTCAACGACCCGCGGAAGACAACGTTGCGGAGGTCGGGCGTCGCGGTAAACGTTCGTCAAATCCAATGACGAAGAGGTACATCGATGGCGAATCTTCGTAAGTCGATGAAGGAAGTCCAAGGAGGAAGCGGCGTTCCCTTTCGTTGACACGGAAGACATCGTCAATCTTCGGAAACAACGGGCTACGAAGATGAGAGGAGCGGCGTTCTTCGTCGGAGCTCAATGGTTCTTCGCGTTCTTCTTCAAGGTTGAAGAAGAAGAAGGAGCTCCAAAAATCCACTCAAGAAGGCTAGAGAGTTCTAACCCAACAAAATTAGATAGAGTCTTATTTTATTCACAAACTTAACAAATTTAATTTCAAAGGTTTGAAATTCAAATAAAATAACTCCAAATTAAAAACAAGTTTTCATGTCATTTAAAGAGGGGTTAAAGGAGTTTTGAGAGGAGATGGATGGTTGGGTTTCGTGTGGGCCCCACCACACTTAATCCTCCCAAGGGAGGTTAAGTGGATGTGGGTCCCACCTTTAACTTCCTTTGAGAGGAGTTAACCAACAAGTAAGAAAAATAAAAAGTGTTCCACATTTTTATTCAACTTTTTATAATTCTCCCAAAAACTAACATTTGTCCCGCAATAAACGCAACTTCGGAAAAGGTCTCCTTAAATGAATATCGGTGCTGCGAGTTCATCGGTGTCCTCGGATTTCAATTCCGAGCACCAGATCAAAAGTTAGAAATTCCCGCTCGTTCGTTCACTGAACGTACCCGAGCCAAACTTCGTAAAATGATTCCGGGCACACCGGGCCTCAGAATCAGGTGCCGTCAGAAACCGCGCTCTTGTAAAATTCCAAAGAAAATTAAGAAAAAATTTACCTTGAATTTTACGGGTCTTTACATGGTTTGTCTCACAAATTCATCTAACTTCATCCATATTCATTAATCCAATATGGTTAATCACATGGATAAAATACAAAATTTGGGAGGTCATAATGTCTCATAGATTATTAGTTTTGATCATCTCTAATTGAGATCCCCAATTTTCCTCTCATATTTAAGATCATTAAATAAATCATTGCATACCTATCTGACCATGAGTATAAATTATCGTCCTAAAATAGAAGAAAATAAAAATAAATGATATAAACATTATAAAAAATGCTTTGATATTGAGTTATGGATTTCATAGGCTCATGGGAAAATCATATAATATTATTTGAGTTCTAATACAATAAAATTTATCAATCCTCGATACAGATGGTTACTTTTTAAGTATGGTATTGCTATCCTTTTGAGTCATCAATTTATTGGGAAGAGGATAATGATACATCAATATTGGGACATATTCTTTTTCCTGAGTTTATTGTGAAAATTTAGATAATTGGGAAAATGATTTAGGTATCTATAATTCATCATAAATCATATGTGGATCATCCTCATTATCTGTTATAATTTTTTGTGGGGGATCATGAGTTATTGAAAGTATATACAAGAATAAGGAATCAATGTTTGGGTAAGAAAGGTAAATTGTCACCTCTATACATTATACCTTTTGAAAAAATATAATAGATTAGTGATATAGATTATTAGTCATATTTATAACCTTCATTTGGATTCATAAACTATGTATTTTATATATCTCTATTAAAGAAGTATCAACATGATCTTGACTGTGTGATTTTATGGGACCACATTGATCTAGAATAGGATTGAACTTTTAAATATGTGACAACAAAAATTGTAGATAGGTAGAAGAAACTATTATATAGAAAGAGTATTAGTATGGTGTGGGTTTAAGGGAATCGTGGTCATATTCAAGAAGATACATGGAGATGAGATGACTTTATGTTGGAATAGTGGTCCAAAAGTTACCAATGAATAAGAAATATCTAGATTTTGAAGGATGGTTATACTAATTAGAGAGAATTAAACAACCCCAATTTCCTGTAATTTACCATTTTATTATGTTTTTTTGAAGTTATATGATACTTGGGTTTAGTTTGGGGAGTTTCTTGATGGTTTTTGTGTGTTTTGTAAGCATTGGGGGGGGGGGGGGTCACATTTTGATCATTGTTAGGGGACACTGTGAAACTTATCTAAGAAACCGTGACATAGAATTTTAGAGTTTTTGGGTGGGTTCACAGTTGAAGAACGGGTTTTTAAACCATATGTATTCTAAGAGGAACTATGTGAGATGAGATATACTAAAAATCATATTAGGGACATTATTTTTAAAACAATGTAGACCAATCATGAATGGGGTGGATTATAGATAGTATCATACACAAATTTATCAAATAGTTTCCCAACTTGTGTGGCCTAATCATCTGTTGTACATTAAATAATCTAAATATCATAGTTTAACTAAGTTTGAATCCCTGAACCCCTCGTTTTTTTCTGTCCTCTAATGCTCATAAAATATTCTCATCTCCTAAGCATTCATAGTGGTTCCCTTGTTATGTAATCTAATTTGATGTATCTAAGTTCATTGGATATCTAGAATAAATGGTAAGTATCTATTTTATCTCTATCTATTTAGGTCTCCTAATCTCCTCTCAAATTTAATTCTAGATCTAATCTACTTTGGATATATCAATAATCTATGATTTTTTTTGATGAGATCTTTTTTGGATCAATTGAAGGAAATTTTTCTTGAGCGTGTATCTATAGGTTTCATAGTATTGTTCTTTATTTTAATCATCGATTGAGACATATGTGGATTCTATCTCTTTTATCCACTCTTTCTAGAACTTGATATAATAACATTATTTAATGTTTTTTTTCTAGGATTTTCAAAAGAAAATATTTGATGATATGGAAAATAAAACTTCTTTGGTTTATGGATTGAAAATATTTTTTATTTGAATGGTTTTTACAAAATCCTTTTTAATTATGGTTTAGAATTATGGTTCTATTTTTTTAATGAAAAATGTTTAATTTATTTATTTTAAAAGAAAGAATGAATTTTCATGTATAAATGTTTTGTGTGAGAAATTAGAATATAGGGGTGGAATGTGTTTATATTTTAATTGTATAGGGACATGTTGGTAGAGACTTGACACTCAATGTCAACTATGAGGAATAAAGGTATAACACCAAGTTATACCTTGGTGAATGATGAATCACCACTCTTGAGTATTGGGATTTTCATCTTGTATACATGTTTGGGTGAGTGGATAGATGTGATTTGGGTATGCTTAAATGTTTTGTGGATAAATTTTATTCTTTTAATTTAAATTATTTTAAATTTAAATACTATTTTAACATTATTCTATTTGTTACAAATTATGTTTTGAATTGTGATTTGACATTTTCTTTTCCTAGTGGTGCGGGTTGAGAATTATCTTAAGGAAATACTAGAAGGTATGATTACTCCCCACTTGTATAATAACATTGGTGTATACGGATATTTTTTTTCTTTATAACATATGTAAAGGAAATGTCTCACATTTCTCTAGTGTATAATCTTGACGCTACATCCTTATGTTGGTGTTCAACTTTGGGGTTCTCTTATGGAGTTAACCGAGCCATGCCACATTTCTGTTTTTGTGTCATGCTATCCTTTTATTTTCTAGAGTTTTCTTATTACAAATTTTCACTAATACTCTTATATTATTGATTTATTGGTCTATAATTTCAGTTATATTATTTATAGCAATGAATCATATAATTGGTTTGATTTTTTTTATTTTTTCTAAAAAATATTTTTATTTAAAAATGGAAAATAATCCCCCAATATATTGTTTACCCCTTGAGATTAATTTCCATTCATTTGAGTCTCAGGGATTCCACTTAAAATTAGTAGCACATCTGACCCAGCCCAATCCAATGGGATGGGAATAAATTGTACAATTGTACCCTAAGATTTTATAACATGTTACTAAATATTCCTATCTTAGTAAAATGAATGTTTTGATTCAAACCTTCCTCCATGATGAATTTTTCTTGTAAAAATTTGATCATTATTTAGAATAATTCCAAGAATATTTAATATCATTTTCTTCTCCTTGCCCAATTCTTCCTTTCTCACTAATTTCATCCTTTATATATGGAATCCGAATTATGTGTTATCCCATGCAGCCTTCATATTTTCCTTGTCCTATTTTTTATAGGATGTTTTATTAATCTTTTTATTATGTGATTTATCATCAAATGTATTTTAAAATGATTTTACATCCTTTCAAAATAAAATATTTTATCTTCCACCTACTTTAATATAATTTATATCATTTTAATGATCTATTATTGAAATTTATTTTAAAAAATTAAGTCTTCTCAAAACCTTCAACTTCATATTTTGAAACATTTAGGTATTTTTTCATGATCTTTTATTGATGATTCATTTTAAAAAGTAAAAGTTTTTAAAATGTGTTCACTTATCATTTTTGAAACCCTATTTCATTTTAGGGCTTCATTAGTGTCATTTATTTCCAAATATTTATTTTTAAAATACCTTTAAAAATTTCTCAATATTAAACTTTTGGAAAAGGAATCTTCCCAGGGACCATAACTTCATATTTTACTAAAAAATATAAAAGAGTTGTACAAAGTCTATTTTATGTAATCCCTACAATTTCCTCTTTATCTAGAAATTATTTATTTCCTTATATATTATTTTTCATGATCGACCCTATGAATTTTATTATTAAATATCCTTTTTGGGTGATTGATTTTTGTGTATCAAATGTTTACATTCTTAACGTCAATTTATGTAATTCCATATAGAAATTTTGGGAAACCCATTTTTATATCCAAGGGTTATTTATGGTTTGATGATTAAAATCCATTTTCACTGATGGGATTTCATAATATGTTGAATTATTAATATATTAGGTAATACATGTGTTTTTTTACATTAGGTGATGGTTGAATCCCATGTATCTTTCAAATACATTGGGTAAAATATTATATCTCTTGAGATAATGAGAAACAATTTATGATTCACAATATACAGTGAACCATGATTAACATGCATGTATATTACAGCATTTTAGATGAATATTTAGTACACTATATAAATACATGCCTGAGGACCATAATTATTTAGTGTCTTTGGAAACATGGAACACATTCTTATAACCTGGTGAAATATCTTCATCATATCTCTTAATATCTTATCCTTAGTAATTATAGGTTAAAAGATTTCTTCATAACCTACCGAAAGGAAACAAAAGAAAATGGTGAGATTAGATTCTCTATAAGGGTATACAAAGAAATATTTTAGCATAATCATGAGTGTTAGGGTATGAGAACATTAATTTATCATTATAAGATCATACCTTGCATATAAAAAATCATAATAATGAATAATGGAATAAATATTGGATGTTTATAAGACATGAATCATAAGGTAATAAAGAGAAAAATCTAGGTGATAATAATAGAGGAATAAGACATGGCATTGTGGAATATAAATTAGAATAGAAAATCCTATGTCAGGGTTACATAATAAGACCATCATAAAATGTTAGGATTTGGATAAAGACCCATGTACTAACATTGAGATTGGGATTCCCTCCAATGTACCCTCTTTTTTCGGGCTTAGGATTCCCTCTCGCGGAACCTCTTGTACCAGGCTTAGGATTCCCTCATATACACCATCTTGTATTGGGCTTGGGATGTCCTTCATGTATCCTTTTTGTTGGGTTTATATTCCCTCTTTTTTCAATCTTGGCATACCCTTACATGTACCCACATATTTCATCCTTATGATTCCCTCTTGTTTTGATCTTAGGATTCCCTCCCATGTACCCTTTGTTTTAGGATTAGGATACCCTCCCATATACCCTCTTTTTTCAGGATTAGTATTCCATCTTATTTTTATTTTGGTATGACCTCTTGTTTATAATTTTATATAATAAAATATTCATCATTACCCAATGCATTTGAGGGAGATTTTAGTTCCACATGTCACATAATAAAGTCATACAAACATGTGAAATAAGATAATTAAACTTGAATCATAGCATGACCAATAACAAGAGATAGGTTTCATAAACATCATTCAAAACCTGTTAAATAAAATCAGTATCAGGAAAATATAATCATACAATTACCTAGATAAAAGTGATATGTCTCATAACAATTTCATCAAATCATTACCCATGAAAAGAATTGGTTTTGAAAAGCATATTTACCCTGGATGAAAAATGAGTTTCATAAAAATCATTCCATTAAAACATAAACCATTTTAGAAATATTATGAATTAAATTCCTAGATTATATCCCAAATAAAGAATAACTTATAAACAATACATCATCTTAGATGGAGAATGATTTTGAAATATCACATGGAACACATATTAAGTAAAATAACATTTCTTTGAAAATCCATTTCATAAATCATTTTCCAAAATTATTTTTTATATATCAATCTTTGAAATTTCATTTAAACATTTTCTCAAGGAAAAAATAATTTCTTGTTAGAAAAATTTATTTTTAATACATAAATCATTTTTAAAACATTTTTCTTCATAAATTTATTTGAAAGAATATGAGGAAATATTAAATACTATCTTAAAAACATTTCCTTGAAAATTTAAAAAAGATGCATGAAATATTTTTGAAAACCTTTTTATTAGAAAAATATTTGAAAACATATAAATAAATCGTGAAAAACATTAAATTTTATTTAAACATATAATATTTCAAATTTTGTTATATAAAACATGGTTGTGAAAGAATACAGATTTCCTACTGAAGAGAGTGATAAAGATTGATTTTTTAAAAACAACTTTCAAAATTATATTAAGTGACAATGAGTAGAAAAATTGTACAAATACCTGATTATATAACTAGTAACAATAGTATAAGAAAATTCATTATTTTTCATGATATATGTTTTATAATATTTCATCAATGGAAGCATAAGAATAAAAATCCCAATAAACTATGATATTGTAGCAATAAAATATTAGCACTTTAGTAACACTGAATCATAATACACATGAGAGAATAAAATTAAATGATGCTCAATATATCATTAAATAACTAGATTAATGAAAAAAAATATCAAATGTAAGTATATAAACATTGTAAAATATTATAGGTGCATAACAAAACATGTGACTCAAAGAAGGAAAATTGAGACAAACCTACCTTACTGATTTAATAACTTTGAACTGTAAAACTACATGAAATAGAAATCATCAAATGTATTTTTATATAACTATAAATTTAATTATAATTTTCATATAATAAATTTGTGGATATTATATACACCATAAAAAATAAATGGGTAGTGAATAGTGAATAAGTCTCACAGAAATAAAGGTGAGACTAAAAATCTCTTTACCACTTAAGTAAAATTTAAATCCTGGGATTAATGAAAGGAAAATTCAATTTAAAATTTTAATATCATTAAATTAATGAATTTAATTATATAACAAGGAATAATAAGTATATACAATAAACAATAAAAATAAGTGGTGAATATATCATATATCTCATAGAAATAAAACTGAGACAAGAAAACCCTTACCTTACGTCTTGAATTTGTTCATACACATTCAAACCTCATGTTTAATAAGTATAGGTTTATTAAACATCCAAAATAGAACCATATTAATATATCTAATACCATTTATGATTCACTTATGACTTTAAATTACCCGTTTATTAATAATACCATGTTAAAGTAACATTTTTTATAACCTCTTTGTTTGTCATACATGTTTTGACTTGTTATTCTTGATCCTCTTATATAGATCATGATTTACTTATTTAAATAGTGTAAAACACTATTTATATATCATATATATTCATAATATATATATTTATAATAATATTTAAATTATATAAATAGGAAATGGTATACGCTATTAATGGAGACGGTAGGCTGTACATACACATGAACACTATTTCTGTTTTCAGTTAGTATTGAAATAAATAAATAAAAGGACATGTATGTATGTATGTATGTATATATATATATTATAATTACATTAAAATTATTTTTTCATATATATAATATAATTTAAATAAACCCATCATTAATACATTCCATGTAAAGTGTGAATGAATCACTGCTCTATGAGGAGGTGACAATCCACACATCCACAAAAAAGTTATCATATTTTCAAACAATTGATAGCATAAAGGTATGTTTTATATAATAATTAAAGAATAATAAATAAATAATAAATATAATAAATATAATATTAAATCATAGTGTCCATCATAATTGTAAACCATGAGATGTGGTAAAGGAAAAATAAACAACATCGTTTCATGAGGCTATAATTCATCGTACACCCGAATGGTGAATCTGTTACCCATTTGATGTATGTGTATGTATTTTTTGGTTAAAAAAATGAATAAAATGATATGTGTATATTTACAATGCTTATGTTATTATATAATAATTAAATAAAAATATGTTAGGGGTGGGTAATTAATATTAAATAAAAGATCTTTAAGAAGGATGTTACCTCTTCTTTGGATAACTCCTTTTGGTTTTCACCAAATGACTAAATTGGATAATTTTTTTACCAAATTTAGCCTTATAGGTTGATATTAGAGTATTTTGGAGGTTAATTTGGCTAGGTTTTGTCAAACCATAGTGGTTTTAGAGGTGTGAATAAGTGAGGGGGTGAGTGCCCATTTATAGTGGAGGAGAAGTGACAATCTTGTAAATATAAAAAGGTAAACACTATTGAGAGTTCTCCCTTACGTCATGGGAGTAAAATATTTGAAAATATTACATCCAAGAGGGTAATTGGTATAAATATTTCAATATAATTTATTTTCAAGAAGTTTCTAGCTCTATTGTCCTTGTAATATTAAAGTTTAACGATTAAGTAAATTCATTTTTACCTTAGTGAGTGTAATTAATTTTAATTAATTTCATTAATAATTTTGATACACACTAAGTTTTAATTATTAGAAATAATAAATAATTACTGTTAAAAACATTTAATCCATTTTTACAAATTCTAATCACGTAATTAGACCAAATTAATTTATAATTAATCTCACATATGCGTTGGGACATTATGTTTTTTAGGAGAAATATTTTAAACGTTTGAAATGATTTTATATCCAATTTTTATTTTAAATTGGTTCCAATGACATAAATAAAATTAATATATGTAAAATTTAACTAATTAAACATTAAAAAAAATAATTTAACAATACAAATAAATTATACAAAAAAGTGGGTTTTAAATAAAGTTCATTATTATTTACTATTCATAAAAAATGAGACTTATGAGAAAAAAAATTCACCGAAAGTAAATTTTGATATTACACTTTAAAAAATGACTTTTTTTACAAATAAAAATATTAAAAATTATAATAATTATATTTTAAATGGGATCTATATTAAATGGTAGTGAAAATGCCTTTTTGAAAAATACGTCTTTTTATTCGTAAAATTTTAATTCATTTTTATCTCGTGTCTATAAAACACAGAATGTGAATTGGGCCATGTATTTGGGCCTACGGGCTATGTAATGGGCTACAAGCCCACAGGGCCTTCGGGCTATGTAATGGGTTTCCCTCTACCCAGTTAAAAGAGGTCGTTGCTTTGATTTAATAATAACAACGAGGCTTCGGCCCCAAACCTTTTTAAAAAAAATATTTCGTATATTTTCAAAAGGGTTTTAATTTTATTTATTTATAATTCATCACCAAATAATTATTATTATATACATGTGTATTTTTTTAATAAATTAATTATTAGTATTTGTAACATACATTACAAATTATAGGTGGTAACTAAATATATATGTTAATAAAAATATTAATAGTATATTGAAATTACGTAAAACTCATTCTTATGTGTAACACAAGCTTTTGAGGGAACTTGAAATTGTTTATAACACAAGACAAATGAAGGGTTTGTTTTATCAAAAGATAATCTAGGTGTTATGTTTACTTTAGGACTAACTTGTTTTCATGTGGAGCACAATCCAAAGTTAGTTCTTTTAAATAAAGAATCTATATTTAGTGTTTTGGGAAATTCCAAATATCAAAAAAAAAATTATTGATTTAAAAAAAAATATTTCACAATATCCCAGGCTATTATATTATTCACCCCTTAAAATGATTTTCTACCTTGAAATTCATCTAGGTTATCATAGTTTTAATAATTTAATGGTAAATTCATAAAAACCAACATCGTAAAAATAAATACTAAAACTTCCTTTAAAAGGGGGAAGCTGGAAAATGAAAGGTTACCCAAAGTAACTCATAAATAGGTTTGCAAAGAGGAGAATATATGTGTCAAGTGAAAACATGGACATGTATGAGAAATTTAACTATCAATTTTTTATGGAAAGTGATAGAGAACATGGTTATGATAATGTTAAAAATCATAAATCCAAAACCCAATGTGGCTTCAAAGAGGTCATTGATTTCAGAAAAAAATGGTGACAACGTGATTTTTTTTTTCTTTGAGGACGCTTTTTCCTAAAGTTGAATTATTTTACTTAGATGATATACATAAATTATTTCTGAAAAAACATTCCCTTTGTTGTTCCTTTATAAACATCCATGTCATCTATTATTCAAAGAAATTATGGTGAAATTTTCATTCAAAAAGCATTAACAGATCATGAGATGCATAAATATAAATATATGTCATTCCATCTATTTTTATCATAATGAAAAGGTTACCACAAGTTATCAACTATGAATAAATATTCATATGGTAAGATAATGAAATAATTTCTAAAACCTCATCCAATGTTTTATATAAACCATTTCATAAATTGATAACCTTATAACACTTCTGAAAGATGAAAGTTCGTGAATTTAGAATAAAAGGTCACCATATTTAAAATAATCTTAACATCGATCCTTTATATGTCATAAAGTAGATCTTATTTTTCTCATATCGAACATGTGGATACCTTTATCAATTATATTATTGAAACATGGTAAAAACATGAATTACCATACATCTTTATTGAAAACATGCATGTTTCCTTATTTCTAATTTTATTGGATATATTACTTAATTACAAAAATCTATAACCTCATCAATGATAGAATAAACCAATTGAAAAATATACTTAATCCATTCCTAGGTAATCAGTACCATCCAATTTACTTATTCATATCCAACACATGTTTATCGAGTCTTCATTATATCAACTTTAAGAACATATTATGTGTAATTTATTCATTAATACTATATTTCCCATGAATATAAACATTCCATTAAATCACTATTCTAGTACATTAGAACCATTTATCATATTCCTATAAATTCTTATCAAAATACATATACATTAACAATCATTATATTTTTAAAAAATCATAATTCATGAATCTAAATACATAAACACAATGATTATTCCACATCAACCTTAATCCATTAACAAGGCTACCTCATCCTTTTACATAATACATCATTACTTTCACATTTCACATGTAGTCTCATCATCATTAGTAATATAACCATTCATCATACCGGATTCCTAATTCTCTTTGGTAGATTTCCACCTAGGTTATTGATTTTCATAATGTCCATTAATTCCACAAATAAAAAACTTAAAATATTTATAATACCTTAAAGAGAAAAATATTTCTATCCATTTCGTTAACTGAACTTTTCATTTTCCTTTTGTAGTTACTTTCTTTGTGAACTTCTTTTCTATAGTCAAAACAACTTATTGTTCCTTTGATACATTCACTTGGGAGTTTCTTCCAATATTTTGGACTTGTAGGAAATTGAATCTTCCTTCCTTGATGGTCATCTTTACATCAAATATCAGTGAAGCATTTCATTTTATTCTTGGGTGAGTCCGATAGTTGGTTAAGTTATGTATTTTTAATCATATTCTGGGAAAAATGATTGGGAATGATTACAAAAACCTTCACTCAAATGACCATTCTACATGAATTCTGACTATCAAATTGTTTATCACATTCAACGTTAACTTAGTTCCTTTTAATTCCAACCATTTACTAAAACCTAAAAGAAAAATGTGAGAAACAGCTTCCATAGAAGAACGCTTCATATTAATGATAAATCATTTTTATTATGTCTACATTATGAGACCTTATTTTATCTATGACACCCGAGGAATATCATTAGAGACATCCCTATCCATATCTTTATAAATTTCCCTAAGGATCTCACTAAATATTTCTCATCATAGTTTCAGAAGGTTGAATGAAGATCTCCTTAGATGCCAACTATTGCAACCAATGCATAATATATATGGATATTACATTATTTTAGATGAATATTCATCACATTAAAATAATTCATTCATGAGGTTTATAATAGTCTATCTGATTTGTAATCTTGGAACACATTATTCTAATTTGGTGGAAGATCTTAAAAATCTCTATGAATATCTCACCCTTTAATACTCCAACTTAAAAACCATTTTTTATAATCTAGGGAAAGGAAAAAATAATAGGGTGGGTGAACTCAGATAACTAGTATGGGTAAAAAAGGATATATTTAAGTATTATCATGAAAATATGGGTATTATAACATGATCATATCATTATAAGATCATACCCCACATATCAAATATCATAATCAAGTGTCATGGAGTAAATATTGGATGTTCACAAGGCAAGAATCATAATGAAATCAAGAGGATAATCTAGAATATCAAAGGCATGGAATTTTGTCTTACATGTATGCATAGAAAATCCTACTTCAAGGGTACCTTCCAAGACCTTAATAACATGTTAGGCTTGGGATAATCACTTGTGTACCTAATTTGGGCTTGGTATGACCTCCATTGTACTCTATTATTTCAATATGAAGATTCCATCACATGTACCCTCTTTTATTCGGCTTGTGATGTCCTCCTATGTACCCTATTATTTATGGGTTGGGATTTCTTCTTGTGTACCCTCTTTTTTTGGGCTTAGGATTTTCCCTTGTTATGGGCTTGGGATTACCTCCCACGTAACCTATTATTTTAGGCTTAAGATACCCTCTTGTTTTTGGATTTGGAAGCCCTTATATGTACCCTCTTATTTCGAGCTGGGGATTCCCTATCATGTACCCTCTTGTTTCTGGATTAGAATGCCCTCTTATTTCAAGATTGGGACACCCTCCTATGTACCCATTGAGCTCATAAAACATTTATTGTTATGAAATGAACTATAGGGAGATATAGGTCCCACCCGTCACATAATAAAATCACACATTCATGTACCACATGATAATAAAACTTGTATCATATCATGTCCCATAAAAATATATGGGTTTAAAAAACATCATATCATAAAATATAAAATTAAATGGGTATCATAAAATTTCATCATAACATTACCTATGGAGAAGTTATAGGTCTCATAATCTTTTCATCAAATCATAGCCCATGTAAAGAATAGGGTTTCAAAAGCATATAACCCATGTAATAGATTTTGGTGTCCTAAAAATTATTCCATCAAAACATAAACCATTCAAGAAATATTATGAATAATATTATTTGATCACATCCCCAGTAAATAAAAAAAATCAAAGTACATCATTTTATATGGAGATCTATTTTTAATGATCACATGGAACACTTCTTAAGGAAAATATACGTTCTTTTAAAACCCTTTCATAAAAAACTTCAAAAATCCTTTCTAATAATTAAAACATTAAAATATCATTTAGAATAAATCTTTTGGAAAATATCATTTCTTCTTTCAAAAATTACTTCTTAAATCATTATGTATTTTGAAAAACTTTTTTTAAATAAAAGATTCATAATCTTATAAATGAATATTGTAAAGAAATTTCAAAACCTTTTTCCTCAAAATGAATATTGAAATACTTTTTCTAATTGAGGGAACTTGAAATTGTGTGTCACACAAGAAAACAATTTTATTTCATGGAACAAAATTTTAATCTAAATGCTGCATGTAGTGCAATATTATCTTGGTCTAATGTGAAATGCATTCCAAATTTAGTTCTTTATTCTTTGTAAAATTACTATTTAAAACATAAATTATTTTAAAACCCATTTTCTTTAAAAATATCTCTAAAAGATTATAAATGAATATTGGAATCATTATTAAAACATTTTTCATTGAAATGAGGATTTTAAATCAATTTAATATTGAGGGAACTCAAAGTGTGTGTAACACAAGGAAAACATTGTGTTTCATGTATAAAATTTAACTGAAGTGCTGAGTGTGGTTCAAGATTAGCTTGGTTTTCTGTGAAACACATTCCAATGTTAGATATTTCATGTAACAAAAGATATATTTAGTGTTGTTTTAAATGAAAAATATCATAACATTAAATTAATTTTTTTTAAAATCACTAAATATCATTATTTTACATGATCCACTAATATAAATATGTGAGTGAAGTCTGATTCACAAATCAAAATATGTGAGTAAAGCATCATCCACCAAGGTAAATAAGTGAGTGATGCACGATCCACCAAGGGAAACATGTGAGTGGAGCCCGAATCAGTAAGGTAAAAAAGTGAGTGGATTTGAATCCACTAAGGGAAACTCGTTTTTATGCATAATACAATATTTTATGATTATTATGATCATTGTTTTCTATATTCTCATGTTTTGAAATGTACATAAATTATGATTTATCATTTATTATGCCCGATGTTTTATCTGGGTATATTTTCCCATTGTTATGTTTACGGTTCTTCATTATACTGTCATAACCACATGCTTATATTTCTATCTCTTATTATCCTTAATCATTATCTCTTATGTTACCCTTACTGAATTTATGAGCTCACCCTTTTATTATATTTTTTATCTTTATGTTATGAAGATGATAATTATGATTTAGATGTTTTGATGGGGTTTTAACTTTGAGATGTTATGGAGAAATATTGATGAGTATAATAAAATAAGTATTTTATTATTCTAATATTCCAAGACACTATAGATTTGGTTATGTGCTTTGTGTGACTATTTTTAATGGAACTATTATTCATGTTAAATAATTAGATAAGTGTGTTTATTTAACTTCATTCGCCTATTCACCTTTTCCCTCTACTTACATGAATGATCTTTAACTTCATGTTTAATAAACATAACCAAATTAAATACCCATTTTATAATCATATTGATATCTATTAACCAATGTTTCATAAAATTATAATAATTAAGTATAATTCTGGTAGTTATTTATAGTTTATTTTCCTCATTAGATGTTAGTAATTTTTATTTTTTTCATTCATGTTTCAAAATATCGATGTTGATACCCATTTTTGAGACAAATTTCACATGTTTAGGATTATCTGATGTAAAAAATAGATTATTTATAATGATCTATAATGTTATAGTTTCATTCCATAATAATTTTTGTCATTAATCAAGAAGTCATAGTTAATGGTGAGCTTGTTTATGTTTTTTATAAATTTTTTTTGTATATTAATAATGAGTTAATGTCACAAACCAACCTGGATGTCATTGTACACAAGCACCCTAGGTTTCCATGACATGTCCTAAATGGAATTAAAGATCCCCATGAGTTGAAAAGTAGAACTCATGCATTAAAAAATGGTCATAGGGAATGATTTTTCCCCAAGAACAAAAAAACAATATATATCAAAGGAAGCTATAGTGATGGTACCTCCCACTATCGCTAAAACCAGGACATATTACTCTAGAGACGTGCCTAATATTTAAATAAGTTTTGATCAATATACGAGTTACTTGAACCCATTATTTATTACATCATCTAACGAAATTATAGTTCCATAATGAGCCTATTCAAATGTGTAGATTAGAAAATACATAAACAACCTCTTGTAGCTGGACTGAGTGGCCACATAGACCACAAATCTTTCATGCTTATGTACAAAACCAATTTTAATTCCCAATATTTCCACATTAAAATAATGTAAATGGACATTTTATATACAGTACCAAAGTTCTAGATGATTCATATAGTCATACTCCTCTGCATGACTCATCCATAAAAACCATATCCAACACATCTACATAAGAGTTAATATTTAGTGCGAAAACATTAGTTTTTATATCATATTAAATAACCATATCGAATCTCAAGGCCTTCAATATATAATTTGAAAATACCTAGGGATAAAATTGACCATGTTAAGTGAAGAGGTTTAGATACTAATTCATGGTTATATCACCTTGTGGTAGGTTGATTTATTCTATATAACTTTCCAAAACCATTGATTCTTGATTAAACTTGTCCATGAAAATATATTTGAAGTCTTTCTGATCTAATAATTTATGTTTCTTCATCGTAACCATTGAATCTCACAAACTCCCGCAAGGACCTTCCTGATAAATGGTAAAAAATGTAACCTCTATTATATCTAGGATTTCCAAGAACACAAAAAGAAACTAAAAACTTTTCAACCAATCATGTACCTCATGAGGATCATTCAGGCCATATAATGATGTTGGTTTATATCGAAGAAATGCCTTAGCACTAAATCTATCTTAATCCCTTCGAGGTTCCACTACTAGATTGTGAATGTGAATGGGTGAAAATACCTGGCCCATATATTAGACCAAAAACACCATTATCTAAATGTGTGTTTGATCAAATGGAGGTTTCACTGGTTTTTTTCCATCAATAGTTCTCTTCTTATGTCTCTATAAATAAATTCTTAGGGGAATGGCACTACACAACATAAATAGGAAACATAAAAACATCTACAAAGATACTCAGATCATCATGTCAATAAAAAGATACATGATTATAAATTTATTTAGAATGAATTCATTTTTTTGAGATTTCAAAATACTCAAATCATGTTTAGAGATACTAGAATCATATCAATTCATTACTCAATGTTATTTTTTTCATAACTCCATTAGTGACTCAAGGTTCACTATGATGAGATATGGATAATAAATCACTCACAAAATACCCCCTATATCCTAAAAATATCACCTCTTCTCTACTAGATATACTAGACTGCATAATGACATTAAAACTGGAAACTCAACATAGAGTATGATACAATTTTGTCATAAACCAACCAGGATTCCCTTGTAAAAAGGTACCCTAGGTGGCTCTTTCCTGGCCTAAAGGGTGTTCTTTATCTCCATGTGCTGGAGACTAGCACCAGGAAA
Source organism: Viscum album (assembly GCA_963277665.1). NCBI lineage: Eukaryota > Viridiplantae > Streptophyta > Magnoliopsida > Santalales > Viscaceae > Viscum > Viscum album. The sequence goes on along the minus strand of OY728137.1, from coordinate 513,796,975 downwards.
CCAATAAATGGTCAAAACGAAAACAATTTTCCCATATAAAAACAATAATCATGAAAGATAAATAAATGAACATTCAGTATGTAAAATACTACTTAAGGTGAAAAGTAACAATAATGGACAAATAAATATAAAAAAGGTACACATGTTCTTCTAGTCAACTAGTAAATCAAATATAGGAAAATAATTCTTTTTCAATTCAATTCATCATTCATCATTCAAATGAAAAATTTCAAGTTTTAACATACCATTTCAATTTCAAAACAAAATCATAGGTTTTAATCATGTTTATTTATTTCAAAATCATCTTTCCTCTAAATCCATTTTATCAAGAATAAAAATTTGTTGATTTCACCAGAATCAATTTTCAATTGAGTCCATAATTTCTCAAAATCCACCAAATATTTTCAAATCTATTGAAAAAAGGTGTTATTTCCAAAAATCCACTCCTTTTGAATTAAATCATCAAATATTATTAAATCAAGAAAATAAATTGAAATTAATTTTCATGTTAAGAATGGAATCAAGGTTTTATGTATATGTAAAAGTTTTATATAACAACCTACCTCTAGTCACATGATCAAAAAATCACCCAAAAAGGGAAATTCCAATAGATAGACAAAGGTGAGGAAGATCAAAGAGGAAATCCTTGAATATAAATCCTTTAAATCATTGGTTATATCCATAAAAAATATGAGTGTGCATCAGAATCAATAAAATAAGTTAAGGGAAGAAGTTATAACTCCCAAATAAAGAAATTAAATGTACTTGAGGGAGTTCAATTTCATCCATCGGTGCTTTAATCCAAGAAGAAAAGAGTTGATAGAGAAAAAATACACTTTAGAGAGTCTCTAAAAGAAATCTATTAGAATTTGGTTTGATAGAAATTTGTTTAAAATTTATAATGGGGGGGGGGGGTTTGGGTCCCTAGTTACAATTTTTGTGGGATTATAAATCCAATAACATGATTTCATGGGTTAGGCCCCACGGTAGGATCTAATTGTGCACCTAACTACACACCCTTACTACAAACTTGGATAGAGATTCATTGATTTTTCACTCGATGAGACAAACTATGTGCCAATAATGAACTCCCTCCTGGTCCATTGTAGAAGGGTTAATGGGTTATCAACATAGTTATAAAATTTTCTACCAAATATGCACTCTCCACTATCCCTAGCCGCATCTTTTGAGGAGGAGGACGCATGGTTTGAACATACTGTGTTATCCTCTATAGAGACTTAACACATGGAACAATTGTTACTAGGATGAACTAGATGGTTTTACATAACTATTCTCTTACCATTCACTATCCCATAAATTCCATAAAAATCCAAATGTCTCCAAAAAACAACATGAATCAAGACCCAAACAATGGATGATGAAAACAAAGGGTTACAAGTACATGAAGGCTTGTAATGGGATATTATAGTTATTTATTAATATAATATTTAAAGAACATTAATTATATCATAAGAATAATTTAATTAATTATATAAGTTTTTAAAATATTCCAAGAAGGTTTGTGTTTAAGAACAAAATATTCTATTCCATGGAGGTGGTAGTTCTCAAATACACATGGGGAAAATTTTCTTTTTCCCTAAAAAAGGGGAAAGGTAGAATTTTTTTATTGATTAATAATTTTAATAATTTTATAAATATCATATTTATTCATTAATCACAATTTTAAATCCATCCATGTATGGTGGTTAGGAAAACCAAAACACATTTTTTTGGAGGAAGTAGACCACACATACTCACGAACGACGTTCCCATTTTTATAAGGAAGGGGGAAGGGTAAACAATGGTTATAAAATTAATGTAATATAATATAATTTTATTAATAGTACTTATGTTATAATATTATAATGATTAAAATAGATTTGTATGTGAAATATAGAGATGAAAAAAGGTTAAGAATTGATTAGTAATCACATTGATAATTTGAACCATTTCTTGGAGGACATCTTTAAAATAGGAGATTTATAGATTTTTAATGGATCATGGAGATAAAAATTTTGGGATAATAACATAAGGAAAGTAAAATGTTTGTGGGCTTAAAGGTAAATATAATTTTTTGAGTGTTGGTAATGTAGTGGTGGAAGTCTCCTTTTACATGTGAGGGGAGTAACATTTTGGAAATAAGAGGTGCACTATTCATGGTTAGTGGCTCAAAAAGTGAAATATAAGAGATATTTCATGATTTTTGGGGGATAAAACCAACAAAATACATTTTTAGATAAGGTTTTATGATTTTATAGTCTCCCTTAATGTTTTAACTTTTTCAATGATTAGTTTTACCATGGTAACTCAATTTTTAACCATGATAATTTATTTTAATGACCAAACATAAAAATAATATTATTATATAAAATTAAAAAGTTTATTTAAAATATCAAAATCATTTTATAAAATAAAAGTTTCATTTGTGGGAATAATTGATTTTAATGTTAAGGCTATAATGCGTACAAATCAAATTTTAGATTAAGTGTACTTTTAAGCATATAAATTATGTTTCATATATAATTATAAATATTATTTATTTTAAAAAATTATTTGTTTTATTAGTAATAAAATAAGTGTTATATGGATCTCAAATAAATTCAAAACTAAAATCCACCATGTAAATATTTAATTAATAGAAATATAAAAAATAGTTTATCAAAAAAAAAAACTCGAATTCCAAAATATTGATCATAGATCTCTAAATTGAACATGATATTTAAATATATAACTAAACTCATCAAAATATATTTTATTTTCCCAAAGGCTTCATAATATTTTTGGTAATTTTTATATCCTAATTTTTTTAAAAATATTATGGTATTTTAAAGAATTGTATTTTGTACTCTTTATTTGAAAGCAGTATTTTTAGAAAGATACAAAAACATGCATCCTAATATAATTTTATCACGATTAATACAAAAGTTATGTTTATTTTTATCAAATTATAAATACATTTTTTTAGTTTACATTTAAATGGATGTATAAAATATAATGAAAATTTTATATTGGAAAATTACTTTTAAAATATTAGATATTATTATTAATATTCATATTAATTTTTTAATTAAAAAAAGTATTAATATATTATTAATATCAATAATGTCTGTTATCATAATTTGACCATAATATTCTTTGTTTATTAAAATGTTCACAGTGCATAAAAAATCAAATTTTAGGAAAAAATCATTTATAAGCACAAAATGAGCTTGTTAGTTGTTTAATTGTACCAAATGAATTTCATATATGAATTACTGTTAAAAACGTTATTTTTCATTAAAATTAAATTTATGAAAACTATAGAGTATATGTGATATATATATAAATTATTACATTAATAATTACATGTTTATTTCAACTTAACTTCAAATTACATAACCTCTCAAGATCTCTATATAAGACCTAATGATAACATATGCTTCGACGGAAGTTTTGTGTGGTGGTTTATCTTGAATAAATATAATGAAAAATTAAATGAGATTTAACTTTTATCATATAGTATTTCGCTCAAACCATAATTGTTAGAGTTATTCTTGAGCTTGGTCTAGGGAAATCAATATTATAACTACCTCATTTTCTTGCATAGATAAATGATCTTCATAAAGAATAATTGAGTTGCGATATTCCATTTATATTCCCTTTTCTAAATACATTACATAATATGATTACTTCTATATATAATTATTAATTCAACATCTACATTATAAACGACACATTATAATACATATAATATTATCTTAATACAATATATCCAGGTTTTATTTTAGTTTAGTGTTTCATGTGGAGAAATATAATCAATATAGTATTTAATTAAGGAAGATTATATAGAAAAATTCCTAATAAATACTGTAAGTGATTGGAATTTTTGATAAATTTAATTAATGGATATTATTAACGTTTTTAGATGATGGAGCCTACATTTGCAGGAATATTGGAAAATTTCTAAGGGATCACACCCAAACTCACCTCTTTACATTTCTCTATTATCTTATGAGATATATTTCTTATTGAATGTCAATTAAACATGTCATTCATCAAATAAAGTCACTATGGGAATTCCATGATGTAATGTTCTTTCTATTTCTACTTTAGTCATTATTGCGATGGGTTTTGAAGTTCCAAATGGGTTATAAAGACGAATTATTGTATTTTTGGCCTATATTTACTATCAATAGTCATTAACATTCAGCATCGTAATTGGGTATGTAGAGGGACAATAAATATGTAGTTAGTGCTTCATATCAGTGTATTGGAAGTTTACACTTTGGAATATAATACCTCTAATGATGGAATTCAAGAAGATACCTGAACTCCCCACTGATGATACACATAGAATTTGTCCATATGATTTATCTACACAATAAAATAAATAATTTTCTGAAGTAATTAAGTGCACATAAGATTATTAAATAGTGGTTCTTTAGTAAAATCAATATAAAGTGTTGTAAATGAAGAGAGGGTTTTAATTTACTGACTATTTTTGTTTCAGAACATATATAGAAGCATTAATTATCCAATCTAAGGATGAATATATTAGAATAAATATTATTGGACTTTCTTTGAAAAAGGAGGATATCCAATATATTATCTCACCTAAGAATCCAACAAATATAGAAGACAATGATCAAGCTCAAAGGTAGGCTAGTGAGGGTGGATATAGTGGAGAAAAAGGAAGACCATGTTCCTGGTATTAGGTGGCACCAAACAAAAGGGGAAAATTAGTAATAGACATAGCATGATTCAGTTCAATGGTATTTTAATGAATTAAAATCCCACATCGAGTGTAATTAATAATTTCCCATGCTGGTTAATTTCTTATGAAGGATTCCTGAGAAGTAGATACTATTCAATTTTTAAAAATGTGGGAGCATGTTGATTGAAAAAATTTCATATTTAGATAACTTCTCTTATACACCTCTAAGGTTTTCATTTATAATTTTTCTCTATTTCTATGAGTATTTTATGACACCTTTAATAGTTAAGTGAAACCACCAAGATATTATGCCTTCAAGGTGAGTAAGCTGGATGATAATTCACGAGAAATAGTGTACTATTCCATTACACTATCAGATGAAAGTAATAGTATTATATTGGATGGTAATAAATATTATATAATAGATAAATCTAGAAAATATATGATCATGATTCTTTTGATAATTATTTGCAACAAAACTCACAATGCTACTGCGATTCAAGTTAATTCATGTACAAGTTCAAGAAGAAGCGCATACATAAGAGACTATTCATAATGCTTGCTTGGAAAAAGGATTGATGTTTTGATAATTTTAGAGGGGTGAATGAGAATGTTTTATTTTAATCATCAGATAAATAAGGAGTTGAGGAAGAAAAAAATTCAGGTAACCTAATCTTAAGGTATCCAAATAATACAACTAGAATAAATAAAAATAGATGATCAGAGGGACTATGTTATAAATTGGATAAATGATCCTTGAGATTTTCTAAAGATAAATATCATTGGATTCACTGATAAATTAATAAATCTAGTATTTTTAAGTCATGAATATTATTAATTGAACATTACCTGGAAGATTCTCGAATGTGAGAATTATCAAAAGGATGAATGAAAAGATAATATAAAAGTGGGAGAATCATATGTTAGAAGACTGATCATGGATGTTACTGATTAACCTAACTTATAGTAGAATATCTATACTAATGGGATTGACATATAGAGTAAAAATAAGACACCTCAACCACAATTAATACTAAATCATGAAATTTTAAAGGTGGAATAGGAAGATCCAAGAAATTTTTTGAAAATGTATTGGTGCAATGGATGAGGATCATCAAAAGAATAAGAGTCAATATAGAATTAGTTCAGTGGATTGAATGTTATGATTAGTTGAGCACTATAAATATGTAAATTTAAGAATCTAGAAGATATAACAGATAGTTAATATGATATGTTCATATATAATTAAGATGAGATGACTAGAAGAAAAAGTCATGGGCCAAAATTCAAATGATAATTTATACTAATGAATGTTGAATGTTGTTATCTCAGAAGTAATGTCAAGAGATTGTTAAAAGTACAAAAGGATATTAGAATTTGAATATTTCAAGAAATTAAGGTAGAAATGAAAGGAGAAGAATGACTTTTATGTTTAAATTATTGAATTTTGAGGAATTAAGAGAATAAAATGATCTTGCATATAGGAACGCCATGCCTGGTAGAATTAAGCCGAGTGAAACTGAAAAATGTTGAAGAACTGTAAAACAATTTTTTGGATGATGATAATATTAATGATTTAAGATACGGTATTTAAAAAGTATATTCATGATTCTATCTAAAATTTATAGTAGAAAATGAAACCAAGATTTTCTTAGGATTTGATAGAGGAAATATTTGATATCATTGATTTGATGAAGACCATAGACTCGGAGATATTTAAGGTTTTTTAATGTGTTAAAAATAGAAATGTAAAAAGGGTTTAAATTTTAATACCACATGAATCCATACTTATAAGAAGATTGATTTTTTATAAAATGGAAGAGGTCATATAGAACCCAGTTTTGTGAAAAGTGAAAAAATAGAAGTTGTTATTAAGTGAGTTTGAGTGGGAGTAGTCAACCTTCATTTATCAAATGTTTAGTTGGTTCAAAGTGTTTTGGGTATATAAATCCATGTTCTAAAGTGAAGATATTGAAGTTTCGAGATATTAGGAAGTTGAGAGTTTTTAGAAATACCAATGTTAAGTGGATACCAACATATGGTCCAAATGTTGAAGTTCATAGAGAAGTGAGATATCTAGAATTAATTTTTCTTGGAAATAGAGTATACAAATGATTTTTATATAGTTAAATATTAATAGTAAGTGTCTATCAAAGACCAGTTTTGAGGAGGAAGATCCACAATTTATTCTTATACATCATATAAAAAATTGAATATCATATTCAATTGTTTGGGGGACTTGTTGTATACTAGAGGGAGTTGGTATAATAAACCTATTAGGTGATAACTATGATTTTCAGGGGATAGAAAACTAGGTTTAGGATAATCCCTATCCACTCTAACTATAATTGATAGTAATATTATAGAGTAAATTTTTTTATATTAGGATATAAATGGAATTTTACAAGTAGTACATACTTAAATTGTGACTAACCCATATAAAAACCATGAATGTGGGTTTTCTTCTATTTCCTTACTTTTTTCAAGTGGTGATTAATTTTTGGTTATTCATAATCAATATTAATATATCCTAATTAAGATAAAGGTTAAAAAAACATAGATGGCGTAAAATGTTAATTTATTTTCTTCAATAAAATCTTGTAAAACTGCATTCACCCCCATCTCAGTATGAATTCACGATCCACTAGGACTCTCATGTGGTATCAAATCATAGGTTTTATATTAATAGATATAAAAATTTGTCCTTTTTATTTTTATTATCCTTAAATTAAGATTATATTTCATGAATTTATAGTTATTATTTTTTTAGAGAAACCAAAATACATTTATGTGGATGCTAATGTGGATGTTTCATCCAAAACCCTGAGAAACTAGAGGAATAAAAGTAAACGAAAGGTTTTGGAAGATATTTCTTAAATTCAATGAAAGGAGGATCCACCACAACATGATCTTAATTAGAGTGATAGTTGTTTTGATGAATTTTATAAGTTTGATCCTCTTGAAGAATTCAATTTTTTCCTTTGGAGAGAATGAGAAAATTGAGATTATCATTATATTAATGATCTATAGTTTGAAGTTAAGGGGTACATGCATAATGTTTCTTTACATGATAATATATATATATATATATATATTATTTTATCTAGTAATTACATTATGAATGAAATATGGATACATATACTAATAAAATAGAGAATTCATGGGCTCAGAAGTTTTTAAAATAAAAATATCACAAAATATATAGATGTGAAGGAATAATATATATTAATTTTTCATGCGAAGTTATCCCAGCTTAAAAAAATAATTTCATAGGTTTTTTTGATGAAGATACGTTTAAGGACGTTGTTAAGGAAAATAACTATGCACTATATAAAACTCAAAAAGTAATAATTAATCTTATGAATAATGAATTAGTGATCAAAGATAAATAAAAAAAGTAACATGCTCATTCCTTGATAGAAAAAATAAGTTTCATAAAGAAAATGTTCAAAATATAAAAGATGAATGTAAATTAAAAGTGAAATTATATAAGATTTAAAAAACACTATATGTTAAATGTGACATAAGGTGGAAGTAAAATTGAGAAAATGGAAGTTAATAAAGTTGAATATTCACATTGATTCGAGAGAAGATCCACAACCAAAAAATATATGAAGAGTATTACTTTCAAAAATACTCAAACTAGTGATAGGAATAACCTAATATTATGAGAAGATACATCTTACATGATATCATTGAATAAGGTAAACCCAAGTACCAGAAAAATATTTACTATAATTCTGATAATTTGATTAGTGTATGTTACAAACTAGTAAATAAATATTTATCACGTCGGCTTTTTCACGTTGTTAATTTTAAAAAAGTTTCGTAAAGACAAATTTCATAGTTTTTTCTCGTCATTTCTAATGAATTGATATGAAAAAGAAATTTTCATATCTTTTTCACATTGGTTATAAAATAACCAAAAATATATACCTTTTAATTTTTTTTAATCATCAGGTGGATTCATTTCAGTGCTTTCAATACTCATGAAAATAGTATTGTTACTCTCATAAAGAATCCCTAATTCTTATTTCATCAATTTGGGGGACTTCAATCTTACATGTTGATATTTATACAGCCTTGTGTTTTATTGGCCTCATCGTTTCACATGAAAGATAAAGTAGATCACCTCTCAAGTAAGCCTCACACATTTCCATTTCTTTATTTCGGTCATTCCCTAGAACGAAATCCCTAGACCTTGTTTGTTTGATCGGGTGGATTGAAATCTCACATTAACATATTTATAAACCCTCAAGTTTCATCATACTCACATTTTTTAGATTTTAATATAGATAAAATCATATCCAATTAGCTCACCTTAAGGTTATAACATCTTTTAGAATGTAAATTACATTCATTAATTATACATTAATTTTTTTAAAGGAATCAAAGAAAGAACATGAATTTACATCAGGATTAGACAAAAAGATCAAAATATAATTTTTTTTAGTTATAAAATATTTTTTCGTCTTTATTACCATTAATGATTAAGTTTCCTTGGTCATTTTATACCCAATAAAAAATCATATAGAAAACTTATGAGTTTTATCTCTTAACGAATCTACACAACCTTATTGATATTTCAAAAAAATTTGGTTTTGGATTTACATAACCATGAATTAACATTATACAAATGAGTATTATTGATTCTTATATATTCATCCTTTACTGTCATTAATTCAATTAATACCAGACTATTTGTTGAGTATGACACAAAATAAATAATATTCATTCGAAAATGAAAAAATTTCAAACTCTGTTCCATAGAAACCTAAGAGTAATTTTTTTGATACTTCATAACAGTAAAATTTAGTTCAACTAAAATCAATTGACATTGGAAAAATTACTCTATGCTCTTCTCACTATTAACATAATAATGACCCTTCTTCAACTATTGTGAGAATACATATTACTTTTTTTAAATGTTTCTAAATATACATGGTAAAAAAAATTTGTATACCAGTGAAGGTCACACAAAAAGTATCTAATACCCAAATGAAAATAAAAGTATTAAATAAAATTGTTAATATCCAAGAAGATTCTAATTAATCATGATTATAGTTCAATTCAATGTACTTTTTCTTCCTGTAACCTTTCATTCCGCATGTGAAACAAGTAGAATCATGTTCGATGGTATCACTATTTTGCTTTTGTTTCATATTAATACAGTATAGAATATTCATTGACTTAGGAATAGTCATGGGATTTTTAACCATTCCTTTAAAAAATTCATCATAAGAAAAAATTTATTTACATTGTTTAGGTTCTTAACAACATGGATAACATTTCACAAAAGATATGAATTCAGTTACTCCATACTATTTATTATTTAATCATAAAAAAACTAGAGTGACAATGTAATAAGGATGAAATAATGGGATTTATTAAAAGATCCAATGTCGTATTTCAATTTACACATGTTCATTATGATCATTAAATTTTGTTTTTTATATATCTTCTAAACATTTTTAATCCCTTGTTGTAAGAACTAAAATTAATTCTTTCATATATTATGACCCTTATTAATGTCATATTCAAAAATGATAATCATTCTCGTCCACTTATAGATTCTATATATTGTTAAATGGATTTCATTATTCATATTTTTATAATTTCATGTGGTTATAATCTTTTTATTTTTACATTAAAATGTTTTGAAAGGATTATATTTTTTAACTCCTTCTGCAAGAATGAATTTTCTCATCAAAATTTTCTATTTTCCATATAATGTTTTCCTTTTATGATTTCTATAATTTTCAATTTCATTTAAATTCACAATATTTTATAAATTAATCCCTTTTATATAAAGTTTAATAAAATTTTTAAATGTAATATCTTCTTATTTTACACTGTAATTTTATAAAATTATTATAATTTAGTTTTAATCTACATTAAAATCCTTTAATGTTTCTTTTTCACGACTTTATATATACTTCAATGAGACCACCCAAATTATTTTATAGTATGTATTGTGATCAGTTTTTTGGAAATAATTTTCTAATGAAGTTTATTTTTTATTTATTCTATATGATATATTTTTGTTATGATTGTTTTATCATTTATGTTCTAGAAATAAGTAACTTTAATCATTATTTGATGGGTTAATGTATTATATCCCTCAAAGGTATTAGACATATATTAGGTTATTTAACACCACAATTTCTTTAATGTGCTAAGTTAAAAAATTTCCCTTCTATTAAATTACAAAATTGTTTCTTTTGTCCAGTGAAATATTTCATTTCATTGGATAAATAATATAATAATAAAATATAAGTGTGATATTTTTTTTGAAATTAGATCATTAAATGTTAATATTTTCATAATAAAATTTGATTGTTCCCTATGATTTTGAGTCATATTTAATTAAATTTAGTGTTAATGTAATAAATTTCATCTTAATGAGTGTATTAACTTCAACCTCCATCTTTTTTTTGGAAACTACAACATATTACAATACTAATACACTTAATATATTATATTCAACAACTCCATTCTTGTCAATTAAGATCCTATATTATTGATCAATTTTTAACCTTTAATTCAATGACATCTTAATATGATATTTCTAGATATTTAGCCCCTCTTCTAAGGTATTCATTTATTTTTTATTTTCCAATAAGACTCTATTTTACACTATACTGATATAAATTTATTTCATTTATTTTCTATTTGATTTTGTAATCATTCCAATTAAAATTAAATTTCATCTTTAATGTCATTATCTTTGTAAAAAATAAATTCACTATTATTCAAAATCATAGAAATATTTTACTGATTAATAAGGCCACAAGTGTGTATTCTTTATTTTAATTGCAATAATATACTATTTCCCCATATAAATTAATTTTTTTTCTATTATATTATATTGAAAATATATATATTTTTGATATTTTTTATATATAATAATTAGTCGATGTTTAATTACTATACTTCAAATAATCCATGAATATGAAGAAGGTGTTGATGATTTTTGAGAACCTACTAAACAAAATGTTCTAAAAAATGATATGTTTTAATATCCATTCCTAAAATGTTTAAATATAAAGAAGTTGAAAATAAGATAGATCAAAGATCATTTATTTTTTAGGGTTTTAATATGAGATACAACCCTTGATTTGGGATGGTGAAAATAGTCAAAATTTTGGATATATTGATGTTGATTATTTTCATGATGATAAGTCTTATCAAATTGAAAAAATAATTTATGCATAATAAAGCAGAGGAAATTAAGAAAGAACCAGGAATTGAGTATCTATATAGTGATTCATAAAAACTATTATTTTCTAGTTTTATTTTATTTACTAAATTATCTATGGTGTTAAGATTGGTTAACTTGAATTTGGAACATGAATTGAGTGACAAGAGTTTTAAAAAATTTATATAATTATTGAATAACATTCTTCTTGAAGAAAATGATCTTCCGGATTAACATTATAAAATGAATAGAATATTATGTATGATGGGATTAGGGTACAAGAAAATTATTTCATGCATGAATGATTGTGTTATATATATTAAGGAATAAAAAATTCTATTACGGTTTCCTAAATATGGTATGTCAGGGTGTAAGTTGAAAGAAAACTTATTGGGAGATTTTGCAGTTACAGAGACCCCTACCATGGCATTTTGGAATATTCCTATAATTCCTCATTTGAAACAATAAAATACAAATTTACATGATACAAAAAAGTTAATATGGAATCAAAATGAAAAGATATGTCATGTAAAATTATGGAATCCAGCTTATTTTCCAATGTGGAAGAAATTTAATCACAAATTTCATACATTCAAAAAATAATTTCTATGTCTCAAACTTGTAATTTACATGGATGTATTGAATCCATATTAAATCCTTATTAGAACACATAGTTCATTGCCTATTTTATTTGTAAATTACAAGTTATCTCCTAAATTTTGTATGAAGAGAAAATAATCCATAATAAGATTAATGACCTCCCCACCGAAATAGCCCAAAATGATAATGGTGTTTTCTTATCACTAGGAATTGATTATTTGAAAATATTATGGGATGAATTTATTAGGGTGTATGATTCTTATAGAAATATAATTTTATCAACTATATTTAATTATTATGTTCATAATAAATTAATTCCAATGCAATAGATTTTTTTTGGATATAATTTTAATGGGAATAAAGATTTTCCATTTGGTGAAAAACAAAATTCATACTATGAAATGTATCATGGGACAAAAAAATTGTACATGGTTCATTGATTTTTTTTTCTAGGATTTATCTTATAAAAATTTAAAAAAGGAAATAAATGAATCATAAGAATTTGATATTTCTCCAAAACCATTTTCCATCGATCAATATTTTGAGAGGGTTTTAAAACATTGATGTGACATTAGAAAAGATATAAAAATATAGTAAGGATAGAAGTATATGGAAGTAACTATCAATATTTTTTGAGCTAAAAAATTCGAGATATCATGACGTCAGAAATAAAATTGATTTCATGCATGTGGATAAGAATATTTGTGATTGATTTATTGGAATATTTTTAGATAGTAAAGGAAAGAATAAATATGGGTTTAATGGATTATTAGACTTACTCTAAATGGGAATATATTAATAGTTAGATCACACTCTTGAAGGAAGGTAAACATTATTGTCACTATCTTGTTATACATTATCCAAGAGGGAGAAAATTAGTTTTTTATCAGTGTTATCATGATATCTAAGTGCCATAGGGTAATTCTTAATATATAAATAGGTTTGTTTCCTTAATGGATTTAAATCTAACAAGTATGAAATATCTTGATTCTCATGTCATGATGCAATAGATCCTACCAGTTTCATTGTGTGTAATATTTTTCATCTATTTCAATATGAAAATCATGATGTTGTGTAATTTTATCAATTCAATTTGTAATAAGATAATTTAGTTGAATGATTTGAAAAAATTGGAGAGAAAAGCAGTTTCTAATCTTTTTTAATTGGAAATGTATTTTTATCAATATTTATTTGATATCCTGGTGAATTTAATGGTTAATTTGATTGATAAATAATGTTTTGTAGACCTATATATCTATATTATATGCATCCTTTTTAAATTTATATGAATATATTGAAGGGGTATATTTAGAATCAATATTTACCTAAAGCCTCCATTATTGAGAATTATATTTTTGTAGTGGTTGAAGTGTTTTGAACAAGATACTTGTATACAATGGAGCATATCAGTTTTCCTACATCTTTCCATGAATGAGTCAATTATAGGTGAAAGTGGATCCATGGTTTGAAATTAAAATCAAATATAGGTGTACTGATAAAGATGGAAAAATTATACATCTTGAATAACATAGATTATTCCCATACATATATAACATTTTGTATTAATGTTTTTAAAAAATGTTTCCGGAATATGAAAGATATTTGGATTTTGAAGGAGCATAATTTATTTCCATTATTTAAAGTTATTTCTCTTAGCAATCTAGATGCACCAAAAACATTAAGATTGTTAGTGGGTGGTTAAAGTTGAAATTTAAAAATACGGTTCGGGTATGACATTAATACCTATAAATTTTATAAAAAATATCTAGACAATAGATTTTTGGTTCATAATAGTAGTGTATTGGTGTTCCCATAAGCAATGAATTTTTTGAGTTTCGAAGACAAAAACAAAATCTTTTCATCAAATTAGTATTATGGATTCATTTAAAAATAATGGAAGGTATATTACATTAAAATTAAAGTTATAGAGTTTAAATGAAAATAGATTATCAATAATAATATTGTTAGACAAAACGAATTTAGAATGACACTAGTAAATTTTCATAGATTAGAATATATTGTTGATTATTTTATTATGGAAAAAGAACAAAACAAAATTTCCTATGTTCTTAACCCAAATGATATGAAGTGGTCTATTGGTTTACAAAAAAAGATATATTTGTGATGATAAAATTGATAAATATTCTGATTTTTGTGAGATACCTACTTTTATGGAATGATTTAGAAAAAATATTGATCAGCATATCATAAACATGGTTTGTGACAAAAAAATTATCATGATGAATATTTTTAGTAAAAAACCATTATTACTTTCATAATATTATAGGTAACATATTTCTATTTCTGGTTTATATTTTAAAATTTCATAAAATGTGAGATATTTTAATTTTATTATCTTTATTAAAACATATATTAGAACTAATATGTTAATTTTTTTGTTTATATTAGTTTTGTTTTTTTATTTTAATATGTTTACCCTTAGTTAACTTATCTATTAGTTAATTGTTTTTTTGGAAAAAAAAATATTTTAAATATACTATATTAAATAAAAAATATTATATAAGAGTATATTAAAAAAATATTCTTTTTGGGAAAAAATGATTAATTAGGTTTAATAATTTTTATAATTCACACACTATTTTTGGATTTGTTTTCATTAATTTATTTAATGTCATCCTTCATTAATATTGTTATCATTTTAGTAAACTATAAAAAATGGGAATAAAAACCAGTTAAATTTAGTATAGTTTAATTATTTGTTTGAAAATGATTCATTATTCATTTTACATTTTTATATAATAGTTTGAATTGTATATTTTTTCCATAATTGTTTGTTACATTGATTTCTAGGATAATGATAGATCAATCATCTAATCCACCACATATTTTGGGTGATGATCATACTTCTACCTTTGGGGAGTAATGTACACACAATCATATTGATATGTATCATCATTATTATTTATAATAGACATCTACATCAATAGGGGAAATAGAGTTCAAGGGTTGGGAAATGTTGGAACACAGGTTTAACAAGATAATTAGTTTCCTATAACCAAGGACAGAGGATACCCATATAATTTGATGATAATGATATTCCAAGAGGTCCAAATTCAAAACAATTAAAGACTTATATATTAGTTTAGGACAAAACCAATGTTAGTAATTTTATTGAATATTGATGAAGTATTTAGAAATTGACAATATCTCACTTGTGGGAGACCATTCTCGTAATAATGTTTGTTATTATTTTACTTATATTGATTTTTTTTAATAATATATGTTTCACCCCTTCTTATCAAATGAGATATGATATACCTAATACTAGCAGATTCATGACGAAATTTTAATCATTGGATACGAGGATATGGAAAGATTTTTAATAGTCCCTAACATCAGATTTCATTTCTTCCCTAAGAAAAAAATCATAATTCATAAGATATTTATATCCATTTATAGATAAAGACACATGGAATAAATTTGTTAGATGTAGATGACAATAATAATTTTTGTTAAGTTCAATGTTACCTTTTATAATTTTTTATGTTAATGATCATATTAATGATTTATTTATTATTAATTTATATAAATATATGAGATCTCACTAAAAGATAAAATCTAAAAGAAATTACCATCAAAATTTATCTTTAATAGGGTATACATAATGGGAAGAAAAAATTATAGAATAAAAACAATGAAAAATGAGAGCTATGTATTCAGGTTATATAGAGGTTAACACTCCCCCCACTGGACATGAAAAATAGAAGGGGGATGGATGTGAAAAAATGGAAAATTTCTTCAAGAAGATTTGAGGGTTGTAGTTGAGCGGATTGTAAGATTTATACTTTATTTATTTAATTAAGTTAAATAAATTCCTTAAATATTGTGATTCATTATAGATTTTTTTCAAATATTCTATATCATATTCTTGTGAGGATAAGAGAATGGATTGGATTTTTATAGTTGAGGGCGGGAAGGATATTTTAGCTATAACATTAGAAAATATCAAACACCCAGATCGTGTATGAGGATACCTAGTATGAAGATCTGTAAAAAAAGAATTTCTACATTCTGAAGCATCTTCAATGGATGATTTTTTTAATATAATCTTTATAGGTTGAAGTTCAGGATATTCATGTGATTATAGATCAAGAGATTATATATTTCTTTCAATCATTATTTATAGACATTAAAAAGAAACTTTTAGACTGCTAATGGAACTCCTCTACATCTTCCAAAAGATCCCACTCCTCCGTCTTATCATACTCATAAAACTCTTAATATAGACCCCACTCATTCTTTTCATACTCATACACCCCCTCCTCCATATATTCCTAGTTTTTTATGAGTTATATGTAGATGATCTGCATCATCATATTATTGTATATGGGATGATATTTTATATTGGAAATAGAATTGATCATCAATGGATATAGAATGGCCATCATAGGGTCATTATAAAGGATAATATATATATCTGAAAGAATAGAATTTCCTACGGATGAGGTGTGTATAGTTGGAAAAAGTATCGACCTATTTTTTTTGTCCATCTATACTTGTTTGGCATATTATCATAGAGTTATGTGTATATTTTAACTTTTATTTTATTTCTCTATTATTTTTTTTTTCAAATTTAAAAGCTTATATATTAATATATTTCATTATAGAAATAATTTAAAGATAACTAAATATTGTATAGACAATAACAAATACAATGTGTTATGACTAAAGATATAGTTTCTACTTGGCTTGATAGATTTTTAACATATTCCAATTTCTTGTTTGATGTTCATGAGGTTCCAATATAAGTTATTGTTTATCGGAATTTGATTACTGTGATGATTTTGAAAAATGATAAATTGTATCCAGAGATCAGTTGGGAATGTACACGATGTATGTTTTTTACCTTACAAGTCATTTATCAAAAAAATTCCGTTGGTTTAATAAATTTATAATTTAGAATTATGTTTATTTTTATTACGTATTATTATATAGTTTGTACTCAATATTACAAGACATAAGTATATGGATTTATGAAACAATAGTTTATTTCACATATATTAATGAAGAAGCCTAATGAAAAAAGAATATTTTATATTGAAGGAATATTTCCAATGAATGAAATTATTCATTGATGGGTGTTTCCTTTTCTCTAAGAGTGCCAAAAATATAACTCATAAAGTGTTATATATATCTTCAAATAATAACTACTCAAATTAAAATTTATTATATATCACTGGTCATTAGAAGATGAGTTTTTTCCCATGGCATAAGACACTTTACTAGATAATATTTATCTATAATGAAATGAGGGAAAATTTTAGGAATGTATTGAAAACATAAGTTTGAATATTTTAAGTATGTTTTACATTATAATGACTTCAGAAAATTTTATTCATGCTATTTAAAAATAGGGAATGAAATTTCTTTAGAGAGAACGTAATAAATAGGTTTTCTAAGATCTGAAATTTGATAAAAAGGTGAATTTTCATTTACATTTACGAAATTTTAGAAATATTACTTAAAAATGTTAGTTTGAATTGAATAGTTATTTTAATAAAAAAATTCATGAATAAGGAGGATTAATGGAATTCATATACTATGTTTTATACAATAATGACATTTTAGAAGGTTATATTCCATTATAAACATGTACTTAATATTTAGTTCATTTAATAAATAATACATATAAAATGTTTTTTTAAAATTTTTAGTTTTTTGATGACCCTATGCCTTATAGTTTATATGATCTAATACACTTAGAAATTGAATGGACAAATAATTTCACAAGTTTGATTGTATTTTAGTTTATTTTTTATATATATTATTAACATGAAAGTTAAAATTGTAAGTGTATGTTATTCTATTTTTCTCATGGTTTTTTCTATTATCCTACAATTGTTACGATTTTTGTCTTTTTCAATTTGTTTTAGGGTAAGAATCAAAAAATTTTTATTAAAAAAATATTATTCTTCACATCAGTTATTTCATTACTAACATAAAAACTAGTATTATTTATTTTCCACTTCGATTATGAAATAACCAACATGAAAAAGATATTTTCAACATTTGTTTATTTGAAAACAGATGTGGGAAATGGTTTTTCACATCGATTTTTTTATAACTAGAATAAAAATCAACAATGTGGGATATTTTCATGTCTGTTATTTCATATCCAATGTGAAAAACTCCCTGAAATATTTATTTTTAACATCCAATTTTATTAACCATCATTAAAATAATATTTATAACTTTTCTTGTAATAACATCATGTACTAACTGATTTTAAAAATAAAAAAAATCCCATGAAAAAGAATTTTTTACACTAATTCCAATTTAAGGTCTAAAAAGAGATGAGTATAAAATGTATGGACAATCCCATGACATCAATAAATGTTGATGAATGAAATAATGAATGTTATAGTTCCCTAAGAGGTTTCTAAGTGGAAGAATTTCACACTCAAGAACCAGAAGATACTTCCTCCTATAAGACTAAGGAAATAAAGAATTAATAATAGTTTTTATGGATACTTCTGGTGTTTTTTAAATTTAAGAAACTAGGACATTACCTATTAGCATAATATGTTTACCACTAGATTAAAACAATTCTTTTATTAAAGGGAGGAAAAATGGAAGTTAAAATGAGTTCATCTATTCACAACCTAGGAACAAGGGAGAATGAAAATCCATTTACATTAAATAGATTTGAATATCCTAAATAATTTTCTAAAAGGTTCAATGAATGTGATCATGGTGATGATGAGTGATGTTTTACATTTAAAAATAACAACTCAATATTAATTAATGGAATGATTCCATAAAATTTTAAGAGAAATAAAGGAAATATAGATTGTATGTCTACATTTAAGTGTAAATAAATTGAAGTTTTCATGAAGAACGCTCCCAAGGAGAATGTAACAGAATATTTCAAACCCAAAAAAAGAAACTTCAATTGTGGAAGAAATATCCAAATAATGGAAAGGTGAAAGATATCTATTAACAATAAATATAATAGAATCAATTTGAAACAATAAGATAAATCATTGCATAAAATAAATAAATAGATTGGTTTAGTGGAAGACAAATTTGATAATGAATATGAATATGAATAGAATTTTCCACATAATGGAAACCTAATGGATGTTTAGTATTAATGTGGAAGATGTAACGTGGAAAAAAACATCTGAAATATTAATTCCATGGTTACTCATTTAGGATGACATGGTGAACAAATAGAACTTTTCATCCAAATATACAGTAGGTTCTTAACACAATAATATGTTAGAAATGTTATGATGGTTTCTATAATTGTATCGTTCAAAAAGTTTAGATAATCAAGGAATATGATGGGAAAGAAACACATAAAATTTCTTGTTCCTTGATAATGGAAGTTAAAATAGAAGTTTCACATAGAGGATATTTTAAAATAAATAATACATCCATGATGCCAATGGATATTCAAACCTTAAAAATCATGGGTGAAAGCATAAAAAATGGAGGTTAATTAAAAATAATTTCCAGGTTTATATGAATATTGTAGCATTATTACTCTAAATAAGAAACAAAACAAGATCCACCTTGTTCCATCATATATTTCAATTATTTTTATTAATTATTTAATTAATGGTGACGCATACTTTCAAGTGGAGACCTAATGTAATGAATTATATGAAAACAAAAAAAATAAGAATACATTAATCATGGGGTAGTTTAATTCAATTGGGAAAGTCTTATCTCTTTATCACACATCAATTATGACCCTCGATGATGAAGAAAGAAAATTTAGTTCAGCGATTTAGGGGGAGTGAAGCTAGAACTAGTGATTTTGGAGATTTTATATATTGGAGTAAAACTGAAAATTCTGAATAAACCCAATAATTAAAGGGATAAAAATTCTAGTTATATATGTTGGATTACCAGAGATGTTTGATCCAGCAAATGTAAGTACCTATAATAAAAATATTTTAATGATGATAATGATGATACAAATTTTAAAATTATAGAGGTTCAAGATTTTATTATACTTGAGGTATATTTTATATTTTCTCTAACTCTCATGTGAACAATCAATTTTGAATTTAAAGGTGATAAATTGTTTACAAATTGGAATAGAGAACAATAAGTTGAAAAGGTGGAGTAAACTTCTTTAAGGGTTTGGATGTTTTAATCGGGTTGTTGATATGGTTAAAGGATATTAATTTGAAATATCTTTTGGTTAACCCCTAGAAAATAATTTTGAGTCAATAATGATTTATGGTTCTCTTATGTAAGATATTGTGTCCAAGTTAATCCCTAGTGTCTTCTATATTGACCAAACCTCACATAGACAGATAATCGATTAATTTTTGGTTCATTTCTTTAAAAAATGTTAGGCCAACCATCCATCAATAAATTCAAGATTTACATTTAATCTAATGTAGGAAAAGGGTAGAATATGAGAAGTGATTAAGTACAATAAAATTATTTCCATACCTCAAAATAAAAACATTGAATTTATTGTCATTAAGTGTGGTAAGGATCTATTGAATTTGGAATGTATTTAGAAATGATAAAAAATGGGGATATTATAGTGCCAAATGGGTTGGGATGATTAATTGTTTTATTTGTTGTAAATTTTTGTTATCAATAGTTCTCAGCATTGGAAAAAGTCAATGGGAAGGTGAAATGAGAAATAAGATGAAGTTATTTTTTCTTACGGGTGTTCTATAGGAAAACACTCTTAAAAGAAAATACATTAGATTATGGAAATTAGGAAGATTATAGATCAACTACAAGATAATTCACAGTAAAGGTGTCTAATTGATTTATTTTAACAATAGAATAAATTATTCATGGAGGTAATTAACTGCACATTTTATGATTGAAGAGTTTTTCCTAAGTGTAAAGAATGTCAAGTACCATAAATAATGAGATTTATTTTAACAACTTAATATTTAAAATCATAAACTTATATAAATGTGGTTATAGTTTTTTCTAAAGAATAATATATAAAAATAAAGATTTTTATCCTTATTTTATTTAAAAATGTGGACAACACTCAATCTAGACAAAAAAAAAATACATTCATCACAATGGAATTTAGTAAATCACAAATACAGACCTCTGGGATGGGGGATATAGATGAGAAATGGGTAGACCTTGTTTTTATCATGGGGTGGTCCCAAGAGGAAGTTAAAAAGGAATAGAATAGATATCCAAGGTTATTTCCATAGAATTTTAATAGAATATAATTCATGGTATGGAGTAATTAATATAAACCCTCCCAAGTTAATTTTTAGTGTAGTATTCATGATATATGTCTATTCTTATCAAGTTAAAAATATGAACATATTTTGATCGAAGCAATGTCAATTAAAGTCATTTTCTCCGATGTTTCATAAGGAATTTTATATAGATGTTCACACTATACATCTAAGTATTGTACCACTCCTTCAATAGTTGAGTAAAACCACCATCTAAGGAGATGATAATCTCATGTTGCGTCTAATATGTTTTTCTATAATGATGAGTGATCTATATTAACATTCACAAAAAAACATCATAGTGTGTGATACTACAATCAAAGAAAAATAATATTTCTATATAAGATGATAATGGTGACTATTTGA
Source organism: Viscum album (assembly GCA_963277665.1). NCBI lineage: Eukaryota > Viridiplantae > Streptophyta > Magnoliopsida > Santalales > Viscaceae > Viscum > Viscum album. The sequence goes on along the minus strand of OY728137.1, from coordinate 513,774,915 downwards.
ATTGAAAATATAGAAATCATTTGTTGATTTTTTTTTGTTTTTGTATAAAAAACATTATCATGCTGTTGTGATTTAATCTATGTCAATTGCTAGTTCAAACACATTCTCATGCATACTAGACTATGCATAACGTCTTCATAAAAACCAAGGATGCTTGTATCCAAAATTTGAGAAGGGTGTGTGAGAAGGTTGTGGTTATAATATCTCATAAATATAAAGTAGAAGAGGGGGAATGTATAGATAACCTAATCTAATGATAATTTGAAGACACATCTAAAAAGGAAGAGTAAGAGATGATAAAAAAGATTGTACTATAAATCAGATGATTGATCCTTGAGTTTTTGAGATGTTAGTTCTTGGTGGATTCATTAATAAAAGAGGTAATATGGTATACTAAATCCATGGAGAATAGTCCATGATTGGAACCAAGAAGAATCCCTAACACGAAAATTTACCTATAGATGAAATGGTGGATGACATGAATGGTGGAGCAGTATGTAAGAAGACCGATAATAGATATTACCAGATGATTTAACGAATAGTTTAAACTCTATTAGAAGTTTATTGGAAGATAGAGTGACTAGAGTTCAATTTAATCACAAATTATGAAGATGTATGAAATTGATAAATCCAAAAGAGGAAGCTGTAATACGAATATTGAATGATGTGTTGGTAAAATAGAGGAAGATCATAGAAATCAAAAGTGTTAAATAGAATGTGTTCTAAGACATGAGATCTATGATAGGTTCAACATTTTAAATTGTCATGGAGAGAGTCAAAAAAATATATATTGGACAATGAATATGAGATGAACATACATACTGAATATGTGATAGTTGGAAGAGGAATATGCATGCCATAATTTAATCAAGATATTAGAGTAATGAAATTTGAATACTAGGGTCTCATCAGTAATGTCAATATAATGTTTTAAGTATATAAGGTTTTGAGAGTTTGAATGATATGGGAGTCAATGGTATAACTGGATGTATCATAATTTTGTTTATTATTTAATTCATGATGTCTATAGAAGTAAGTGCATCAAAAAATATTTCAAACAGGAAGGTTAGGTCTTGTAGAATAAAGCATAGTGAAAATCAAAAATGTTAAAGAATTATAAAATAAAAAATTTAATTATGATGAGATGATTGATTGAAGATACAATATTCATGAAGTAAATTTATTATTTTATAAAATATTTATATAATATACTAACAAGGATTTTTTTAGAGGAATATATGGAAGAAATAACTGATATCTTTGATTTTTTGATGACCACTGACTCCAAGATCCTTGAGGATTTTGAAGGTGTTCACAATATAAATGCGAAAATCCTTGATATTCGAAGACAACACGGATCTAAACATATCAGGAAATTTACTGTTCATAAAAGGTTCAATATCATCTATAACGTGATACTTAGGGATTTTTAAAAAATAAGAGTTGTCATTGGGATAGTTTGAGAGGGAGTAGTCAGTTTTCACTTGTCAGAGTTGGGGACCTAGAAATGAATTTTGTGTAATTTATGATAACCTATGCTCATATTTTTGAATATTAATAGACTAATTATCGCATCATTACTGTTCTTATAGGTATCATAGTATTGGATAATGTCCAAAGTGTAGTTTTCTCACTATAAGGTCATAATTTCTCCTTACTATGATGATAATGAAAAAGTTCCATGAATGTATTCTCAAATATATGTTCTATATCCGAATGAAATCTTTTGAGGGACACACATGATTCACATTATAATAATTGGAGACTCATAAGAATTTGAGTCATATTCTCATGGTGTACCCCATTGGTCATGTCCAATGTTGGGTATTATGAGAATGATACCTATAGGTAGGAAATCCAAATTTATATGTGTCATTTTATGTTCCTATATGCAGATGCATGTGTTGATCATTTGAATTAAATAATATTAATAATGATTATTATAAGTCATGTACTTTAATGTATTTATAAAAATTGTGATAACAAATATTTTTGACGTGGTAGGATATGTTGGGCGTGTCATGAGTAATATTAAAATAATAAATAATGTGGGATATAAATTTTCCATTTTTTTATTAATGAATGTTTATATCTTATGACATTTTATGGAAATTATAGACAAAATATATTTATGTCCATGGGGTTCGAAATGGGAGCTTGATTTTAGGAAATCCAATAAAAGTGGCCTCGGGCATATAGGTTGACCACTCTAGTATGCTACTTTTTTAATGTGTAATATCATGATAAATAGATTATATTACACAATGAGTGTTCATATGAGCTATTATTTCATTGTGCTATTATTTTTTTTCTACATGGATTCCTTGATATGTTTCTAGATATTATCCGTGGACTTTAGACTACATTTCCTGATTCCACTGAGAAAGAGGTCTAGAGGGTCACACACTAAGGGTATCCAGAATCTCACTTAAATAATTTATTCTTATTTAATATTTAAAAATTTGAATAAATATTATTCCCCCACATGGTTTAATAAATATTCATGTTTTCTTGATCACATATATTCCATCACCAGTAATTTAAGAGAATATTATGTGAACAGAATATTTAATAAATATTTATCTTTGATTTAGTGAATATAATATTTATTTACTTATTTGAGAATAATGTAGTGACCTTTATTTATTAATTAAAAGGTCATTATTCAATGTGTGATAAATATTGTGGAGGAACCGAGAAACGAGTTTAATGGTCCTATGAGAAATAATATATATTGAAATTTATTTGATTAAATAATATTTATATTTTTGCAAGTTAATCATGTATTGAGAAATAATAATATTATTATTATTATAGACATGGGGTTTGATATTAATTATATAAATATTAATGATATGTCTTGTAATTATTTATTTCTAACCATAGAGGTATATAAACCAAATTATATTATTTTTCAAGAGGGCCAATTCATTTGTTATGTGTTCACAAGGAATTCACAGAATCTTCTCGACGCCCTAGAGAGCACTCTTCTCAAAAAATTCTCTAATGTAAAGAGAGAGATCATCCTCTACCTCCCGCTCTCAATTCTAGAGAGATGAAGAGTAATCATTTTAATTTGATTCAGAAGGCAATAATAGGTGAACGATATAGGAATTAGGATATGTCACACTAGAACCTTGAGATTCCTAAGACGAAAGTCAATGATTTATAGAACAAGATTGTATCACCACTTGAGGGAATCATCCATTGACTCCAATAATGCAATGAAAATACAACTTAGATCTGTAGTATGATCAATAAATAAAGAAATATTTCTCGTAAGGTAATTCTTTAACTGCTTAAATTAAATATAAATAATATGTAATGATCTGACTCTTTGGTTTCAGCATTTTATCCATTTTCTGTATTCCGTGACTTAGTTCCATTGATAATGGTATTTATCATAGTTTAATTCTCTTATTGATCATTGATAGTGACAAAATCTAATATTGGTAATGACGCATCACATTCTTCCACATTTTTTGGAACATTCAACTGGTATGAGAGAGATCACAAAATTAGTTATAATTATTTAATGATTGTTGATTGACTTATGCATAAGTAATTGGTTTCGATTATAGTTTAATCATTTCTTAAGAATATCTTTGAGTTCTGCTTATTCCTATTCATTTCTCATAAATATAGTTGAATAGATTAATTTTATAAACAAAATATATTTAAATATCTCATCCGGAGGTGCTGAGGAGTTTCTCCACATAACACAAGAGTAAATGCTACGTAACCTGGAGGTACACTCAATGTACTAGTGTTCAATGAAAAAAGAATTAATTAGAAATTAATTCAAGGCATGTGAATTTATTATATACAATGCATTTAATTATACACCACATCTTTACGAGACCATCCTGGTGCACGTTCAGTCAGAGTACACGTTGTGTAATTTCTAAACACACTGTGTAGTCCTATAATCACAAATGGGGTATGAGTCTTCTTACGCTACCTACCTAAATGGTGACCATGTAACTAAGATATGACTCGACTGTAGGCCATATACATTCCATGTACTCCATTTTTATGGCACGGTTAAACGCTGAGTCCCTAGGCATATTCGATAGATAAATGGTGTGAAATAATACATTTCATGTAGATCCAGTGTACATGCGATGTACAGTTTACTAAATTACATAGAATTAAAATTAAATTATTATTGTGTGAAAAAATTATCATCATGTTATTTTATTTGTTCATTAAGTTGATAGGACATTCCATGTGATGGGATTTAATATATATAATTATCTATAAATTTATAATTATTTTCAACACAATGTTCAGATCTGCATACAATATATGAGTCATATTTTAGTTATTACTCTATATACATTGAATAATAATATGTGACATGAAAATTATTTAATTCTTGTAATCATTATGTTGATAGTACATGTCATGAATGTTTGTGAAAAGTCATGTATGGCACATGTCTCAAGAGTAAATAGTATTCAAGTATAATACATTTTTGTAGTTTAGACGGGTAGTCACCATGTTACCTCCATGGTACATTTATGTTCTTAGTTAATTTTAAATAAATTTATTTAATCTATTTAAAATTAGTATGTAAGTGAATATCCATGAAATTTTAATGATTATTAAGATAAAATAATTGATTAATTATATATGATAATTAAATATTTTGATTGTAATTTATCTTCAATAATAATGATTAATAATTGAATTCTATTTTTATTAAATGATCAATTCATTTAATGAATATGGAAGATCAAAATATTACAATATATCTTTGTATGTGATTTCATTCCATTCATTTTATTATTAACTTATATTGTTTGCCTACATGCCTTCTCTCCTCTTAATCGGTAAGGGCATGTTTTCCCATGGGTTCTTTTCTTTGAACCCCTTCCCCTCACCTACATGTGAGTAAAACCATAAGCAATATATGGAAATATCATGTTAGTAGAGGCGGTTCATGATTGGAGATAAGGAAAATCTAATCCAAGAGAACTATATAGGTGGACATGTGGAAAACTACAACATGAACCATAAGTGGTTCTAAGGGTTTTTTTCCTAGGACAATGGTTAGTATATCATCCACTAAATGAACTAACCATTATTAAAAGATCATGATAACACCACTTTATTATTTTATTTCTATAAATATTCATGGTTATTTCACTAGGGATTTTTTATTTTTGTGATTACATGAATTAATGAATTAACAAGAATGCATGATATAACCAAAATAAATTAGATTATATGTAAATATTGTCTAATACATGGTTAATCACTTTAGTAAGTACATTTAATATTATAAATATTTGAATAAAGATAATAATTTTAAATTTTCACATAAAGGTAAAATCCATCAATTAAAAATATTAAGTCTATATAGTTGTCCCATACATTAGTTAAAATAACACCACAGTTCAATGTGCTTGACAATACAAAGTTGGGATGCTTTCAATTTTTGTGGAATTCTAACATGAATATTTTGGTTCAATTAACATATTTCACACTAAGGGTTGACTGCCAAATAAGGACTTGGTGTAATTGAGAGGCAAGGGTTGAGGAAATCCTAGCTAAGGATTTCAGTATTAGGGCGTCTACTCAAATGAACAAGGATTTGTGAGTTAAAATAGTTGTAATTTGTAATGCCTTTAGAAAACCCAAAAACATAGCATGAACAACCAATGTTGGTGGTAATTAAGAGGGGAATATGGATCCTTTCCAGAGGAATGTTCATCTAACAAGATAGTATGAATCCAATAGAGAGGGCTTGGGTTTTGGTAAAATAGTATAAGATTAATAAATATAATATTAATTTATTTGACTAATTTTTATCTGATAATGTACAAAATTTCAATCAACTAATTTATATAAATAGAAATAAAAATGACTTCAAACATATCACTATGATCGATGCTTGAGAAGGATAAACTTTTCAGCGACATAAATTTCTATGAGTGGGAAAGGAACTTTTGTATTATCTTCTGCCATTAAGGAATGTTATAGGTTCTATAAGAACCTATTCCTAATACACCTAGAAATGTGTCTTGTGAGGAATAGTTTTCACACTATGGAAAATATTTGAACGATGCTGTATTTGTTTAATGTTTCATGCTATCATGCAGGTCCAATGATATTTGGAATAAACATTAGGACATGGATGCGTATAACATGATGTATCACCTTCATGATATCTATCAATAAAAAGTAAGATAAGAGAGATATGATATCTCTAATACATTGTTTACATCCATGCTTGGATAGTCTACACTAGATGGGACTCATGTAGTCAATCTTATTGGCTACATTGAATGATTAGACATCTTAGGGATTTAATGAAAAGATTATTTGAGAATAGATATCATATTTTTTTCACCCCTAAGATCTTCTCCATTTTTATTATTAATTATAATATTATATATAATGAGAATAGCCTTTCTAAACTTATTACTTTTATTCTCCAAGTGGATAAAAACACGGGGGTGATAAACTCATAGTTATTCTGGTGAATAAGAAAAGGAAAAACAAGATTAAGGGTCCCAAGAATCATAACATGTGTAAAGATCCAGAGAACTTTCATTCCAAGAAGAAGAGGATCTAGAGGTAGAGCAAGGAAAATGAACCAATATGTTTTGCATGCAGAAAATGAGGCCACCAGCAGAAGAGTTTCACCTAGACACAAGGGGAAGCTAAATGTGTATTTGTTATCAAATGTAATATTTCAATATCTACAAATAAGGTAATAGATACAACATGTGGTGCTCAAATATTTATCCAAATTTAGGAACCAAGTAGATTTCGAAATATTTCTTGAGGAGAGGTGGATTTGAGAGTTTCTAATGGTGTGGCGTTGGCTGCTCTAGCCATTTGTGAATACCACCTTTCATTAACAATATGAATGATATTGGTTGTAAAAGATTGTTATTATGTACAAATGGCTATTGAGAACTTATTTATGTTTTATAGCTAGATGAAAAAGTTTTTTATTTTCATGTTTGGAAACAAAAGTTGTTTCTTTTAGAAATAAAACATATATTACAGTATGAAACATTTAAATAATGGTCTTTATGTATCAAATTAAAAACCCAATTATTGGAAATAGGAAAAGAATAATGTTCACATGAATCATATGACACCCAGCTATGGAATCATTATCTGGTTAATCTAAACAATAAGTTATAGAGAAATATTTGTCAATATGATTATTTAGACTCTTCTAATCTAAAACCACTTGAAAGATGTCACGCTTTTTTATAGAAAACAAATGACCAAACCACCATTTAGTGTACAAGGTTAAAGGGGCCACATAGATTCTTGGATTGGTACATAAGGATCTGTGTATACCATTTTAAGTAGAATATATAGGGGGATATTACCACTTTATAACTTTTACTTATGACATGAGTATATATGGGTATGTATACTTAATAAGGTATAAGTCTATTTCCATAGATAAATTCAATGAATTCAAGAATGAAGTAGAGAATAAACTTAGATATAAAACAAAGAAGATTTGATGGGATGAAGTTAGAGAACTTCTTAATAAAGAGTTCATCAACATTCTATGGGTGTTTTGGATTCTATCTCAACCCAATAAACATTAAAAAACCATAGTGGAATGATGTTAGTGAATGTATAAACATTAAATTGTTTGATATTATAAGCTCAATGATGAGTCATTCAGATGTTCCATTATTATTTTGGGGATATTCATTAAAAAATATGGAATATATATTAAACTGAGTACCAACTAAAGAAGAAAACAAAATTCAATTCATGTTATAGAGTTAATCAAAACATATTTTTTCACATACACAAGTATGGGGTCAGGAGATTTTTTTTAAGGACTTTTTGGCAACAAACTAGCACTTTGGGGCAAAAAGTCTATCTTTATAGTATATCCTAAGGAAACAAAGGTATAATAACTATACAACCCTGTAGAAAATAAAGTGATTATCTCATTATAATTCTATTTTCTAGAGAGGGAGAATATCCCTAGGAAGAAAAATTGGTGAAAGATTATTTTTGATGATGTTGATGCTCAAGATACACAAGAGTTGGTACAAGAATAGATTCCACAGGCCCCGATGGAAGAATTTATTCATGAAACAAAAGTACAACATAGGAGCACTAGAGAGGTAAAAGAACTAGAGATATATGGTATTCTAGTCACTATTAATTGTGACTCATTATTGGTTGACAATGATTAACCTCTCTCCCATAAAGAGTTAGTATAGAGCTTAGAATCTATAAGATTGAATGAATCCTAAAATTTTGAAATGGAATCCATGTGTTAGAACAATGTTTTGATTTTAGTTGATGTGCCTATTGATGAAAATACCATAGGGTGGAAATGGGTATTTTAAAGATGGAAATAGAATCCAAAGTAATCACCAATAAAGCAAGGCTAGTGTCTAAAAGGTTTAAAAAACATCAAGGAATTGGCTATGATGAAACCATTTTACTAATTTTCATGTTTAAATCCATCATAATTCGACTTTCTATAATATATTTCCATTACAATGCTATTTAGTTTGATAGATCTCAAATCTACTTTCCTAAATGGGATCCTTCAAGAAGATGTCTAAAGGACAAAACCAAAAGTTTTTGTGTCACTTGTTCTTGAAAATTTGATTTTCAAGTTACGTAGATCCTTTTTATGTATTGAATAAAGCATTCAGGATATGAAACATTTCATTCAATGAATCTGTAAAATAATTTGGTTTCATTAATAATGACTTTGATCCATGAGTTTACAAGAGGTTTAGTGGGAATGCATTAATTATTCTAGTAGTTTATGTTTATATCATATTGCATATTGTAAATGACATACTGGTCTTACAATATGTTATGGAATAGGTAAAAAAAATTATCCACGAATCATATTGGTGAATCAACATATATTCCTTGGATTAGGATCATTCCTGATAGATCCAAGAGATTTATTTGACTAAGTCAAAGTACATACATAGAAAAAATATTAAATATATTTAATATGGAATAATTCAATAGGGGATTAGTTCATGTGGTTCATGGTATTAATCTTTCTATGAAAACATGCCTTAGAAAAAATAGGATAAAGAGAGAATGAGTTAGATCACAAATGCTTCAGTGATATGATCAATCATGTATGACATATAATGTACTATATTTAATGATTCCTATTCATTGATAATTTTAGTTATATATTAATAAAGTAATGTATAATAACATTTGTATAGCGTCCCAAGCATTGCATAAATAAACATTACATTTCTTTTCCAGAATACATAATACATGAAAAAAAAATATTCCCAAATACTATTATAGTTTAGTGTCTTTGGAAACATGAAACATAATATTCTAACATGGGGAAATAACTACAATATCTCCTATAATGATCCTCCCTTTTTTCCTACCTAAAACCTTTCTTTATATCCTATGGAAAAGGAAACAAAAAAGTGTGATCTCAGATGCTCAGTAAGGGTAAACATTGAAAATAGAAAACAAAAAAAACACAAGAATGTAAAAACATTAACATAAAGTCTAAATATCAAAATCCTCATACATGTAATAAATATTGGTAGTGCATAAGGAATAAATATTAAAGGAATATTAACCATGAAAAAAAACATTGGCATAAAACATGGAATTGTGGAAAACTAATAATAACATAATTTGATTTTCGTAGTAGACAATGCATTTCTTCCAAGACCATCATAGTGGAAAAAGTCCATTACTGAACCAGGTTTACTTTCTGTTCCATCCATGTATTACTGAACCATATTTACTCATCATTCCAGTGCAATATTACTGATCCATATTAACTTTCCATTCTAGTCATGTCTATCTCATGAGATATAATTTTTTTTCCAATTCATTGGAGGAAGATATAGGTCCCTCATATCTCATAATTAAATCATTCTTAAAAGTTCCACAAAAACATAAATCATTCATAATAGCATAATCCATGATATAGCATGGGTTTCTTAAATATCATTACATCATAACATAATCCATATAAAATAAATTGATTTTATAAAAATAATCCCATCATTAAAAACAATAAAATAAAATTATTAATAGGGATAGAAACATAACACTATGTCACCTTATATGGAAAATGATATTTATAAAATAGTTGAACTTAATTATTGAGGAAAATATCTTTTCTTCCTCAAAAAAGTTTTCTCTTCCTGAAACATGATGAAATATTTATAGAAAAGAATTTATTTGAAAACAGACTTTAAAAAAATTTAAGGTAATATTCATGGAAATAAGGTGTCATGAAATTGTAAAAATTTATTCATACCCTATAAGTTAAAATACATATTTCTCATACTTTTACCAGAAAGTAAAACTATACATCGTACTGAAAATAGAAATAGGTACATTTCATACCGTTCAATAAAAATTGACAAATGGGTAAAATTAAATTTCAACAAATTTAGAAGAATAAAAATAATATTACATATTTATGAAACATGGACATGGAATTTAAATATAACCCTATAAATAATTTTGTATAGTCAATCTCAGATAATAATGAGATTGTGAAATTATCCCTTACCTTATGTCTGATTTCTTCCATATGTGTCTGAAACACATGTATAATGGGTTTAAACATATTATTAACTTGTAAAAGATCCATAATAATATCTATGATATCATATGTGATTCACTTATGACTTTATATTACCCATTTATTTTTCAATTCAATGTTAAAGAAACATTTTGGGTAATAATTGTTTTATTTATCACACATGTTTTGACTTGTTATTATTGATATTATTACATAGATCATGATTTTAATAATTAAATAATGTAAAACAAGATTTATATATCCTAAATATTCGGTATATAAATTTATATAATAGATAGATAATTGAAATGGAATACACTGTTCATGGATATGGAAGGTTGTACGTACGCATGAATTTTGTTTATGTGTCCTTATTGAATTGAATAGAAGAAATTAGATTATATATATATATATACCTAAATATAGTATAATTATTATTCCATATATTTCATTAGTATTTATTATATATACTTTACAATCATTCTGGAATGGTTAACATGGATAATACATCTCATCACTTCGTGGAGACAGTAAGCCGTACGTACGAATAAACAACGATATCATTCACTTAATTGTCCAATGGTCTGGAATTGGATGGTACATTAATTATACATAATAATTATAATGTTACATTAATTAATTAATTCCATTATTTTCATCATTATACCCATCTTAATTAAGTATTTATGAATAACAAATTTCACAACAGCGTGGAGATGGTAAGTCGTACGTACGCACACATATTGATATTGTTATTCATAGAATGGATAATAGAATGTATAAGGTTTTACCAAAATTATAATAACATATAAGCATGTATAATATACTGGATTTGTTGCCTTATTATGGAAACAACATAAGAATAGGAAGTAGAAGAAGAAAATAATTTTGAAAGTGGTGATAAAACAATTACCTCTTTTTCGAGTATCTCCATTTGATTTGAATAAATAGTCTCATTAGGATGGATTTAGTCCGAAAGTGTGGTCTCTAAGAGTAAGGTAAGTATTTTTGGATCTTACATTATCAGAACATGGATAATACAAGTGTATTTAATGGTGTTAGTAAGTGGGTAGAGGTGGTTGCATTTTATAAGAGGGAGGATGAGCACTTTAGTAATGTCCTGAAATATTATTTTATTATAAAATGATTTTGGAATTATAGCAGTAACAATGTAATATATTTTAAGTATAATATGATGATGTGTATTAATAATATCAACCAATAGGTTTTATACATGTTTAGTTCAAAAATTAACCTTACCATTTAGCTTTAACACTTATTTAAAAACATTAACTCTTAAAATGTCTTCTTGTATTTTTATAATATATGGTTACGATAATTTCTATAAAAATCCTAGAGAACCACAAGTAAATAATTAATGAAATTTTTAACATTATATATGTTATTTGGCAGAATAATAGATTTTTAGGACAATTATATCATTTAATAAAATATTATTTGTTTTAAAAAACACATATATGAAAATTTTGACACTATTTAGTAATTGATTTTTCATGAAGTCATAAAAACTTCATTAATTAAAAAACAACTAAATTAAATCAATTATAATATGTCAAATTAATCTAGAAAATTAGTTAATGGCGTCATAATTTTCATATTTTATTTTTTTTAATATTTATAATATCATTTATTTGAATCATTCATTAATAAGTAATCACTCCATCGTCATTGTGTCATAAATATATTTATTTATTTAGTGTCTCAAAATTATAAATAAAATACAATGATGTAGGAATTTTTTTTATATTTATAATGAGTATGTATAGTCAAATAAATAAGTTATATAACCCTATATTAAAAATGTTTTAGTAAAAGATACATGATTATTTGATATTTCTCTTTACATTAAATTAAAAAATTATAAAAGGACGTTATAACACCCAAGTGAGTCCATGGGGTATTAAAAATGACCCAAGGATTCTAATGGTCAGAAAAATATCCTAAAATTGTATTAGTACACGTTTTTGGATAATTTTATATTATTATAATATTATTTGTTTACCCTTATTTACCACATTTAACTTTTAACTGTGGTAAATAAAAACAATTATTAAAGTTACTATTCATAATGTCAAAAAATACAAGGTACATATTTAAAAAATTTTGAACATCAAATTACAAATATGGAATCCATTTTTCTAAATTGAAAACACATAATTGATAGAAATTAATTTAAAATCAATCCTGTTCTCGGAATGAGAGAATGTGTTTTTAAAAGTTAAAACATTGCAAAAGATTAAAATGTTTTTACATATGAATTCAATATAAAATTAATGATAATGAAATAAATAATATTTTATTATAAAAATATATTCTATTTATACTTTAAAAACATTCAATATTATAATTTAACCATATAAATTATTTTAATAAAAAATGTTGTTTTCACTTACAATTTAGTGTATTATTAATGTTTATCAAAACTAGAATGTTAAAAGAAATATCATAAATTCATCAAAAGAAAAAATTTATTTCATAATTATAAATAAGACATTTGTTGGTCAAAAAGAATATTTAAAAGTGTTAAAAACTATATGGAAAATTGGTGTTCCATCAAATGGTGGAAAAATTACAATTTTTGAAAAATACTTCTTTTATCTGCAAAAACTGAATTTATTCCTATATAATGTTCTAGAAATTACATAAGATGATTTTTAAGGTTATATAAAATTCAAAATGAGGTTAATACTATTCATAACAGTTAGTTTATTATTTCATTAATTAATAATATTTTAATAATATATCTTTGTTTAGTGAAACTCGGTATTGCATACAATGCAAGCTATCAAGGAAGGTATCTCTAGCATGTAATGCTAGCCAAGTCAGTGTTGTGTTTAGTAAAATATTTATTTTGTGTTGAGTATAACATAATGAAAACATATTTACATTATACATTTAAAAAAATCTATACTCAGTATTGCGTGAAATGAATTCAATCAAAAGAACATGAAAATGTGTGTAAGATAAGACAAGTATAGTGTTTCATTTACTGAAATCTAATATGGTGTTGTGAATAGTGCAATCCAATATTGGTGCATTGTACACCAAAATACATCAAAGAAATTAAATAGAAACTTTCTCATAAAATCTCTATGTGTTACATTATACCCCATTAAAATTATTTTCCCTAAAAATTCATTGGGGTTATAAAAGGTTTGGTAATTGAAAGTTTCTTTCATACAAACCCACATCTTAAAAAGGAATCCCATTTTAAAAAGGAATTTTTGAAACATAATGGTTACCCAAAGTAAATCATCACTGATCTTCCACATAAGATAACATAGGTGGTAAGATAAAACTTTGTATATGGAAGAAAAATTCTAACCATCATGTTCTGATGGATAGTGATAGAGAACCAGTTTTGGAGAAAGTTAACAATAGAAATTTAAAAATCAATAATGATTTATGGGACCATCTTATTTATCGAATAATAAGGTACTAAGATGAATTTTTTTGTTTTAATGATCCTTTCTCTAAATTTGAGGGAAATGGGATGAAATATGTACATGATTTTAGTACAATCTCACCATTGGTTTTTCCTTGAACAATTTCCACTTCATCTCTAATTCAATGAAATTAAATTGAATTTTTCCTTGTTTAAGTGTTAGAATATCGTGTGATACAATGATAGTTCATTACATATCCTTCAACAAAAAGGTTATCATAGGTAATGAAATATACATAATTCCACCTATAGCGGCATAATGAATTAATCTAAAAAACATCAACCAAAATATAACTTATGATATCTATAAATGGATAACATTACGATCCTTCAAAAAACAAAAAATGTGAAACCTTATAAATAGGTTCAGTAAATCAACATAACATTTATCTCCAATATCTCATTAGGAAGTTCTTTGTTGTCAAATTCCAAACATGTGAATACCTTAATCATGTATTCTCTTAATGCATAATAATAACATGAATTTCTGTAGAACCACAGTAAAAACATGCATTATGTCAAAATTAACTATTTCCACACAAAAAAAACCCCAAAAATTTTATACAATAAAACCATGATATCACATTGTCCTTATATCAGTCATGAGGTCTTTAATAATATCAAACATCTCCTTATCTCATTATCCCTTCATTATGAACATATCATGTGTTTTCCAAAAATATTTCAATCACTTTTCATGGTTACCGGTACCATATACTTATGGAATACCGCAATGGACCAGTAAATATATATTCCAATACTCTATAATACTATAAAAGAGATTCAACAACAATATTTTGGAATCCCAATACATGAACACTTAATAATTCCACTACTTTATTGTCATATTCAATCTCACCAATAGTTATTTAAAGAGATTTGACTTTGTATTTGGCCTTAATAGGTTATTGACATCGATCATCATCATTAACCCTTGGATTTGGGCATTGGTTACCATAATGACCCATTTCCTTGCACTTGTGCCATTGAATTGTGGCTGATGCATTCTTCATAGTCTTTTCTATATTCACATCATTAGAAACCTTTTTCCCATTACGTTCTCCCTAAAATTCTTGAAAACCATACTTTCATTGCTTAAAAATTTTATATTCCCTTTAAGACAATCTCCACCATGCTTTTTTCCACACTTCGAGCATAAGGAAATATTCATCTTATTTTCACCATTATTTTGATATCTTCCTTTGAACTTCATATTTCATTTCTTATCAAAACCATGAGAATGATATGTAACACCAACTTCCATTTCTACCATGATATTACAATCAAAAATCTATTAATAGATACTAAAGTCAATTATAGATAATTCCCTTTGAAGACTTGGTTTTAAGCCATTGATGAATCGATCGACTTTACTTTATGGTTGTATGATAAATCTAGAAGCATACCTTGTCTGTATTATAAAATTTTCCTTGTATGTAACAACATATTCATCATTTTTTTCTTAATCTCAATTTACTACTTTTCCATATTTGTTTGAAGAATATGAGGGAAGTAGTTATTTGAAAAAAGACCTTGAACTCATTTCATTCTCTGGATTCAATTTCATTATGATGCCTTGTATTGTTGATTAGAGTCCACCACTAGCCTACTTTACCTTCTAAATGATAACCAGACAAAAATAATATTTCATGTTTTGAACATTGAAGTATGGAAAATATCTTTTCAATGAAAATGATCCATTATTCAACAACTAGTGAATTAGAATACCCACTGAAAGAAGGTGGAAAATACCTTATGAATGATTCAACATAATGTTGTTACCTTCTATCCTCATTGAGAAGTCCTGAATGATTCATAACTTGTGTTAGTATATCATTCAGATTTTACATTCCATATCCCATAACATTTAGTGGATTATGAGGAAAATCATTCATTTCTGAGTGCACTGATCATTAACACAGTTCCTTTAGGTTCCAACCATTGCATAAAACCCAAAAAGAATAATTTGAGAGTAAAAAATCATACTATTAAAACAAAATAATCAAGGGGGAGTACATTCAATATCTAACATCTTAGGATTAATCGTAGGTTATTCAGCATCGTTACCATAATTATATGATTTTAACCTATATTTTGACTTACCCATTAGGTCATCCCTATATATACCTTATAAATATCTATAGTGATCTTATCAAAGTTATCACATCCAAGTTTCCAAATGTTAACTAAAACTTTTCTATGATACCAAATATAGAGACCCAAGTGTGACATACATAGACATTAAATTTCATTTGTGGAATACCTAATACATGACACAAATAGGTTCCCACATACCATATTAATTTAGTGTATTTGGAAACTTGGAAAAAATCTTATAACTTGGTGAAAAATATTCAACATCTACCATAACAATCACCCCCTTTTTCCTACATAAAACATTTCTATATATCTTGGGGAAAAGTAAACATAAAATTTATGAGACCTAATGCTCAGTAAGGGTAAAAATTGAGAACATAAAACAAAACATAAACATAAGTGTCGAAAAGAATTAACATAAAGTTTAAATAAAAAAATTTAGAGTCATGAAATAAATCATGGTCGTATGTAAGGCATAAATATTAAAGAAACATTGCCCATGATAAAATAGAATTGGAATAAAACATTGAATTTTTGAAAAATATTAAGCATATAATATTATTTTCTTAGTATCCAAGTCATTTCTTCCAAGACCATCATAGTGGAAAAAGTTCATTATTGAACCCAATTTACTTGTCGTTCCAACCTTATATCAGTGAACCAAATTTACTTGTTGTTCCAGCCCAAAATTACTGAACCAAATTTACTAACCATTCTAGTTATGTATATCTCATAAGATATAAATCTTTACGAAATGAATTAGAGGGAGATATAGGTCTCATCCATATCATAATGAAATCATTTTTACATGTTCCACAAAAACATAAATGATTCATCATAGCATAACCCATGAAATAAAATGGGTTTATTGAAAATCCTTACATCATAACATGGTCCTTATAAAATAAATGGATTTTATAAAAATAATTCAATCATAGACACAATAAAATCAATGTATTAATAGGGATAGAAACATAACCGTATTTCATCTTATATGGAAAATTATTTTGATAAAACACTTGAACTAAATTCTTGATGAAAATATCCTTTCTTCTTCGAAAACGTTTTCTTTTCTTGAAATGCCTGACAATTTTAAAAGAAAATAATTTCTTTGAAAATAATATTGAAAACCTGGAAGGGTATCTTCATATAAATAACCAGTCATGAACCTATAAAAATCAATTCATGCCGTATAGTTTTATAAAAATATTCTTCTTGTACTTTTACAGGAAAGTAAAATACTACATCGTACTAAAAACAACAAAAGATCCCTTTCACACCATTTAATAAAAATTCACCAATGGGTAAATTTGACATTAAAAATTATTAGAAGAATATTAATAATATTTCATATTTACAAAACATGTATGTGGATGATAAATATACCATAGTAAATACTTATGTATAAACAATCTCGGGTAATAATGAGATTGCGAAATTATCCCTTACATTAGGTCTGATTTCTTCTGTATGTGTCTGAAACTTCTATATAGAAGGTTTAAACATATTATTAACTTGTAATAGAACCAAAATAATATCTAAGATATCTTATATTATTCACTTATTACTTTATATAACCTGTTTATTTATCAATTCCATGTTAAAGCAACATTTTGGGTAATAATCGTTTTATTTATCATACTTATATTTACTTGTAATTCTTGATCATGTTACTTATATTGTATTTAATTACATCCATAATGTAAAACATGATTTATATATCATAATTATTTAGTAAATAAATATATATAAAACATTTATTAATGAAATGTAATCCAACATCCATGGAGACAGTAGGTCGTACATACGCATGAACGTTGTTTCTGTTTCCTTATTGAATTGAATGGAAGAAAGTAAATTACATATATATATAAATAAATCTAGTAAAATTATTATATTATATATTTCATGATTATTTATTATATATAATTTATAATCATTCATGAATGGTTAATAAGGAGAATGAATCTCATCGCTTCGTGGAGACGTTAAGCCACACGCAAGCACGAGCGACGATATAATTCACTTAATCATTAAATGGTATGGAATTGTATAGTATATTAATTATAAAGAGTAATTATAATGTTATATTAATTAATTAAATCAATTATATGAATCATTATACCCATCCAAATTAATTATTGTTCAATAACAAATTAGACCACGATGTAGAGACGGAAAGTCATACGTTAGCACGCATGGTGATATTGTTATTTGTATGATGAATAAATGGATGTATAAGATTGTCCCATAATTATAATAAAATATAAAAATTTAGAATATACTATATTTATTACTTTATTATGGAAAAAACATATTAATTGGAAGTGTAATAAGAAAATAATTTTGAAAGATGTGATAAAATAATTACCTCTTTTTCGAGTATCTCCTTTTGATTTACACAAAATATCTCCATAAGGTGGATTTCTGCACAATGTGTGGCCTTTCTGAGGAAGGGAGAGATGTTGGGAGATTACATGATTATAATTTGGACTATTCAATGGGATTTAATAGTGTTAATAAGTGGTTAAAGTTGGTGGCCTTTTATTAGAGGGTGGCTGGGCACTTTAAGAAAGTCCTGAAATATTATTTTTTTATAAAATGATTTTTATATTATAATAGTTCTAATGTTATAAATTTAGAGGATATGATGTGTAGGGGTCAAAATATTCTCAACCAATAGGTTTATACAAGTTTATGTCAAAAAGTAACCTTAAAATTTAGCTTTAACCATTAGTTTAAAACATTAACTCATACCATATCTTCATGTAATTTTATAATATATGGTTACTATAGTTTCTATAAAATGCCAAGAAAACCACAAGTGGAAAATTAACGAAATTTTTAACATTATATATGTGAGTTTTCTAAATCTTATATTTTTTTTACTATTATACCATTTAATAAAATACTATTTTTTTTAAAAAACTCATTTATGTCAATTTTGACACTCTTTAGTAATTTATTTTTCAAAAAGTCATAAAAACATTATTCAATCGAAAAAACTACATTAAATAAAATATAAAATGTCATATTCATCGATAAAATTATTTTATTGCATCATAATTTTAAAATTATATTTATTTTAATATTTATAATATCATTTATTTGAATCCTTCATTAATATGGTAATCACTGCTTCGTCATTGTTTCATAAATATATTTATTTATTTAATTTATAAAAATTAAAAATAAAATAACAATATTTTGGAAATATTTTTAGATTTATAATGAATATTTATAGTAAAATAAATAATTCATATCACCATATATTAAAAATTATTTATCAAAAGATAAAATATTGTGTTATATTTCTATTTACTTTAAATTAAAAACTTCTAAAAGATCATTATCACACCTAAGTGAATCCATGGGGTCTTAAATTCAACTCAAGGATTCTCAGGGTTTGGAATATCTCATACAATGGTATTAGGAATTTTTTTAGTGTAATTTTATATTATTATAAAATTATTTTTTTACCCCTATTTTCTAGATTTTTCTTTTAACCATGGTAAATAAAAATAATTACTAAAGATACTATTCAAAATGTCAAAAAATAAATTGTACATGTTTACAAAATTTTTCCCTTCTGATTAAAAATATAAAATCCATTTTTTATATTCAGAATACATAATTGGAAAAAATTAATTTAAAATCATTCCCTTAGTCAGAATGAGAGAATGTGTTTTTAAAAGTTAAAACATTAAAAAGATTGAAATGTTTTTACATATGAATTCAATGTAAAATTAATGATAATGACCTAAATTATATTTAATTATAAAAATATATTATATTTATACTTTAAAATCATTTAATATTATTATTTAACCATATAAAATATTCCAATTGAAAAAATTTGTTTTCACTAAAAATTTAGTGTATTACTACTATTCATCAAAATGTGAATGTTATCAGAAAATAATCATTAATTCATCCAATGTAGTTTTTTTTCTTGATTCTAAATAAGGTTTCTATTTGTCAAATATAATATAGAAAAGTGTTAAAACAAGATTTATAATATGTTTTCCATCAAAAGGTAGAAAACTGCGGTTTTTTGATGAATACTTCATTTATCCGAAAAAATTGAATTTGTTCTTATATCATGTTTAAGAAAAGAAAAAATATTAATGTTAATGCTATATATAATTCAGCGGTTAATAATATTCAAAACTGCTAATTTATATCCCATTAAATAATAAAATTTTAAAAATATATCAATGTTTAGGGAAACTATATTGTATACAATGCAAGCTATCGAGGAAGGTCCCTCATGCGTGTAATGAAAGATAAGTCAGTGTTGTGATTAGTGAAATCTTCCTTTGGTCTTGTGTATAACATAATCCAAACATAGTTATTTTATACATTGAACACAATCTATACTCAGTTTTTCATGAAATAAATTATATCAAAAGAACTTGAAATTATGTGGAAGACAAGCCTAGTATAATGTTGTGCATACTACAAGCTAATATAATGTTGTGTACAGTACACACTAATCTTGGAGTGTCATAAAACATAATACATCAATGAAATTAAAAATAAACTATCTCATAAAATCTCAGGGTGTTACATGATACCCCCTTAATATGAATTTTCTCTCGAAATTAATCAAGGTTATAAAAGGTTTACTACATGAAAGATTCTTTTACAGAAATCCACATAGTAAAAAGGAATACTAAAAATTCATTTTTAAATGGAATGTTAGAAACATAATAGTTACCCAAATTATCTCACCATTGGATTTCCACATAGGAGAACAAAAGTGGGAATTGAAAACATGTATATGGAAGAAAACAAATTTCACCATCATCTTCTGATGGATAGTGATAGAGAACAAGGTTTGGAGAAAGTTAACAACCAGAAATCCATAAATCTACGATGATTTATGGGACCATATGATTCATTAGATAAGATGGTACTATGATAATATTTTTGGTTTTAAATATCCTTTCCCTAAAGTTGAAGAACCTATGAATAAATACTTAATTAATTTTATTATAACTCACCATTGGTCGTTCCTTTAAAAATTTCCACTTCATCTAAAAATCAAAGAAATTATGTTGAATTTGTCACTGTTGAAGTGTTAAAAGGTCACGCGAGATAGTGTTAGGTCATTCCATCTATCTCAACAAAAAGGTTATCATAGGTAATGAAATATGAATAATTCCACCTATAGTAAGATAATACATTAATAAAAAAACCTCAACCAGAATATAACTTATAATATCTATAAATAGAAAAAATTACAATAATTCAAAAAACTAAAAATATAAAACATTATTAAGATATGAACTAAACCGACATAACATTTATCTCCCATATCTCATTATTAAGTTCTTGGTTTTCACATTCCAAACATGTGAATACCTTAATCATGTATTCTCTTAAAACTTGATAATAACATGAGTTACCATAGAACTTTAGTGAAAACATGAATTCTATCAAAATTAACTCTTTCCAAAGACAAAAGACACAAAAAACACAAAAAACTCTATACACTCAATCCATGATATCACTTATTCATCATATTAGCCATGAGGTCATTCATATTATAAAACATGTCATTATCTATATATTCCTTAATTATCCACATATAATATTCTTTCCAAAAATATTTCACTCATTTTTCATGGTCACTGGTACCATATACTTATGGAAGAACACATTGGACCAATACATAGAAATTACAATATTCTATAACACTATAAAATAGATTCAACAACACTATTTTTGAATACCATTACATAAACACTTAATCATTCCACCACTTCATTGTCATACTCAACATCACCAATAGTGATCACAAGTGATTTTTATTTATCATCAGCCTTAAGAGGTTTCTAATGTCGATCATCATCATTAAACCTTGGATTTGGGCATTGGTTAGCATAATGCACCATTTACTTTCACTTGTATCATTGAAGTGTGTGTGGTGAATTCTTTGTAGTCTTTTCTCTATTCACATCATTTGAAACCCTTTTTACCTTACGTCAAAACTAAAATTATTAATGACCTTATTTTCCACACATAAAATATTTTCTAGTCCCATTAACAAAATCTCCACCATGCTTTTTTCCACACTTTGAGCATGAGTAAACATTCTTCTTCTTTTCACAATTATTTTTATATTTTTTCTTTGAACTCCATTTTGTGTTTCATATCAAAACCATGAGATTGATATATAACACCAACTTCCATTTATACCTTAATAGTACAACACACAATATCTTCATAGCTACTAAAGTCTCTTATAGCTAATGCCCTTTGGATACTTGGTTTTAATCCACTGAAGAATTGATCAACTTTACTTTCTAGTTGGATGATAAAGCTTGATGTATACATTGAAAATAATGTAAAATTTGACTCGTATGTAACAACAGATTCATCATCATTTTTCATAACATCAAGGAACTCCTTTTCTATATTTTTTTGAAGAATACGATAGAAGTACGTATTGAAAAATAATTTCTTGAACTCTTCCCATTCAATGGATTCAATTTCAACATGCTACATTGTGTTCAGGATTAGATTCCACCACTAGTCTGCTTAAAATTCTAAATGATAAACAACCAATATGAATTTTTCATGTTTCGAACATAAAAGGTTGGAAAAAATATTTTCAATGGTACTGATCCATTGTTCAGCAAAAAGTGAATCATAAGACTCACTGAAAGAAGGTAGACGTTGCCTCATGAAAAATTCAACATAATGTTGTTCCCTTCTCTTCTCATTTGGAAGTCCAAAATAATTCATAACTTGTGTAAGTATAGAAATAAAAATTTTCATTCTATCTCCCATAACATTTGGTTGATCAGGAGGACAGTCATTTCATTTCCTAGTGCATTGATCATTAATATTTTTCCTTTGGGTTCCAGCCATTATCTAAAACCAAAAAATATTAGTGTGAGTGGAAAAAACATACAAGAAAAACAACTTAATCAAGGGGGAGTAATTTCAATATCTAACATCATAGGTTTAATCCTAGGTTATTCATTATCATTACCATAATTATAGGATTGTAACATATAGTTATACTTACCCTTATGGAAATCCCTAGACATATCATTGAAATATCTCTAGGGATCTTGCTAATGTTTTCGCATCCTAGTTTCCAAAGGATAACTAAAAATTCTCCCTAATACCAACTATAAATACCCAATCTTAACCTACATAGACATTTCATTTCATTTATGGAATACTTAATACATGACCAAAAATGATTCCCAAATACTGTATTAGTTTAGTGTCCTTGGTAACTTGGAACATAATCTTCTAACTTGGTGAAAGATCTTCAACATCTCCCATAAAGATCTTCCCAGTTTTTTTCCTACCTAAAACATTTCTTTATAACCTGGGGAAAAGAAATCATAAAAATGGAGATCTCAGATGCTTATTAATGGTAGTCATTGAAAACGTAAAATAAACCATAAGCTTAAGAATGTAATAACATGAACATAATGTTTAAATATCAAAATCATGAGTCATGAAATAAATCATGGAAGTACGTAAGGCTTAGATATTAAAGGATCATTAACCATGATAAAATAGCATTGTCATAAAACATGGAATTGTGGAAAACAAATAAGAACATAATATGATTTCTATAGTATCCAGGACAATTCTTATAAGACCATAATAGTGGACAAAGTCCATTACTAAACCATGTTTACTTTCCATTCCAGCATTATATTACTGAACCAGATTTACTTTCCATTCCAGCCCAATATTACTCAACTGGATTTATAGTCTATTATAGTAATGTATATACCATGAGATATTAATCATTAACCAATGCATTGGAGGGAGATATAGGTACCACCCATATCATAATTAAATCATTATTACATGTGCAACAAAATCATAAATCATTTATCAAAGCATAAACAATAAAATAAAATGGTTTTCTCAAACATCATTATATCGTAACATAATACATATAAAATAAATTGATTTAATAAATATAATTCCACCATAAACAAAATAGAATCAATGTAATAAGAGGGCTATAAACATAACCATTTTTCATCTTATATGGGAAATAATTTTGATAAAACACTTGAACTTAATTCTTGAAGAAAATATCTTTTCTTCTTCAAAAACATTTTACTTTCTCAAAACGACATGCAATTTTAAAAGAAAATAATTTCATTTAAAATAAACTTGAAATATTTTAAGGGAATATTCATGGAAATAATGTGTCACAAAACTATAAAAAATCATTCATGCTGTATATTTTTAAGAAAACATTCTTCTCATAATTTTACTGGAAATTAAAACAGTTCGTCACATAGAATATGACAAAATATCCCTTTCATAGCGTTTAATAAAAATTCTCCAATGGGTAAAATTGAATTTTAAAAAATTAGAAGAATAGAAATAATATTAAATATTTATAAAACATCGATGTGGATGATAAATATTCCCCATTAAATACTTATGTATAAACAATCTTAGATAATAATGAGATTGCAAAATTATCCCTTACCTTAGGCCTGATTTCTTCTGTATGTGTCCGAAACTTTGGTATAGTGGGTTTAAAAATAATATTAACTTGTAATAGAACCATAATAATATCTATTATATCATATACGATTCACTTATGATTATATATTACCTAATTTATTTGTCAATTCAATGTTAAATCAACGTTTTGGGTAATAATCGCTTCATTTTTTGTATGTGTTTTGACTTGTTATTCTTAATATTATTACTCAGATCATGATTTATAGACTTCACGAATGTAAAAAAATATTTTTATATCATAAATATTTAGTATATAAATATATATAATAGATAGATAAATGAAATGGAATACACCATTCTTGGAGACGGTAGGTCGTACATACGCATGAATAGTGTTTCTGTTTCCTTATTGAATTGAATGGAAGAAATTAAATGACATATTTATATATAAACATAAATATATTAGAATTATTATGTCATATATTTCATGATTATTTATTTGATATAATTTATAATCATTCTTGAATGGTTAACATGGAGAATGAATCTCATCGCGTCTTGGAGATGGTAAGCCGTACATACACATGAGCGATAATATCATTAACTTAATGGTTAAATGGTATAGAATTGGATGGTATATTAATTATAAAAAATAATTATCCTGTTATATTTATTAATTAAATCTATTATATGCTTCATTATACCCATCCAAATATAGTATGGCTTAATAAAAAATTACACCACAACATGGAGATAATAAGTCGTATGTACGGACGCATGGTGAAATTATTTTGTGTATGATTTATATAAATATGTATAAGGTTGTAATATAATTATAATAACATCTCAGAATTTATAAGATATCTTATTTTTTACATTATTATGGATAGAACATAAGAAGATTATGTAGAATAAGAAATTATTTTTGAAAGAGGTGACAAGACAATTACCTCATTTTCGAGTATATCCTTTTAATTGTCACAAAAGGTATTCATAGATATATTTATGTCCAATGTGTGGCCTCTATAATTAAGGGTTTGATTTTGGGAGCTTTATTTAGTATAATTAGGATGAGCTAGTGGTATTGAAGGAGTTGAGTAAGGGCGTAGAGTTGTTGGCCTTTTATTAGAGGGTGGAGGGTCACTTTCCGAATGTCTTGAAATATTATTTTATTATAAAATGATTTTTTCGAATAATAATAGTTACAATGTGATAACGTTCAAGGATAAGATTATTATGGGTCTAAATATTCTCAACCATCTGGTTTTAAATAATTTTAGGTAAAAAAATAACCATATCATTTAGATTTAACATTTAGTTAAAAACATTAACTCTTACCATGTGTTCTTCTATTTTTATAAAATATGGTTACTATAGTTTCTATAAAATTAAAATAGAACAACAAGTGGATAATTATTTAAATTATTAACATTATATAATTTTCTTGGTCAATTCTTATATTCTTAGAACTATTATATCATTTAATAAAATAGTATTTGTTTTAAAGAACTCATTTTTTTCAATTTTGAAACTATTTAATAATTTATTTTTTATAAAGTCATATACACTTCATTAATTTGAAAAAAATAAATTAACTCAATGATAAAAAGTCACATTCTTACATAAAATTAGTTTATGAAATCATAATGTTCAAATTATTTTTATTTTAAGATTTATAATATCATTTATTTAAATCTTTCATTGATTAGGTAATCGTTGCATCGTCATTATGTCATAAATATATTTATTTATTTAATGGCTAAAATTTATAAATAAAATACAATTATTTATGAAATATTATAATAGTTCTAATGATTATTTTTAGTCAAATAAATAGTTTATATAACCCTATATTAAAATTATTTTAGTAAAAGATAAATGATTATGTTATATTTATCTTTACATTAAATTAAAAAATTCCAAAAGATCATTATCACACCCAAGTGGATCCATGGGGTCTTTAAATTGGCCCAATGATGATTATGGTCGGACATATCTCATCCAATGGGATAATGAAACGTTTTAGGGTATTTTTATATTATTATAATATTATATTTTTTACCCTTATTTACTTTATTTACCTTTTAACAATGATAAATAAACATAATTAATGAAGTTACTATTCATAATTTTCAAAACTAAAAGGTACCTATTTAAAGAAAATTTAACTTAATATTCCAAATATTGAATCTATTTTCCTAAATTGAAAATAAATAATTGGAAGAAATTAATTTAAAATCAGTCCTCTTGTCAGAATGAGAGAACATGTTTCTAAAAGTTGAAACATTATAAAAGATTGAAATGTTTTTACATATGTATTCAATGTTAAATTAATGATAATGAAATAAATTATATTTAATGATAAAAATATATTCTATTTATACTTGAAAACCATTTAATATTATAATTTAACCATATTAATTATTTCAATGAAAAATATTTTTTTCACTTAAAATTTTGTGTATTATTATTATTCATCAAAACATGAATGTTATCAGAAAAATATCAGAAATTCGTCCAAAGTGAATATTTTTGACTTTATTCCAAATAATACGTTTATTTTTCAAATATAATATATAAAATTTTGAAAAATTAGATTAAAAATTGGTGTTCCATCAAAAGGCGGCAAAAGTGTTGTTTTTGAAAAATACTTCTTTTATCTGAAAAAATTGAATTTTTTCACAATCATGTTCTATAAAATACATATGATGAGTTTTAATGTTATACAAAATTAAAAATTTCATTAATTTTACTCATAACAGTTAGTCTATATCTTATTATATAATAATATTTCAATAGTATATCGTTGTTTAGTTGAACTCAGTATTGCATACAATGCAAGCTATAGAGGAAGGCCAATCTTGCATGTAATCAAAGCCATGTCATTATTGTGTATAGTTAAAGCTTCCTTTGGCATTGAGTAAAACATAATCCAAACGTAGTTCTCATATAAATTAAAGAAAATCTATACTCAATGTTGCGTGAAATGAATTCTATCAAAAGAACTTGAAATTGTGTGTAACAGAAGCCATGTATAGTGTTGTGTAGACTGCAAGCTAATATGGTTTTTCATATAGAGAAAGGTAATTTTGGTGTATCATACAAAAAAATACATCAAATATATTAAAAAATAAAATATCTCATAAAATCTATGGGTGTTACAATTGGTATGTTGTCTAGGATATCCTCAGGTCTCTATGAAGAACTAAGAATATTTTCCTATTCTATGGAGGTGAAGAGTAGATATTCATTAGGTTTTATACTGATTCTAGTTTTAAAATAGGTCATAATGAATTTAATTCATCGTCAGGATATGTTTTCTGCATCAATGGAGGAGTTATGAGCTAGAATAATTTATGGAATCCAGTTTTCACTGATTCTACAATGGAGACTGAGTATATAGAAGCTTTTGATGCAGCCAAGGAATCATTTTAAAAATGAAACTTTTACTATGAGATTGATGGGGTACCTAGTAGTATAAAATCTATCACATTGTATTGTGATAATACTGTAATGGCATCTCTTGAAAAAGATACAATGTCACACCCACAGACAGAATACATACTCCCAAAGTGTAACCTATTAAGGGAAGTTTATCAGAGGGGTGAAGTTTTAGCAAGAAGAGTTCCCATAAAAGAAAATGTGTCAGATCCCTTAACTAAAATACTATCTCAGAAGATGTATGAGGATCATGGGAGAGCTATAATATTGAAGTTTTTTAGTAGTTGGATCTAGTGAAAGTGGGAGTGTGTTAGAGTTGGTTCCCTATAACCAAATTTTTTGAACTTTATGATAACTTGTATTAATAGTTTTTAATATTATTAAACTCTTTATAACATAATGATTGTTCTTATATATATATAATAGTATGTGATAATGTTATTAGAGTATTTATCAAACAAAATGGTCATAGAAACTCTCCGCTATGATGATAACCTATAAGTTCCACAACAATATTCCTAAATACATGTTAAATAGTCAGATGAAATAATTTTAGGGATATAATTGGTCCGAGATATTAGGGATGGAGACTTATAGGACATTGAGTCATCTTCTTATGGTGTATGCCCTTGTAATTATCTAGGGTATGATATTATTAGAATGCGAACTTCTAGTAGAAAATCTACATTTATAAGTGTCATTTTATGATCATATTTGTGAATATGCATATTGATCATTCGACATTAATATTGTTATTAATTAGTAATAAAAGTTATGTACATTGATGCATTGATGAAAACCATGACGACAAATGTTTATAGTGAGGTAGGATACGTTGGGAGTGTCACGAGTAATATTGCATTAATTAATAATGAAAGAAAGGATTTTTCCCATTTGTTCATTAGAAAAAGTTAATATATATGGACCTTTGATGGAAATGATATAGATTAAACAAATCCATGGAAATTATGTTCTGCAAGAAAGATCAATTTATGGAAAGTCAAAAAAAATCACATTAGTTACATAGGTTAATAGGACCAGAATGCAACCTACTTGATTTGAGATATCATGATAAAGTGATTATATTACATAGTGAGCATCCATATGATGTATTATTTAATTATGACGTTAAATTATTTCCTTATGGGTGTGTTGGCAAGTTTCTAGATGCTAACTTTGGACATTAGGATTTTTCACCTAATTCCACTGAGAAAGAGGCCTATAGGGTCCCACAATAAGTGTATCGATAATCCCAATTAAATAATATATTATTATTTAGTATTTATAAATTACAATAAATATCATTCCCACATGTGGTTTAGTAATCATTAATTTTTGGTTGATTATATATATCGCATAACCAGTTATTTGAAATAATATTATGTGAGTGGAATATTTAATAAATATTAGTTTTCTATTTCGTGAATATAATATTTATTTATTTATTGGTGAATAATGAAGTGATGTTTACTTATTAAATAAGTAAACATTATTCAAGGCATGATAAATATTGTGTAGGAATGTAAGATTGAGTTTAAAAGTCTAGTGAAAAATAATATATATGGATTATTATTTGACTAAAAAAATTTAATTTAATTTTCAAGTTAAGCACATGTCGATAAATAATAATAAAAAAAATAATATAGATATGGGGTTCCACATAAATTAAATAAATATTAAATGGAACTTGTGAAACTATTTATTTCTGACCCAAGAGGTATATTAACCCAATTATGTTATTTTTCCAAAGAACCAATTCATTTGTTTTATTATGCACAATGAATTCGGAGAATCCACTCGAAGCCATAAAGTGTTATCTCTTCCATGAACTCTCTCAATAATTAAGATCGATCTTCCTCTAACCTCAACTCTTGAGTATAGGGAGATCAAGAATAATTATTTTAAAGTGATTGTTGAGGAAATGAAAGGAGAATGATAAAGGATTTAGGATATACCACTCTTTCTCTTGAATATTCCAATAGCGATTATAAGAGATTTTTTGATCATGTGTGAATCATTTACAGAGGGAATTTTCCCTTTATTCCTATAATAAAACAAAAATAAGACATATATTCATTTTTGAATCCATAAAAAATGAATAATTCTCAAAAGTTAAGCCTTTAATTTCTTAAATTAACTATAAATAATTTTTGATAATCCTTCAATATAGTTCCATAATTTTATCTTTTGTCTATATTCGATGTTTCAATTTAATTGATCATGACAATTATTGTCAGGGAAATATCTGATTGAACATTAGTCATAATAAAAAGAAATGTTTAAATAAGATCTTAAACATCCATAAAAGAACAACCCTGTTTAAATTTTGGTTAAACTTTCTTTGTTTCAACAAATGAAGTGTTTTTATGGTGTAAGTGGAGTTTCAGGGGCGTCCAAGGGTGTTAGAAAATGAAAAAGGGTAAAGTACATCAAAGAGTGTGGAACGAATGGATAGATCATGGTTAGAGAAAACCATTTGTCTGACCTAGGAAACTATGTAGCATGGGGACCCCTATGGACAGAGGCTAGAAAATGGTTACTACATAGTTTTCTAAACCATTCGAGTGCTCCCAAGAAACTGTTCGGAAAAACCGTAAAACCTTTTAAAAGGGGGAAATTCTAGTTTTCCCTTATGATCTTATTTATTTATTCCTTTATTTTTCACCCCATTCAACCTCCTACATCATGGGTGATGAACTAAACCCTCCAAGACATTCAAGAGGTGATTCCCCTATTATTTTAGGTTTATGGTGTGTTGTTTGGTGTGAATCAAAGATCAGAGTGAGATAACAATGCCCTTTGCACTACTTTTCGGTATTAGGTCCTGTAGAATATCTCCTCTTATTCTAAATCCCTAAAACCCTAACTTTTCTAGAATAATCTATTTTGGGGATTTAAAGGTTATCTAAGTTTGAATCAAGGGATGTGTTTGGGATATTAATCATCTTCAGACATGAGGCAGGTGGTATTTGTTCTTTTTCTCATAGTCTTGATTTTTATTTTGTGAATGAGGATATTCAAACGTGTTGACTTGTGATTTCCTTTATATTTGTTTGGGAAACGTTATTTGGAAAATTGATTGAAGTTTAAATACCTTAATGGACACTGTTGGGTTTGTTGATGATGTGAGACCAAACATGGTGCTACCCTTAGGGTGTCCTAAACCCTTGAAATTGTAAAATGAATAAAAGAACATTTAGATAAAATAAATGCGGTAGAAATTTGTTTTAAATTTTAATAGGATATGTGGGATTAGTTAATATGTAAATCATTTTTATTATAAATTATATTTTTGATGTACCCAAGGGGATTTAAAAAGGTTTAAAAGACGTGTTTTTGGGTCTTGAACCAACCATGGTTTCCAATGAAAAAAATCGATGTTGAAAGTGTTGAATGTTTTGAATGGAGGTGTTGACATCAAATTATATGAAAAAGGGTTCCTATTAATTAATTCCAAATATTTATTTGAAATGGAGGTGTGCCCACCTTCCTTTTGAAAATTACTAAATAATTATTTTGAATGGTTGAAAATTAATATGAAAGCCCTAGGAATGTATTAGTTTTAAAAAGATGAAGACCCATGTTTTAAATGGATAGTTTCAAGATAATTTCAAATGAGTATTTTGAATCATGTCTATTTCCATGATGTAGTTCAAATTGTCTGATGGGACAATAGTAATTGAAGTGACGTAGGGGTTAGTGAGATAAACCCCATAATGAATATGTTGTCATGTGAGCATGGTTATGAAATGAACTAAATTATGATTGTGTATAGTAGATAACATGGTACAACGGAGTGTTTAATATAACTCAGGATGGTTTATGGGATATAAAATTTAAATATTAAATGTGTTAATGGGTTAATGAATAAATATGACAAATTACTTGTTTAATGATTTTGAATTTTGATGGTTATGTGTATTTTTTTATTTTTGTTGTGAAATTAGATATGTGGTAAATGGTAAGAGAATCATGTGCACATGGTTTGTGGTGTGGGATAAATTACTGAGGGTCCTCCCACGAGTCGGGTTGGCATGATGCTATATCACCACCCCTAGAATGCACAAGTTAGGGAGTCAGACTGAGGTAAAATACCAATAACAGTTCATTGAATGAGACTACCAGGATAGAGGATCCAAGGTAAGTATTAGGTAGTGAATGGTATGGATATTGGACAAAGGCTCCATTATTCCCAATATGTGACAATGGTGTGGGTTGGGATGTCAAACCGAGGCTCTATGCTTCCCAAACATGTGTATATGGGTTGATTACCGGACTGAGGCTCCATGGTATGATAATAAATTGTAATTAATGAATTCCCCGTTGTGATTAAGATTCTGTGTAACCCCTTATTCCTAGGGTTATGATCACTATGTGACCAAAGTTAGGTTTATGGATCGACTAACCCTAGAGAACATAATGGATAAAATGGATAAATTAAATTATTATAATGGTGAGATACATTCCTTTTTGTCAATGTTTATCTATTGCATAGTTTTAACTACATACACTCTTGTAGGGACTTGCAGTTTCATTTACACCTTTGGTGGTGTTCTGTTGAGTTTTACTCAAACCATACTCAAGCCACCATTGAAATTGGAAACCCGAGAAGATGCTACTTGTTTTTTTATAAGTTTAGGACATGGAATTGGTATTTGGTGGAACATAGGATGATGGGTTAGAGCATGGGAGGATATGACTAGTTTGGGAGTCAGGTCTAGGTCAATGTTTTCTTGGTATATTTAGTTTTTGTTTGTGATGTATGACTACCTAACATTTATATCATTTGAAATCTTGTTATATCATGTGGTTCTTTGTTACTTGTTGTAATTGTTGCATGTTGTCTATTTATTTTTTTACATTAGTTATTGTACTTGTATATATTATTTCAGCTCTAGTGTTACTCTAAAAAGTGGGTATCGTCTCCCCAATGAAACTCCAAAGACCCACACTACAAGTTGGAATAATTTGGAATAGAGAGAGGTGCACCTGAGGTTATATGATGACCTAGAATCAGTGCATCAGATAGTGTCCACCAGGTTTGGGATATTATAGTTGGGAATGAAGCCTCACACACATCCACTCCACCTAGAAAATTTAGTACTTACCAAAAGTTTAGTTGGGTATCATATTTTAGGTTTCAAAACTCTCTGTAATGAAGAGTAAATAATTTGGATTTTGAGATAATAGTAAATTTAGAGTTGTGAAAAAATAATTCACTATGTAGCAACATGTATACATTTAAAATGTTGAAGTTATTGGAGAAGTGATATCTTTATATTTTATGTTTTTAGATGATAGAATACTTGACTTATTTTCATCAAGTTGAACTCGAATATTCATAAGTAGTAAAAGATCAATGTTGGGGAAGATGATCTAAATTTGATGTAGAGACATCCTAAATTAAAAGGGTCATTATTAAATAGGGGAGGAGGACTTATTTTAAGTTGGAGTGAGCCAGTAAAAAGAACCTATTGGGACATAACTTGGATTTTCAAGTGGGAAGAACATGGGTTTAGAATAATCCCTTCCCAATCCACTAGTAATTTATACTAATATTACAGTCAAAAATCAATTTATTTGGATAAAAACCAAATTATTCAAGAAGGAGGTACCCGTATTGAGATTGAACCTTATAAAAATACTATATTCTATTTTTCATGTTTTTTGTTGTTGTGAACCATGTAGTGATTTGTGATTGATAGTGAATAATAAACATACATACATTCAAACTGGGATAGAGGTTTATAAAACTTAATGGGGGGGGAATGTTTATGTTTGTTTTATTTAGTAAAATATAGACAAACCTGATTCACCTCCCTAGTGTGGTTGTAAGATTTACTGGGACTCAATTGTTTTGACAAAAAATATATGTTTCAATAAATTTTATATGGTTTTATTAATTCTTTTTATTGGAGCTAAATTATCCAAAGATTCTCGATAAGTGGTGTATTTCTAACTCCAAGTAGCTAGAGACTGGATTCTTCTATTGTTATATGTGTGTTTAGGTATTTTTTTGATATTTGGGTGTGGGTAGGGTCATCTATATGACTAGTTACCAAACCACTTGTGGTTTCAATTATTCATGTGAGACATCGATTGGAAGAATCCTAACAATATTGGTTATTTTGGCTGAGAATGTATTCTATGTTTGGTTATTTGTCTTAGGATTTTGACGGGTGAGATATCATGTGTTGTTTATGCTACTGCATGGGATGTTATTGTTGATATTATTCCTTAACAATTTTATGGGAAACCTGTGTGGATATGGGTGATGTTGATCATTCTGGATAGGGTGATGTGGTTTAGATTTATGGTAGATGTGGTGTTGATCATTTCCATGAGTCATGATGGGGGTTTGCTGAGCTGTGGTGATAGGTTATTAGAGATTACCACTCACCATTGGGGTTGAGAACATTGGGGTCATGTGCACACAAGATAGGAATCATTAGGGGGGTTTGACCACATGTTTTTAGAAGTATCATCCATAGATTGAGTGGATCAAGGAGTCAGTTTTGACTATCAATTAAGAGGAGGGATACATTGTATGTGGCCATAAGATATGGTGGTGATTACAATCGCCAGATGCGTGTTGGTACCCATCGTACATGGAAACCTTCATGATGTTGAACTGATGATTGAAAATGATAAATTGTTGAACATGGAATGTGGGTTGTTATATATTGATATGTTATCATGGTTTCATGGTTAACCTAGTAAGGTAATATCAGTTATGGTTTGGCATGTGATAATAGGTGTCCTTATATTAATTTTAAGTCCATGAGTTTTTCCAGCATGATAGAACATGGGTATCTCATCCAACTATAGGTTTGGAAAATGGAGGTAAATGATCACTCATATCTAGTTGAATATGGCATAAAAAAGGTTGTGTGGATTGAATTGGTTATCGTTATTGCAGTTTTCAAACACTCTTATACATATGGATGTTATATAGGGACACCATTTGTAATAAAAAACTGAATTCATGCACACAACATAAACATTCCCTATTAGAAACGTGCATAATTTATGTCTTGTGATATAAGAAAGGGTAGGAGATCAGGGTCTAGAGTTGATTAGTTGGACGTACAATGGATTCATAGGTTGGAGGTCGATTGTTGGAGCAGACCGAGTGGGTACTAAGTGATGAGTTGTGGGTTGTATTTTTTTTTCTTTTGGACTTGTCGTGAGTGATAGGACTATGGGTGATCATATTAGCAATTACATGGATTGTATTACATTGTATATGTTTAATTTTCATACAATGTGTTATGTACTAGATTATTTTGTTATCTTATTTCTATTATGATTTTACTATTATTATGTTGTCAATGATTTCATTTTCAGTTGATATAGTCTCCCCATTACCACATCTTAGACCCTTGATGTTAGTTGAAATCCTTTGGAATATAGGGAGGTGCGAATGAGGTTTAGTGGGTCTCTGGATAGGGTGTCATTTGGGTGATTCGAGTAAGTGATTATATAAATATAATAAATATCAACCATGTATTTTTTCAATTGTGGTATATATAAGAAAAATAATTATAATTATATAAAATATTTATAATAATAAATACTATAAATATAACTACATTTTATTATAAAAAATTTAAAATTAATTATATTTTTTTCATATTTTTTATATCATGAATGTAATGATATTATAAATATATTTATAATTATTATAATTATAAAAATAGTTGTTGTTATTATGATAATATAAATATAACTATATTTATTATAAATGAAATTATAAATATTAAGATTATTATAAATATTATAAGTTTAAATTTTTTTTGTAGCGTTCTAGACCACTGTGGACTATTAATTTGTCCAAATTTAGTGTTGGAGGTGTTCTGGGAGGACAGAATGACTCATTTCAAGATTTTTTTTCAAAAATACAATATTTCAAACGGTGAGTCAGGACCAGTAGGTGGTGATGGTAGGTCCCAACAATGAATCATGATGTTGAATTGCAATGGTGAGTCATCCATTGGTATATTATAATGTTGAGTCATGATGGTGAGTCACTTAAGGTATGTCACCAGTAGTGACTCACAACAGTGACTCGTCCAGTGGTGACTGGTGACAATGACTTGTCCAACGGTGACTCGCGATGGTAGATCCTCCAATGCTGACTAATCCAATGGTGATTCATCCAACGATGACTTTTCCAATGAATACTCATCCAATAGTGAGTCATATAACAGTGAGTCTTCCAACCATAGGACATCCACAGGGGAGTCATTTCCAACACTTTGTCAAAATTTCACAGTTTTTCTAGTTTCAAACCATTGACATTTTCTCTGATGTGATTTGAGTTTAATACCATATTTAAATGGTTTTGAGGTTTTTTTGAGTGTTATGGATCAAATATTTATTTTCCTAAAAGTCATGTACACTTTTAAACACCCGAACCACATTATCATGGTCAAGATTTGACATTAATGGTTTTTAAATTTCATTTCTCCAATTGATATATGATCTGACCTTTCTAAATTTGAGATCCTCTCCTCCTTGTGTGCTGCCAATTTCCCATGGTGTTCCCTTAACCCTCCTTCCTCTAGGATCCATGTTTTTGTACTGTTCCCTTGGATCACATTATTTATGGACTTTTTCTACTACTTTCACACCGATTGTTTCAGAGCAAGAAAGAGGTGTTGATCATCGGTTCATCGAGGTAAGGATACCTTCGTCTCTCTCTATAATGGTATATCATGTTGGGTGGGTATATGAATGTTTCCTTTTAACGATAGTATAATCCCTAATTAACAATGACAACTGAATTGAATCAAAGATCAATAAACAAGGGCTAGGGAAATGGACACATGTTCATGTTCTAATTTGTTATTTTTTGGTATTGTGATTTGTATGGGATATATGCCAACTGAAAATCATAGTCATTGGAAGTATTTGTTTACGTACATATTATAACTTATGGATGAATATTTTGTTCTTCTTTTAATAATTTATATATATATATATATATATATATATGAAATTCATTAACCACGTATATTCGGTTAAATAAATGGATGCCCCATGATCAAACTATTTTATGTGAAAAACCCTGAAATAAAAATATAAATTTGAATGGGAAATTCCTTGAAAAATCTGAATATTCTTTTCCATGGTCTATACAATGTTGTGTTATGTGTGGGTATGTTCTGACTTTTGCTGCTGTAGGGTTTTGGGCTTGGGTGTGTGTTGTGGGGTGGCATGGGTGGTATAATAGAATCTCATATTTAGAGATTGATTGATTGTGGAAAGGATGGGAAGTGTTTTATAGTGGGGCTGTAATTGGGTTATGCTAGGTTGAGTTTCTGGATGTGTTGGGTGTAGTGCCGTTGTGCAGTAGGGCATCCAAGAATGGTTGTGGTGATGTGTTACTAGTTATGGCTATAATTTGGGGGCTCGTTCTGTTTTTTCAGAATTCATTTGATGAACGTTTATTTTAATGGTTAGTATGGGTAATTATAATAGAGTTTATATATGAGTATAAAGAACAAATATTCTCTTAGTGTCTTAGGATCAGTTTTGTGATGTCATGAATGGATGTTAAATAGAGGAGAAAAATGAATTGGGTTAATTTATCGTGGTTCTTCTTCCCCTGTGAGAAATTTCCCTATTCCTTGATAGGTTTTTTCATGGTTGTTACCTAGGTTGGTATGGAATGATTAATTTAATTGTTCGATAAATAATGAGGTTTGGTTAAATAAATTAGCTGGGGATATGAATTGGGTTGTGGCTCTTTGTGTGGTTGTGAATTTAGAGGTAGTGTCAAATGTGGATTTGGGTTTGTCTTTTATTTGTATGCCATAAGCTGGGTTGAGTGTTTGATATCTCTATATGTACAATTTGTATTTTTACCTTGTGATTTCTATATGCTCCCCACCTTAGTTGATCACTATGTGTCAAAAACACCCATCGTTACAGGGAGGGTGTATTTTAAAAACATCACGACCGGAGGATGGATGGATGGATACATTATTTTCCCTTCTCCCTCTACTAGGAATTTATAGGCCAGGTTTCCTCAGGTAGGTTGTGGTGTGGTTTGTGTAGCCCGAGTTTCTACAGGTGATTTGTAATTTCCTAGGTGTTTCTGAGATGAGATGTGTTGTTCTTCCCAAGTGTCTTTGGGATGAGTTGTGGTTGTGAGGATCAGTTGTCTTGTGGGTGGGATATGATGTGGTAATGGACCGGGTATTTTTGGGAAGGATGTGATGTATGGACCATCTTTCTACATGTGGGATGTGATTTAGTTATGACCCCAGTGTCTACAGGAGGGATGTGATGTGGTTTGTGTGGCCAAGGTGTGTGTGGGAAGGCTGTGACATGGGGCATGTGCAAGAGGTAGGAGTGCC
Source organism: Viscum album (assembly GCA_963277665.1). NCBI lineage: Eukaryota > Viridiplantae > Streptophyta > Magnoliopsida > Santalales > Viscaceae > Viscum > Viscum album. The sequence goes on along the minus strand of OY728137.1, from coordinate 513,736,541 downwards.
AAGACTTTTGTTGTTAGGGTATGTGCAGTTAACTAGTAGGAAGTAGTGAGGGGTAACCAAATCATTGATGTTCTTACTATATTACTTTACAAGACTTGACTTTCATTACTTGGGGAGGGTGCCTTGGTGAGTATGGGATGGCTAGTATACCTTGTTAAGTGTTGTTGGGTTTTACTATTTTTTCAAGGGAAATTGGTATGCTTCTCCCACTTGTACATGAGAGACTTTGGTTTTTCCCTAATAAGTATACTTTTATGCTTACCCTCTGTATATAAAATTTCTTTCATGTTTCCAGGAGGACTACATTGATAATACTAGGAATTACTAGCTCAGACTTTGGGACATTTGTTGTGTCACTACTTAGCCTTGTTTTTGGTATTTACTATGGAGACTCTTGTTTTGTATTAGATATATTTTTAGTGTGCATGTGGAATGGTTTGAATTTCTTTTATATTTAGTGTTTGGAGTTTTTTTGGGATGGAACACCATTTATAATGATATTTTATTTATTTTAAAGGGTAATTCCTCCCATATTGTGATATCTATAAACCCTTGGTTCTGGTCGCCACCATGGGGGCTACTAGAGGCAGGAATCGGGGGTTCATTATCTATCTTACTTAATTTTCAAATCTGGAGGGGAATATTTGGAGGGAGGGGGTCATGGAAATTTTTTATCAGAAGTGATAGTTTAGAGATAGGATGGAGTTCAAAATTAGGCATAATGAGGATTTAATTCGTTGGTTGGAAGATAGTGTTAGATGATCCCAGTGTGTGACATGGGACAAGGAAGAATAGCACAGACACATGATTTTAGGGCCCCCTATTATCCGATGCAATGGCTTTGAGCCTACCAAATGATTAAGTGAGGATACACCATTTCAAGGGTAAAGACCCTACGAAAGGTGCATGCATCATAAAAATTTATGTTCTTATCTGAATTGGGTTTATTTTAAGAATTATAAATGGATAACTAAATGAGTTAAATGAGCTAAAACTGATCTTAAAAAAATATTATACTACTCGATATTAATAATTACATGTTTACCCTTTTATCTACGACACCTGGTTGTCCTCCATGTGTCTCATGGGAAGTTGAGGCTTAAAAAACCGATCATGTTGATAGAAAAAGGGTTGATCCAGTGGAGGAGGAAGAACAATATAAGATATATTTATGTGATTTCTAATGGAATGACTTGGGAAATTATGAGGGATGTTTTTCAATAATGGATATGAACAGCTTTCTCGAAGATATTGAGATCACATTTAGTTTGATTTGGGCTCTGACAGAGTATTGGGTTACTATGGTAGTGAGCCAGATGTCGAGAGCTTTAGGTTAGTAGTGGATGATGTACCTAGGGGAGAGGAAGGAGACTGATATTCTATCGGTCAATTTCAAGATGGAGTTCGAAGAATAATTCCCTTACTTCTCTAGAAGGCTGAGAAGAGGTAGGACTTACTCTCCCTCCAGTAAGGGAGTATCTCAGTACAAGGGCTAGGGATCAAGTTCAATAATCTCCTTTTCTTTTCTCTAGATGTCTCTCTAGATGAAGAGTCTGGTGAAATACAACTAAATGATTCACTTCATCCCTCTATCCAAAATACATTTACTCCCTTTACCTTTCCAACATACTTGGTGGTTCTGAAGAAGGAAAATTTTATTGAGCAGACAAACTCACGAAGAGTTATACCATGGGATGGGAGAAAGTAGGGTTCTTAGAGAGATAGGGTTACTAGAATCATGACTTAGGTGACATGTTATTCGAGGTTTTGACTGGTGGGATGTCATCCTCAACAGTTTCCATTCCAACCTTATGGTTATCATGCATTTTAAATGGTTTTGGGACCTAGTTGTATCACATGTGGGGGACATGGGCATCCTCTTAGTCAGTTATTAGTAGATGTTCATGCTCAGTATAGTAGAGGTGGGAATTTTTAGCACACGCCTCAGTAGCAATTTCTGATAGGGAAGTTTCAGTAGTAGGGACAGAAAGCTTATGCTTCACCAAGGTGAGACAGACCATGTAGAGGCCTACCTCAATGTGATCCTTTGAGACCACAAACTAGGCATGTACATGGAGGTGGTCATCATTAGAGTGGTGTAGGATAAGGGAATGTTCATTTTCACACCACATAGGTAGTAGTTCCACTGGGGTCGTATATCGTTAGTTATACGATCAGCTTGTTCAGTACCCTTTTTTATGATTTGTATTGTTCAGGATCTTCAAACTCATTTGTTTTACCCAGTATAACCCATGTTATGGGACTATACACATAAAGGCTTCCCCTACCTATGATGTTGATTACACCAATCGAAGGTCAAACTAGCTAGTTTGATGTGTGCTAGGGATGTAGACTGATTATGGGACCACATCAGTCATGTGGTTATCTCTTATTTCAATAGATGAACCATAAAATTTCATTCTCAGTGATGACTGGTTGTATTATGTGAATGATTTTATTCAATTATTTCAGATAAGTGTCATGTTTTCATACATGTATGGCTAGTGTGAGGCATTCGTTGGTGAGCGAAGTTGTTAGGTGGGAATTCAGTGTGTAGATCCTCTTCTTTTTTTATTGTCCAATCTGTATGTGGAATCAGCAGATGAAGAGATGGTGGAGGTTCCCATATTAGTTAGAGAATTATTGGATGTTTTTTCAAGGAGATTATGACTCAACCCCCTCGAAATGACATTTAATTTATGATAGACTTACAACCCAGTGCTTTTTCGACTTCTATGTGTCCATATCAGATGGAACCTTATGAGTTGAGGGAGTTGAGGATCCAAATAGATGATTTTATGAAGAAGGGATTTATCTAACCTAGTGTGTTGTTGTTGGGTGATCCAGTTTTTTTTAAAGAAGTTAAATTGTGGTATGTGGTTGTACAGAGACTACATTTTGTTGAATTAGGTGACATTCAATAACTGTTACCCTCCCCAAAAGGATAGAATATTCTTTCAAACATGTTAGAGGGGAAATTTGGTATTCTAAGATCGATATGTGGTCTAGATATCAACATTTAATTGTGAAGGATGGTGATATCCCAATGAGTAATTTTAGATACATGTATGGTCACTTCATGTTTTTGGTTATGTAGTTCTTTGTTAGGAACACACCAGTAATGTTCATGGGGTTTATGAACTCTGTATTTCATGATTTCATAGACCATTTCATCATCATATTCATCGATGACATCATAAACTAATCAAAGTCAGAAGAGGAGCATTCCAAGAATCTTATGCCTATCTTACAAGTCCTTTGACGCCACTAGCTCTACAAAAGAACTCTATGTTCATGTTATGGACATGAGAGGTGAATTTCCTTGGAAATGTGGAATATAATCAAGATGTAGTATTTGAACCATCGAAGTTCATGAAAGGTTTTTCTTATGAAAGACCAAATAATGTTGTAGAGGGTCATTGTTTTCTCGGTCTGGAAGGCTATTACTATAGATTTGTACCTAATTTTTCTTGATTAGTAGCACTGTTAACAACCTATATTAGGATGGACCAAGAATTTTTGTGGAGAAAATAGTGTCGATTAGCATTTGACTATCTTAAGGGGAATTTGTTAAGTGCTATAGGGCTACGGTTTCCAGAGGAAGGGGTGACCATCAAGGTGTTTTTTGTTTCTTTAGGAATAAGATGTTTAAATCTCCTACGCCTCGGGATAGTGGAATGTTGTGGCCGTGGCCCTGAATAGGAAGTTAGAGAAAGAGGTAGTTTGGGAATCTACAGATGCTTAGAAGGTGATGGAGGAGTTGGCAGCCTTTCACTTGGATGAAAGGGTGGATGTTGGTAGTGGATTTTTCATTCACGTGATGGTGAAATTTTATATGATATAGTGGGTAGATGATTATTAGTAGGGGTACATAGAGGTAGAGTTGATTTGGGATTGTTTTAACCATGGAAATTCTCCAGAGGGATTTTTAGAGGATGGTCAGAATCAGATGTCATTCCTTGGAAGGCTATTTTTTCTACTGGTAGTATGGGATGGAGTCCTCCATGAGATCAATATCTCACACTTAACAGTTCACTGAGTAGTTCCCAAGATGTACCATGGAGTGAGGATTTAGTTTTGGTGCACTAAGATAAAATGTTAAGTGGTAGAGTTTGTGGTGAAATGTTTTGTATGGCCACAGGTGAAATATGAGAACCATGTACCAGTTAGTTTTTGCAGCCCTTGGAAGTCCCTGAGTGGAAGTGGGATGACATCTAAATGGATTTCATCAAAGGGTTACCCATTACTTATGGAGGCTATGATTTCATATGGGTAGTAGTGTACCGTCTAACAAAATTTTCCTACTTATGAGCTATTAAGGAGTCAGGCATGATAGATGCCATGGAAATGAGGTATGTAGATGAGGTAGTGCAGCTGTATGGAGATCCAAGATCCATTTTATTATATTGGGATAAATGTTTCAACTAATGATCCTATAAGGGGTTGAATCACACTTTTTGAACTTAGTTATGCCACAACACTCCCTTCCACCCTTAGATAGATGGGTAGACAGATTATCCATATGTTGGTGGACATTTTGAGATCATGTGTCTTCAAAATTGATGGATCCTGGGTACAACAATTTTCCTTGGTATATTTCACTTAGAATAATAGCTACCACAATTCCATTTTCATGACTCTATTTGAGGTGTTTTATGAGAGACTATTTCATCCTCAATTGTGCTAGGTAGAGGAATTGGAGACAACTGTTCTTTTTCCTGAGGTAGTGTTGAGAATGACCGAGAAGGTTCATCCTATTCGTGAGAGTATTAAGATAGTAAATGACCATAAGAAGTCAAATGCCTATCATAGGATACGTTCCTTGGAGTTTGAGGTGGGGGACCACGTTTTCTTGAAGGATTCCCCTCATCGTGGATGGTGGAGGTTTGACAGAGGGAGTAATATTTCTCCCAGATTCATCGGAACCATCAAGGTGTTGGGATGAGTTAGAGAGGTGGCATACCAGTTAGCATTTCCACTACAGTAGAAGAGGATACAAGATGTCTTTCAAATCTCTCAGGTTCACCGGTATCTTTACGATGACTCCCATGTAACTTAATAGGGAGAGTTAGATTTCAAAGATAATGCGACATATGTGGACTGGCCTGTAGGGACCCAGGATCATCGGGAGAGGGTATTTATTGGAATTATCGTTCTTCTAGTTCACGTGTTATGGGGGCATGGTGGCATGGAAGAGAGTACATGGGATTGAGAAGCAAAGATTCATGCATATTATCCACTAATGTTCAGAGTTTTTTCTAGTTCTTTTTTGGATTGGGATGTAATGTTTGACCCTTGTTTGATATGAGATAAGACGTTTCCTTAATTCATAATGTGTAACAAAGTCCTGACATAATAAAATGGGAGGATGTTATTCCTAATTGATACATAATAATTAATATGAAATTAAACCCTTATGGGTGAGTTAGTGTTTCTTAGAGAGGATAGTATTTCTACATAGAAGAGGGAATTCCTAGATTCATGTGTTCAAAAGGTGTGGCATTGTGCTTGGGTGGTTTGTCTTGTGGTCGGTTGGGGTAGAAGATATCTAAGGAGTTGTTCCTAGATCATGAGGTTTAAATTTTTTTTTTGAACAACACATGGTTGTTTATCATTAAACTTTGATGTGATCTACTAGTAGCAGTCTTTCAAGCATAGCAGGATCCCTAAGAGGTGTCTCACGTGGTAGCTATTCGGATCCCTCTTTCTTTGGGACATGGTTTTGAATTATCATTGGATAGAACTGTTAGATTGGTGTCTGATGTAATGTACTAGACCTCTTAGACAAATTAACTTGTAAAAATATGGTGTTTGAGGTTTTCTGGGAGGACATGGTAACTTATTTATAGTGTTTGTAAGAAGTACTATTTTTTCAATGGTGATTCAGGGATGGTGGGTGGCGATTGTAGTTCACAATGGTGACTCACGATGGTGATTCGTAGTGTTGATTCATCCATAGTTTGCTCAAAAATGTGAGTCTTGACGGTGAGTCCCTGACAGTGGGTCACCAGTGGTGACTCATGTTGGTGACTCGTTCAACGGTGACTCACTATGGTGACTCATGACTGTGATTCGTCCAATGATGACTCATAATGGTGACTCATCCAATGGCGACTCTTCCAATATTGAGTCATCCAATGGCGACTCTTCCAATGGTGAGTAATCTAATGGTGATTCATCCAACAGTAGGCCATTCACTAGTGAGTCATTTCTAATAGTTTGTCAAAATTTCAGTTTTCCCCAGTTTTTTTAGTTTCACCCAATTAGTGTTATCTTTAATTTTATTTGAGTTTAATACCATATTTAATTGTTTTTTATGTTGTTTCGAGGGTTATGGATCATTTCATAATTTTCCTAAAAGTCTCCTAGACATCTAAACACCCGAACCACGTGGTCTTGATCAAGTTCGTACATTAATGGTTTTTGAAAGCTGTTTCTCCCATTGATATATGATCTCCCCTTTCTATAGTCAAGATCTTATCATCCTTGTGCACTAACATTTTCTATTGGTGTTCCCAAAACCCTTATTCCCCAAGGAACCATGTTTTTGTAATGTGGCCTTGGATTTCATTTTTGTTTGAGTCTTTCTGCTACTTGCGCACCCTTTGTTTTGGTGCATGAAGGAGGTGCTGATCATATGTTCTTCAAGGTAGGGATCCCTTTATCTATTTATTTAATTATATATCATGTGTGGTGGGTATATGAATTTTCCTTGTAAATATAGAATAATCCTTAATTAATAAATATAATTGAATCAAATCAAAGATCAATAAATAGGGGATGGGGAATGCAACACATGCATATGTTCTACTTTTTTATTTATTGGCATTGTGATCTGTATGAGCTATATTCCTACTAAAAATCATGTCCATCAGTGTTATTTGTTTACAAACCTATTATATCTTGTAAATTATTACCATTGGTCTGTTTTTAAGTGGATGTATATTTATATATATGAAATTGATTATCCACATATATTTTTTAAATTAAATAGATTTCCCAAGATCGAACTATTTATATGATAAACCCAGAATTAACAGGAGGAAATTGAGTGTGGGATTCCTGGGTAAATCAGAATTTGATTTTTAATGGTATATGTGGTGGTGTGATATGTTTTTATTTGTTCTGACATGTGATGTAGTAGGGTTGTGGGTCTGGTTGTATGATGCGGGGTGGAATGGGTGGTGTAATGTAATCTTAGGTTTAGATATTTATTGATTGTTTGATGGATGGGATGTTTTGTGTATCAGGGCTCCAATATGGCTGTGCTACATTGTGTTTCTAGATGTGTTAGGTGTGGAGTGGTCGCATAGTGGGGCTGCCGATAATGGTTGTGGTGATGCGTTGCTGGGTGTGGTTGTAAGTTTGGGGCTTCTTATGTTGGGAAGAATGAATTTGAATAATGGTGATGGTGATTTCGATGGTTAGTATGGGTATTTCTCCTATAGATTCTCCATGAGTATCATGCCCAGGGATCCACTTTTTTTCCCAGGACCAGTTTTATTGTGTCCTAAATGGGTGTTAAATGGAGAGAGAATATGAAGATATTTAATTTACCATTGTTCTTCTACCTATCTGATACTTTTCCTCTATTCCTAGATATATGATGTGCTTGATAGTTCCCCAGGTAGAAATTGAATGAATAAATGAATTGTTCGATAATGATTGATTATTGGTTAAATAAATTGGATCATGGTACCAATTAAATTGTGGCTCATTGTGTGGTTTTTCATTTGAACGTAGAAGAAACAGTGGATGTGTGTTATCCTTTTATTTGGAAACCATAGGTTGGGCCGAGTGTTTTATATCTATATATGTACTAAAAGTATTTTTTCATTGTGATTTCTATACGCACCCCACCCTCATTGAGAACTGTATGCCGGACACCGCCATCATTACAGGGGAGGTTGTCTTTCCCAACATCTCGGTGGGAGGATGGATGGCTAGTTTATTTCTTTTCCCTACACCATATTCTAGGAATTGATAGTCTGAGTTTATTCTGGAAGGTTGTGGTATTGTTTGTGTCGACCTGGGGTCTTCGGGTGAGTTTTACTTTCCCAGGTGTTTTTGCGAGGAGATGTGTAGTACTTCCCAGGTGCCTTCGGAATGATGTGTGTTAGTGATGCACACTTTTATTGCAAGCAGGATGTGATGTGGTTATGGTCCATGTGTCTGTTGATGGGGTGTGATGTATGGACTAAGTGTTTGAGGGCAGAATGTGATGTGTTTGTGGCCAGGCTATGAAATGTGGTTTGTGGAAGAGGTAGGAGGACTAAGAGGTTTTCCATTAGGGTATGAGAAACATACTAATGGGAAGTGGCGTGGGTTACTAAAATCCTCAATGTTCTTACTATATTACATTACTTTACTTGAATTTCGTTACTTGGTGAGTGTGCCTTAGTGAGGTTTGGGTGGATGGTATAACTTGTTAGGTGATTTTTGGTTCTTATTTTTTCTCACAAGGGTCTTTATTATGCTTCTCCCACTTATACATGGGAGACATTGGTTTTTACCTACTGAATATACTTTTATGATCACCCCACATATATAAATCTACATTTAGGTTTCCAGAAGGACTACGTGGACTGTGCTGGGCATTATTAGCTCAGACATTAGGATAGTTTCCGTTTCGCTTCTTAGCCTTCCTTTTGGTATTTAAATTTGAGAATCTTGTTTTGTATCAATTATATTTTAAACATGAATGTGGAATGATTTGAATTTATTTTATATTTAGTGTATGGATTTGTTTTGGGATGGACGATCTTATCTCCCAATCTTGAATTTCTTACAAAGGCAAAATCCTCCCATATTCTGTGATCATTGAACACTTGGTTCTAGTCACCACCTCAGGGCCTGCTGGAGGTGGGACTCGGGGGTAATTATCTCCCTTTCTTCATTGCCATCTCAGAAGGGACATATTTATAGGGAGGGGGTCATGACTATGTTTGTTATATTATAATTGTATTTATATTCTTAATGAATAAAATATTAATCACCCCTATCATATTTACTATGTTAGAAAAGATAATTATGTTTATAATATCTTTACATTCATATTTTGTTATAAATATGATGATATTGATAAAAAATGTAATAAAATAACATAAATGTAATAATATAAATAAATTAAATAAAAAAAAAATTAAAATATGTATTTTTTATAAATATAGTACATATAATATATATAAATTTATTTATAATAAAAAATTTGTATAATAAGTATGATTATATTTTTTATAAATATAGTTAAATAATTACATTTATTATAATTTTTTTAAATATAGTAATCTTAATTATATTAATTATATCTCTTTACAACATAAATGAAATTATATTTTTAGTTATATAAATGTATTTCTAATTAGAGTAATTATATTTATAAATATTATAATTAAAAATATCATTATTTGTATTATATATATAATAATTTAACTATATTTAATATAAATTTATTTATAATTATTGAAAATATATTAATGTTTTTCATATTATAAATTTATTATATTATTAATATAATTATATGAATAAGTTTTTTAATTTTTTCTAACATGATTCTCTATGTATTTTTGGTTTTTTCCCAACATGTTAAAGCCAGTCGTGAATTACAAAAAAAACTCAATACAATGGGTATTTTAGTGAAAAAAATTAACCTATTTCAATGGATTGTGCTGCTCATGGTAGAGAAATCAGTTAAAAATTTTTATGTAGGCTAGGAATCACAATACATACATAAATATAACACAAAATTGAATAACCTTATTGACATAAAATTAAATATTTTAAATATACAATTTTTATTTTTGAAATGGATATTTTGTCAATTCACATTTTTATATGGAAATAGTTGAATCTGTGTTTTTGGATTTTGAACACCAGAATTTTTAATTGAATATTAAGGTAATTTATTATGGATTTCTCTCAATTGTAATTATAAAGTGGTCAAGATATGTAATAATAATCTATTGGAATCATTTTTACAAGATAATGTAAAATAAAATAAATTTAAAGGTTGACACTATAAGAAATATTCATCTAACTTCAATTTGATATTGATCAAGGACCCACATGATGTATAGTCAGGAAGCCTAACATGACGAATGATATTCCATACATGAAAAGTTATCTTCAATAATCACATATAAATAAACCATTAATGCCCAATCCATCAACACTTCCCACCACTTAAGGGTGAAATTGTGTGTTTTGATCTCAAATTAACCATTTGTTTTTGGTTTTCATTTTCTAGGTTTTTTTCAATTTCATTGTTATGAAATTTTGATTTATTATGTGGGATGCTTATGTTTTCCTTTCATATGTGATCTCTTATGATTGGAAATCCTCTTTCTAGTTTTTTTGGAATAGTTTCACTGGCCTTTCGATCTTGGTGGATGTTTACTGGGCTGGGCCATAGTCTTCATGGAGTTAGCTACATCTCCCTTTGTTTATCTCTCCTAGTCGTCGGTGATGGCTGATATTGTGGATTTTTTTTCATGGGATTTCATTTCCATGGTGTGTTTTTTACAATTTATATTTTTGATTGATCTACATCAATTACTGTCTGGTCATTAGGTTGTTGACACATTTTTTCTTTTCTGTTCAAAGTTGTTATGCCAACTAAGCCTCATGATTCTTTTTTCGGTATTATAAATCTACCTTACCTTCCCCATATGTTACATCTGACACTACCTTCCATTCCATGATTACCTTTCTAATTTGACTCCTATGGGTTTTTCATCATTCGTGAGGGGTGATGATCTTCTACATTTGTATTATACAGATAAGAATGAATGAGGGAGAGAGAAGAACTAAAGCTCCCATTGATGGCCTTTATGAACCCTTACTCCAGTGATGATCTCATGTGGAGTGCTTTATTCTAGCATTCACTATCTGGAGCATGGAATTTTCCATAAAATATATCCTTGGTAGGAATACAACTTCATTGAAAGGCTCTATTGTTTCTTTTTATTGTCTCGACAAGTTAATCCCGAATAATTTTCTTTTCGTAAGTGTTTCACTATATTTCTATTTTTCATTTCACCCATTTTTTGGTTTTCATGCATTTTCTCATCCAACATGAGGGTTCATATTACCATCCCCACACTCAGATTCACCGGGAGTCCCTCGAATTACCATAACCAAATGCATGAATAGTTTCTTTGGTAAACATATATATTTCTATCATTTTATTGTTATATATTTTATGCACTTTATTCCTTTTTTTACATAATAATAAGTCATAGTGGTGGTTTTTTAGTTATTCACCTTAGAAAAATGAGGTCCAAAACATGTAAATATTATTTTTTCACTACATTTCCTCATTTTCTTTTCATTGTATGTATTATTACTTCCATTGTTTATCTTATATTTCTTGTTTGTATCTTCTTCTTGAATAACTTGTTGAAGTGAAATAGAACCAAATAACAACTGAGAGGGGGGGGGGGTGGATCAGTTTGTCATTTTTTATAATTTAATTACATAAAGATACATAATCCTGGTAAAATGTTAAAAATCATTACCTTATAATCCTTTTGTAAATACTCATGTTTGAAAACGATATAAAAAAGTAAATCACATAATTGAAAATTAATTTTTAATTATTATCATAAACCCCTTTAAGGGATTAGGGGGAACCCCAAATGACATCACAAACTTATGATAAAAACCATGACCTAATGGTCTAAAAGTCCATAAAAAACAAATCTATTAAACTCAACAAATATAAACCCCTTCTTATAATCAATAACATGAAAACTAGCTTCCACCTTCCCATAGTTTCTCAGAAAGATATACCATGAGAAGATGCATGGTCCTGGTACCAATGGAAAAAGACATACCCTCTGAAGCGTCTAAATTTGGATAGCAATGGTCTAGTGAAAACTCACTCCTCTGAAGCTCATCTGGGTAGCTCTTTGAAGATGTATGGTTTCATAGTAACTTCAATCAGATCGTAGGGCCAAAAAATAGAAACATAGTCAAAAAAATCAACACATACAGAAAATGCAATCCATGGAAGAACAAAAACTGATGCAAATCGAGGCACAAATTCCCAAACCCAAATCCATAGAATTTGAAAACTCATCACTATCACACAAAACCATCACCAATGAAACACATACACATATCAAATAATTCTTCACCAGTACGGGAAGCCTTAATTCTCTACCTTATACTTCAATCCTAGATGTCATACTATAACCATACGAAGAACCCACCCCAACCCTTGACTCCCTCTAAATCTGAAGTAGAAGGAACCCGAATAGTAACTCCATGGTGTACGATGCCACAAAGCACATAAGGATGGATCAGAAGAGACGAACAATATAGTGGAGGGGTGACTTACCAACAATGCCTATGAAAAATTAAAACTACTATCTGCCCATCCATAATAAAAGGAATCATAACAAGACCTCATTATACAACAAAATTACTGAACACATAAACCTATGAGAGAGGAAGAAACATACATAAAAATAAATGAAGAAGGGGGATGTGACATAGAAGGAAGAATTAGAGCCTCCCCTCTCTAGATCAAAGATGAGGAAAACCCTAGTACTGCGAGGATAGGGGGAGCCACCACTCAGAGGCCTCAAGAACCAAGGAAGAAATGAAAATGATATTTAAAAGTTTTGACCTTAGTTTGAGAACCTACATCCTTCTCATAGTTATTCCCATGGGTATATAGGAATTAACTATTATGAAGAAGTGAATAAAACTATTGTAAACTCACATTTGACACCATATATATCCTAATAGTAAATATTATACCAATTCAAGTATATTTATAAATATTTTTGGTAAATAATTTGAGACACAAAATTAAATGGTCACAAGAACAAAATCTCCACAAAAAATTGTTCAAAACCATAGTCTGATGTCTTTGAGTTTGATTTACATTATTCTATCGACTCAGTAATATATAACATTATCAAACTCCACTTTTAAAACTCTTCTCAACTATATAGATCGATCTCCCACTGTTTGATATTCATGGTACTGTAAACAAAACATTCAGTAGTTTGATGCTCTTACAAGATCTCTGTACAGAAACAAACACTGACACAATCACTACAATTTTGTATCTTTTGCACAAGTTAAAAATTTTATATTATGAATGTACAATTAATATATTTATAGTAATCAAAAAAGGGAAAAGGTAGCCAAATAAAAATCATTTACCTCTCACTGAAATTAAAAAATCCAAAATTTCACAAACATTTGATCTTTATTTTGACCACTTCAACACTTCTAAACTCTTATCAAACCTTATCAAATCATATTGAGTCTTCTAAAAAATCATCCTTCTCAAACTTAATAGCTTTTCATTATTCTGATTAGGTGAGTCCAATTACATTTAATTTTGTTACTATGATTGTTTTTTACACCTCTAAGACAGTCTACTTATCATTCTCAAGGATAATTTATCTGATGAACCTTATGTATCTGAAGGAATATTGATGTGTGGTTCTCATTCGATAAAATAACCTACAGAATTGAATATTCCATAAAAATGGTTATAACTTATAAAAACCTAAGATACTTGTGGAAACACAACACTTATAACATATTCAAATGCTTCCTCCATAAGATAGTCTTCTCATCCTAATGGAAATCATCCAAAAAATTTCTTAGACCAGCAATTTATTGATATTGTCAGCTCTAGTCCATCCTATGTTCTGCAATCAATGTTTTGACCATTGTGAATTATCCTTCTGATTGATCAGTTCTTATTTCTGTTCTGATGAATCAGTGCCTACCCTTGGCCTGATAGATCTTACTCAGCACCATATGAATTAATTTTATTATGAATTATCTCTCATTACGATGTAATAATCTTTATGATTTTCTACATTTGATTAAGTCTCCATTTAAAAACATTTAAATTATTTAGACCTCACTAGATATAACTCATTCAGACTTTTTGAAACATATGTGTCTAGCACATCTAGACCCCATAATCACTGTCAATGTTTATGCATTCTCAGCCCTATAACTAATACAATGTTTTTGAAGACATTAAACATCATCCATTCATTAAAATCTTTTATCATTTGAATTTATCATGATTTATTTGAACTCTAGGATTGGAAAAGAATCATCTAGCTTGAGGTTAGAAAGTAGATAAATTTCCAAGTCCTCACTTTAATATTTAATTTCTTTCTCTTCAGCATCATTCCAGCTTCCTCACTCAGAAAAATTTGGATTTCTAACCAACACATAGTCTAATGAATCATCAAAGTCATGAAAATAGATCATATATTGAAGATGTTTCTGATCATAACCTTAATCTTTCTGAAAACATTTGTGTATGGGGCCTCTAAATATGAGGCACTACATCTGAAAAACAATATTCTACCACTTTGTGTTTAGGTTTGAGCTTTCATAACATACACCAGATTCAAAACAAAAGCATTCTATTGAAAAAATAATAGTTTTGAAAAAAAAAAAAGATGTTAAAACTGCATAAAATGTTTCCAATCACCCCATTTGGATTTGTTTGAATTTTTATGTTAACAACTTATCCAACAAACCATTTTTAGAACACTTAGATTTTTTTGAAATGATTTTTTTAAAACAAATCACAATTTTAATATTTTTTCAAAACATTTCCTTTATCAAAATATATTTTCCGAACCCTAAACTAATGGATAATGTAATTTTTTATTGCGGTATTCGACCCCTCAATGACAATAAAATTGTGTGTCCATGTTTATATAAACACCCCCTAAATTTTGTGTTTTCCTGTCAATTTTCTTTTTCACTCCCCCATTTATTGATAACCGAAGCATCATATTCAGAAAATATAGATAAGTAAATTTTTTGAAAAAAGTACAATGTTTTTTCCTTCACCCCCCCCCATTTTCAACATAATCCAAATTATTGGGGGGGGGGGGGCTTCCATATATCTTTAAGAAGTCATTATAAGAGGATGAATATGAAGTTACAGCCTCAAATTAGCAAACCTTTTTTGGAATTTATTTTTTTAAATATATCAACAATTTAAAACTTTTTGGAGATATATTACAGAAAAAAATCTATAACGTCAACTTTATCTTTTATAAAGTGAAACTTTTTATCAATTTGTTTTGATCATGAATGTTGGAAAAGATTTTTATAATGTTCTACTGCACTTTGGTTATCGTAGTGTATAATAAATGGTTTAAAAACATTAACTGTAAAATATTCCACATGAAATTTCATCCACAACATCTAAGTATAAGCCTGAGTAGCTAAAATATATTCTAATTACACATTTCAATGTTAGTGAACTATATTTTTTTACTATTCCAACTCACACAACATTCACCCAAGAAAAATTTTCCTCTAGAAGATGATTTTATATCACCATAATCTTCATTCCAATTTACATCATTATGACCATGAAAGTTTATATTAAAAATTATTTTGTATAAAAATCCTTGTGAAGCTATTCCTTTAACATATCTCAGACTTCTGTTTTCGGCCTACATATGATACTCTTTCACATAACTATGATATCTAGCACCCAAAGTCACAACATAAATAATATCATGTCTTAAGGTTGTGAGATATAAAAAACATACTACCAGCTTCTAAAATTCATTCTAATTCACTCTTTTTTTATATACATCATTACTCAACTTTCTTCCCACTAAAAATGAGTAGAAAATTCATTATATTATTTCATCCCAAACTTTTTGAATACTTCCCTAGTATTCTTATCTTGAACAATTATTTTCTTGTTTTTTAATTCCTCCATGTTTATTCAATTTGTTTCCATAAACCCACTTTTTCCTGATAAATTTTTATTTTATGGTGTTGGAACCAGTTCCTATGTTTTATTTTTATCATTCTAATCCAAATATTCATTCATAGCATCCCCCCATTCTTTGTCATTCAAAGATAATAAAACTAATTTTGGTCAAATCTTGAGAAAAGTGAAGTTTTATTTTCTAATCTCAACATTATTCTGGTTTGAAATGGATATTTCTTATTCCCAAATTTTTTTCAAACATAACATGTTTTTGAAATGTAGGAAATTTTTATGTTTCTATTTCTTCATTGTATTCCTCATCACAATATTATTTTTAATCTTGATGAGATTATTTTGGATCATCCTCACATAAATTGAAAATATTTATTTTATATTCATCAAAATTCTGAATAACTTTTGTTTTATTCTCAATGAAATTCACATCATTTGAATCCATGATATTGTTTAAATTTTTTACAACATTTTTATCTTCTCCAATTGGGTGAATATACCTTTAAAACTTATTCTTCATCTTTCTCATAAATTTTCCCAATATCCTGATTTTTTACTTTTAGCAAACATGGAATTTTAAATACATTTAATTAAATCAATGATGTTTTTTATACCAACTTTATTAAGAATTAATTCTGAATTATGACCTTAAAAAATATGTTCAGAATATGTACAGCAATACTAGAAAATTCTCTCCAATAGAACATTGAAATTTTGTATTATTCTAAAATGATTCTTTATATTTTCACTAAAATCCTATTATACCTTTCCACCAATCCATTTTTTGTGGGGGTATACGGATAACTATAATGATGTTTTATTCCATACCATCAAAGATAGTTTTAAAATGTATTTTTTGAAAATTATGTACCATTGTCTATTATCAATTTCATTATTAAAACCACCATTTCTTTCTCAAAATATTTTCTAAAGAATCTAAACATTTCAATATCCCATGACTTGGGATTCATAATCATGATGTTGGTGATTTGAGTGAAATCATCAATTAATGTGACAAATTAAAAATCACTTTTTCTTATTGATGTCTCATGAGCCCACATAATTCAGAATAAATATATTGAAGTGGTATGGTACATTGAATATCAACTTTTTTATGACTCTTATTAGTCATTTTTCTTTTGACATGTTAAAAAAAATTATTCTCTTCCTTTCAATTATGGAAACTTTCATTAAATATATTATTTAGAATGTTTTTTCATTATTTTCTTCTCATGGTTTCTAACTATCCAGTTTCACAAGTTATTCTCATCATCAACAGTTAGAAAAAATGAGTTGTTAAGTTCTATAATCTGAAAAATAATTCCTCAAGCTCTTTCTCCCCTGTTCATAAATTTTTCATATTAAATACTTATTATTATATAATAATATTTTATGAAAACAAAATCTTTTACATCATAAATATTTGAATCATATTTTGTAAGTTATATTTGATTTTATCAAAAAATAGAACATCCTTGGTTTTTGTTTTTTTAGTTCAATCTTAGAAGTTCCTCTTCCTCTAATTATCAATAAAGTGTCATTTCCAAAAGTAAAATACCCACCATAATATTTTCAACATGTTTCAATATTTTTAGATCTCCTATAATGTCTAAAGAACAACCACTATAAAATATCCATGGTCCATCTCTTTTACATTCTTTTAATGTTATCTCAACAAAAAATCTATTTCCTCAACTTTATTCTTTCTAGATTCCTTTATTTTCAACCATAAAAATTATATTCTGTAAGGATTGTCACACATATTTAGTCATGATGACCACCTGGATCACATATTCCAAAAACATCTTCTAGACATTCAAATTGATTTTTTTTTTGAAATTTTCTATCATCTTGGTTTTTTCTCTTCTAACTTCCTGTGGGTTAGGAATGTTACAAATTATTCTTCCACCATTTCTTTAACATTGTTCAAACCATATTTTAGGATGTGAAATGTTATACCAAAAATTATAATCCCTATGTCTATATATTACACAACGCCAGTTAAATCCATCAAATCGTGATTTTTTATTTATTTATGATCTTTATTTATAGAAACTTTGTTGGGGTTAACGACTTATTCCTTCTTCAAAATACTCTAGGCATGTACCAACTATCCTATATAGGGTTATTTTACCTTTTGTATATGTGAGAGATTTCTCACATCCCTTCTCAATCCAATATTTTCCATAATTTTTCTTATAACATAAAAATGTTTTAAATATCAGATGAAACATTATTTTTATAGAATGAATATTTAATAGGATTCTTGATTTGACCTTTCTCAATAACATTAAAAGTCTTAGATTTTAATTACCAAGACATGTTGAAGTTTTAATTCATGTTCCTCAAGGTGATTTTGGAATCAAGATGTTTTGATTATTTTTTTAAAATTATTCTTGATTAACTTCCATATTCTTAATGAGATCTTCATCCATGTTTCCCATTTCAACATTTCTATTTTTGTAACAGAAGATCTCAAGAATTTATTTTTCTTCTTGATTTACAATAACTTTTTCTACTTCAACAACTTTTCCACTTTCTTTCATTATCATTCGGATTTTTGTTCAGAGAGATCTATTTTTCTCAAGAATTTCAAAAAAAATTATTATGAGATGATACCCTCTATAAAATTCTTCACCTTATTCTTATTCTTCACTATTTGAGGTGCCTTATGTTTTATCAACACTTCAAATGAATGTTATAACCTTTTCTAAACATTAATTTTATGAATACTTGCATTCACTTGAGTCCAATATATCTTTCTTACTCAACATAATTCTATAGTTCCCAATAAACATATTCATAAATGTTTTGGAAGAATTTTATTCTTTATATAATTTTTCCACTTCTTACATTAGAGCTTTTCATCAGAATCGTATTGATAATGTAAAAAAATAATCTTAGTAAAATTTATAGAAAAGTTTCTAATTCCACCACACTAGAAACACTTTAGAGGAAGTCTCCCTTTATGTGTCCCTCTTATTCTTAGATTTTACTAGAGATAAGAGAAATGATTTTTTTCATTTTACTCATCATCCAACTTATCTTTAAAATCACAAGGATCATCATCTTAGACATCATGAATTTTCAACATTCTCATAGCTTAAAATTTTATTTCATCTTTTATCTTATTTTTGAACATTAGAGATTTTATCATTTAATAAGAAAAAAGTAAGTTATTTAATTAATTAAGAGATTAATTATATTTATCTTATAAAGTGGATATTTTAGAATCAAACCTATCAATAAAGTTTTTCATAATTTCATTCAATATTATAGAATCTTACACAACATTTAAAAAACCTCTGAGGTTTGAAATAACCTCATTTACATTGGTGAAGTATAATCAATAGTTTTTCATCTATCATTATTCTGTATTCAAACTCATGATGTCATGTTTTTATTTTGGTTACATCACTTTAGTGTTCCCTTTGAAAATTATTTCCATATTTTCCCATATACTATTTGTGGTTTTAAGACCTGTTAACTTCATAAAATTTTTTTATAGATAAATAAGAATAGAGTTTCTATCTTTTCCATCAATATCAATATTTATATTGTCAGAAAAGTCCTCAGGGTCACCCTTTTTAATAGATGGAACTCTAATTGTAAAGTATAAATGAATTCCATCTCAAAAGATAGCGGTAAGAAATAATCCTATTTTTATATCCATAATAATTTTTCCTATAAAATGTAGTAATTCATCTACTATTGTCATAATTGATATTACCAATTATAAAAATTCAATAAGGGAAAATTAACTTTGATACCAATTAATGTTCAAAAGTATTAAATAACAACTGAGAAGTGGGTTTGAATCAGTTGTTCACTTTTTATAAGTTTTAGGAATCTTAGAAACTTAACCCCTGCAACCCATTGATGTTCATTACATTATCATCCATTAGTAAATACCCATGCATAAAAAAGATGGAAAATAAATTATGAACATTGGATTTATAATTTTCAAACATTGTACGATAACCTACATCATTTCCATAACCACTCTCATGTGTTTATGGAAATTCACTATTCAAATAGTTCCTCATTATGATTGTCTTCTCACCCCAATGAAATTATTTATACAATTTTTTAAAACTAATTATTTGTTAGTGTCATCATCTCTATCCATTTTATGTTTTATAACCAATGTTTCTATCTGTTTGAAGAAGCCTTTTGATGGACCAATTCTGATTTCTGGTCTGATGAATCTGTGTATTCCCCTAGACTTATGGATCTTCGTCACCTAATTATGAATAAGTTTCAATATGAAATATCACTCATGATGATGGAATACTCATTATGATGTTTTGTATCGGATGAAGAATTCATTAATAAAATCTGAAATTCTCCAAACCTCATCAGCTATAAATCATTCATAATTATGAAAAATTATATGTCTGATACTTCTAGATCTGAGGATCAATTTCATGTTTTTTTCATTTGGAACTCTAGAACTGATACAGTCTTTATAAATATATTTAACATCCACATTCTTCAAAAGCTTTTATCATGATAATATATCAAGTTTTATGAGAACTCTATTATAATCATAACATCATCAAACTCGATATTATAAATTATAAAACATTATAACTATTTATATCACTACTTTCTTTTATTCTCTTCAGTATCCTTATGGATTTCTCACTCAGAAACTTCTATCTTTATAACCAATACTATGTCTGATGAATCATCAAAGTCATTTCGATGGATTTGAGATAGATGATTCATCCAATCAACACCTTCATAATTCTAGAAACATTGGTTTCTGATGCTTCTCAATCTGATACACTGTGTCAAAAAATTCCAACTTTGTATTTGGGTATAAACATTCATCACTTACTCTTGATTGATAAAAAACATTATTTTTAAAGTATATTAGTTGTAAAAAAATAGATCATGTTAAAAAATCTTAAAATATTTTCACTAATCTTAATGATAGTTTTTATGTGTTCCATTTTGTGGATTTATTTTTCATTCAGACAAACCTCCACCCTCATAATTATTATCAAATACTATTTATTGAGTTAAAAATTTCATTGATCAGGCTAGAGGTTGAGATGTTTTATGGTGAAAATGACTTTAATCTAAGCACAGTTAAGGTTAGGGAAATAATTTTCCACAATGGACTCCATACATTCTTTTAGGCCACAATATTTATATAATGTTTTTGTCAAACAATTTATAGTCATTTCTCACCTATGTTGATATCGACCATAACATTCGTGAAAACCCCATTGTTTGTTTTTGTTAACTTAATGTTATAATTTGTTATGGTAATTCATTTTTGAAACTATTATTAAGGTTATATTTCATAAATATAAACATATTTATATGTTTATGTACCATCTTGATCATTTTTATAATTACCTTCTTCATCCTTTGTATAATAAGATTCAACATCATAACTTTATGATGACCAATGTTTCTTCTATACATAATATTCTTAATGATTTTAATAATTTATTCATAACATAGGTAATGAAGATGTGATCACTGACAATGATAATCAATCCATAATTTAATTGAAAAATCTTGATGATTTCATTAATACCTTAAATGATTCTATAGCATATGGTAGAGAGTTTATTACTCTAGAAGAGGATAAGACAGTTTTGTTATCTCGTGATCATAAAACATATTGTTTTAAAGATGATATTATTGGGGTTAACAAATAACAATAGTTAATTAATGTTAGGGGTCTTATTAAAAAAATTAATAATGTAAATATAAGAATGAATTTAAGAACTTTTGATGTTTCTAGTGCGGAAAATTGATATATTAAAAGATACAACCCTGATCTAAAAACTATGGATATTATGACATAGTCAAATATTATATTCCAAAAAAAATTCACTACGGATGTTCTTTCGTGATTGTTTATTATCCCTTTGGTTAGATTAAGGTGTACCATCTAGGTAGTCTCTCTTCTGAAATCCTAAGACTGGACTTGTATATTATTGTTACGGTACCTTTACTGAATGAGTGGGTTATATAGGGTTGGCTTGAGTCATTCAAGCTCAATTGGGGAGTATGTAACCCATTCGATTCATGGTTATTGTTATTGTGTGTTTACAGTACATTTTACTATTTCATTATTTGATTTTTTTTTACTTTTCATGTTCACTATTTGTTTTGACCTCGAGGAAGCCTACTTTTAGTTATGTAGGTGTTCGAGAATTATTCTCATCTCTATTATATTTTTGTGGAGACTTTGTTAATATAGCTAAGCACAAGTTTTAATTTTGATGATGAGTCTTATTAAATTTTAGCTCATGATTAAATGATATGATAGCAGTATAAGGGTGATAATGGTAGTACATGTTCCACTTTTTCACATACTAAGTGGTATTCATACTGGGAAAATATTTTATATAGGATTAGGTGTTTCTATTTATATAAATATATTCAAATTGACTGATAGGATATGCCTTTCAATATCATCGCTAGTTGTTTTTTTTCATTTTGTATGAAAGTGTGGAGATTTGTGAAATAGGGTGCTATTTTTTCCAATTAAATGATTTGTTTTGGTTTTTTTTCGATTGTTATATTAAATTTTATTATTAATAATTTTTCATTATATAGAATTGTATTTTTTTCATTTGGTGTGGGATATTTTTCTTGGGCCTTTTTTGGTTTATTGGGCCTCATTATGATGTCCTTTTAGGTTTGGTGGATGTACATTGTGCTAGGTTGTTGTCTTTATATTATAATCCACATCACCTTTTATTGATCTCTCCTAGTTTATTATATAGCATGATTATGAATATTTTCATCATGGGATTATGTATTTCCTTGGTTTGTTTTTTTCACACTTTTTAATCATGGGTGATCCACTCCCCCTTCCACATGACCTTTTTCTAATACATGGTTTTTTTCTTTGGCCAGTCGAAGTTGTTATGGTAGTAAAACCTCACGATAATTCCATTGGTTTTTATTTTTTTTCATATATCATTCCCTTACCATGGAACATAATATCCCCTTTCCTACCACGATTATCCCACCACTTCCTCTCATAAGACATAAAATTCATTTATGAGGCAAGTAAATCTATTTCTTTTTTGTTCCATAGTGTAGAGAGTTTGATAGAGAGAGAGTATAAGGTCCCAGCCATAATACATTACATAATCATGATTTTTAGTCATGAATTTAATTTCTCTTACATTGAGGATATATTCAGTTTTCGAATTTCAGAAAATTATTATATGATACATATGTAACAACCCATAGGCATACAAAGTGTATACAACAAAAATAGTATCCATTTCTCCCATAATAAAAATGTTTTTAAAATAAAACATAATTTACTCAAAAAATATTCATAATATTCAACATGAATTTCTTATTTTTATTTCCCATACTTATACCATATTAAATACATTTTGAAACTTAGGATGAGGAAAAAATACTTCATAAGGAACATAAAGAAAGATAATTATTAGTCCAGTGAAAACATAAAACCCCTTTTATTAAAAAGTAATTTGAATGCATAGACTAATCCTGAAATATACTTGGGAAATATTTACCATATCAGTCTTGAATTTACCCTTAAAAATGGAAGACCATTCTTTCGACTTCCATCCTCAGAGTACACAATTCATTTGAGAGCTACAATGGGGCTAACCCGTTAAATCTTGAGCTATAATGAGGATCAACCCACCATATCAGGATCTATAATGGGTCTAAAATCATCATATCATTAGATATAATTGGATCAACCCATAATAAACAATTTCCAAGCAATATATCAGGAATAAAACCATTGATAACACATTTAAACCTTGGATAAAAACACATTTCAAAATTAAAATACATTTTTTTATAAAAAATAACTGTTAAAATATGAAAATCAAGGACATAATAATGAAATAATATTTTTCAAAACAGCTATGAATACTTTTAAAAGAAAAATTATAGTTATAAAACATCAATAATGTAATAGAAACCAATCATACTATATCTAAAAAATAATCTTTTTAAATCTCACAATATAGATATTTCAAAAGATTTAAAAAGGAAAGTCCCTTACATCAAGAATTAATTACTTAAAATGTGATAAAAACTTATATATAATGGTCTAAATTGTGTTATTAATTTATTATATACCTATACTCATGTTTATAATACCCTACATGATCTTCTTATAACATTTTCCACTCAATTATTAACAATATTTTGTTATTTTCATTGTTTTGGGTGGATTCTTTTCATGGGTTCCAAGGTACTTTCATGATGGAATTACTTGTAAAATAGAAATTATACTCTATAATTGATAATATATATATATTTATATAATTTTATAACTTTATAATTTAATTTAAAATTCCAATTATTTTAGTAAAAGGGAAACAAAAACTCATCTTCCACGAAGGTGGTGAATTGATGCACCATAGATGGCGATTTGTTTGAAGAATGAAATAAAAATATAAGAGTTTTTATGTTGAATATAACATAAATAGAATAAAATTAAATTATATATATGAAACTATAGTTATCATGAATAATTGGATATGAGGTGAGGATAACGTATAAGAATGAAATAATTTAAAAGAGAAAAAGAAGGAATTTACCTCATGGACATTTTCTCATCAAGAACCACCTTAAGACTCTTGAAAGTTATATTTTCGTGATACCAAAAGACCTATAATGTGGAAATATATTATGAGTAGGTAATTTTTCAAAGGATAGTCGAGCAAGACGGATAAAAAATATAATGTCATTTGGGAAAAATAATTTTTGTCACATTGAACACTATTCATAAGTATTACTTTAAAAATAAGAAAAACAAAGTTTCCAATTAAGATTAAATTTTATCATATTCTAGAAATATCATAGTTATAAATTGAAGTCTTGAATTACTATAAAAAATATATATATTTATTTTAGTATTTTTAACATCATTAATTTGATTTATTCATTAATTAAATATTTACTACATCCTTATTTTCCATGCCATTAAGGTAACTATTTACTACCTAAAAATATAAAATAAAATTTCATGTAAAATATAATTTTATTAGATTTGAAAATACTATTTATTTTTTAAAAAAAACATATGGATAACGATATATTATAATATTATACATATTAAAAACTATAGTGAGAACAACATGAATTCCTTTTAATTAAAATATTCTAAAGAGATTAATGTAATTTGTATGGCTAAAAAATGAACCAAATTAGGGTCAAATTAAGTTAATGGTAAACAATTTATTATAAAAATAGATATATTCACATTTTGGGTCATTTAAGGGTTCTTATAATTTTAATTATTTTTTTTATTTTTCTTCTGCTTGTAGAAGCACTGCATCAACATTGGATTTGAATGAATGTCAATTATTTTATATATAAAAATTTAAACTAAATTTACATATTAAAAATAAATTAATTATCCTCAAAATAAAATTATATATTCGTTAATTATGTCTATTCACTCATATAAATGTCAACACAACTTCTTAAATTTGACAGTTAGTCTTTTCTTGCCTTGTGTAAGCAATGCACATGAATTGGGAAAATATTACTGTAATATAGATATATATTTCAAAATTAACATCCAAAATAACCAACTATACATAATTATTAATAAAAATTACACGTAAATAATTTTTAGTACTCAATTATTATCAAGAAGGAACCAAATTTGACTTTATCAACGCTATGTAGGCTCTACCTCGAAACTGAAAAATATTTTGTACTTATCATGATAGAAATTATTACTCACATTTTTTGAATTATTTTTTGTAAAATATATATATTTTAAAATCATACTTTTTTTCACTAATTGCTTTTAATAAACTTTCTCACATATTTATGTATTGACGATGTCACAAAAATAATTTATTTTAAAAAACTATATTTTTTTACTATTCACTAAAAAAATATTTTTGATAAAATTCTAAAAAACATGTACTAAGATAAATTTAAAAAATTGAATTTAAAAATGATATAAATTTTTTCAAATTAAAATAATAAAAATTAAAAATTATTTCTTAAAATAAATTAACATATAAATAATTAATTATTTTAATAATTTCAAAACATAATGAATATAAATATTTAATTCAAGAATAATAATATATATAATGACAAATTATTCTATTTTTCCTAGATTGTAATATTCTCCCACCTTTTTAAAATTCCATCCTTGAAATTTTATTCACTTATTAATCAAATGGGATACCTTTTCCTCATAGCATTTTCATATTCACATGTTTCTTCTTCAATCATGTGGTTTCTCCATAAAACCATGTCCTAGTGAATTACCAGGTTCTATAATACTTGTTCTATGTGATCAAGAATCGGAACAAGATTATATTCATAAGAATGGTTCTCTTCCAACTGAACTACTTTTGGGCTCAAAACATGAGATGGATCTGGCACATACTTTCTTAACACCAAAACATGAAAAAAAATCCATACCTGAGATAAACTCGGAGGCAATTCTATTAGGTTAGAAATTGTTCCAAATTTTCATGAATTTAATAAGGTCTAATTAACCATGGACATAACCTTACATTCTTAACAAAACGCATAATAGTTTTCCATGGAGATATTTTATGGAAAACATGACCACCTACCTCAAATTAAATGTTTTTATCCTATTATAATCATAATATTTCATCCTTCTTTGATATTTCCTCATCTGTGACTAAATCAACTGAACTTTGTCTGAAAATCATAGACTAATTTGGGCCCTATAAAATTCTTTTCCCCAACTTCATACCAAAATTATTTTGTTTGAAATCACATTCCATGTAATTCCTAAAAAGGATCCATCTATAAACTCCAATGGACCAAAGGCCTTCATTTTTTATTGATTTTTGATAATCCAAATTTCATGGGGTGAGGTGGAACCCTTACAAGGCTCGTAGGCATAAGTATTACAAGGCCCATAGGCCTTAGAGTAATTCATAGCCCATAGGCTTCAAACATTACATGCATCCCAGACTAACTACTTGGAACTAATATTCCCCAGCATATTCATCGTGAAATAAACTCTCCACCTTCGCATGGCTGTTCGTCTTGGCATTCCTGTGCATGAACATGATTGTCCCGATGGCAGGTTCCATAACCTCTCATTCTTGCAATCCGTTTTGCTTCTGCTGTGGTGAAAGCTCCTTGGTCATCCACCATGTAGAGCTTGTTCCTTATTGGTTTTCTGGTTTGCATCTACACTTAAGGTGGCCCGAAGGCCTTGAGGTGGCCCACAGGCCTTTCTGACACAAAGGCCTAGGTGGCCCGAAGGCCTTACAGGACTCAGGGACCAAATCGGTGGCCCGAAGGCCCAAACGGGGGCATATTCCCGGCTGGTACAGTGCCAAACAGTGCCTGCAACAGTTCCTCCTACATTACTGCTATAGTACTGCTACAGTACCCCTGGAAATTCTACCTCCGCTTGGATTTGATCCCTTGTCGCTTGGATGCACTTGCAGAGTCCTTATCAACCGGGCTAAGGCTCATGTGAGGATCTATCTATATACAAGAATAAAAATAGTTATTATAAGAAAAATAAACTTAAAAAAGATGATGATCCCAACTTCCTTGGTAATCTATTGAATAATATTGAAGTATATCATCTATGTTATAAATTGTTCATTTTGACTATCCATCTCATTGAGGATGAAAAGTTGTTCTGATATTTAATTTAGTTTCAAATGGATTATGAAGGTATTTCCAAAATTAGATGTGAACCTGGAACATGATTAGATAAAATGAAGAGGGGAACTCTATATAACCTGAATTTCTCTATAATATACAAACAATAATGTTTATTTAAAGAAAAAGTGTATTGCATAGGAATAAATGAGCAGATTTTGTCAAACGATCAGCAATAACCCAAATTGAATTATTACTTCTAGAATTATTTGGTAGTACCACTACAAAATCTATATATATTTTTTCCCATTCTAATTATGCAATTATAAAATGATGATGCATCCCCTTTAGTATCATCCATTTAGAATAAACTTGTTGAGAAGTCAAAAATTTTATGGTGAAATCAGAAATATCTATTTTCATTCAATCCCACCAGTAATACACTGAAAGGCCTCTATAAATCGTAGTGTTACAAGGATGAACTGAAAACAAAGAACAATGTTCTTCACACAACAACTCTTTCCTCAACTCTGAATCACAAGGCACGTGTAATATCTTCCATAATATAAAAAAAATCTCCATAAACATTAAATTTAGGAAACATATCTTTATTAACCAATTCTACATTTTTCTAAAACTCATGGTCTTCCTTATACACTAGGTTACTTTTTTCCGAGGGAGATGATTACATTGACACCTAAAAAAAACCAAATAATTTCCTACACCAATAATTGTCAATCCAAAAATCATGAAATCAGTCACTAGAGGGTCATGTTCTAAATGTATCATAGTTGATGCAGAATTTTTTTTATGACTTAATGAATCATCCACTGTTTTATTTTCTAATATGGTAATGATTCGTGTAATCATAATCCATTCATAGTTCCATCCATCTTATCTATCGCATGTTTAAATAATTCTAAGAGAATATATACATTC
Source organism: Viscum album (assembly GCA_963277665.1). Classification (NCBI taxonomy): domain Eukaryota; kingdom Viridiplantae; phylum Streptophyta; class Magnoliopsida; order Santalales; family Viscaceae; genus Viscum; species Viscum album. The sequence goes on along the minus strand of OY728137.1, from coordinate 513,708,262 downwards.
AACTTTTATGATAAGTATATATTACACATTTCATACCATAAAAATGATGCCTCTAAATTTTTAAGGAAAAAAATTGTAGATAATTTCAAATCAGGTATAGTGTAATTTAACTCAATAGGTTTTCAACTAATGTGAATCATATGTAATTACCTAATCATACTGCATTTTTATATAACACATTCCATTCAACAAAGCATGAATATTGATGAAAATTATCTATTTTTTAAAGGCAGGGCCAAAACTAGAGCATTCACTAATATACTTTTCAATTCATGAAAAAAATAATCAAATTCCTTTTTTAGATTAACTTAACACCATTTTGAGTTAACATAGTTTGATGTATAGAGAAATGTGCAATGTTTTCAAAAACCGTTGGTAATAGAATACCAAACCTAAAAACTAAAAATCTATGTTAAATTTTTTGTTCTTTTCCATTATTCATCAAATTTGATTTTAACAATATCAATAGTTATTACATATTTTGAAATAATGTGATCAAAGAAAGAAATTTTTTGCAACCAAAATTCAGACATTCTAAATTTTACATAGAGTTTATTTTATTTTAATGTTTGAAAAAAAAACCCCTTATATATAATTCATACACCTCTATACTTTTAGAATATACAAAAATTTAATCAATAAACACAACAAAAAAATTATCCCAGACCTCATGGAGTATTCTATTCATAGGATCCATGAATACAAAAGGTGTATTAGATAATCCAAATTGAATAACTACAAATTCATAATGTGCATATCTTGTATAAAACACAGTCTTAAGAATAACTTCTTCCTTTACTATAAAATAAAGGTACCTCAACCTTAGGTCAATGTTCAAAAAATATTGTACTCCCTAGATATTATCAAAAAAATAATCAATATGAGGAAATTGATACTGGTTTTTAATAGTGATTTTATTGAAGGATCTTTAATCAATGACAAGTCACATTGATCAATATTTCTTTTTAACAGCCAAGACAAGATAACCCCATAGTGAAGATCTAGGTCAGATTATACCTTTATCTAGTAATTCATTAAAATTATTTTTCAATTATATATGTTCTACTTGAGACATTTGATAAGGGGTTTTTGAAATTGGATTAGCATCAGGAAGAAAGTAAAAAAGTAAACTCAACCTCTTGATAAAGAATAAATTCAGGAAAATCATCATGAAAAACATCTAGATACTTATTTATCACTAGCATATCATTAATATGAATAGCTCTATTGTTTTAAAAAATATGTGAAGGATAACATCCATTCCCATATTTTAATAGTTTATCAGCTTCCAGATATGTTATCAATGGTATGTGTTCATTCTTGTACACAAACTAAATCTCTTTCTTAAAAGAAAATTCTTTAAATCTATAATCTTTCATAGCATGGTAAACCAAAATACTATCCATAACCAGGATAACATAAAACTCTACTAAAGGAAACAATAAGGTTTTCAGGTTAGTTCCTTCGACAAACAACAATAAGAATAGTGTTTTATTTTTTCCTTAGTTTTTATTCCATGCATTTTTATAATAAGATATTGATTCATTTTTTGAGGTGGAATTTTAAATTTACCAAAAAAATCTCAGAAAAGAATGAATGTGTAGACCCTAAATCAAAAACAATCATAGGTATATTCTGTAAAAACTACACATGTACCTCATACCACTTTGTATGATGGATCAACATCTATTGAAGTAGTTACAAAGAATTCTTCCATGCCCTTCTATTTCCAATCATGCTAATTTCCTACAGGAGTGACAAGATTTGGACACATAATATAAAAATGACCCAACTCTTTATAGTTAAATCATTTTACTATCATCTTATAATTATTATTATAATCATTTTCCACTCTTGTAATGTTTTCTTCATATGAATCTATATAATCTTTATCTTTTTTCTTCAATTCCAAAAATAGTTTTTCCATTCGAAGTCAAACAACCTTATGGGAATATTTCTCGAAGAAAAGATCCTATAATGCTTCCATTCCATATAATAAAGATCATATTTCTCTCTGGTATTCTTACCCAAATATCATCATCAACCAGCATCACCTTCAAAATGATAAATTTAAAGTGTTATCTTTTGATGTTGAAAATATCCCACAACATAAAATATCTTTTCTAGATCATTGATCCATCTTCACCTATGGCCATAGTAGATGATCCACTAAATGATGGGGAATTTCTCCTCATGAAATGATCCATAAAAGACATGTTCCATCATGGTAGATCAAGTTCCACTAGAGAAAAGATACGACCACCATTTACTACTGGGATCAACTAATCCATTACTGTCACAAACTGATTGGTTCCCATTACTAGCATTTCAGGTTGTATATTTAGAAGGATATCATTCTGTTAGTGCCTTTCTAATTCAGATTCCCTATTTCTACTTTGGAAAACCATTCTGAATAGAAACATCTTATATATAGAAACATGTTAATCCTTAAATTCTATATCATTCCAAATTTACCATATAGAAAAAAAATCTTTACTGTATTCTATTAACATCATCCTTACCCCTAAAGTTATCTAAATCATAATTTCAACCCAAATATAATGACCCATTCATAATACATTACAAAAACTTGTGTTTTTGTCAAAAATTTAGATTCTTTCACATTGAGGTTCTTTTCACATTTATATTTTTAGATAATTAGGTCATAATACATACATAACATCCCATGAAAGTATAAAGTGGATACAACTAAAACGTATCCATTTCTTCTATAAGACATTTTTTTAAAATAATACTTGATATATTTGAAAAATATTCATTGCTTTAATCATTATTTCCTTCTTTCTCTTAACCATCATTATACATTTGGGAAAAAATTAAAAAAAAAATTGATGAGAACAAAAATACTAGTAAGGAACACAATGACAGAAAATAATTAGTCACATGAAAACATAAAAACCAATTAAAATCCCTTTTCTTTCAAACAAATTTCTATACATAGAAAAATAGTACAGTTTCCGTGGAAAATATTTAGCATATCATACTTACATTCACCCTTAAAAATGGAATAACTGTTCGGTCGACTTTCATATCCGGAGTACCCAATGCATTAGAGAGCTATAATGGGGATCACCTTTCATATATTTAGCTGCAATGGGACTCAATGTCACGACCCATCCCCGGGGCCCATGTAGTGACTACCCCAAGCCCACCTTCCATAGGATAGTGGTTGGCCAGTAGCACTAGAAGGGAATATCCATAAAACGGGAAGGAAATACCTTTAAAAATATACAAACACACAATCCAAGAACACAAAAAGACGGAAATACAATGTCAAATAGAAGTAGTAAAGGTATGTAATGAAAGTAAAGGTTTTGGAATACAGACCAACTGAAAGGTACAACTACAACTAGAAAAACCGAAAATAGATTCTATAATTGTTCACTAAGGATCCTACCTGAAGGGTAGGTACAAATCGTCTCCAATGCTATCCATGTAATCCAATCTCCTCTATGTACCACTTGGTCCTGGTTCCCTCAAGTCTCACCCAAGAAGGACACCGTCTTCACATGACACAATAAGGTGTGGGTGAATCCCTAGAATGGTTGAGAATAAAAATATCTAGTATGGACCCGGAGACCCCCGAAGGTCCCTCCAAATTCAAAAAAGGCAAACCAAAAACCATGATCTCAATCAAAAAGCACAAAGAAATAGTTACAGCTCAACCCTGGTATAAGTAATGCACATAAGTAAATATGATTAGTCGAGAAGCTAAATCATCTCATTCTGTCAAGAGGCACTACTGCTGACCATATGGAGTCTGACCTATACCAGGTCGATAGGTAATAACCCTTGCTGACCCACAGAGGATCGGACCCACCTAGTATCGAAGTGTAAGAACCCACGCTAACCCACATAGGATCTGACCCACACAAGATCGGTATGCACTGACCCACAAAGGATCGTTGAGTGCTAACCCATATAGGATCTGACCCACACAGGATTTGTATTCGATGACCCTCACAAGATCACTAACCGCTGACCCACATAGGATCTGACCCACATAGGATCGATAGGTGCTGACTCACAGAGGATCGCTTGGTATTGACCACCATATGATCTGTCTCCAACCTCTGCCTCACTACAAGCCACTAGATTACCGCTCATAGTATGCTTGATTCTGGAAGAACTTCTCCTCAATTCATCAGTCTTAATTCAAACATCATTAAGTCCCATTAAGATGTAACCTGATGATCTGTCATGTCATAAGTGTTCCAACACAATAGACGATGCGTCAACCAAACGTTCGGTCTGTAAGTTATTGGTATTTTAGTGTCGAGGGCCCGATAGGATTCAGAGTTGATCCAACCCAGACATACTCCTAATATCTCAAAAACTCACATGGAGTATCTCAAAAGGACCATATCACTCCAAGGATCTGATCACCGCCAACGGTTCGTCAAACAGATGTTTGGTTCGCATGTTACAGTTACTTAAGCTTATGTAAGCCCAAAAGGGTTCTCGGTCTGGTCCGTCCTGGCCAGACCAACCTGGACCAAACCTGCTCAACCCGACCTGGTCCGGGTCTAACCCGACCCATCCAAAATTGGTCTGTGTCAGCCCGGTTTAGTGGGGTCACAGCAGGCTTGGCCCGTTAGGCCGTGGACTGGCCCGTCCCACCAGCTGGGTGCGGCCCGCCAGGCGGTCCGGCTCGCGCAAGGTTTGCGCGATCCGCCTCCTGAACGACTCAAATAGCCATTAGATTTATTTAAGGGTGGTTCCACCATGTCACTAGAAGGACCTAAAGGGGATGGGTCCCATTCCATCCCACCAGGTCTTTGAAGCCATGACTTCCATCAGTGCGGCGCACAACGGCGCACCACCTCTACCTCCACAACCAACCACTGTCGGCTGCCCGTCCGACCACCATGGCACTGAGTGGCACCGCTCTTCCACCATGGACAGTGATTTCCAAATGCCTCTCCCATCCACCTACACCGGTCACTAGAATCGGTGCTTCTTACGCTGGGCTTCGGCGATGCCCCAGAGCTCCGTTTTCACTTCCTCTCTCGTCTACAAGCTCTCCGAGATGCTGTTGTCACTCCAAGGCTCCCGAATTTCATATTCTGACGAGTTGAAGAATTGTCCCCTAAATAATGCAACAAAAAAGAAATGGAAGAGAATCAGAGCATTGTTTTTTTGGCTCTCACCTTCCACGTTATCATTCTAACAAGTGAGAGATTTTTCAATTCAGCTTTAATAAATAAATCTCATTCAAATCCCCCATAACATCCACCCACAAATTAAAGAATGTGGAAATGAATCGAGGGAATTTATTGAATTAAATAATAACCCCTACCTCGAGAATTTTTTAAGTTGTCGCGATGGTGGAAGGAGAATCTATTCTTTGATGAAGCCTCCGACGTTCGCCGCTCCGGGTTCGATGCCGCCCGAGCTTCTGTCTCTGTCGGTGGAAGCTATCGTGTCACTTTGCTAGAGGTTTCCTTCTTGGTGAAGCCATGTCAAAACTCCACCCAAGACTCACTTATATACAGGGGGAAAAGGTTAGTAACACCCTGAGGAATTAGTGATGCTCATTTAATGAATGAACCTCTTAATTCCCCAACAGTGTAGTTAAAAATAATGGAGAGTCAAGCCATTAATTGGATTGAAAAGTCACTGGTCCCCACCACCGCCGCTCATCCACTAGATAACAAGAAATAAAATAACATGTTATGTTATTTTATTATTTTTTTGTAAATTCCAAAATTTAACTATTTTTCTGGACCTACTGTAGTTGATGTGAAGCTTCCCCTAAGAAAATCTCGGCGTTGAGGATTCAATGGGTCCCTTGTATTTTTAATCTGTACACCGGTTCAGATGATAGAAAACGCCTCTCGTGCTTTTACTAACGTACAATAAATTTTTTTCTAAAATTCTTTTCGGGCACACTTGGCCTCAGAATCCAGCACCCTCAATTTTTTAAAACTCATAACAATCCTAAATATTTAAAAAACAATATGTAATTTTTTGGGTCATTACACTCAACCCTTCATATCTTGAGCTATAATGGGAATCAATAAATTGTATCTTGATCTATAATTGGATGAACCAATATTAAACTATTTACAAGGATCATATTATGAATAAACTCATTGATAAATCATTTAAACCCATGATAAAAGTACATTCAGATATTAAAATTCCACTTTATCATAAAAAATAACTTTTAAGATATAAAAACTTCTCACATAATAATGAAATTATATTCTTAAAAAATAAATATGTAAACTTATAAAGGAAAAATTATAGTAATAAATAATCATGAAAGAATGAGAATTCACTCATTCCATATATAATAAACAATCGTTTTGAATTTTTTAAAAGAGACATTTAAAAGGATTTTAAAATTAAAGTCCCTTGCCTTAGGTTCGAATTCGATAAACTATATTCAAAGCTACTATATATTGGTTTAAATAGTCTTATTAATTTAATACATATCTCTACTCATTTTTATAATACCTTAAATATTTTTCTTATATCATTTCCACCTAATGGTTAATAAAAATTCGTTATTTCCATTGTTTCGGGTGCATTCTTTTCATGGTTTCCAAGGTAGATTTATTATGCAATTACATGACAAATAAAAATAATACTTTAGAAGTGAAAAAATATATATACTAATGTCAATTTAAATAATTATATTTTAATTTAAACATCCCATGATATCAGAAAAATGTAATGGAAAACACATCATTCACAAAGGTGGTGAATTTTTGCACCATGGTCACCAATTTTGTTTTTAAGAAAAAAATAATAAGATGAGAGATTTTAGGATAAATATACCATAAACACCATATCATTATTGTATATATATATATATTATAATGGATTTATCATGAATAATTGGATAGGTGGTGAGGGTAAGTTAGAAGTAATAAAGAATTTAAAAGAGGATAGGTGGTTAGGGTAAGGTAGAAGTAAAAAAGAACTTAAAAGAGAAAAAGAAGGAATTTACCACTATGAAAATTTTCACTTTGAGAACATCCTCATGTCTCATAGAAGTGGTCTTTTTGTGAGACCAGAAGAACTAAAATTTGGAAAGGTATTAGGGGGAGGGATGTTTTTAGAGTATATTTAATTAATAAGGCTCAAGGTGATAAAATTATGTGAAGCGATGAGTCTCCTTTTAAAATTGAGGTATGGACTTTTTTATGAATTACCTAAAATTTTAAAATATAATGTGTCTAATATAAGGTTAAAGACTTTAAAAGTCCAAAAAATCATAGTATATCAAATTTTTTAAGGAATATTATCATTTTTTTTCTGTTTTCATGATTTTTTTGACTTTTATAAAAGTTAATAAATTATTTCATTCATGAAAAATATTTTTTATCAAATTAAACACTATTCATAACTACAAAATTAAACACATCATCACAAAGTTTCCAATTAAAATTAAATTTGTATTATATTATAAAAATAATATATTTATCTATTTAAATCATTAATTTTATTAAAAATATAAAAATATATTTATTTTATTATTTTTAATATCATTGAAATTGATTTTTTAATTAAATAAATATTTATTGCATCATTATTGTCCAAGACATTAGGTAATTATTTAATACCTAAAAATAAAAATTTAAATGATAGGAGAAATATAATTTTATTATATTTGTAAATAATATTTATTTTCACATAACACTTCTAGAAAACAATATATTAAAATATTAGACAAATTAAAAACTATAGTGTAAAAAACATGACTTCCTTTTAATGATAATTGTAGGAAGGGCTTAAAGTGATTCATGTGGGTCCAAAATGCCAAAAATTAGAAGTAAACTAATATAATACTATAAAATTCATTATATAAATGTATTTAGTCATATTTTTACTTATTTAATGGTTCTTAAACTTTTTTTAAAAACATTTTACTTATTTTTCTTCTACTTTCACAAGCATTACATCAACATTGCATAAGAATCAATGTTCATTATATTATATAAATATATATAAATTAAAAAAGTTAATATCATAAACATAAATGAATTAGGATTAAAATAAAATTATATATTCATCAATTATTTATATTAACAAATGAACATGTCAATATAACTTCGTAAATTTTTTATTTCGACTTTTCTTTCCTTATGTAAGCATTGAAAAAACATTTGGAAATGATTTATATTATATAACTATAAAATTATAAATTAGCATATAAAACACAAATTATACATAATTATTAAGATAATATGTGTTAAAATAATTTTTAGCAGAAAATTATTATCAATAAGAAAATAAATTTGAATTTATCAATGTTACGCAGACACTACCTCGATATTGACACTGATTTTTATACTTATCATGAAATAAATTATAACATAAATGTTTTGAATTGTTTTTTTGCACAAAAGGTATATTATAAATCAAAATTTATTCATTAATTAATTTTAAAAAAATTTATATCATATTTCTATCATGCCGATGTCACAAAAATAATGAATTTGTTTAAAAAACATAATTTTTTACTATTCACAAAAAATAATCTTTTTCAAAAAATTATAAAAAATTCATATTAAGATAATTTCATCATTATGAATTCAAAAATGAAATTTGTTTTTTAAAATTTAAATTTTAAAAATTTAAAATTAATTTTTTATATAAATAACAATATAATTATATAATTATTTTAATAATTTATTAACATAATGAATATAACTATTTATTTCAAGAATAAAAATAAAAAAAATTCTATTTATACATGTGTTTTTGTATAGAGGAACTTTGGCTCTCATCAATGACCTCTATTATTTATTTATAATTATTATGAATATAAACTCTTATATATAATAACTTTAATTATATTATTAATATAACAGTATTTATAATTATATAAATACAAATAAAATTTCTTATAACATGTTAACATTTTATATTTTTTCAATTTTCAAATTAATTAAAGGAAAATTTTATTTAAAAAAATAAAAATGAAAACATGATACACTAGGTATTTTAGTACAAGGGATTAACTGATTTCAATGGATTTTTGTTCCCCAACTAAGGATATTCATCGCCCATATTTTACATAGGATATGTAGTGCTATCCATAAATATATATACCTCAAATTAAGGGGTCCATATTTGTATAAAATCTTATTTTTTAATATATAATTTTTTTTGGAATAAACATTTTTTCAATTAATAAATTTATAGGGATATAACTGAATTTGTGTGATTTGAATTTCAAATCCAGAATATTTAAATGAATTTTAGGATAATATGTTTTATAAGTTTTAGTTGTAGGTTTAAAGGTGTCGAGATACATAAGAGTCATCTACAAAAATCATTTTTACAAGATTGTGAATTGATTAATTCACATAAAACACCATTAGAAATATTCAGTTTACTCGTGTGAGATTTGAATCAAGACATAGCATGATGCATAGCTAGGAAGCCCTGTGTGGGGAATGGTATTCCTTTATTGAGGAATCATCTTCAATGGTCATGTATGAGTAAAAAATTTCATCCTTTTCCATCATGCAATAATAACTCATGTGATATAATCTTTAATACTTGAGTATGAGTAAACTATTCAAGCCCTTGATATTATGTAAGAATAACCCATGATATTTGTAAGTAATCCATATTGGAATTGTTGTGTTGAAACAATTTTCAGCTGATGAAACTAGGAACACCATAAAGAGGAAATCATGATGCATAATTTTCAATTTTCATAAGGGGATAATAGAATTGGCAGTGGGTGAGGTTCGGGTCACCAGAATCTATAGGTGGATGTCATTTGGGAGGTGCATCAGAAAGAAAACCCATTAGAAGATGATTTTGGTGTCATATATAGTGGCATATTTAGGAAGCGTGGAAATGTAATTTAATTATCCAGTGAATATAGTGGGATAATTTGACCAAACACAGGTTCATCCATGAATATTGGATTAGGTGGATTGTAACCCGTGAGGATAAGAAGGTGGTGAAAACCATAAGCACAAATAACACTACTATATTAGTAAGTTATGAACATATTTTGATGTATAAAATTTTCATTGTAATCGTCTATATATTCTTCAGTTAATTAAAAAATATTACCCAATGGTTTGGGATGCACATATAAACAATCTAATTTCTCTTGTTATTTTCTTTTTTCCATTAGTGTTTCTTTTGACTGTTGTTTCCGATAGTTCTTTTCAAAATATTTGGATGGTTTTTCATTTAGGGGTGGTATCTATGATGTTATTTTCTTCTATGTTCTAGGAATCGCAGTATGTTTTATTTTAAATATTTTTATTTTATGTAGTTATGTTCTGGTGGAGCATAATCCAATGATTTTATCGAATGTGGACCATAGAACCAACAAATCGTATCAGAGCTCATAGTTAGAGTGCTTCTAAATAGGTAGAACCTATCAATGGTGTTTAATAGTACAATTGAGTATACATATTCCTCCCTAAGAATTATAGGTAAATATAGATAATAAATTTTACACCTCTCGCTCTATGATATTTTGATGAAGTGAGATATCACACATTCTAGAGATATAGAACCTAATCAGAGTAAGGTATGGTTATAGATTTTCAATGGAATGGATTAGGAGTTATAGAAGATATTGATAATGGATGACTTTTTGAAGATGGACCTTGATATATTTTGTCTTGTGCTAATTCAGATGTTATGAAAGTGGATGAATGGGAGAGGATCAATAAAAAAGAAGTGGGTCTTATTCAGGTTTGACCCACCCAAAAAATTATGTTTAATATCTATGATTTGAAAACCACTTCAGATGTCATGAATACCTTCATAGGTATGTATTAAAAACCAGTGAAGATGATTAAATTATTCTCACTTAGAAGATTATTCAACATTCATATGTTGGAAGAGAAGCTTGTTTTCAATCACATTAATAACATTTATATGATCTAAAGCTAGTTGGAGTAGGTGAAAGAAAATTTCAAAGATCTAAAATAGGTGTTTTTGTTACTATATTCACTCATAGAATCATGGGATGTATTGGTTGAAGAAGTGAGTAACTCCAACTATATGGTCGAATTTAAGTTCACATATTTTGGAGACTTGATCTTGAATGAGGAGATTAATTTTAAGGAGATAAATTTATCTTACTATAATACAAATAATAAATAAGTTGTTTGATATATCTTTTGATGGAAGTGTCACCAGAATGGGAATTAAAGAAGGATCCAAAAAAATAGTTTCTCAAAAAAGGGGTCTCCCTTATTCTTTCTTTTTTGGAGGAATGTCCCCATGAAAAAATATTGTAGTGAAAAAAGGAAAAATACAAAAGAAAATATTTCAGAATTAGTTTTACGAATCCTGTGTGAAAAGATATGAGGGAATCTCCCCTATGTGATGCTAGTTCATTAGGGTCTTGTGTGAGAGTCTCTATAGATTCATTCAAATCAACATATTAGAGAGTTGGTATGAGAAATTTACCTTCCAAAAGATCGGTTAAGGTATATATTATATACGAAAAGTCCATTGAGATCATGGGGATAGTGATATTTTTATTCTAAAATAGAATCGATGGATAATGGTGAGGCAAAAAAAGAATTAAACAAATAAATATTGCATCATTTTTTATGAATATTCAATACATCTTATAATAATAAACACCCATAAACCATAAAGGGTTACTGTCTAGGGAAATTAGATGCATAATCATTTTATTTCATGAAATATCTTAAACACATCTCATAAATTTAATCTTACATAATACATTTCAATTATATACCTTACTAAAAACCATTCTTCATAACTTATGGAAATTAAAACATTATAAATGGTGATGTCAGATACTCAGAAAGGGAAAATATAGGATATATCAATCAGTGATCTTAAATGAGCATAAACATAAGGGTATAATAACATGATCATAAGATAATAAATTCATACCCAATCAGTCAAATATCTTTAATGATGAATCACTGAATAAGGTTTTTTCATAAAAATGGACATAATTGATAAGTGTTAGAAATCATAAATAATCAATCATGATCCATTAGAACATATTATAAGTTTAAAACATAAGTTTGGGGAATTCACATAAACATAGAAAATAATATCCTTAGTCAACGATCACTTCCAATACTATCATATTGCATTGGGGTCACTCCTATACAATAATTTACCTAGTCAAGGTTCACTCCCATGACTATCATTTGTGATAGATTTCCTTACTTAGTTGGGTTGACACCCCATTTTGGTCCATATTACCACATGGGATTTCTATCGTTACCTAATGCATCGGCGGGATATAAAATTGTGTACCCAATCATCACATAATGATAAAAATACGTATGTGTGACTAAAGATCACAAAAATACTTATCATTTCATAATTTCATAACCCATGTAAATAAAATGGGTCTTATAAACATTTCATCATTTTATCTTGATACAAACCTTAGAAAAAAAGGGTTTCATAAATATTTCATCATAACATAATTGATCCATGTGAAAGAAATATGAAACATAAGATAATCCTCAAATTATCATCATTATAAGAAATATAGAGAAGTAAATTGAATGATACTATAATATCATATCCCTATTGAAACAGAACAATCCTCAAACGATGTTGACCTAGATAAAAAATACCATTAAATGAAAATTTGAACATATATTTGGAAATAGGTAAAATAACATTTTTCTTTTAGTATATTTAGAAAATTAAAATTCATAGAATATTTATAAAAATTATTTGAAAAATATTGATTTAAACTAGTAATGTAATCTTCAAAGTAAAGAACCATCATAAACAAATTTCCTTCAATCTTTTTGAGAAAATGTCAAAAGTAATAATTGAGAAAATGACAAGAATAATCATTTTAAAAAAATTAAAGGAAAGTAAAATATGTTTGAAAATAAAATTAGATAATCATTTTATCATATAAATTAATACTCATGTAAATATTTTAAAGAACATGGACATGGTATTAAAAGTTCATCGAATAATGAGGAAATAATGTTGGTTTTTCTTAAAAACAATTCTCTATCATTTTATGTACCAAAGAAAAGAAAGTTGTATTATTACTTGAAAATTCCAAGAATAACTTATTTAGAAAAAATATATGTAGTTTAAAGTATAATATTCATATAATTTCCCTCAATGAAAATTTAGCATTTACAGTGCCGAAAATAAAGGTAATTGTAATATAAATTCATACAGATTTCGTATATTTTGAATACAAACATCATAAATTAGAGAAGATTATATGGTTTTTTGAATCCTTATAATTTTCATTAAGAGAATCATAAATTTACTCATGGGTAGTTTATAAACTAATCAATAAAGAAAAAGTGGTGAAGATAAAATATGTCTCAATGAAATAAAATTTAGATGATAAACCCTTACCCTAAGTCTTGTCTTTCTTCATTTGAATTAAAACATATTGTGCAATAAATATATATTTAATGTACATATAATATAGAATTATATTAAAAAATTTCTCCCTATTTACCATTCCATTATCATTTACAATTATCCTTTTATTAACATGTTCATTATTAAAATAAACATTCATGTGAAAACTTCTCTATCTTCCCTCCATATGTTGATTTGACGGTTCTGGTCCCTATACCATGATCATGGTTTAATCACATCTATAATATTAATCATAAAATAATTATCATGTTTATTTTCTATATTAACTTTTATACCCAAAAATATAAATATATCATGAAAAATTAATTACATTACTTTATAGAGGTATAGTTAACATGTACACATATGTGATGTTTTTATTTTTCACTAGTGGGAAGAAAAGAATGGTGTATAATAATAAAACACTATAGAATAAAAATTATGAGATAAATATCAAAAAAAATCTTTAAATATATTCTCATAACCAAAAATTTAAATAGTAAATAATAAATGAATCAAATCACTTTATTGAGGTGGTAGTCCTCCAGTACGTGGAAACGAATATTTCATTTTCCAATGGGTGGGAGGAAGATAAAAAATTGTTATAAAATTGACAAAAAAATTGTAGTGAATATACCACTTTCATTATAGAAATATGTTTATATATCATTTTTATGAGTTTTAGGAAGAAAGAAACATGAAATGACATGTAAGAAATTCTAGTGGATGTTCAGATTCTGATAGTGATGAAGAGATGGCTCAAATAGCCAGACAATTTAAAAAATTATATGGGAAGAAGAAATTATTCAAGAAACCAAATTATAAGGGTAAGTATGAAAATAAAGGTTAGTGGAAGAAATATTGGAAGAAAGATGATAAGGATGATGAGATAGAGTGTTATGAATACAAAATGAAATGACACATTAAGGCTGACAGACCAAAATTGAAGTTCAAGAAGAAATATGACTACAAGGACAGAAAATATAAGAAAGCCATGAAGTCAACATGGAGTGCATCAGAAGACAGCACAAGTGAGTCTGATGTTTCTGATTCGGAAAATAATCATTCCAACATGTGTTTCATGACTAATACTTCTGAGGTACCTGTTTCCCCTATGCTGAATGATTATTATTCAAGGAATGAATGTAGTGATGATAATATGTCTAAAGTTTAATTATTTGAATACTGTAATATGCTAGAAGATGCATGCAATGGGCTGAAAGATAAGTGCAAGTCATTAAAGAAACAACATGCTTTAACCAGCACTGTAAAATCTACATTACAAGTAAAAAAAGGAAAATAATTCTCAACCGTTAAAGGATAATACTCAAATTAAATTATCCAATGAACAACTAAGAATATATTTAAAGAAGTTCACAAATGGAAAGAATACTCTAACTCAAATTCTTGGAAAACAAGTTGGACCAAAGTATACTATTGTTTAGGCTATCAGCCTGGATAAAGATAGCTTGTTAATAATAAATTCATTCCTAAATCTGGACAGTATGATGCTAGTTCTAGTTTTGGAAATTCCTATGCCTCAACTATCAACTCACATAGTTATAGATCAAAAAAAAGTTTATCTTTCAAAATCTTTTGAATCTATTGATTATATGAGACCCATTAGACAAATCTGTGTACCAAAATTTTTTCGTGCTAGCCTATCTAGACCCAATAAAATCTGGGTACCAAGATCATTTTCTGTCTAAACATGTTTTTTTGGAGACTTGCTTGAAGAGTTCCCATAAGTAGATATGGTAATTGGAAAGTGGATGTTCAAGGCATATGACTGGAGATTACTCATGTTTCAAGAGTGTAATAAAAGTTGATGGAGGGCATACCACCTTTGGTGATAATTCAAAACGAAAAATCATCAAATTAGGCCAGATTGGTAACTCTAATTCACTTTTAATTTCTAAAGTGTTATTTTTTGATGGATTAAAATACAGCTTGTTAATCATTTCGTAGTTGTGTGATGATGGTTTCAATGTTAAATTTTAGAATGATGCTTGTGATATTTTTAATTCGAAAATGTTTTAGTATTTTCTACCTTAAGAAATGAAAATGTTTATGTTGTAGATTTAAATTCTTTAGCCAAACAAAAGGTTACCTGTTTAAATGCAATTCATAAAGAATCTTGGATATGGCATAGAATATTAGGAGACTGCAATGTACATTCACTTAAGAAATTGAGTAAGAAAAAATTAGTTAGAGACCTACCTTAACTAAAATTACCATCAGACAAAGTTTGTACTCCCTATTAAAAGGGAAAGCAACATAAAGTTTATTTTAAATCAAAGAAAGAAGTTTAAACTTCTCAACCTCTCGAGTTTGTTCACATGGATTTATTTGGACCTTCTAGAGTTTTTTGTTTAAATGGGATTAACTATGTCTATGTCTTAGTAGATGACTTTTCTAGATATAATTGGGTATACATTCTTCATCACAAAAGTGAAGCGTGTTCATATTTTATAAAATATTTGATGTATGTAGAGAACCTCAGTGGACTTAAAATTAAGACCCTAAGAAGTGATCATGACCATGAGTTTGAAAATCATGAGTTTGAATCTTACTACTCACTCAATGGATATAGTCACAACTTTTCTTCCCCTAGGACACCTCAACAGAATGGTGTAGTCGAAAGAAGGAATATAACCCTTCAAGAAATTTCAAGAACTATTCTTAATGAGTATGACCTGCCTGTTTATTTTTGGGCTGAAGTTGTGAATATAGCTTGTTATATAATAAATTGTGTCATGATTGGACCTGTTCTTAAGAAGACCCCTTTTGAATTTTGGAATTATTGAAAGCTTAAAGTGAGTTACTTCAGAGTTTTTGGTTGCAAAGTCTTTATTCTTAATACTAAGGATAATATTGACAAGTTTTCTTCTAAAAGTAACGAGAGAATATTTCTACGTTACCCTATAACTAGTAAGTCTTATAGAGTCTTTAAAAAAAGAACCAAATGTGTGGAAAAATCCTTTCACATAAAATTCAATGAAACTAGTCTGCATGAACCTAAATCTTCTCTTGAAAATCATGAAGAAGATCTATCTGTTCTGGACCTTAATGATAAAATCAGTGAACATGATGTAAAACCAACCAGTTCTGGAAATATTCCAGAATCTGCTCCTAGTGAACCCGAACATAGAGAAGCTCCTTAAATTTCTAGTCCCACCTTTACTAGATCAACTAGAATTCTAAAGAATCATCCTTTGGATTCTATTGTTGGTAATATTGATAGAGGGACACAGACAAGAGATTCTCTAAGAAACCAGGCTGAACATCAAGCCTTTCATTCATAGTTAGAACCTGAAAATTTCAATGATGCAATCAATGATGAATTTTGGGTAATGGCTATACAAGAAGAATTAAGTCAATTTGCAAGAAACAAAGTCTAGGAATTAGTTGACAGACCAAAGGACACATTGACCATAGGCACTAAATGGGTTTTTAGAAATAAAGTTGATGAATTAGGAAACATAGTTAGAAACAAAGCAAGGATAGTTGTACAAGGATATAGTAAAGAGGAAGGAATAGACTATGAAGAAACCTTTTCACCTGTAGCAAGATTAGAAGAAATTATGATTCTACTTGCCTATGCTGCTCATATAAATCTCAAATTATATCAAATGGTTGTTAAAAGTGATTTTCTAAATGGATTTATAATTGAATATTTTTTTGTTGAACAACCACCTAGATTTATTAATCCTCATTTTACAAATCAATCTTTTAAGCTCTCTAAAGCATTATATGGTCTGAAACAAGCCCCACAATCTTGGTATGATAGACTTAGTAGTTTTCTTATCTCACAAGTTTTTCCTAAAGGGAATGATGATCCAACTCACTTTATTAAAATAATTTATAAATATTTTTTGATAGTAAAAATCTATGTTGATGACATTATTTTTGGATCTTCTAAAAATATTTTGTGTATTAATTTTTCAAAGAGTATGCAAAATGAATTTGAAATGAGTTTAATGGGAGAACTCAAATATTCTCTTGGATTTCAAGTCTTTCAAAATGAAAATTGTATTATTTTAAATCAAAATATATATACAAAGGATCTTTTAAAACGTTTTGGTTTAGATAGTATTATGGGAAGTGACACACCTATGAGTACCACCTATAAGTTAGAGGCTGATGAAACTGGAAAACCAGTGGATCAAACCAACTACAGAGGTTTGATTGGGAGCCTACTTTACCATACTGCTAGTCGAAGAGATACTATGTTTAATGTGTGTACGTGTGCAAGATTTCAAGCTAATCCAAAAGAGTCGCACTTGATTTCTGTTAAAATAATTTTGAAATATCTTAAACATACTGCTAACTTCGGATTATTTTATCCAAAAGGACAATCGTTCAATTTAATAAGTTATTTAGATGCTGGCTTTACTGGTTGCAAGTTATATAGAAAGAGCACTTCTGAAACATGTCATATTCTAGGTAAGTCCTTGGTATCATTGTTTAGTAAAAAGCAGAATTTTGTTACATTGTCTACTACTGAAGTAGAGTACACTGCTGCTAGTAGTTGTTGTGCACAAATTCTGTGGATGAAACATACATTATTGGACTATGGACATCAATTTATACATGTATCTATAAACTGTGAAAACACTATTTCATTTAACATCTCTATAAATCAAATGTCTCATTCTACGACCCAGAACATTGATGTAAAGAACCACTTTTTGAGAGATCATTACCAAACGGGTGATATTACTCTTGAATTTATAGGTATTGAACATCAATTAGCTGACATTTTCACCTAGACTTTAAGATCGTATAGGTTAAGTTACATTATACAAGAGTTAGGAATGATAGACTTTTTTTGTTAGAAACCTCGCCATTAGAAACATCACTATTAGAAACCTCTCTGTTAGAAACCTCACCATTAGACACCTCACTGTTAGAAACATCACTGTTAGAAACCTCACTGTTAGAAACCTCACTGTTATACCTCACCGGTATGAACCTCACTGTTATACCTCACCGGTATGAACCCCACCACTATAACTCATTGTTAGTGGACCTCACCGATAAAAATACCTCACTGTTAGGAATCCTCACTGGTATGTGTTACCATTAGGTTGCACTGTTTTTAAACTTCTGTATCTTTAGCTGTCTGAATATGTATCATTTATACTATACTTATTATGTTTTATTAATTTATTTTGTGATTCCTAAATGATAAAACATAAGTCTTGAATTCATCTTGATCCACCTAAAACCCTTTACCTTCCAGCCTTAGCTCCCTATTCTTCAAACCCTAAGCCTTCGCACCATGGAAAGAATGAAGAGACCATTAGTTAGCAAAAATGATTATGAGCTGAATGCTAAGAGACTCAAAGGAGAGTCTATTGGGGGAATTGGAGTGAAGGAACCTACAAATATGCATCTCG
Source organism: Viscum album (assembly GCA_963277665.1). Classification (NCBI taxonomy): domain Eukaryota; kingdom Viridiplantae; phylum Streptophyta; class Magnoliopsida; order Santalales; family Viscaceae; genus Viscum; species Viscum album. The sequence continues at coordinate 513,689,504 of OY728137.1, read as the reverse complement.
TGCAAAGGGAGATAGTAGTTGAGAAAGATCTACGCGCAGAATGGCTGATGTGCAATAAAAAATTAGTTTTAAAAGTACTGGAGGACCAGAAATGGGTAGAGTGCTTCTCGAATAACAATGGTTCCTATTATCCGAAGTTGGTAAAATAATTCAATGAGTTTGTTCATTTTGAGAGATCATAAGTTGAGAAGAAGATGATATCAGTAGTGAATGGTAAGAAAATATATTTTTCTTCTGTTGAGTGGGTTGAGTGCCTGAAAGTTCCGCATGAAAGATAATTTGGGTAGTTTTCAAAATCAGTACCTTCTACCAGTGACATCTTTGAGTATGAAGCTTCTTTGGAAGAATTAAATTGATATGGAACACCAAGAATGGTAGTTTCTATAGAAATGGATGGAAAGAACCGGTTACTATTCAATTTTATTCAACATGTGCTAAGTCCTAGGAGAGGGGACTTTGCAAATATGAAATACCAAGATATTTATTTGCTGCATCAATTAAGACATGGTGTTAAGGTGAACCTATATAGACTGTTAATGATTCAGATTGAGGATATGACCAAACCAAAGTAAAAAACTAATTCTCTATTCTTTCCAACGTTGATCTGTGAGATGATCAAGGTAAAAGGAGTGGCTAAGTCTCAGGATGAGATAGTGGTTATTAAAGACAACTTCTATATTACCAAAACTATCTGTAAATACATGAAGATCAATTGGAATCCGTAGAGAAGAGAATGGGTTAGTGATGATGAGAAGCTATATGATAAGTTTAATCTTGTGGATCATCCTTCTAGGCCTAAGGATGTGAGGGATCCAGGTCTAGGACCAGATGAAGAAGAACCTCAATATAGTGATGATACTAATGGAGAGGATACCTTTGAGCTGATGGAAGGGACCCGAAATTGCCTCCAAGTCTTGTTGCTAAATTTGTGTCATATGGAAAGGAAACGGTATTGAAAGAATGTAATGAAGAAGAACCTGTTGATGAGGAAGACCATCTAGCCCCAGAGATTGAAGAAGAAGAAGGATCTGAAACTAAAGCATCTGCTTCTGCCTGGTTGAGTCTTAGTCCACTGATTGGGAACTCCTCAATGCCTACTGAGTAAATTGTTGAAGTAGATATATCTACACCTATTCCTGAGGAGCCTCCTTCTGTTAGAGAAATGGAGATGATTATGGAGGATTCTTCTGAGGAAGACCGAGTTGTTGAGGGTTCTATTGACTTACATATAGAGGAGAATGCACCAGTTGAGGGGAAGCATCCTATTAAACTTGGCAATGTTTTAGTAGATGATGGAATTTAAGACTGGGCAGAAGACCCAGGTTTTGTAGTTTGTGGGTTGGACTAGCCTGATTCTGAAGATGATACACCCATCAACAGACCACAAGTTGACTATAATATCTTTTATGGATTTTTACCCGAGGATGTGGTAAGAAAAGATGATCTATACGAGTTGAAGTCTGATCTTAAGACCTCATTTGTGGAAGAGATAATAAAAATGGAATCCTCTTTAATATCATCCATTCAATCTGTTATGAATGAATCTATGGCTAGTATTGTGTCAGAAAGAGAACCTATAGTTTTCCCTGATAATCTAGTTACTAAGGATGATCTTGAGTCTTTTAAGGCTTAGTTGAAAGGGACTTGGATTGCTTCTGTTGTAGATTTAAAGATCTATTTTATTGATGATCTGAGAAAAATGGAAAAATCATTAGAACTCTCTCTTGGGTTTATGGTGTCAGGACCTATGACAGAAATGATGAATGAGATAAGAGTATGCCATTATCAGATTGACAGTTGGACCGGAGTTGTTGCCATGAAGCAGTCTGTTGCCTCTCTAACTACCTTGATTAGTTTTCAATCTCAAATGAGTACTGATATCAATTTTATTAAAGGTGTAGTAAGTAAATTTATGGATGTTTTTGAGGGATTTAAGAAATCCATGGAGCAACATGTTAGCACCCAGAAATCTATTGTGAAAAATCTAATAAGTGGGCTGAATAATCTATTATGGAAATAGTAGCTATAATTGTTTCACCTCTGAGTTCTACCAAGACTTCTTTGGATATTGATCAGATTCGAGCTGTGATGAGAGAAGAGAATGAACAGTCTTATACTAGTGGCTCCGTAGACTCTGCTGCCTTGACCCAAGTGGTGACTACCACTAGGGATATAGGGAAAATTGGTCAGAATTTTATGATAGAATCCACTAATTCTCAGAAAGAGGTCAAAGATAATGTTTATTACTACTTCCTAAGGGTCTATACCAAGCATCAGATCAACAACCATTTCAAGCTTATGTTAGAAAAAATGAAGCTACCCCTGTCACTCAAGCTTTCAAAGAACAAGTAAGCAAGCTCAGGGAGTTGACTCCCACTTTAGACAAATTTATGGAGAAAAAGGATGACTTCATTTCTTCTATGAAGAGAGGAGGAGAAATCATAATGGACTTTAGAAATGTTTTGCTGCCATTTTTTCATGTGGATAGTACTCTAATCATTGCACCTACATCTCTACTTAACTCTGCTCAGTCTGCCTCCATTCCTCAGATTACTCTAGTACAAGAAATCTGGAGCCTCACTCCTATGATCACATAGAGAGCTACCCACTACAGGCTTGGAACACTCTCTATTGCTCAACCTTCGGTAGTGATTTCTGGGATTCCCAAGACTTCTTTTGAAGCTACCCAGTCTAAGTCTACCTCTAAAGCCAAATCCAAATCCAAAGTGGACATTTAGGAGGTGGATTGATTAGTGGCTAGGACCTTTGATAAGAATCACTTCAATTATTTTTTTGATTCACTTCTGTATTTATATGTATTTTTTTCTCAAGTAACATATCCATGCTTTTATTCTCTTTTACTTTCTATTACTTCTTCCATCCTTTCTTTCCTCCTTTTTTCTAATCACAAATGGGTGGAATTAATATAACAGGAGGAGCCAAACTACATGGGATAAATAATACAAATGGGGAAAACTAATATGAACAACCATTATATTTGACCACTAATACATTTATTTTGTAATTCCAACATGAGAATTATGAGAAATATGAGGTTAATATTTATGCACATAATACATTTACCACTGATACATTTGTTTTATAATTATAGTACATTGTTTTCTCTGATACAATTGAATTTAATAGTATATCCTCTGATTCATTTAAAATCTCACATTCTAAAATTTCATTACTCATACTAAGAACTAAGACCCATTGTATTTTATACTTATACATTAATGATTATTTTGGATTACAATACCATGAGTTGTGATTATCAAAAAGGGGGAGATTGTTGACCTCACCTGTTTTGATAATCCCAATTATGTTTTAATATGTGTTTATAATCCTATGTTGAAAAAAATATCAAAATAATCTTTGGAATATGTTAATCATGCTTATCTATGTTTATACATACTTTGAAATAATTCTAACATATGTTTTTCATAGAACAGATAAGTGTTAAGTCCACTGGTATGCATAAGTCCACTTGTATGCACATAGCTACTAATAAAGACCAATAGATACACAGCTACTGATAAGGCTAATTACACTAGTACAGAAGTCTACTGATATGGATAAGGTCACCGATATGCATAATAGCTACCGATAGAAGATGAACTACCGATATAATAAGTCCACCAGTATGCACAAGTCAACTGATACAAACCTACTGGTACATTGTATACCGATAAGTAAAGGTCACTGATAGACCAAACTTCTTGTGAAACAATGTCACTGGTACATAGTTTCCGATACAAGATACCGATTCAAACAGACGGACAAACAGCTACCGATCGGAAGTCCACTGATGTAGAAAGACAAATTCTACTAATACAAGTCTGGTGATTCAAATTCTACCAACATATAAAGCTACTATTATATAGAGTTACAGCTACCGACAAGAGTTCACTGGTACATTGAGCCACCGACTGATAGAAGGAGCTACCGATAAGAGGTGCTACCGATAGAAATATCTACCGATAGAAGGAGCAACAGATTCAATCAAGATACTATTACAAGGAGTAACAACTACCAATGGAAACGAGTCACTGTTTCTCTAAACTCTATTTCTATTTGTTTACTATGCAACAGTCATGTTTGATGTTTTTACTACACCTGCTATTAATTAATGATTGTGGTTAGTATTTATGGAACCGTACCTCGTACCTATAAAAAGGTAATCATTCCCATTGCCAGAGAAAAAATCTATAAAAAGAAATACAAAATATGGGCATAAATAATATTGAAAAATAATTGAAATAGCTGATGGGTGTGGTGATATAAAAAGATACTCATCTGATACAAAAAGAAAACATGCACCAGAGCTTAAAGTGGAGAAGAACTTATGCTGGAATCTGAGGGACATTGTTGGGTTGCAAAGCCTATTACAACCATGAGCAAGACTTGAAAACACTGGAAGTGAAGGAACAGAACCACAACACTCTGTTTTCCTTACAACTTCCAAAGAAGTACTCAAAGCGTCATCTTCATCAATTCAAGGAGTCTAGAGATTCACTCAAAACACATAGAACATTCTAAACTCCTCTCTATTTTTTTAGCTCTATTGTGCTTCATTTATCAAAATTTTGAGCAGTGTGTGTGTTTTGTATTTTTAGACACACACTATCTCCTGAGAATAACTGGAGGATGTCAAAAATCTTCACTCAAACCTTTTGAATCCATTTGGTTTCCACTATTAATTTTGGTAGAGGTCAAGTGTGACCTGGATAGCCTGTGTGCTATTGTTTTTCTTTTCCCGTGTAGAACAGTGGAAGAGTTCTTAGTACCTGGACAGTCGGAGTACTATTGTTTCCCCCGATGCAGAGTGTGGATTAAAGTTTATATAAATTTTTTTGAGAGTACTATGTCTCCGCTTGAGACTGAAACTCTTGGTTAAAACTGTTGTGCTTAATTTTTTTTAAACTATTGAATATTCCACTACTAAGTACTTTAAATAAAAATCAATTTTAATGTAACTCTAATAGTTAAACTAGAAAGCGTTTGTATTTATTCTAAATCAATAGGTTAGTTTCAAAATGTAATCTAATTTTCAGATTAGATTAACTGAGAACTAATCAATCTCTTGAGAACCTAACTGAACCTTTACAGTATTGAAAATTCACTATAGGTTAGCTTGTTATTTTAATTGGTGGATTTAATTAATTTAAATATTTTTAACAGAAAATTTTAATTGGAACTCAATTCACCCCCCTCTTGAGTATCCACTCTGACCAACACCTCCCATCCAAGGACTAGGTGAAAACTTTCATATAAAATAATAATATTTCAATAGTATATCATGGTTCATTTAAAATATGGGTTGCATGTAACATAAGATGTTAAAGTATAAAATTTATTTAAATATAAATATACCCTAAAATATTAAGGTGTTAGATTCTATGCCCATATAAAAATTTCTCCCATGAAATCTTGTCACTCTAATGTAAATAACAGAGGATACTTCTGCCTCACCACACCCTTAGGTTCCCACAAAGCTTCCTTAAATTTATAGTTTCTTGAAAAAAATTTGACCTGAAGAGTGGTTTTTCCTGAAAAAAATTCTATATTAGATCTTGAATCTCCATTAATTTTTTTGTCCAAATACATATCATGATTCTAGTTTATGACATCTGAGTTTAGTACATGTACAGGATCAGGTATATACTTCCTCAAGAGAGATACATGGAACACATCATAAACATGAGATAGATTTGGTGGAAGCACCAGATTATTGGAATTTTTATTGATATGATCAAGTATTTAATAGTGAATAATACATCTATGGCTCAAATTTATATTCTTTCTGAATATCATAAATTTTTTACAAGGAGATGTTCATAGTAATACCTTGTCACCAACTTCAGAATCTAAAACTCACCAATGAATGTCAAAATATTTTCTTAATAGAATCAGACTTTACCTAATGTTATTTAGAATGTATTTAATATTAATTTTCATTTCCAAAAATTTCCCAAGTACTAATAGGTTTTTCTATCTATCTTCATCTCAGAACATTAGGTTTCTGGACTTCCTGCCAAGAAGGGATTTATAAGGATCCATCTGAATTCCATATTGACTGATATTACTATATTAAAACTAGACTAGAGAAATGTGTTTATACCAACCAGATTTTAAATATATAAAACATGATCTCAATACATCTTATATAATTTAAATGGTCCTCTTATATAGACAATGTTTTGAGGTTGATATGAAGTTGTAATGTTTTAATCTATATTACAATGTTTATAAAGACTTCTCTAGAACATCAAGGGAAAACTCAGATATTGATTAGATACAATAAAATGTTATACTCAATGAAACATTACCACTTACATAATGTATATAATAGAAATATGATCAATATAGAAATATTTTATAATCACAATTAAATGTGATCATTTTTCATGGTGATCTACTAAAACCCAAATAACGTTGTACCCTTTAAATGTATTGGGGAGTCAGATGACGAAATCATTAGTGATGTTTTCCCATTTCCATTAGGGTATGGGCGATGATTATAACATCCTCTTATACTTATATCACCCAGTCTAAGTTTAATAATAGACCATGTATTGGGATACATACTCTAAAATATCCATTTTCATACTTTCCTGCTCGAAATTCTCTTTAAGATATATATACATCTTCACAATTCTAGGATAAATAGAGAATGATGGACTATGAGATTTATTTGACCACTCCTAATTAAAATATAGTGTTGATGAGCAACATAATTAGTTCTTAAATTGTATCCTTTCTATCACAACCATGGTTTAATTCATAAGAATTCATCATCTTCTTCTATAGTTACACATCTTCCATTTTAACCTCCTTAATCTTCACATGGATTGATGGTTTAACATTAATCTGAGAAAGGTATGATCTATTCACATTCATCATTATTTCATGATCCACATGTTGTAAATCCATAATTATTGGTTCTATTTCAATCAACATCATATAAAAACAATCACGGTCTTTCCAACTTATAGAATTAGCCACCATATTTTCCTTAATAAAGTTTTAATGTATTGAGAAGTTATAATATTTAATAGGATACAACCATCTCCTTTGGTACATATTCAACTATTTATATGTGAATATATATTTCAAGATTTTATGATCCCTATATATGTTACACATTTCCTTATAATGATATTTCCTCTATATCATCAAAGTAAAAATTACCACTATTAGTTCCAAATCATGAGTCAGGTAGGTTATCTCTTGAACCTTTTATTTGTTTCAGGAATAATTTACCACCATACCATTCTATATGAGGATACATCCCAGCCCCTTATTCAATGAATCACTATATATCAAAAACCCTTCTCCACTATAGGGTAGTGTGACAACAGGTGAAGTAACCTACTTTCTCTTCAATTAATTGGAATTTTCTTCACATTCACCAGTCTAAAGGAGATTTTCTCCCATCTAATCATACATGGTTATCGGATTTTATATCCCCGAGATATATCTTACTATATAGAAGTAGTATCCAAAAAAGAAAATAAAACTATCGATCTAATTCATCATGGTTGGTCTATGATATTTTATAATTACTTATATCATTGAAGTATCTTCCAATATACTCTCACTTGAGATAATATGACTCAATATGGAATGTTTCTATAATTAGAAATCAACTTTTCTAAATTCGGTGTTCAATTTATCCTTCCTCAAGGTCTTCAACGCTGTACTCGAATAATATTTACACTCTTCCTTTTTTATTGAAATATATAAAAGAATATAATCTATAAATACTACCATAAACTGATCTAGGTAATATATTAAGCCTATATTAATTAAATCCATAAAGATAACTGGGGAATTGGAATGTCCAAATTGAATCAATAAAAATTCCTATTGACCATACATCATATAGAAGGTTGTGTTGGGTATGTAGTCTATCTTGAACCATAATTATTGATATCCAAAATGATGTGAAATCCTATAAATTTATTAATCTCCACACAATTGATCAAACTAGTCCTCAATAGAGGGTAGATGACACCATTTATTGAGAGTGGTCTTTTTATGTTCCTGAAAATCAATGAGAAAATTAATTGATCTATATTTCTTCATAACAAAAAGAAATTGTACACCCCATAGTGACACACTTGTCTGAATGAATCTCTTATCATGATCCACATGGTTTTTCCTCATCAATCCTTAAAACTCAATCGAGGCCATTCCATATGGAGTCTCTGAAATAGGAGTTTCACTAGGTATGAGTTCTATTTAAAAATCACCTTTATGATTTGAGGGAATACAAGGAATGTATTTATAAAATACATCAACATATTTTTAAAAAATTTGAATGTCTTCAATTTTACGTTTTTACCCAACCATCAGAGATAAATATACCTCATGTATAGGTATGTAGTCTCATATAATAAAATTAATTTCCATTGAAAAGTCATATTCATCCTTACACATAAATATACTCATTTACAGATTTGGATTGTCAAATACTATTTCCTTATTCTATCAACTTGAATGGGATCTTAACAGAGAGATATTATTAATGCTCAAAATCACATAAAATTCTACCAAAGGATAAAAATATTGTTTTTATAGTGCATAATCTTACAAAATTCAATATAAAATCCGTAACTATAGAGTTGAGGATAAGTGTTCCCTAACCATCCTGATCCACTTAGAAAATTTAAATATCAATGAATTTTATCTGGTATAGGGTTTATCCCTTGGATTAAGTCATTGACTAAGATAATTCCAAAGTTCCCCACACATAAGAAAATGAAATATTAGTTGTACCTTAGGATGAATATTACTTCCCTACATCGAACTCTTTATTTTTCATATAATATTATTTACTATATTCCTATATTTTCATCACATAAAACATTTTCCCATTCATTTGAGGCATTTACTTGGGTGATACGTCCCAAATTATTATCATGTTGGAAATTGGGTCTTCGTTATAATATTATCTTTATCAGCTAAAATCCCATGAACCTAAATTTTGATCTTATTAAGTGTTATAATAATCTAAAAAAGTTAATGTTGTTAATAATATATCGAGACAAGTATTTAGACATGATAACAAGGTTTTATCTTCCAGTTCCCATTTCATTTGGTTTCTCAGGTATACGATCATTGTATTGGCCATAATAATCATTTTTCACATGATTTTTCTTCATTATATAAGTTGAATAAAATCAAAAACCTTAGTCCTATTATCAAACATCAATGATCATAGAAAACAATCATATACTTATGAAAACCATTCTCATGATGACCTAAATTGTGACACATTCATTAAACCACTGTACTTTCATCTTATCTCATATCAATTGGGATTATCATTGGTTGTAATAGGTTCTATTCCTTCATTAATCATAATGATTCATAAAGAGAATTTAAATTAACTAAATGAAATCCCCTGAGAGTGTCTGGTCATGTGTGGAGTCTTAAGCCCACTAACGATGCACTGAGTGAAGATGAAGTTGATTTAAAACCAACATTTTCAAGGTGTTTATGCCTAGGCATATTTTTACCTCAAAAAAATCCACATTCTAGTATCTATATTGGGATATCATTTATAGAAATGCACACAATCTCTAATATATAATATCAATAGGATATTATCTTGTTCTGAGACTTATCCCCATGGTTTTCAAAAAAGTTTTTTAGTTTTAATCTAAATATATAATTGAACCATTCTTTAATACCAACTGAGGCAGCCTAAGTGTCACACATATAAATATTACATCATTTTAGATGAATATACAATACATCTAATAAAAATAAATTCCATATAATAGTAATGGTTTAGTTTATTCCTAATATATATACATAATAATATTTTTCATGAATGATCTTCAACATGTCCCATAAATTTCTTCTGATATAGTAAAATTTTTAGACATACCCTACTTAAATCATTTCAGATTAACTTGAGGAAACAAAAACATATGAAAGGGTGAGATAAAATGCTCAGTAAGGGTAAAAATATGAGATATCAATTAATGATCATAAGAGATTATAAGAATAAGGGCATGAGAATATGATCATAATTGAAGAAAGTCATAACCAATCAGTAAAATATATTTACTCATTAATAATTGCCTAAGGTTTTTTCATAAAAAAGACATCAGTTATAAGAGTATGAAATCACAAATAATCAGTCATGATCCACGATAACATATCATAATCAAAATCCATAAGTTTTTGTTATGCACATAAGAATAGAAAATTGTTTCCTTAATCAGGTTTATCTTCCAAGGTTGTCATAATGTATTGGTTTCGTTGCCCATTCCATTATTTCCTTAGTCAAGGGTCATTCAAAATCCTATCATATTAGAGTGATTATCTTAATAATCTAGGTTAAATCCCCATTACAGCCCATACTATCTCATAAGTTATTAATATTTACCCAAGGTATTAGAGATTCATATATTTTTGAGCCCATCATACACATAATGAAAAAAAATGTGTCCTATAAAACTGAAAACATAATCATTATTTTATCCTAGAATAACCTATGTAATGGAAACATGGTTAAAATACATTTCATAATTTCATCATAGCATAACCCATTGAAAATTAATAGGTTTCCTAATGATTTAATCATAACATAACTAAACAATGTGTGTGAAATGTTTTTCATAGAATCATCCTTATACCATCATCATCATAAGACATATAGAGAAAGAATTTAGTTGATATAATAAGACAATATCTATATAAATCATTAAAAATAATAAAAAATGTGTTGACATAGATGAAAAATATCTAAAAATATAATTTAAAAATATAATTGAAAATAGGAAAAATAATATTTTCTTTCAATATCTTATAAAAACTCACATAATATAGAGGAAAATATTTTTTTAAAGTAACAATGGAATAATAAAAATGACTTTTCAATGTAAACATGGGCCAAGAAAATAGAATAATTATCTCATTTGTTAAATGAAAAAAAAAAATTCCTCTCAAAATTTTGGAAAAAAGTTCAAAAGTACATCATTTTGAAAATGAAAAGATGATTCATTTTAAAATTTGAAAAGAAAGTAAAATATGGATGAAAATGATTTAAAATAATCATTTGAACATAAAATTTAATATCCATGAACACATTTTAAATAACATGCACACAGAGGAAAACGTTCCCCAATCAAATTGGAAATAAGGTTGATTTTTATTAAATACATTTTCCCTACCATTTTAAGTTAAAAATAGATGAAATTGTTCTATTACTTGAAAATTCGTAGAATAACCATAGGAGAAGGAGAATATATAGTGTTAAAATAATATTATCCATATAATTTACCTTAATTTAAATTTAGCATAGAAAATCACAAAAAGAAATTAGATTGCAACATAAACACTTATAGTTTTCAATAATATTTAATTCAAATATCATAAAAGAGAGATACTTAGATGGATTTGTAAATAAAAATACATTAAATGAAAATAAATATAAAATATATTATTGGAAATTTTATAAAATACACAATGTTAAACAAGTGGTGAAGATAATATATATGTCTCAAATAAATAAAATTGAGATGATAAACCGTTACCTGAAGTTCTATTTTTCTTTGTAAGGATTTAAACAACTTGTATAAAAAATATAGATTTATTATAACTATAATATATAAAAAAATTCATATATAAATTAATCTTTTATAATTAATTTATAATTTAGAATTATCCTTTTATTAAAAATACATTCATTAAAATGAGAATTCAGTTGAAAATAGGTTTGTCTTCCATGCATGTTTTAGTTTAATGGTTCTTGTCCATACACCTTGGTCATGGTTAAATTATATACATAATATTAATCAGGAAATAAGTTTCATATTTTTTAGTTATAAGCAATTTTATATCCATTTATATAGAGCGATGATGAAAAATAAATTACACTACTTTATGGAGGTGGTAGTCCACACATACACACATGAGTTGAGACAAAGACTGAAGAGTCCCCCATCTTGAGGATAATAGAAGAGAAAGTTGGGTATGTAGTCTACTATGATGCATCAGGGACCGTACTAGGTTGTGTTTTGATGCAGGAGCGAGCAGTGATCTCCTATGGCTCACGAAAGTTGAGACAGAACGAGCAGAACTATGCTACCCATGACCTTTAGTAAGCAGCACTGGTCTTCACCTTAAAGATATGGCGACACTACTTTATGGGTGAATAATTTTCTATTTACTCAAATCACAAGGGTCTCTGGTATATCTTCTCACAGAAAGACCTGAACCTGAGACATCGACGATGGCTAGAGTTCCTCCAGGACTATTACTTTGAGATAGTCTGCACTCATGGGAAGGGGAACATGGTGGCAGACGCACTCAGCTGGAGGTCTGGTCTACAGTTGTTGAGTGAGGCAATAGAGCAGCTAGCCATGCTGTAGTTATCCTTCATTGATAGTGATGGCGCATCTTACCTATAGTATATGAAAATTACTCCCCCACTCCTTTAGTGAGTCAGAGAGGCACAGCTTGGGGACAATGACTGTGAAGACCGACATTCTCAGATATCCTCAGGAAAGGCTCTTGATAGATTTTCTGAAGGTGGGGAGCACGTCATCCTCTTCAGATGATGCACCATGGTACTAGTGATGCTACGAGATGACGTGTTGAGGGAGTTCCACATATCCACATTGACGGTACATACTAGAGTGGAAAAGATGTACCATGACCTCTGACATCAGTACAGGTAGTCCGGGATGAAGAAAGCAGTGGTGGAGTTCATATCATGATGCCTCACTTGTTATCAAGTGAAGGCCGAGCATCAGGTTCCATCAGGCTTAGCTTAGCCACATGAGGTGTCAGAATGGAAGTGGGATGGTATATCCATGGACATTGTGATAGGGCTATCGTGTATTTTTAAGGTCCATGATTCCATCTTGGTGATCATTGATTGACTCACCATGTTGACACACTTCCTACCCTTTAGAGAGAAGGAATCAGTAGAGGGATTGAGACATCTCTACTTCCATGAGATTGTATAGCTTCACATGGTGACATCGATTATTTTCATAGATCACGATGCCCATTTTACATCCCAGTTGTAGAAGGGATTACAAGAGCCATCCGGGACATAGATGCGTTTGAGCACCGCCTTCCATCCTCAGTTAGAGGGTCAGATGGAGCAGACCATACAAATACTCGAGAACATGCTTCGTGCATGTGTCCTTGATTTTTTCCACAGTTGGTAGGACCAACTACCACTGGTGGAGTTCTATTACAACAATAGTTATCACTCCACCATCGGAATGGTTCAGTTTGAGTCCATATACGAGCAACCATGAAAATCACCTCTATGTTGGAAAAACCTAGGAGAGTCAGCACTTATGGGTCCAGAGTTGGTACAGGCTACCATAGAGAAGGTACAGATCATCCAAGAGAAAATCAAGACTGTACAGAGCTGACATAAGTCTTATGCTGATAGTATATGGAAACCCATGGAGTTTGAGGAGATAGATAATATCTTCCTACAGGTCTCACCCCAATGAGGATTACCGTGGTTTGGATGGGGCGGAAAGCTGTCTATGATTTTCATCGGACAATTCCAGATCCTCAAAAGAGTAGGTGAGGTGGTGTACCATATGGATATTCCCCCATAGATTCACTAGGTGCATAATGTTATCCATGTTTCGGAATTAAGAAGGTATGTGCATGATCCATCACATGTTATTGACTAGGGAAAGCTAGACATTGATGGTGGGGAAATTTTTATGGATTTTTCGGTGGAGATAGAGGATCAACAAGAGTGGGTCCTTTGTGGGTGGTCAATTCCTCTGGTGAGAGTTCATTGGAAGCACAAGAATCTCTAGGATACCACATGGTAGAAGAAGGATCAAATATGTGCTCAGTACCCCCATTTGTTCCACTAGTTTTGTTGTATCTTTTGGGGACAAAAATCCATAAGGTAGGGAGAATTTGAAGACTCGTAAATTCCATATAAATGTTTTTTTAAAATTATTTTGGATTATTGAGAGTCTAAGAAAATGGATGACGCTTGATTTTGAGGATCAATGTGCTTGGAATGGAATTTTGATCTTTTTTTAAGGTACGTTCAATAAACGTGTGAGCGGGAAATTTTATCTTTGGAACCAGTGCTCAGAATTGAAATCAGAGGGCATCGATGATCTTGTAGTGCTATGATTCGCTTAAGGGAGGATTATCTTTGACCACAGTAGGTTGGGAGAAAATGATAGTTTTATGGAATATTGGAAGAATAATAATATAACATAAAAATGTTATTTTTTATACCACCTCTTGAGTGATGGTGGTGGGGGCCATGGAGGCGGTCTAACTTTTAGTAAGGAAAATTAAATGCTCGGTTACACATAAATTGTGTAACCAACCATCATTTAATTAATGTGGTTCATTAATTACACCAATTAATGAACAATTATTTGAAAAGAGGATTATTCTCTTAATGTTACCCTTGGGATATTAAAACATTGGAAAATGGATAGAATGGTGTGATTTTGTGGGAGAACATCGACGAAGTTTCAACGATCAACCCTTCAAAAGACGAATGGAGGCTTGGATGGCAATGTTGGAGGAGTCGATCCAGAAATGATGAACGCCGACGACTTCATCAAATGTGGATTATTCTTCCACAACCGTGACATCTTCTCTGAATCCGAGGTAGGGGTTGTTATTAAATTCATGTAAATTCTCGATTCTATTCCTTGTTCTTGAAAAGCATGACAAACGTGGATCAACCAAAACGAGTTGATCCTCTATTCATATGAAATTATGGGTAGTTGTTGTGGAATATTTGAATGGGTTTTAATCATTACCCATGTGATGTATCTATTTACTTCCCACTTGATATGATGCTAATGTTGAGGGTGCGGATCAAATGAATAAGGAAAGGACCCTCTGCTACTATGGTTTTTGTCGCATTCTTTGCGGGTGTATTTTCAACTTGATGGAATCAGGAATCCGAGAGCCACGTAATGACAATGACATCCCATGAGGCCCGTTGGAGTAATCAAAAGGGAAAACAGACCACCAGAACTCACCTGGTGGCCCGCGGAAGCGCCACCGGCATTCGACTGGTGACGATGGAGGTCAGATCCACTGGGCGACGATGGTGGATGACTCTCACTAGACGCGGAGGAGAGGCAGAAACCATACACACTTTAGTGGACAACCTGAGCGGCCACCCCTTGGTTGCCCACGTTGTGTAGGGCAGCGCACCGTCGCGCGCCATAGAAGGAAGCCACAGCTTCGAGCAGCTGAGGATAAGACCCACGCCCCACAGTTCACGCTGATAGGTGTTGCACCATGTGCTGCCACCAATGAAAAACCGAATGGACAATTCATTCATTCGAAAATGGCGGGTCGACCCCGCATGGCTCGGCGGGCCGCGCCCAGCAAAAGCTGGTTGGGTCGGTCCATGGCCCGGGCTGTTTGGGCCAAGCCGGTCCACAGCCCAACCGGGCCTGGTCAGTTTTCGGCCCAACCAAGTGGGGTAAGACCCGGTTCGGACCCAGAACAGGTCGGTTCGGTCCATGTCGGGGTGGGTCGGGTCGGACTGGACATAAACCCTTTTCGTCCCAAATACGCTTAAAAGGCCGTATCCCACAAACCAGACATCTGTTTGACGAACCGTCTACAGTGCTAGAATACTAGGAACAAGGGTGTACTTTTGAGATACTCCACCTGAGTTTTGGAGAATTTTGGTGTATTTCCATTTTGGATTGAACCAGAATACAACCGGACCCTCTGCACAAAAAATACTTGTAACTCAAAGGCCGAGCGTCTAATTGATGCGATGTCTGTCGCGTTGGAACCCTTACGACATGGTGCACTTTTGGGTTACTCCTTTTTGGAACTTCATAGTAGTTGAGGTATAAACAAAATCTTTAGGAGAAGATTCAACGGAACTCAAGTGCACTGAGTGCGGTGAATCTTGTGGCTTGCAGTCAATTGAAGTGTGACCCTGTGTGAATCAGTATCATAGCATCCCTATGTGAATCTTAATATTAGCAACCTTGTGTGGATCGACATCATAGCAACCTTATGTGGATCAGAATCATAGTGTCCCTATGTGGATCAACATCATAGAGACCCTGTGTGGATTAGCATCCTAGGGACCCTGTGTGAATTAGTAGTGCCGATCTGAAGAGTACCATCCTTAGAGCCGCCCATCATGGATTAGCGACATACGACCATGTGTGGAAAAAAATGGAATAAATTCTTAGTGCTTCAGTTGTGGAACTTCCTAATATAATAAAATTATATAACTTAAGACTAATAATATTTATTCTAGATCTCTGAGTTGTATACCAGGTGTGAGATTTCTCTGCTTTGTGCTTTGTGATTGAGGTCATGCTTTGTGATTTTTACATTGTGGAATTATGTAAGACCTTCGAGGGGCTCGGGGTCCCTAATGGGTATTGTTATACTCACCCCTGCACGGGCTTCACCCGCACCTTGTTGTGTCTTGGGCAGACGACGAGCAGCTTGGATCAGTCTTTAGAGAGCCAGGACCAGGCATTACGTGAAGGTGACTAGTTGACGTGGAGAGATATAGAGATGATCTGTACCTTCCCATTAGGTAGGATCTCTGGTGGACGATCTCATGTTCTATTTTCTGTTGTAGTTTTGTCTATTCAGTAGGTCTTGTATTCCGGTCCCATTACTTTCAATACACACTTTTACTACTGCAGATTTACAACATTGTTTTCATCTTGTCATGTTCTCGATTTGTGTATTTGTAGGTTTAAAGGCAATGCCTTCCCACTCTCAGGGATATGCCTTTTCGGTGCTAGTCGCCAACCCCTGACCTATGGAAGCCAGGCTTGGGGTTGTCATGGCACGGGCCCCGGGGGACAGGTCGTGACTTATCATTCGAGCTATCTTGATGTATGAAGTAGAATTAGAAGCCGAATAACTTAATACAAAGTACAACATGTATTTTATGGAACTTTTTAATGAGGTATATTATTATTATTCCTTTGAGCATGAGTTTCAATCAGAAAATGAAAATTGCTTATATGATGAATTACTTGAATATTGTACCATGTTAGAAAATATCTATGAAATAATAATAAAAATATAATAGGAATTCCCATAAAAAAGATTTAAATGAATAGGAGGAGTTAATGAAAAGAATATTGATTTTAAAGACTAGTTGAAAAATTATATTGTGTCATGTTCTGAATTGATTATCATAATTGAGAACCTAAAGATGGAATTTCAAAACATCAAATATTTCAAAAGTGGTTTTACTAAAGGTGAATACTACCTAAATAATTATTTGGTCAAACAAATTTAAAAATGGGAAAATTTGGAATAACAATTCATGTTTAAAGGTCTAAATATTATACACACTATTTTCCACATAGTTCTAAAAACGTTTCTAATGTTTATTTTTTATTGCAAATCAATGGGATATTATGCCCATATATATAATATGAAAAGCCCTCAATATATTTTGAAAAAAACATATTTTTATAAAAATGTATTTAAAATATTATTGGGAATATTTAGAGAAAAAAGAAATAGTTTTGGATCCCCATGTCTTTTGTATCTAACATCACTGGACACAAAAATATATGGATACCAAAAAATATTATTGTTGGATTTTTCATTGTATTGAACTATCCATGTGAACAAAAACTAAAAATGGTTTATAGATAGTGTATGTTCAAGACATATGAGTGGATATTTATTAAAATTACAGTCACTATATATGATTGATAGAGGTTGTGCAATATTTGGTGAATATTCAAAAGGAAACATTATTGGAATTGGATCAGATGAAAATCTATAATATATTTTCATCGAAAAATCTCTTTAAATATAAGGAATAAATCATAAACTAATAAGTATTTCTCATCTTTTTGATGATGTTCATTTAGTTTATTTCTCTAAAAATGCATACTCAGTTTTCAAAGATAATTGTATCATGTTTAGAGCACTAAGAACTAATAATATATATTAATTGGATCATAATTCCTTGTGTATAAAAAATATAAATTTTTTAAATGATAAAATTGATGAATCATAGATTGGGAATAGAATACATGTACATTTGAATGTTCACTCATTGAAAAATTTTTCTGAGGTACATTTGATTTTATATTTTCCTGACCTTAAATTAGATGAAATGAAAATATGTGATGCATTTCAACTGGGAAAAAGACACTATTAATTATATAACCCATTTTAGAGATAGCTACTTCTAGGTCTCTAGATCTTATACTTATAGTTCTTTTCCTACCCACTAGAACTATGATACATAATGGAAAATATATTTTCGATGTTTTGGTAGTTGATTTTCCAATATTTAGCTAGGTTTACTTTATAAGACTTAAGAGTGATGCTTGTTATTTTCTTATGAATTTCTATATAATTATGGAAAACAAAAAAGGTTCCAAAATTATGTATTTGAGAAGTGATCATGGTGAATAATTTTAGAGATATGAATTTAATTAATATTTTCTAAAAACAAGGTATTAAACATACTTTATCTACCCATACGACACCTTAATAGAGTGGTGTTTTTGAAAAGGGAAATAGGAATTTGCATGAAATTTATATGAATATGTTTTGTGAATAAAACAAGACTAATAATATTTGGGAAAAATTTATAAAAACAATAGGTAATGTCACTAACATCGTACTATTTTTTGCATGGTATGTCAATAACTGAGTTATAAATATACTTATATTAAATAAAACACTCTATGAGTTATATAATAATGGAAAAAATATTGGGTAATTGAAGTATTTGGATGAATGGTTTACATATTAAACAACAATAATAATATTGGTATGTTTGATCCAAAATTTGATGAATGTATCTTCCTAGTATATTATACAACATTCAATTATAATATTTTTTCACCAAAAGTTCTTGGTTATTGAATAATCAAAACATGTGATGTTTCCTGAAAGTAATCTTTTTTATTAAAAAATGAATCAAACTAATGAGCTATGTGATTTTATTAAGAACATTATACCGAAAAACCTTTTTAATTATAATAAGGATGTTTATTTATAATTTCATTATTTTACACAAAATCATACAATGGTTGACAGTAGTGAACCAGAAAGTGTTATTCCTATAAAACCAATAAAACATAAAGACCATCCAATAGAAATTTTCATATATAGTTTATATGAAGGAGTCAAAGCTTAAAGAAATATAGGAAACCTAGTATAATTGTCTCCATTTTTATCTTAGTTGGTACCTAAAACTATTGAAGAAACTTTAGCTAATGATTTTCGGTTTTTAGCTATGAAATATGAGTTTAACCATTTCAATGGGATCTAATTATTGGAATTAGTAAATATACCCACTTGCTATATAATTATTGTAACAAAATGGTTATTTTGAAACAAATATGATGATCAAGGTGTGATCAATAGATATAAATATAGATTAGTTGTAAAAGGATACAATGATGAAGAAGGATTAGAATGGGAAGATACCATTTCCCTAGTATCTAGGATAGAATCAATCATAATTCCTCTAGAATATTCATGTTACATAAATTATAAATTATATTTTATGAATGTTAAATAAATTTTTCGAAATTTATTTTTAATGGTGGAAGTTAATGTTTAAAAAACTTCTTTTTTTGAATATCCTCACTTTCAGGATTCTATTTTTAAACATACCAATGATCTCTATAGACTTAAACAAGAACCAATAGAATGGCATGAAAGATAAATCTTTTTTCCACTGTCATTTTTTATTAGTAAAAAAGTTGTATCATATATTATTTTAAGAAAATTACATCCCAAAATATTTATTAGAATAAATATATTTTGATGATATTATTTTTGATTCAGAAAATAAATAATTTTAAAATAACATTTCATTACAAATGAAGAATGAATTTTAATTGAGTATTAAGGGTGATTAGAGGTATTTTATAATATTTAAAATTTATCAAAAATATTTTTGAAATATCTTAAAACAAATCAAATACATACTTGAGTTCTATAAAAGGTTTGGACTTGAAAATTGTAATTCATGTTTAACTACTATAAGAAAAAATTCTAAACTTGATATGGATGAGTCTAGAAAACTAGTTTATAACAACTTTTATAAAGGAATAATTAGAGTTTTACTTTCTTATTTCAAGTATACCAACCATTATTTGTTCAGTATGCCTTTCCATAATATCACCATCAAATCCAAAAGAATATCATTTAAATTCGATCAAAATATATCTAAGATATTTAAAACGAATAGTATTTTTTTCTCTATATCTTAAAAAACCATTTATTTTAATTTAAATTCATATTTGTAGACTAAAATTTGTGGTCACAGACTAGATAGGAAAATCTTATTCAGAAATTTTGATTTTCTTGGTAAATCTCTATT
The DNA here is from genome assembly GCA_963277665.1 of Viscum album. Taxonomy (NCBI): domain Eukaryota; kingdom Viridiplantae; phylum Streptophyta; class Magnoliopsida; order Santalales; family Viscaceae; genus Viscum; species Viscum album. The sequence goes on along the minus strand of OY728137.1, from coordinate 513,669,160 downwards.
ATAATGGTCAAGTAAGAAATAAAACTATATTGCATTATTCATTATTAAAGATGAAAACATATACCAAATTTCATTGTTCACTAGTTATGTGGATGAAACACACCCTAAATTATTTTATATTTGACAATAATTTCGTTCTTGTAAAATGTGATAACACGATTTCTATCAACATTTCAATAAATCTAAGCAACCATACTAGAAGAAAAAAATTTATTTAAGAAATTATTTCTTATGAGATCATGTAAAAATTGTTATATATCTATAAAATTCATCATCATAGCAACTAAATTTTTATACATCTTTACTTAATGGAAACTTACTTACTAATTTGATTTTACTAAATTTGAATTGGGTTTATTTAGTTTTTCATGAATTTATTTCAAATTTACATACTAATAGAAAGATTTTGTAGTTGTGTAAATATTTTATTTATATTATATTATTTGAGATTTTGTGTCTCTATTTTATGTCTTATTCACATAAAAATTGGACACATAACCTAGTTTTTTATGAATTATTTTCACATTACACCGCATTGTTCTTCAATTTCTAGAAAACAAAATATGGTAAGCCCATTTTATATGTGAAACTCTTGAAAACCTATAAGACATTGACTTGTTTTAATTCTAACCTTGCTTCGTTAACCCTAGAATATTCCAAATATCATTTATAATGGAAAAATAAAAAATAAATGATTTTTATACCTCCATTGGACTCAATCATTTAAGAAATTCTATAAATGTTTTAAGTGGAAGAGAAGTAGATTTTATTTAGATGGAATGTAACAGTATGTTTCTTAAAAATTTCATAAATTGTCAAGGATGGGAATTAATTTTTTATGAAAAACAAAATAAGTTATTTTTTTAGATTGAGTTTCATGAGTTTTATGAGATCAGGTTATTCAATTTCGATTGTAGGTATGATTTGGTGACTATGAATGTAAATTAGAAAAAAAAATTGATTACTTCTTTAATAATGGTTGAAGATTCTAAATATCCCTATTAATTTTATGAAAACATTAATACTTCTCTGGTTGTTATAGATAAATTAATCCTAGTGGAGATAATGAAGTATCTGTTCAGTACAAATGATGCTGAAATGAATCCAGTGAAATATTTGGAACTAGAGAGAATATTATGGTAAAATTCATTCAGTCATCCATTGAAAAATGTAATAGTGAGTTAAAAAAGTAATTTTTCATGATTTTATGTAGATGTAATTTTTTATGATCAAGGAATACATGAAACTATAATGATACATTATGAGATATATGTGTCAGGTCCAAAAAAATAATTTAATATTTATCCTTTTATAAGGATGTTGAATCCAGTTTTCCATTAGGTAAGTGTCAATCTAGATGAAACTAATGGAACTTTTTGTCATGGACTAAAAATGTTGAGTGAAAGGTTTTATGTTTAGGTGGGGTTTTATTATAATTTTTCCTTAAATAAGATAATTACCATTAGTTCTAAATGAGAAATTGTGATAGATCCTACTTCTACTCCGGGGGGAGTCATCCAGCATGGTAGTTTCCAGTTAAGTAGTTTCTCACACTCCTATAAATGATCCCATTTATTTGGAAAGAATAGTATACATTATTGATATAATGGATATCCTAGATAATTAAACTGTTTTAAAATGTAAAATAAGAGTGAGAGTTGTTATTCAATGTTGATAATGAATTATGTTTTAAGCCATTTCGCATCCTGTATCTATAAAATTTCAACCTGATGCTATTCACATTTCATATATTAGTAATGAATTTTCCCAGGGTATTACTAGGTTTGTTAATCTTGGTTTATTAGATGAGATCATGAGTACATAACAACCGATTATAAGACCATATGTTTTAGGTTTCATTTGTTATTATTATCTATTGACAGGTGTATTGGTGTCCTAATTTGAGATCATTACCAATTTCATCCATTTCAACACATACTTTGATTCAAGGAAAATCCATGTGACTGAAGCCATGGTGAGGTAGCTTGTGTTGGGTTTCATTGGTGCTATTTAATTGATTGAATATTCAAGATTGAATTTGTCACTTTTAATATGAAAAAGTGGAATATTGGGCTAGCTAATCAGGAAAATAACATTATTATAAATCTATGGCCATGGTAGTTGAAGGTATGTCCATATAGTTAGATATATAAATAATAAATAAACAATGGATGATGACTCATGTCATGCATCCTAATTTATGAGATATCAATACAAAGAGATTATATTACACATTTCATGTTTGTAGGAATGGTTTTGGTTTCTATGACTATTCCATATATCAATAAGGGCATTCATGGGTTGATAGACTCCACTCTTTATCTTTGAATACTATTCACTACTATCAAATAAGGTCCAACATGGTCATACATAATAGTGTATTGAAAATTCTTCCATATTCGAGTGAATTTTTATATAGGACATGGTGGGCCCTACCATAGAGTCCATTAGTTTTCTAGGTAATATTGATAACTGATGAATAAATAAATTCATTATTATTCAATTATAGAATAATTGGGATATGTTTATTTATTAAAAGTATTTACAAGTGTTTATTTTAATTCATAGAATAATATTATGAAAGTGAATATTATTTTAATAACCCAGGTTCATTTAATATTAATAGGAATTATGAGTTATTTTAATGACTCGGGTTTACAAAGTATTATATTATATATATATTAAAATTATATGATAAAATATAGATATTATTTATAATGATGTCAGTTTATCATAAATATATATATATATATATATATATATATATTATTTAGTTATTGTTAAATATATGGGGGCAGAGGGATTGTAGTGGTGGAGGTACTGCAGGAGATGCTGTTGCGGTGACGGTACTATAGTAGTGCGGGTACTTTAACAGTACTGTTCACCGATGGGTCCTTTGGGAAAAAATGGTCTTTCAAGCCTTTTATTAAAGCCACGTGGCCTTGGGCTTTTGGGCTATGTAATGAGTCTCCCTCTACCCTTTCTAAAGAGGTCTTTTCTTTAATAATAAATTGAGGCTTCGACCCCAACCATTAGAAAAAGATAAGAGGATCTCTATTCAATGAACAACTCATTTCAAAGGATTGAGCCCCAATATCTCCTCCTACATCATAGAGAAATAAAGTATCTATTTGATCAATAACTCTAATAAATACTTCTTATATTGAAGGAATGGGATCAATGAGATCATCAAGACAACATTTAAAACATAGTATCATTATGCTAGCTGTCAGACTTAGATTATTGATGTACATATGGATTCTTGAAGCCTAAGGGGATGATCTAGTGGGGTTAAACATCATATCCTTTGTGTAGAGATTACTCCATATGAGTGGTAGTAGAATTTTACAATTATGCTTATGTGTTATCTATTCTGTATTAATTTTGTGCTTTGATAATTCACAGAAGATCCTCTGACCTTATCGGGGTTTAGATAATTGAAGATGATGAAGTTTCATCACTCCGATGATTAAATTTTGTTAATCCCTATCTCATAGGATTTTTTCTTAGTCCTCGGTACCAACAACTAGTATCAAAAGTTTTTCGTGGATTTTTTAATCCAGAAAAAATTAAAATTTCCTTAAATATACGTAAATGGATTCAATTCAGTCCCAAAAAATAGTGTGTTGATCCAATATCTGATGGCCAAGTTATGATCATCTGAAAATTTAAAAATGGTCATTCTCTGTTCATATAGATATTAAAAATTGATGAAAAATATTTTATATATGTATATGTATATATATATATATATGTTGTTTTTTTGTGATTCTGGGGATCCTGATTTATCTTCCTGGACACTGGATGCTAGAAAAGCAACACAAGATGGGTCATTTCACAATTATTACAGTAATATTTTATCAAATTCAAGTATTTATTTGGAATATTGAAAACATAAATGTAGTAGTATTTTTTATAAAAAAAATTCTATAAATGGGAGGATAAGTTTATTAAAAAAACTTCAAAGGGGGTGGCTTCATTTGGATTTATATATATATAACAAAACTAAAAAAATATTAAAACAGGAAATATTCCATTGGAAAATTCCCTAGCTGGCCCTCCTCATGAACCAACTCTAGAAGCTACCATGGACGATTGGTGTTGTCTCCTTCTCCATCACCTTGACAAGCACACCTCCCCAAAATAGAGACCAATTTCACCATCCTCTCTCACGATCGAGACTACCATATGCACTTCTTACTTCAACCTAGATGATTCCAATGCTCCTCCACATGGGTCCCCAACATCTCTTGTGATTGATCTTCCACCCTCAATGTCTCCTGCAACTGGCAGTCATCACTGTTGGTCGCCCTGCCGCCATGACATGGAGTCAGTGCTGAGCCATTACCCTGATTGAGGGCCAAATGTGGGTTATGTTTGACACAATCCACCCCACAATGATTCTTGTAGGGTATTTTATGACTGGAACAACACTCCATGCGGTCTTCATAGTTTACAATAGTAATGCATGGGCTCATCCCAACCAATAATTGTCTTGGGTGGGGTTTCTGTGTGTGAGAATAATTTTAATACCACCAAAAATTGAGTTTCTGGTTTTTGGATTAAAAATAATAATAAATTTATTATTTGAAAAATTAAATTAACTTTGGTATAAAATTAAACTAATTTCAATAACTTAATTTTTCAAAATAAAAAATAAGTTAATATTGTGACTGAATGAGACTAAATTATTTGAGTTATATAATCCATTTAATTTATATAAATCCCCTACGACATTAAATTTATTGTAATTTAATCTTAGTGATATTTATTTTATAATTTGACTGATTATGAGGAGTGACTGAAATTAGGTATTTCTATATTAACATTATTTTAATATTTATTACCCTCATGCGATGAATGTTTTAATTAGTTAATTTTATGATGGTCTGCACATATTCCTTTTAAATCAATATGTATATGGGTCTGTGAATCTATTCTTACTTGGGTGTGAATTGTAATCCCCAGAACCCCTTGGATGTGTGCAAGCATACTTGTATTATTTGAAAATGAAGAGGTATGATGTGGACCATGGAATGGAAAGGAGGTATCACATTTGACATGTGAAACACTGAACCATGGGAGAATTGTGATACAAGTCAAGACCAAACTTTGTTCTGATGCCCCTAGTTTATGGTTGATCCATTAAGTATAAATGGACCAACCAATATTTGATGATAAAAACTATTTTGGTATTTTATTTCCTTTATGCATTGTTTATTATTTAATGCATGTGCATGTCTATTATGGGAAAAAATTAAATAATAAATTGTAAATTTCATAAAGAAGTGAGGAATGTGTTATATTGATGTTCAGTTGTGAGCCTGATAACATATTATGGACATATTTAATAGAAATATATTACATTCTTCAAAAATATTAATAATCTCCACAAAGAAATATTAATTCATGAACACCATTCGTCATTTACATTTGAAAAAAATGGGTGTACAATGTTCTTGTTTTCCATAGTTGACAGTGCCTCTTACTAATATGGAGTTAATATGTAAATTATAGGTTTACATAGCAAATGTTTATATAATAGAAAAGTACACATATATATTTATATAAAATCATTGGTATAGAGATGAGGGAATAAAGATTATGATTATGATAATCATAAAATTTACTCAACATAACAAGGATTTGTGAGTTAATGTGGTTGGCCAGCCTAGTACCTAACATGGAACTCTATGATTATTGGAGTAGATTTTTGAATACAAGGGGAAGTTTCATGTATCTTTTCCACTAGAATACTCATGTGATAGATTATTCTAAATATATTTCAGGGGGCTACTAGTGTTTAATAAAATGGTGGGAGTCATTTAATGTATTTATTAATCAATAATGTTTAAAAGGTAATCAAGATAAATTACTAACTCCTAAAGTTTATTTTTTATAGATTAAAATTTCATTCACCAACATCACCTGCATATTATCATTGTGATGAATACTAAATAAAGATAATATAGTATCTGGCCATAGCTTCCATGATTGGTAATGTAACATTCACATAGTATTACTCCAACAGAGGAAGATTTATGTATTGGATTCCTCGCTTCCTACTAAACACCCTTTGGTAGAATGATATCCAGACAATGGTAAGTATTAAAATCATGTAGATGATGTACTATATGTAAAATGTTTCATGTTGTCATATATTTACATTTGATTTCAGAATATTGTAGGGGACAATGATTCCTACCAGATGATAACTCATCTACAGAAATTATATATGGAGAGAGATGGGGAATAAAGGTATGATATTTCAAATTCACTATATAAATATTGTCTATAAGTTGAGGATAAATAAGTACCCCATGTACTCATGATGAATGAGTATATTGACAGACTTGAAACCCTTGGGTTCAAGATTAATTAAGAACTAGAAACTAATCTCATTATTACCTATTTAAATCTTAGATTCTCAGATTTCAGTGCTAAATAAAATACGAATAACATGAAATATTCACTCCTATATCATTTTTATTTTGTTGAAAAAACTGATAAGGATATGATTAATAACAATTATTCAGTACATATGGTGAACAAAATACATAGGGGAAATACTAATGGGTCTAAGGATAAGTCCAGGTCGAAGACAGTGATGCATTATCATTACAAAAATACATAGATATAAAGTAAAGGAAAAGAAAAAGAGTTTATCAACATTCTATTTGGTAAAAATAGAATTTTGAAGAATAAATACAGATTTGGGAAAAAGAATCAAGGCCATACTATTACTTCATATATTTTTGTCTTCAAATAAAATCTTTCATTATCTACAAGTTGGGTAATAGATACAACAGGTGGCTCACAAATTTGTGTTCAAATACTATAACAAAGTTGATTCCATAATATTTTAAAGGGAGAGGTGGATCTCCATACCATGAAAGGTGTGAGAAAAAAAAACATTGGTAGTGGGAGATTATCACCTAACGTTTCATAGTTGTTTAGTTCTTTTATAAAATAATTGTTATTTTGTCCCTTCAGTTACATGAATCCTAATATTAGTTTCAGTTAGGTACATAATGGAATTTTATTTCATGTTTGGAAATAAATTTTGTTTAATTTATAAGGATAACATGTGTTATAGTATAGAGAAAATTACAAGTGTCTTATATACACTTGAAATTGAAATATCTATAATGGTAATCAATGGAAAAAATACTAAACATGGATCATATCATACCCACCTATGGAACTTCAATCATGGTCATGAAAATGAAAATATTCTACAAGAACTATATCGACTAGGGTATTCATAAATAGTTTACTTATAACACCTATGTGTTTGTTATGATTGTATATAAGGGGAAATGACCAAACAAACCATTTTAGGTAAAGTAGTTAAGGCCACTAAATTACTGGAATTAATTTTTACTCATATATGTGGTCCATTTATAATAGTGTAAAAGGGTGGGATTTCATATTTCGTTACTTTTCTCAATGAATATAGTTGGTATGGTTTTATATACTAAATGTATTATATTTCAAATTACTTATCTATATTTAAAGAATATAAAAATGAAGTATAAAACCATATTGTTAAGAATATTAAGTCACTCTACTCAGATAGTGTTAGGGAGTATCTTAAAGAAGATTTCATTAATCACTTGAAGGAGTGTGGGATAATATCCCAATATACTCCTCCTTATGAACCTCAATGTAATAGTGTTACTGAATAGAGGAATAAGAACTTTCTTGGAACGGTCTGATCAATGAAGAGTTATAAAACACTTCTATTATCCTTTTGGGGATATTCCTTTCAGAAAACAAAATATACCCATAACTGAGTACCAAAAAAATATATAGATGGGATTCCATATGAGTTGTTGTAGGGAAGAAATACAAACTGTGGAACTTATTTATATGGGGATATGAGGATTTTTTTATGACTATACCCAGTGAAAAATTAGATTCTGGAGCATTTAGTGAATAATTATAGGTCATACTAAAGAATATAATGGATATTACCTTTATAACTCTTTATATATGGAGGTCATTATGGAGATACATTCAAGGTTTGTATAAAATGTACACATTCCCCTTAGAAATAGTGGGAGAACGATTGTGTTTGGTGATGTTGGTGCCCCAGATGCACAAGAGATGATATGATAAATATTTGTACAATAGGCATTGGGAGGTGTTGATGTTCTCAAGATATAAGTACTATATAGATCAACTCGTGCGTTTAGTGAACCATAGATTTATGGTTTTCTTTTCACTGATTTAGGTTACACATTAATATTAAATAATGATGAACATCTATCCTACATGGAAGAATTAGAAGGAAAAGATGCTTCTATATGGAATGATTCCATGAATTCTGAGATAGATTTCATTTAGCAAAATTGACTATTGATTGTGATATACCCTCCAGTTGATGTAAAACCCATTGGGTTAAAATGGGTATTCAAGAAAAAAATGGGCATGGATGGTAAGTTCAATACCTATAAGGAAAGACTAGTAGGGAAGTGTCTCCGACAACGTCAAGGAATGGTTAATGAAGAAACCTTATCAATAGTAGTGATTCTTAAATCCATTAGAATATTACTTGCAATAGTATCCTTCTATGATTATATGTTTTTTAGAATGTATGTTAATAAATCTTATCTAAAGGGGATATTGGTTAAAGATGTCTATATTAATCCAACTAAATGGTTTTTTAGTAAAATAATTCCAATAAAATGTGAAATTTACAGAGATCCATTTATGGGTTTGAGAAGACATCCTAATTATGGAATTTTCATTTAATGAGGCCATAATATAATTTGGATCCTTAAATAATGAAATATATCCATTTGTATATAAGAAGGTTATTGGGAATGAAATCATTTTCCTTGTATTATATTTTTATGACATAATAATAATGGGAAACAATGTTCAAGTATTACGGTTAGTCAAGAATTAGTTAAATAAATAATTCTGAATGAAATACATTAGTAAAGAAACCTATATTATTGGGATCATTATCTGTTGAAACAAACCATAGTTGATTTTTGGGATACTTCAAATTATATATATTTACAATTTATTTAAACGGAACAATATGGAACAATCCAAGAGTGGGTTATTTTTAATGTCACATGGTTTCAATCTGTCCAAGGAAGTGTATCCAAAAAAAAATTGAGGAGATTGAATGAATGAGTACAATACCTTATGATTCAGTAAAGGGATCTACAATTTATAACATGTAATATACTAGGTTTGTTATTTCCTTTAATTTACTCATGTTTGGATGATATCATTATAATTCATGAGAGTTTCATTGGGAATATTTAAAAATAGTCCTAAAGTATTTATGGAATACAAAGGATATGTTCCTAGTGTTTGGAGGAGGCGAGGAACCGTTAGTGAGATCATATAATGATGCTAGTTTCTAGAAAGATCATGATGGTATTGAACCATAGATAAGATATGGATTTCTACTGAATGGTGGTGTAGTGAGATGGAGAATATCAAATAAACCCCTGGCCATTGAATTTATTATAGAATTTTAGTATATTTCATCTTTTGACGCAGCTAAAGAGGCAGTATGGATATGCGTATTTTTCTAAGACATTGGTTTTGTGGTATGTAGTGAAAACTGAATTGTGGTTCATTGTGATAATATTGCAGTAGTTCTCCTTGCCATGGAGCCCAGGTCATACAAGAGGACAATGTATATAATTCATAAGTTACAACTCTTGAGGGATTTTACTCAGAGATATTAAGTCACAGTAAAAATATTGCCCAAAATAGATAATGTGAGAGACCCCCGAACTAAATCCATATCTCAGCAGAAGAATGATTATCATGTGAGATCTAGTGGATTTAGACTTTTCAGCAATTGGTTCTAGTTTAGGTGGGAGTGTTGAAAGTGGGTTCCCCAAACCCAACTTGTTTATGTACACTAATTACACTTTCATGTATACATTTTTAATTTTACAAGTGTTTATTTTATCATAATATTTTTGATACTACTATTTCAACTGGATTTGTAGTAATTTTCCAAGATTATATGTCATATTGAAAGATTATACCAGTTACCACACCATAATGATTTCATAGAGACACCATGATAGTAATCTTAAATATAATTCACATGTTCTGGATACATCATATTGATAGGAAACATATAATATATGACCATTAGGTGATGGGGGATCATAATAATTGAGGATTCTTATCATAAAGTTTTCACTTGGGGATATCTAGTAGATGGGATCATGAGGATAAACCCTCCAATAAGAAAACCACATGTTTTAGGTGTAATTGGTTGTTCCTATCCATATAAATGTTTATTGGTCTACCAAAATTATATCATTATCAATGTATTACACTTGATCCAATACATTGAAGGAGGGTAAAAGCTAGGACATTAATTTAGTGTCAAGGTAGATTGTGTTGGTTATATAACTAGTGGTGAGACATTAGTTGAATAATCAAGATAGAAGCTATTGCATCCAAGTTCAGGAAGTGATATCTCAGAACTAATTGATCAACATGGTATTACCATTAGAACTCCATGGTCATGGTAGTCAAATATTAGTATGTCCATTTAGATCAAAAAATAATAAAATAACAACGGTTGATGACTGAATCAGTGTATCCTACTTTATGAGATATTGTGATAAAAAAATTTATTTTAAACAATACATGTTATAGGAAAGGTTATGATTTTTATGAATATTACTTATATCATTATGGTTGTTGATTGGTTTGTAGAATCCACTCTTTGTCTATGAATACTATTCACTACTATCGTGATCAAGGCCTAGAAGGTCACACATAATAGCATATTCAATATTTTTCTCTATTCTACTGAATACGTATATAGTTATTTGTGGACACCACCATGGGGTACATGATGTTTCCATGTTTTATCAATCACAAATGAATAAATAAATTCATTATAATTATATTATATTATTATTTGGTTGAATTTATTTTTTAAATATATTTACAAGTGTTTAAGTAAAAACATGGAATAATATCATCCAAAGGAATATTATTTTAATATTCAAGATTCATTTAATATGAGTTGGAATTATGAGTTGAGTTAGTGACTCAGGTTTATCATGTAATATATTTAATATATATTATAAGAGTGTGATAAAGTGTAAATAATATTTATGATGTAGTTAGTTTATCATAACTATTTATATATTGTTATTTAGTTGATGTAGAATATATAGGTGCTATGGAATCTAAACTAGTTATTTTGTACCCCCACTATATAATCATAGGAAAATATTTTTTCCACAAACTATTCATTCCAAAGGAGTGAGATATCCTCCCTACTACTGCATAATAGAGAGATAAAGGCTCAATCCAAGCGATCAAACCATTGACGTATAACAACCCATATATTATATACATAGATAATAATTCAAAATTGGTGAATATTCATTATAAAAATAAAACAAAACCATGAAATGTCCATATAGGTTTTGTGTCTTTAATAACTATGAATCATAAACAATTAGTTCATAAGATATCTACATTTTCTACCACTTATTCCTTCATAACTAGACCTCAATTTGAAATATATTACTCAATACCATTATTCATTACTTAGGGAAAGGAACCATAAGATAGGCTGATCTCCTATGATTAGTATGGGTAAAAAGAGAGATATCAATCTTATCAAAATCATAAAACACAGGAACATAAAATTCGAAAATCATAGGCTGCATATAAAAGATCCTGATATCATGCAATGAGATAAATCATACAAGATCATAAAAATAAATGAAAATTATCCTTAAAGTCATAACATAAGACATGAAATTTTTTAGCATATCCATATGCATATAAAATAATTTCATATTATTCAAGGTTTATCTCCAATATCATTATAGTTAAAAATGTCCATTACTAAACCGATTACACCCCTCATCCCAACCCTGTATTACTGAACCAAGATCTTCCCTCATTCCAAACCTATCTATCTCATGAGATATAATATTTTACCCCATGAATTGGATGGATATATAGGTCCCACCCATTTGATAAATAAATCATTTTTATGTGTTACAAAAAAACATAAATCATTAATCATAGCATAACCCAAGGAATAAAATGGGTTTCTTCAATATCATTTTATCATTACATAATCCATGAAAAAAAATTGATAAAATAAATATTATTTCCATCAAAAAACACAATAATACCATAAGAGAAATAGGGATAGTATGCATGAAACATGACCCAATTAAATAATTCCATCTTATATGGAAAATAATTTTGATTGAACACATGTACTTAATTATTGAGGAAAATATACTTTCTTCTTCAAAAAATATTTTCTTTTCTCCAAATTCCACACAATTTTAGAGGAAAGGAATTTATTTGAAAAAAAATTAAAAATTTTTAAAGTAAGATTCATGGAAATATGGTGTTATGAAAATTTAAAAACCCATTTGGTTGTATAAGATAAAAGAAATCATTATTCTCATACTTTGGTCAGATAAGTCAAAAGTACCTCGTATCAAAAACATCAATAGATTCCTTTCAAACCATTTAATAAAAATGACCCAATTGGGTAAAATTGAATTTATGAAATTTTATACGTATATAAATAATATATTGAAATATATCTTTAGGAAACATAGACATGGATGATAAATAAACCCCTTTATATACTTACGTATAAACAATCTCGGATAATAATGAGATTGCGAAATTATCATTTACCTTAGGTCTGATATCCTTTGTATGTATCTGAACCTACTGCATAATTATTTAAATAATTTAATAGACTCATTAAATAATGATAGTAATTTTTAGGTTATCATATATTATAATATTATCATCCGTTTAATAACATTTCATTTTTACTCGTTATTCGGGAATAAATAGTTTAATTTTCGTATGCATGTTTTGTCGAATAAGATCAGATTCTTATTCATAGGTTATATTAATATCATTACCATAATTATATTAATATAATATATATCACATTTACTAATTCTATACATTTATGATTTCATAGATATCCTGTAGAATGAATCACATCACATCATTGAGACGGTAGATCTTACAAACGCACAAGTGATGATATCAATCCTTCAATTATGTATTTGAATGGAAGTGGATGATATATATATTGTTCCGTAATAAATATATTGTTATAATAATAAAATATAGTTATTATTTCCATCATTTTACCCTTCTAATTATTGTGGTGGTGAAAACAGATTACACTACAACAAGGATATGGTAAGCTGTTAATACACACATATGGTTTTTTCATCTTTCATAGGATAGATAAAAGGTGGAATATGGTTGTTACATAACCATAATAACGTATTTTTATATAGTTGATTCGGGAGTTATTAATTAATATTTTAGAAAAAAAAGTAATATGAAGTAGAAGAAGAAATGATCTTGAGAGAGTCAGTAAATAAGATTGCCTCTTCTTTAGTGAGCTCCCACTAGATCACATCTTAAAGGAACTAAAGTTGGGGTTTTGAAAATATCAAAACCTTTAGAATATAAATAAAGATGAGGATAAGGTAAATGGGGAGGGTGTGGAACAAAATAAAGTATTAATGAGTTAGTAATAATTGAGGGATGAGTTTCCCTTTTATAGTTGTCGTTGGGGGAACCTTTGGAATTTCTAAATCTATTAATTTATAATAAATTAAAAAAACATCAAAAAACCTCCCAAATGACTTATTAAGGAATATTATATGACACAAGGTTGTAATTTAATCAAGTAATAATTTTTATACATGTTTTTAGGTCCATTTAAACCTTATCATTTGAATTTAACACTTACTTATTATATTTAATTTCAACTAAGGAAGCAAATATTTCGGTATTAAAAGGGTGAAATATTTACTTATTTAATGTCAATTAGATAATAAATGAATAATTTAGATCATTTTAAACCAATTCTTAATTATTTTATAATTTTAAAAAAAGTTATGATTTTTAAATAATTTAATAATACATTATTTTGATAAATAATCAAAAGTGTCATTTTTTATACTATATAATTAATTGACTATTAAAAATATAATGATAACAAGTAAACTATTAACCAACTGTTTTATTATATTAATAAGAGGTAAAAATAGTCTATAAATTTTTTTAGATATAATAATTATCCCCAATTATATTTATTTAAATATTTTAATAACATTTTTTTATTATCTCCATTAATAAAAATATTACAGCATCAATTTTGTGTATGTATTTACCATACATATTTGTTTAATAAAAATTGTAAATAAAATACTATGTTGAAGATATCTTTTATATATTTCATAATAATATTTATATTCAAATATATCTTCTAAAATATCTATATTAAATATTTTATAATGATTAAAACATGAATGTGATAACATTACAATCACTTTAAATAAAATATTATAAAGTTCATAATCTTTTAAATATGGATCCAAATGGAGAATAACATGACCCTTGGATGAATATGGTCTAGATATACTTGGCCAATATGATTTAGTCAAGTGTTATTTTCCATTAACATTTATTATCATTTTAATAAATTCTTTTATTAATTTATCATGAATTAAATAATTTATTTATCCTTAATTTATAAGATATTAAGGTAATTATTTATTTCCTAAAAATTAGAAATAAATTTTCTTGATAAATACAAAAAAATTATATTTCAAATGAAAAATTATAGTCTAATTTCTCTTATTTATAACCGTATATTATAAATGTTATAGTTATTAATATTTGGTTACGACATATTTAACTTTTCTTTAAATAAAATAAATTAAATGTCATAATCTCATCCAAGTGGCATCCAAAAGAAACTATTTCAAACCAAATATGATTTAGGCTGAAAAAACTCATCTAATTGTATTAGGAAAAGTTTTAGGGAAATTTTAAAACATTAGGTGTTCTATTAATCACTTAATTTTTCCTTTTACTGTATTCATAAAAAGTACTAAAGTTACTATTCATAATGTCAAAAAATAAAATAAATATATTTACATAATTTTCACCTAATAATTCCAAATATATAATATATTTTTTTCAAAATTTAAACTATTGATTTTTCAGTAATTAATTTAAAATTAAACTTGTTTTCACAAAGAGAAAGCGAGTTTTAAAAGTTAAAAAGTTTCAAAACATTAAAATATTTTTACATCTGAATTCAATGTAAAATTAATTTCAATGATCTATATTATATTAATTGAATAATAATAGAGGAGGATAACATTTCCTCATAACATCCTCGTGTTCTTACGTAGCATCCTCAAATTGGTGGTTCCACAATAAAGCTTTAACCAAGAGAGTGGTCTTACTTTTTAGAACTTTTTTGCTATGATCCAAAATCTATACAAGTTGTTATTCATAAGAATTATCTTTCTTTAGTGATATGAATTATGATTTTAATACATTTAATGGATCATGTATTTAATTTTTAGGAGAGATACATAGAACATATCATGAACCTGAGAGTGATTCGGTGGAAGCCCCAATCAAAAATCTACCTTCCCAACACTATCCAAAATTTCAAAAGGATCAATATACCTAGGGCTCAGGTTTCCCTTCCAAATGTCATTACTCTCTTCTAGGGAGATATTCATCGAATCGATATTTCACCAACTTCAAAAAAAGTATTTTTTTTCATTTGTCAGCATAAGTTTTTTCCCAACTATGATTTTCTCTTTTGTGTTATTGAATAAATCTAATTGGCACACCTGAAAGGTTTCATTAATTCCTCCAAGCGTGATTCAAATTAGAAATTTATAAAAACAAGAACTGTACTAACTAAAAACAAGTATTATAGTAGATGTGTGGGTTATACTCATAGAGATTGGGGTGCATAATAATGGAAACATTAGACTAAAGGATAGGTCTATACAGTTCATATTAGTTTTGCTAAACTAATGATTCAATGAATTCAATTAACAAAACATAAGACATGGGAGTCAGTTTCCAGGGGTGGTTTTGGTAAATTAATTTATCCTTACTTTCAAAATAATCATATTAAATAGCAACACAACCAAACGGTTTCATTGATAGAATAAATTTTCATTCCCTATCAAACTACTCTAGAATCTGAATTCATCATCGTTAGATGAATCAAAATAACAAAATGTGCATTTAGTTATAATTTCTATATAAAGAAGAGTAATTAAATTCAATCATCATGAATAAATTTTCTTAATAATATTGGGTTTTTTTAATTATTGAAATAATTTTTCTAATGAATCAATTATGAATAAAATAGGCTTGTAGGCACAACATGATACGATCATATAATCTTTTCATTTTGAGCACAGATAAATTGAACTATGATGGTACATACCCCCTTTGACGGATTTCGATATCCCCTATGTGTTTTTCCAACCATCATTGGGTGATCACCAATGATGATTATACAAAAATCCATAAGAGAGATATTGGGAACAAAATAAAGAGACAAGAATAAAGAAAACGCAATGATTGTAATTAAAATTTAAAGCACTCGAAGATTACATCAAATAATGGAAATAAAAAAACCAAAATAAATACCTATCTACAAAATCCTCTCGATGGTCGTTCTTGCTCCCTCACGTCTAGATTATTCTGCAATGCCTTGGAAGGGTGGCCAAGGATTCCTTTTATAGGTGTTTCTTCCAAAACCCACGGACCATGTCACATTTAATTTTCATTTTATGGTTTTCATCATGATGTGTACTTAGAATAAATGTCGTGTAGTTTAGATTCGAGTTTTCCACTGCAATGTTGAATCTACGAAATCTTTATGTGTTGATCTATCTCAGGTAAATTTTTGTACTGGAGACTCACGACGTGTACTTTATGTTCACAGTGTGTTCCTTTACCATGAAATTTTCTACATGGTCTGCAGCATGTCATAAACTGATACTACAAGTCATGTACTCTCAATACATGATGTATACCAGTTCTGCTCCAGAATTTCCATCTTTCTTTTCTCTCAAAAATCCAGTGTTGTGCCACTTAACTTATCATGTGGAATGGAGTGCCATTTTGTTCCACATTTTCCATGTTTTCCTTATTTTTTTGCATAAGTGAATCCTACATAAGAATTTTCAAAACATTAATACCTAGCATATATATTATTTAAAATAAATTAATATTCCATGAATTTATATATAAAAAACCCATCAAAATTTGTTTACAGAATAGAGTTATCAAATATCCCCAAATTCAAACCCTATCTCATCCTCAAGAAAGACCTCATCATTGAAATACCATGTGTGTGTAAATAAACCAGAAAATTTTCAAATTATGATGCTCATAAAACAATTTATAACTAAATAAAGTAAAAGCACAACCCATACCCAATAAGTTATCCAAAAATATTGCTTCATTTATAATGTGAAATTCACAATAATTTCCATTTTCACAAATTCCTTGTCCACATTTAATCAACACTCATGCTATTTATGATTTATCACAGAATTTAATTTTTCCACTCTTCACTCAAGGTAACCATTTATTGCTTTTTTTCTCATACCTGAGGTACATGTTCCTAACCAAAGTCTTGCATTGAATCTACTTTATCCACCACATAATGGAAAATATCACAATTAATCCTGAGGTCATTAAAATATGGATCATATGACTATATGGATAAGGGTAGGTAGGTAAATTATTGAAAATTAAGTAAGGATGAAGGGGGAGGCTAGAATCTAACATACAATTCATGATATTAAAAATAAATACTCAATTAAATGATCCTTACAAGAATGTAATTCCATGTCAGCCCACCCCCCCCAATAATAGAGTGAAGTCCCACATTCAAAGTAATCATAATTAAAAATAATCATTTCTTGTTGCTATATTTTTTTCTTTTTTTTTCTTTTTCTCTTATTTTTTGAAAGTCATGATTGGAATAAACCTTACATCCACCACCTTACCTCATAAAATAAATATCATCTATCTGTAAAATGGTGATTTTTTATTCTCCGAATTCACAACCCACTTTTCATCATTTTTATTCATTTTTTAACAACTAGAGGGATATACAATGGAATATAATGAATTTAAATATGAAACTTCTAAAAATACCATAAAAAACCATGTCGTCTCCCCTCAAGATATCGCATCCCAAATCCACCATAAACAACTCCTCCCTCAAACTCATTTAATTTAATATCATGAAAAATACAAAGAGCTGGGTAGGAATTGAAATAATCGATTGTAACATGGGTTAATCCTAAAAAGTTCATTCATGGATTATATAGGATAATGGGGGATCAATGTGTAAGTGGGTCTCTGGATAAATGGGTTCATTATTAAAATTCCTTAATCATTTCAGAAGTGAATTTTTACTCTCATAGATTTGACAAGATAACAATTCACGTTCAAGTTAGTTTACATGACCCATGATTCACTCAAGAAATATACTTAGAAAAATAGGAAATATTTGGTAAATAATCCTCTCGAGAATGTGAATATAATATGATTCAATCACGACATGGTGTGGAAAATAAATAATTAGTTTATTCAATGCATGTTTCTAGGAATCAACATCATGAAAATAAATCATTTCAGCTATAATTTTAATGAAATTACAAATTATGGTATGAATGAGACTTTTAAAACTTCCATTTATATACTTTTCTTTATGGCCATCAGATTTTAAATTTTCAAACAAGTCAAAATATTTATCCTCAATGCTAATGTATCCTTTATCAGTGAGTACAAGACAAAAATTCAATCATTTTTTTGGGTTAATATGATTCAATTTAGTTCATATAACAATTCTATTCATTCATTTTTCAGAAATCATGTTCTAGAAAAAACTGGGGCTACAAGGATATAAATAAGTAGAAATGTATTCCCCTTCCATTGATGTTTTTGAATGAGTCTCTTAGGTTATGATTGTCCATGTACACAATGTGTATTGTGATTAAACAATGTGAAATGTTCTAGTTTTTGTCACTTAAGTTACCTCTTTCTTCTTCATGGGACATAAAATAAAAATAAACTATGAATGTTCAAGACATTGAGAATTTAAAATTTATGTTTCATGCAGGTAAATAGATGAAACATGTGGATATTTATTTAAACTGAAATAATAATATAAATCTAAGTCATGGAAATCGGTTTTTTAAATCAGGGTTACCTAACGGTAGCTGATCTTTTTATGGTCGTTCAGCTCAACCTTTTACCTTTGTTAGCTAATTGAAACATTGTAGAAAGATAATCGTCTTGGATTTAACCACATTTGGAACTGTTTTGAATCTAAGGCTGTCTTTCACTTCCTCATCCATTGGTTCATCTTGGATAGTGGTGGGATAAAATTTGAGGACAAGTGTAATAAAAATAATAGGAAAATAAAATCTGACTAGATTTTGATGTTTTCCTGCTCCACCAAAAATTTATTCTTTTCTTCATCTGGTTCACATTTTATAATGGATTTTTCTTTTGGAGCTTCTATGTCCTCCTCTTGATCTTGAAATTGTAGAAGGGAGTCTCAATTATCATTTGTTTCCAGAATACCCATTAGGTCGATGGGTTATTTCTCATTATCCTCTTCCTTGACTTTTTCTTCATCCATTATAAATTCACTACCATGCACCTCTGATTCTATTGATTGTACTACTTTTACCTCCTCCTCCTCTTCGTGTAGTTGGAAAAATAATTATCCTTGTTCTTTTGGGACTTTTTGTATACCATGAAAGGGTGCTTGAGGTTCTGATACTTTTTCAAAGTCTAGGGGTTCATCTTTTTGAATGATCTCATCATTATCCAATAATTCATCCTTGATATCCTCATCCTTATTTTTCTTGTGTGTTTTAATAGTTTTAACATCCTCAATTTGCTCTTCCTCATCATCATCTTTATAATACTCAATCCCTACATTAGAATATAAGGTCAGATTATTTACAATGGAATATAAATATTAACTAACTTGATA
This sequence comes from Viscum album, assembly GCA_963277665.1. Classification (NCBI taxonomy): domain Eukaryota; kingdom Viridiplantae; phylum Streptophyta; class Magnoliopsida; order Santalales; family Viscaceae; genus Viscum; species Viscum album. The sequence goes on along the minus strand of OY728137.1, from coordinate 513,649,293 downwards.
TAGGTGTGTAATCAATTTTCCATATTCACTGAGTTGAGCTTCACGATCATCAATCCACTTATCCAAAACATGAATGAACTTTGTGATCAATGTGGAAAGTATGTCATCTGAATTTTTCTCATGATGTTGTTGAAAGGGATGGTCTTCATGAATGTAATGCTCTTGAGGTTGTTGTATTTCAACATCTTGGACTTCATCCACTTCATGATGTTCATCTTATTTAAATCCAACTGATATAAGTTAGAGATTATTGGTAGGTGAAAAATAGAATTTGAAATCATTTGGGATAGGTGAGTAGTACATTCTCTCGGCTTGTTGAGTTCAGCCTCATTATTATCCATCCTCTTATCCATCACTTCAATGTACTGGGTGACAAACCCGATTAGTCTTTATTTAGGATGTTGCTCTTGAGTCTGCTGGATGTCAGAGATTTCATTTGTGTACTGCTCAATCCAGAAATTTCTTTAATAGATTTGATATTTGGGAGATCCTCAGTTATGATGATAGTAGGTGTCGTCCCACTATGCTAGTTGGAATTCATCATACTCATTAGAATAAAAATCATTATGATCGTCACCATACTGTGTTCAACCTTTTTAATATAGTGCTTTATATGTAGTCAGATACTTGGGGTATTCAATGAATTCTGTTGGGGGTGCAACGTAATGATGGTAAATTTTAATACTCATAATTCACAGCACCAGAAACAACCAAAAGATTGATATTTGATAAAAAAATTGACTACAAAATCAATTAACTAGTGAAAAATTAGTAAACTAAAATGGGATAAGAAAAGTCTTTGACCAAATCAATCAGTCCCAATTCATCTGCACGCTCTGCTGCTCCCTGGGAACAACTCCAAAATTTAAAATGCCCGAAAGGCATCATTAATTCCTACATGCATGAGTCAACATAGAAATTTATAAAAACCATTATCATACTAACTATAAATAAAAAGTATATAAAAGTGTAGGGTCTAACAAACAAAGAGTAGGGAGTGTAACGATGGCATTGTTGGACTAATGGTTAGTTCAATCTAGTTCGGTTTGATTTTGATAAACAAATGATGTTATGAATTTAAATAGGGAAATAGGAGAGAGTTGAATCAGTTTTGATGGGTGTTTTTTCTAAATTAATTTATCCCTACTTGGAAAATAATCATAATAAATAGCTGTGAAACCAAACAGTTTCATTGATAGAAGAAATGATTATTCTGTAACCTACGCTAAAATCCAAATTCATCATGGTCAGATGAACCAAAATAACTAAAGTTCATTTATTTTATATTTCTGTATGCATAAGTGTAATTCAATTCAATCTCCATGAATAAATTATCTCAATCATAGTGGGTTTCATTCATTATTGAAATCATTTGGTCAATGAATCAATGATGAATAAAATTGGAATGTTGGTACAACATGATACTATCGAATAATCTTCTCATTATGAGAAAATATAAATCAAAATTTTATATTACACACCCCCTTTGACTGATTCCTCTCTCCTATATGGGTTTAGTTAACCATCATCGGGTGACTTCCAATGACTATTAATCCCAAATCAATAGGAGTGAGATTGATAACAAAAGAAAGAGACAAGAGTAAAGAAAACCAAATGATTGGAAATAAAATATAATTCATTCAAAGATTAAATCAAATAAAGGAAAGAAAAATAATATAAATAAAAACATATCTACAGATTCCTCATGGTGGTCTTGCTTTCTCTTGTAGGTCTAGAGTATTCTACAATTCCTTGGAAGGGTGGTCGAGGGTTCCTTTTATAGGCGTTTCTACCAAAACCCATGGTCCTTGTCTCATTTAATTTTCATCAGATCGCTATAATTATGTTGTGTACTTATAATACATGTTTTGTACATCATATTCGAGTTTTCCTCCACCGCATTGAATATGTGGAGACTTCATATGTTGGATTGACTCATGTCACATCGAGTAATATAGACTCAGGACATGTAATTGCAGTTCATAGTGTGTTGCTTCATCATGAGATTTTCGACATGATCTACAGAATGGAAGAAACTGGTATTATACATCGTGTGCTCATAGTACACAACATGTACCATTTATGCTCTAAAATTTACATCTCCCTTCTCTCTCAAAAATCTGGTGTCGTGCCACTTCATTTCACTCATGGTGTGAAGTGTTGTTTTGTTCCACATTTTCCACATTTTCATTATTTTATACACAAGTCAATACTTCATTAGAATTTTAAAAATATTAATACTAGGAACATATATTATGAAAGAGAAATTAATATGTAAATAACTCATATATAAAAAACCATCAAAATATTTATACAAAATAGAGTTATCACGAACCTTATCAACCATTTCATCAACAAGATCTTTTCCTAATAGCTTTCATTCCCCAATTCCATCCAAACAAGTTTGAGTTATAAACTTATTTAAAAATAAGGCTTTATAAGGATCCATATGAATACTTGAGTGAATGCTATTGTAGTAAGAAAATTTCACCAATGGTATGTGTTGATACCAACCACCTTTAAAATCTATAGAGTAGGCTCTCAACATGTCTTCCAGAGTTTGAATTATCCTATTATAGTGGCTGTCTATATGAGGATGATAAGAAGTGCTGAAACATAGCTTTGTATCCAGAGAATACTAAAGACTTCTCTTAAACATTGAGGTAAACCATGGATCCCGACCCAATATAATGGAAAGTAGTAATCCAGAAAATCTTACCACTTCCTTTATATATATCCTGGAGAGCTAATGAAGATATAAATACTCTCCAATATCAATGGAGTGTGCTATGTTTGTAAGACAATTAACTATAACTCATATATAATTATGACCTTCATATTTTTTTGGGAACTCTGACAACAAATTCCGTTGTCATGTTTTCTCATTTCTATTATGGTATCAGTAATGGTGGTAAAATACCATTAGACATTTGTCTCTTGGACTTAACATTTTGAAAAACCAATCACCAAGAGATATATTCAGCAGCATCTCTTTTCATGACATCCCAATAGAAATACTCTTTCTAGTCCACATATATCTTATTGCTTATAGGATGAATAGAAAATTAAAAACAATGTGTCTCATCTAATGAATCATTATTTAATTTTGGTACGGTAGAAATAAAAACATGGTTTCTGAACCTTGTTATTCCATCACAATCAAGATTGAATTTAGAAACAGTTATTAGCTTATTTTGTACTCCACATCCCCCTTTTGAACCTCTTTATTCATTACTTGTATGTATGGTTGAACATTCATTTGTGAAAGATAATATTTCTCTACTTCCTTTAAAATTTTAATATCCAAGCTTTGTAGATCAATTAATATTGGATGTTTTGTGATCCTCGCCATGGATAGGCTAGCACAATCCTTTCAACTCAAAGCATCTTATACCATATTCTTTTTCTCAGGGTGGTAATGTACTGAGATGTCATAGTATTTAATAAACTCCAACCATTTTAATTTATGCATATTCATCTAATTTTGTGTGAAAATAAATCTTAAACTTTTATGATCTCAATAAATATCTTTCCATTCACTATAATGAAACTACATCCATATCTTTAATTTAATGATCACCAAAACTAACTACAAATCATGAGTTGGGTAAATTTTCTCATGTATTTTCAATTTTCATGAGGCATAATATATCACCCTATCATTTTCCAGAGAACACATCCCATCCACATATTGGAATCATTATTGTAGATCACAAACCATTCTAGACTACAAGGCGGTGTGAGCATAGGTGCACGTGATAACATTTTTTAGCTCTTTTGAAATTATCTTTACACTCCTCTCCCCCGTGAACATAACTCCATTTTGATTCAACTTGGTGAGTGGATTAGATTTCTGTGAAACAACATTCACAAAACATCGATAATATCCAATGAAACCAAGAAAAATTCATATCCATATACTTGTTGTAAGTATAGGGCAACTTTAAATAACTTATATTTTTGCTGGATCAAAAAATATTCCCACTCTAGAGATTATGGAACCCAAAAAAGATACTTTTTGAAGCCAAAATTCACACTTGGTAAATTTTGAAAAATTCTTACCCTTTTTGGGGTATTTAACTCAATTCCAAAGTGATCATCATGCTATTCCTTGATATTTGAATATACAATAATATCATTAATAAAGACTACCAAAAAAAGATCATGATAATCTCTAAATACACTATTCATTAGATCTATTAATATAACAGTTGAATTAGTAAGACCAAAAGGTACCACTATAAATTCATAGTGTCCATACCTTGTACAGAATCCCATATTTGGTTTATACACCTGATTAACCCTTTAATTTATGATACCTGAATGAAGATCAATCTAAGGAATGTATTGAGCTCTATTTTGTTGATCGAATAAGTCATCAATGCAGGGAAGATGATATTTTTTCTTGATAGAGATCTTATGTAGTTCTTGATAAATAATGTAGAGTCTCATTGATTCACCTATCTTCTTAACAAAAAGAACAGGTGCACCCCAAGTTGACACACATGTCTATATGAAGCTCTTTTCAAGTTTCACATTGAGTTGTTTCTTCAACTACTGAAACTCAATTGGGTCAATTCTGTAAGGTGTCATTGAAATAGGTACAACACCCAATATGAGTTCTATTGAAAACTGAACTTCATGATTTTGTGGAAGGCATAGAAATTAATTCAGAAAGAAATAATCTTACTATTTTACAATGGATGAATTCTTAATAGTGAGTTTTTTCCCAACCATTTAAGATAGATAACCTTAATTTATTATAATTAGGACCCATAATATGGATTAAATTTTCAATGTAAGTTCATACTCATCCTTGCATTGATAGATGATCATAGATAGATCTAGAATATGGAATGCAATTTCCCTTCCCTAGAAATATATGTAATCTCCATATTGAAAAATCCAAGCCATGAAATGAATCATATAAAATTACACTAATTGAAGGATAAAAATATTTTCCAGAAGAACATTCCCACAAAATTCTACTTGAGAAGAATTATAAACATTTGATGCAACCTTTGAGCACTTAAGAGTTGTCACATCTAACTCAACAACTGATTACTCAGGTTATACGATGATACCATTAGAAAATTCATCAGAAATAAAATAGTGGTTGGATAAAAAAACCAATAAAACTTATTATACTTTAGATTGGATGGTAAGTGTACCTTTAAACACTTTATTGTCATATTCCACATCACCAATAGTGATCTCATGTGAATCTCATTTGTCTTTGAATATAAGAGGTTTTTTTCATCGATAATCATAGATAAATCTTGGATTAGGTAATTGGTTGTCATAATTCCCCATTTTCTAGATATTGTATCATTTATGTGTAGGTGGTGCATTTTTTGTAACCTTTTCTCTATTCATGACATTAGACATATTTTCCCATCACATCGGCATTTAAATACCTAGTTACCTTCTCTGCCACACTTAATGCATTTTCAATTCCCTTTAATAAAATTTCATCCATGTTTCTTTCCAAACAATTAGCTTAAAAGAAAACTCATCTTCTTTACAATATGGTCATTAGATTTTCCATTGAATTCCATTTTCTCTTCTTATCAAACCCATAGAACTGATGGGTAAATCCACTCTCTATCTCAACCTTCATATCAAATTGAACTATTTTTTCATATCTATTGTAGTACCTTATGGATAATACACTTCAGAGACCTGTATTTAAGACACTAAATAATAAATCAATTTTACTCTCAGTATGGATAATAATTCTTGAAGCATACCTTCTAAGTATTGTGATCTTTTCATTGTAGGTACCAACTGATTCATCATCCTTTTTTTAAGCTCAAGTAAATCCTTCTCTATATTTTTTCAAAGAATATAAGGAAATTAATTATTGAAAAATATGTTATTTAACTCATCCCATTCAATGGATTAAATTTCATCTCATTGTCTTATAATCTTGATATGATTACACCATTGATCAACATAACCTTCCAAATGATATACTATCAAGATTAAATTATCATGATTATAACATTAGAGATCTGAAAATATATTTTTAGTGGTAATAATCCATTATTAAGAAATTAGTGGATCAAAAGACTCGCTGAAAGAAGGTGGATGATGCCGCATGAAGAAATAAACAAAATGTTGTTCCATATTTTATTCATTTGGAAGTCATGCATGATTCATTGCATGAGAAAGTTCAGTGAGCATAGCAACAAGGTTTTTCATTCTAGCTTGCATAATATTTGGTTTCTTATGAGGACTACCATTACATTTCCTGCCTCATTCTACATTAACACGGTTCCTATGGGATTATCGGACAGGAGGGTGAGGGTCCTGGATGATACCTTAATTATGAGGAGAGGATATTTTCCCATGGAGTACCGTGGATCACTGGTCAGTCCCTACCTTCTTTGAATTCATCATTTTGAAAAAATTGTGGGTAAGATTATGGGTCACATCTTCAACTAAAAAAACAGGCTTTTTTCTTTTGGAGGTCACATTACCCTTGTCAATAGAGTCCTGGTTTCTAATCCCATGCATCTCCTGTCCACCTTGAAGTCCCCCAATGGGGCGGTCTCTCACATGGAGAGGATCATTGTTTCCTTTTTATCGGATGGTCAGCTGGAAAGAAAACATCACTGGGCAGCGGAGAAGCATCTTGCTAGGCCTATAGCTGAAGGAGGGATCGATATGCGGAGTGTTTCCTTGACCATGAAAGGGATGCATGCAAAACTAGCATGGGAGGCCATGGAAGGACACTCCCTTTGGGGAAATCTTATGCATGAGAAATATGGTCTGGAAATGTTCGTGAAAATGTCTTGTCCATCAAGGATATGGAAACTTATTCACCTGTATATTGAGGTCTTGTGGCCTCATGCCATGTGGTTGATTGGGAGAGGTGAAGTGAACTTCTGGCGTCAGAATTGGGGGGGGACGAAAGATGTGGTTTCCTTGATGCCCCAAACCGGATATGTCCTTCAGTGATGTGTGCAGCCATCTAGGCTTCATTCAAGCCTTTCTTGATGATAATCAGTGCGATGTCTTCAACGAGGTGTTCCTCAGTGACGTTCCAGATAGACTAATTTTCATGGACTCCTCCTCGGGCAAGTTCTCAATCAAGGCATATGCAAATGCAAGGAGGAATCTGGTCACGGGTGACCAGTGGGGAAACACGCTGTGGTGCAGGGGGATATCTCCCAAATTCAGTTTTTTAATGTGGCGGATAAGGAATAACATGATGCCCACGGATGATAATATCCAACATATGGGGTGTTCATGGTCTCCAGATGCTGGTGTTGCAGAAATCCCAAGTAGGAAACGGTGAAGCACCTATTCTTCGACAGCGAATGGGATCGCTGGACTTGGAAGGCGTATGGATAGTTAACTAGGTGGCGCGAGAAAGACGGGATTCACGATGACTTGTTCAACAGATGGTTCAATGGCGCTGAGCATGGTCCAGAATGGAAGGGACGGCCGATCATCCTTATTGCGGGTTGTTGGATCATTTGGAAAGCAAGTAATGATGCTAGAGACAGGAATATCTATGGAACCAACACCAGTATATGCTTCAAGATGAATAACACTTTGATGAATTTATCTGGTGAGTCTACTGAGTGCCACGACACTCCGTCAGTAAGGGTTTTTTAGCCCAGGGGAGCATAACCAGACATGGAGGAGAGGGTAAGTAAATTGGGTACGTTGGCATCCCCAATGATATGGGCTAAAACTCAACATGGATGGCTCCCTCTTAAGGGGGGAAATGAGGGGTGGAGGCGTCAATTGAGATCAAATGGGCTATGTAGTGGCTGCTTTCTCAGCTTTTTATGGCAGAGGAGAAGCTCTTCAGGCCGAGGTTAAGGCGATGATTATGAGGCTGGAATTATGTGTGGAAAGGGATTTAAATTTGAAGGCAGTGGAAACAGACTCCTTAATTATCTATAACGCACTCACTGACAGTGGTAGATACCCTTGGAATATTGAATATTATGCTCATAATTGGAAACATCTTTTGGGAGTCAACATGGAGATAACCCACACTTGGTGAGAGGGGAAAATGGTTAGGGATTTCATGGAATACCAAGCTTATCCAACTTAAAGATTATCATTCTTCCTTAACTTAGGTTCATTTCCGTCGGGTGGGAATATATTTGTTACTAATGATGTGTTGGGTCTCCACTACTTTAGACCGCCATGATGTTATTTTGTTTTTGTTTTTTGTGTTTAGTTTTGTTTCCAAAATCAATAAAAATGTTTGTATTCCAGCCGGTTCCTCTGGGATCCATCCATTGAATAAAACCATGAAGCATAGTGTGAGAAATATTAATCATAATGGGAATAAAACTAATAAATAATAAAATTTAAATTTAGGACATTTTAGGTTTCATCCATGTTTATTCATGATCATTTCTAAAATACTAAGATTATAACGTACACTTCATCTTATCCATAGGGTTCTTCCTATGGGTTTTTAAATCTTATTTCCATAGATTAACTATTCCTTTCATCTGATACTAAATATAACAACCCATACTTTACATACATAGATATTAATTCAAAATTTAACAATATTCATTTCAAATATATAATAAAACTACAATATGAACGTAAAGATTCAGTTTCTATAGAAACTGGGAAACATAAACAACTAGTTCATAAGACATCTACATTTTCTTTCGCTTATTCCTTCATAACTAGAACCAATCTTGACATATAATACTTAATAACATTCTTCAAAACCTAGGGAAAAGAAACATAATAAAGGGTGAGATCAGATGCTCAATAAGGGTAAATAGAGATATATCATTCATATCATAATAATAACACATAAGAACAAAACATTTGAAAATATTATCTAGTATATGAAAGATCATGATATCTTGGCTTGAGATAAATCATGAAAGTTCATAAGAATGTGTTAACATAATCATGAAATTCATAAAATAATACATGAAATTTTTTGTCCGAAAAATTAGAATATAAAATAATTTAATATTAGTCAAGGATCATTTCCAATACCATCATAGAGGACAAATTCCTTTACTCAACTGAGTTCACTCCTCATTCCTTCCTTGTTTTACTCAACTGATATCATTTCCCATAAAACCCATGTCTATCTCATGAGATATAAATCTTTACCCAATGAATTGAATGGATATGTTGTACCCACCCATCTCATAATGAAATCATTCTTACGTGTTCCAAAAAAACATAAATCATTCATTATTGCATAACCCAGGGAATAAAATGGGTTTCTTAAACATCATTCCATCATAAGATAATCCATGTAAAACAAATTGATTTCATAAATATGATTTCTATAAAAAAATAAAATCAAACCATAAGAATAATTGGGATAGTATACTTGAAACATAACCCTATTAAAGAATTCCATCGTAGATGGAAAATAATTTTGAAAGAACACTTAAAATTAATTCTTGAGGAAAATATACTTTCTTCTTCAAAAGACATTTTCTTTTATCCAAATGACACAAAATTTTAAAAGAAAAAAATTTCTTTGTAGATAAACATTAAATATTGTAAAGGAAGCTTCATGTAAATATTGTGTTATGAAAACACAAAAACTTTTCTTGTCAAATATGTTAATAGAAAACATTCTTCTCATTCTTTTTTTGAATTAGTCAAGAAGTACCTCATATCGAAAATATCAAAATATTTCTTTCATACCATTTATTAAAAATACACCAATTGGGTAAAATTGACTTCAAACAATTTTCTAAGGATAAAAATAATATTTCTCATTACATATTTAAGAAACATGGATATGGATGATAAATATACCCCTATATATACTTAGGTATAAAAAATATTGGATAATAATGAGATTGTGAAATTATCCCTTAACTTAGGTCTGATATTCTTTGAATATAGCTTATCCTCATATATAATGATTTAAATAATTTTATTGAATTATTCTAAAATAATATTCATTTTTATGATAAAATATTTGATCATATTACCATCTATTTAACAACATTTGATTATTACTCATTATTTGGGTATAAACGACTTCATTTTCTTATACATGTTTTATCAAATAAGTTCTTATTATTGTTAATAGGTCATATTTATATCATTTTCAGAAGGATATTAATATAATATATATCATATTTATTTATTAGACACATTTATTCTTTAATGAATATCCTGTAGAATGAATCACATCACATTGTGGAGACGGCAGGACGCACGTACGCACGAGCGATGATATAATTTCTTTAATTTTGAAATGGTATGAAAGTGGATGGTATATATATTGTTACAGAATAAATAAACTATGATAATAATAATATATTGATATTATTTACATCATTATACACATACATGTAAAGTGGTGGTGAAAAATAGATTACACTGCAGTGTGGAGACGGTAAGCCGTACGTACTCACACATGGTGTTTTTGTTTATTATAGAATTGATTGAAGGTGAAATAAGGTTGTTACATAAACATAATAAAATATTATTATAATGGTGATAATGGTGTTATTAGTTATTAGTTAAATCAATAATGGAAGAAGAAGTAGAAGAAGGAATGATCTTGAGTGAGTTGGTAAAGGAGATTACCTATTCTTCAGTGATCTCCCTCTAGATCTCTTCTTAAAGGTATTAAAGTTTATTTATGGAGAAGACCAGGACCTCTATAATGTGATCACAAATTTTGATAATGAAAATGAGTAGGATATGGATAAACTTGAATTCTTAATTAGTTATAAAGAAATGAGTGAAGAGGTTTCCTTAAATAGTTTAGGTAGGGAGAACATTTAGAATTTCCAAAAATATTAATTTATAATAAATTCAAAACACATCCAAAATCCACAAAAATTTCTTAGTTTCTAGGATGAGATGTGGTAATGTTTTAATCTCATAAAAAATAATTTATATACATGATTTTATGTCTATTTAATCCTTATTATTTTCATTTAACACATTATTATTCTATTTAATTTTAAGTAAGGATACAAATATTTCAATATTAAGAGGGTGTAATATTTATTTATTTATGTCAATTCGGTCATAAATGTATAATTTATAGCATTTTAAACCATTTGATAATTATTATATATTTTTTAAAAAATATATAATTTTTAAATAATCAAATAATACATTATTTTGATAAATAATCAATAGTATTAATTTTTATTATATACAAGTAATTGATTATTAAAAATATAAAGATAACTAGTTAACTTCAAAAAAATTGTTTTTTTATTTATAATAGGTTTATTTTACATATAAAATTCTTTTGATATATTAATTATCCCAAATTATATTTATTTTAATATTATTGATAACATTTATTTATTATCTTACTTAATAATCTAATTACAACATCAGTTTTTTTAATTATTTAACATAATTATTTGTTGAATAAAAATTAAAAATAATAAAATATGAGGAATATAAATATTCAATCATTCATAATAATACTTATATCCAAATATATCTTATGAAAAATCCTTCATTAAAAATGTTATTATTATAAAAACATGAATGTGATAACTTTACCATTACTTAAAATAAAATATTATAAGTATCATAATTTTTTTCATATGGATCCAAATTGTCAGTAACTTGACCCTGGAATGAATATGGTTGATATATACTCAAACAATAATATTTGGTGATGTTTTCATGTCTTTTAATGGTTATTATGATTTTAATATATATTTTTACTGATTTCTCATTAATTAAATAATTTTCATATCATTAAATTTTAAGCTATTAAGTTAATTATTTATTTCATAAAAAGTAAAGATAAATTTCCCTGAAAAATAAAAAATAATTATATTTCATATGATTATTTATAATTAGATTTATCTTCATTATAACCTTTTATTAAAAATTATATAGTTATTAAAATTTGATTGAGACGCATTTTACTTTTTTTAAATAAAATAAAATAAATGTCCTAATCTCATCAAAGTGACTTCTAAAGGATACCATTTAGACCCAAGGATCATTTAGGTCGAAATAAAATCATAAAAGTTTATTAGGTTTAAGTATTAGGGTGATTTTATAACATTAGTTTTACCCTTAATTACCCAATTTAACTTTTTAGCATATTAATAAAATGTTCCGAAGTTACTATTCATAATTCCCAAAAATAAAAGAAATATATTTGCGTAATTTAAAGGTGCTAATTCCATATATATAATACATTTTTTTTAATTCAACTCACATAATTAGAAATAATTAATGTAAAACTCACCTCGTTTTAGGAAAGATAAAACAAGTTTTACAAGTTAAAACATTGAAAAAGATTGAAATTGTTTTACATCTAAATTCAACATAAAATTAATTCCAATAATCTAGATTATATTAATCGACAATAATATAATATATTTATACTTCTTAACCATTATATCATATAATTTAACCATAAAAATTATTTTTATGAAAAAACATGTTTTTAATTACAAACTATTCATCAAAACTTGTAAATGAATAGAAAAAGAGAAAAGGTTCATCTAAAGTAAATTTTTATATCCAACTTACAAAGAAGAAGTTTTTGTTTTCATATTAAATATATTAATGTCTAAATAATTTAATTTAAAAAGGGTTATCCATCAAAAGGGGATAAAATTACCCTTTTGGAAAATAGATATTTTTATACATATAATAGGGTTTATTCATACCCTAAGGCTAAAATATCTTTTGGGGGAATATAAAAAATATTTTATTAAATAAATAACATACATATTTTTTTAATTTCATTTACCAATTTTAATTAACTTAATTTATTAATTCAAAAATAAAAATATTTCTTTTACATTTAATTGGTTTATATTTTTCATAAATAATTAGTAGCCAAAGAATTCACCCAACATTTTCATAAGATAGTTATTTATTCCCACTAACCTAACAGCTAGGTTATAATGTTAATTTTATTCCAAGTCCATATCATGGTTTTTTTGACCCATGATTTCATGAAATTGTAGCAATTAAAACATTATTTAGTGAAAATATTTCACAAAAACATTCGAGTGTTGCAGAACACCTTCACAGATTGAAGGCACATGATTTGGGAGATCGTTAAAATACTGAAGAAATTATCGAAGCACCACACCAGAACATGGACTTATATTATTGATGTATATGGGTTTTATTGAAACATGTTTGGATGATCTATAGGGGTTAATAATTATATTCTTTGAGAAATTATCATTGGTGATGAGATGTAGTCCAACATGTGGACATTTCAAATTAGGTATCGGTTTTATATTAATTTTCTTCTATGATAATTCACAAGAGATACTCTGACCATATAAGGGATTATATTTCCAATGAATATGAATTTTAATAGTTTTAGTGATTATGTTTTTAAATTCCCACCCATCTTCTTTTGTATCACACCTCAATACCATCAGTGATAAATTTAAGAATCCATATCACAAAATTAACATATAAGGTAAGATGAAAAGAAATCTGAATTTGAAATTATTCCTTATAAATCACATATTTTTGAGCTTTGAATTGGGGGGATATCTTCTCTAGGTTTTTACATGGAAAAAACACTAGATAAACTAAATCAATTCTGGTTTCATTGAATCCACATATGGGAGAAGTTCATGTTCTTGTAGATTTTTATAAGATCAATGTTAACTGAACCACCACATGAAACTGTATTCATAGAATATCTAATTAATTGGTATTAAACAGAGAGAATAATGGGAAATATATGTATAAATAAGGGATATATAATTATTTAATAAATTATTTATAGGTTTATCATCAATTTTTTTAATTTTTGAAAAGTCATTTTTTCGCAATTCATTCATTTCTTAAAGAAATTTCTTTATTTATCAATGAAATATTAAATTAATAATTATTTCAATTATATTTAAAGAAATTACTAAATTTTATGTTAATAGTGAATAATATCGATTCACTAATACTGCCACTTTTATGACAGTATTATACAAGAATGTCATGAATGTTTTTGAAAGACTAATTAATTGAAAAAGTATATTTTATAAAGTTAAATTAATTATTTTAAATATACTATGTTGATATATAAAACTCACTCATAACATTTTAGAAAATTTAGGTAATTCTTTAATGAAAACAAATTTTCAATTTCTTTACTTAAAAATTTCACATGCAGGAATTATGTTTTTATATTATTTTATATAAAATTAAATAATATTTTTATAATAATGAAAATTTTAATTTTTATATAATATATTTCATTTATAATTATATAATAGACATAATACATATGCTTAAAAATACACTTTTTATAAAAAATAGGTTTTTGTGCGTTACATGCACTAATGAAAAAATTATTTTACCTTAAAAATATATATTTGATAAAGTGTATTAAATATTTAGAATCAGTATTTTTAAATTTTCTAATAAATATCTTTTTATTTTTAATCATTATAAATATATTTTTCATATAAAATTTTGTTACCTCGGTAAAAACCTAAATTTGTAAATGTAAAAAAACTAAGAGTAAATAACAGAAAAACAGGATTATAACAAATGTGGAAAAGTGTGGTTGAGTTTGGATTGGACTTATCCTTTCCCATACTATATTATTTTCCACTATGGATTCACTTTCCATGTGAAATATGTGATCTCTTTATATTAAAGATATTTAAGTGCCAAAAAATCAATTCTCTTAAATTATAAAAGGAACAAAAAACTCTATACATCTACAAACATCAGAATATGCATATTCTTAACCCAAAATATTTTATAATATCTACTAAAACCTCTCCCCATTCACTTGATGATTTTATCCTTCCAAAATACAAAGATAGTGTTCCTTATGTTGGGGACCAATGGAAAACACCCAAAGTGAGATGTAATATTTTCTAATGCTCCTTAATTATTCTCTATTTATACAACCTAAAACCTAAAATATACATCATAGTATGATAAAACCAATATTAATAATATTATTTTATGTTTTTATAATTATTTTGTATCCATTTTTATCTTCCTTCAAAACCTTCCAAAAATAAAAAGGTTGTCATGCGTATGTGTGAACCACCACCTCCATGACCTACATATTATACTTTTTTATAAACACATTTCAAGGATAGTTGAAAAGGGTTATCTGTTAATATAACATGATATTAAATCACTTAAATTATTTATAATGGATGATATACTTTATTTTATACCTTCCTTTATTTTTTATGAATGAGAGTGTCGTTCGTGTGTACATGGGAACTACTTTCTATTCAAGATGAGGTTTCTATTTTGTTTCTTATACAGAATAATATGGGTAGAATAAAAATGTATTTAATTTAAAAAAAAAATATTTCTATGTCATTAAAATTATTTATTTATCATACTAGAAATTCCATATGTGATATTAATAAAAACCATACATAGTTCATTTTGCTACTAAAAAGAATATATGAATGTACATTTTCTAATTTATGTCTATTTAGAGAAAAAATAAGTACCTATATAAATTAGGTGAAATGGAATAATAAATGACATCAGAATATAAAATTTTGAAAATTGTGATACAATTTTACAATGCTTTTACCTTTGTAAACATAAAAAGAATGTTTTTAAGAAATTGATTAAAAAACATCAAGTAACCTGCATATGTAGAAATGGTGTAATAGATTAGTGACACATGATGATAAATAATGTTTATAAAATATATATATATGGATAAGGTTATTAGGTTAGTTTATAATAAACATAATTTTATTATTCAAGAAGTTAAGTTCAAGAGAATATCACATTCAGAAATGAGTTAAGGGTTTCTATTTCAATAACCCTTCATTGAGGTGTGTTGTGATATTGTGCACCAATATTCATTTTTTATTGTGTAAATACTACCCATTGGTTTTTAAAATTGTGAATTATTGTTGAGAAGGGTAATTTCACTATAATTCTTACACTTCACTATTATGTGCTACAGTTTATGTCTTCCCTAAAAGATAATGATCTTTTATAACTCCATTTTATATATGGAGTTATAATCTTCCACCCCGAGTTCAGTCATTCATTCCATATGGTATACCATATTTCAATCTAGGAGACCAATTTTTATTCAAATAATCTTTATTTAAGAGTTATAATAATTCTTAAAAATGAAATTATTTTAATAGTAATTATCATCCTATTAAATGAAACTTCCCCCTCTTTGTCCATAACATCCTTTCATGCTTGTGATCCCATTTTCAATTGGAAAACTAATTATGTTTTATCTCATATTCAATTAATATTTAATATTTCAACTTAAAATTGTTTTATTGTTTTTTTATGATGTGGGATTTAAACAAATGTTATTTAAAATATAAAAATGGATCTTACATACCTCTTTCATGACTTTCCTATTACACATTCACTTTCTTATTCCCCATTTTAAGATATATTATTCTCATATACCTATTATATTTTTATATGTATTTCCCTTAAATAAATAACTACTAAAATATTATTTTCATTTTTTTGTTATACATGTTTGTATTCCTCTTAAAAATTACCACTTTTATGTAAACACGTTTTAAGAGAACTTTCCTTTGCCTTCTCTCACATCATGTATCGCCATCATATAATGTTTTTTAAACATGAATAGCTTCTAAAAACCTAATTATTTTGGATAAATATCCTAGTTTAATTTTTTTTATGGAAAATAACAACCTTTTCCCTTGTTTGAAAATCACTTTACTTAATTCATAAAGCTTCACCCAAGTGGTATATTTTTATTATTTCTTCTCCAAGATCCTTCACATGATGTCTCCATATTATAACTCAATGATCAAGACCTATGATTGATTTTGAAATATTAACATAAAAAAAGATTTAATGCCCTCTAATATGTAATGTCCCGGTTCCGGAATCTGCCTAGAGGTGCCCCGTAACTGGTTGGTCACATGGCCTCAAGCGCTTTCCCCAAACACCAAAGGCTGCCAACTAGCAGCGAGGGACATGGGTGTGATAGTGGGGAATATAGGCCCTCATTAGAAGTGTAACACAGTGGATGTAAAATAGGTATACAATAGGGGAAGAAGTAAACATACCAAACAATAGTAAATAGAAGAAGACTGGAAATAATAAACTAGAGCCCACATATATATGAATAATTCATGATACATATGTCTATAAAAGCAACTAAACAAATCACAACTCTAGGATAAAAATAGTACTACACCAAAGTACAAAATAAAACTAATAAACAACTCCTTGGCATCGCAAGCCTAAGCGTGGTCCCATGCTCTCTAGCTCCACAGCAATCATGTACCTGACATGGAAGGCCTCTTGCCCTTATATATATACTTGCAACAATATAATCTATTTGGGCCCAAAAACATGGCCCTAATAGGGTGTGATACAAAATCCTAGTAATCAACCACTACAAGATTTGTGCCTAACATTCTTTGAATATATGGAAGGTAATGAGAAAATAATTTAGTAACAAGGAAGTACACAAGGTAAAAAATTCCCACAGTTTCAAGCTCTCAAATAACCACATCTCAAGAAATATAAAATCACAAACAAGTAACCCTATGGTAAGTACTCACAGCCTATCCCCTATAGTCCTACCTAGCTACATAAGCAAGTAGCTAAACACAAAAGGTAACCCTATGGAAAGTACTCACAACCTAACCCCTCTGGTTCAACCAAACAAGTTAAATCAAACCTCTAGGAATCCCACCCAGTCTACCCCTCTGGTTCAGCTTAAGAATAAAATCTTTGAGGAATAACTCACTGTCAATTCCTCCTATAGTCTTATATCGTAACTACAGGTGCTCTGGGGAAGAACTTACGTCACATTCCCCATGTGGCCGACATCGAGGAACTACAGACACTCTGAGGAAGAACTTACATCAATTCCCCATGTGGTCTCACATCATAAGAGTAAAACAGACACTCTGGAGAAACCCTTATATCCAATCTCCCTATGGTCTACTACACCATGTTCTCACGGCCCTATGTAAGTCAAGCAAAAATAGCTGTGCGTATCGGCCAAAGTAAACCTCAATAACTACTTGGCTAATAGTTTATAGAATAGAAGCATGGTAGAACAATAGTCACACCATCATACAATACTAGGCATTGAAAAAACAAGGCAGCCTAATATGTCACGCCCCGACCCTACTCGGGCTCGAGCCGCAACTACCCCAAGCCCGCCTCTATAGGCCAGGGGCTGGCGACCAGCACCGAAGGCACAACAACTCAGGGATGCCTTTGTCTAAGCAACTGTACACACACGCATGCAGCACACTCAATGCAGAAGTGCAGAGTAAAAAGAAAAGCAAAGGGAAACTGCTATAAATAAACCACCAGAGTGCATCGACCTCTAAACAGTACAGGGTAAAAACTGAAAAGAAAAGGGGAAAAACACGCGCCCAACCAAAAAGTGCCACAACCCGGCAACTGGTAAACAAAAAGAAATAGCTCACGGGTCTCCCACCTGGAACCTGGCCACGACCACCACACGAGGTCCAAGCTCCCAAGCTCCTACGCTCCACTGAAGTCACGCTCCACCTATCCGTCGTCTGCAAGGGCACACCAAGTGCGGGCAAATCCCAAGAAGGGGTGAGTATAAAAATACTCAGTAGGATACCCCAAAGGCTCGAGGGACCAACAAAGGAGGTACCGAAGGGTGAGCAGTAGAGAGAACATGGAGTTGAACATAAGTACAACAGAGAGTGCTTTAAAGAGTCTAGCTCAACCCAACAAAAGGAAAGAAGGTAGACTCGTCCAGACACAAGGAGCTGCAAACAGTGATAAGATGAACTTCTTGTCGAGTCTTCACTACCTATAGCAGGAGAGTAGACTCATCCAACCACAAGAAGATAGACACGGAAATCACGTGGCATACCTCGTGTGTATTTTCCTCTCCTGGAAAGAGAGTAGCCAAAACCCAAGGAGTGGGTACTCGAACAAGGTATATACATATATGTATGCTCTACAAGAAGCCCGAACAAGCTCGTGAGGGGATCTCCGTCCCGTAGCTCAGCCCAAGAAAAGAGTATCCAACAGTCCCAGATGAAACACCATCATCGATGCCCAGCATCCCGCACGTCTTCCCTGAACCGCAAGACAAGGGGCTCAATCACCGCACCTTGACAATATCCTCTTTGGGCGGCACTGACTCACCTGCACGGTTTTAGATCGCGTCGCAAGAACGTGTCTCGGTGGGGAAAGTGCCCCTCGTACTTGAGAGTTCTAGGGAAATTCAAACAA
Source organism: Viscum album (assembly GCA_963277665.1). NCBI lineage: Eukaryota > Viridiplantae > Streptophyta > Magnoliopsida > Santalales > Viscaceae > Viscum > Viscum album. The sequence continues at coordinate 513,630,132 of OY728137.1, read as the reverse complement.
CACCTCTTCACTACCCTGCAGTCGAGAATTCTCCTCAAAGTTAAGGTCGTCACAACACTAACCCGTAACGAGGGGTCCCGCTCCGGTAATCACGGAGGAAAGCCACGGGCTAGCCTAGAAGAAAGGACTGATCCTGGACTGCAAACAGGTGTCCCACTGCCCAGCCCTAGTGGAGGGTAATCCATAACCAGATATCGGGTGACCCACAGCCCAGCCCTTCTGGAGGGTAAACCCCAACACATCATCATGCGACCCACTGCCCAGCCCCGCTGGAGGGTAAACCATATTAAGATACTGCCTGACCCACTGCCCAGCCCTGCTGGAGGGTAAACCATAACACATCATCTGGCGGCCCACTGCCCAGCCCCGCTGGAGGGTAGACCTTATTTCATCATCAGGTGACCCACTGCCCAGCCCCGCTGGAGGGTAGACCTGGAATAAGTCGACAGGCGACCCACTGCCCTGCCGTGCTGGAGGGTAGACCTGGAACTAGACGACAGGCGACCCACTGCCCAGACCGGCTGGAGGGAAGACCCTAAGAGGTCGTTGGGTGACCCACTACCCAGTCTCTACTGGAGGGTAGACCCTAAGTGCGTCGGGTGACCCACTGCCCAGTCTCTGCTGGAGGGTAGACCCTAAAACCCGATGAGTAACCCACTGCCCAACCCCGATGGAGGGTAAAACTCCGAACTGCCCTGGCCATCTCCACTAGAGGGTACAAAACTAGCCAACCGAAGAAGGAGTAGGTATCGCGCAACCACCCAACTCCAGCACAACTCTCCCAAAGGGGTTCATCGCCAGTTCCATCACTAGGTGTCACTAACACCGCTACCGGCCGATCCATCGAGAACAAAACCAGGGGGAGACCACTCAACCCTGCTGGTCAACCAACGAGCATAGAGCCAGGGTAAAAACTCCACCTTGTTGGTCAAACAAACACACAGAGGGACCCTCTACGTCGCGAGGGGTCAAAGAACGCAAAGCAGAACACGACACGCACATGGGGCCCACATGACGTGTGGCCCCAAGTCAAACCCAACCAAGTGCACGAACGTCTCCAGTACAAACCACACATACCTCCAAGAACTCTCGTATACTCACGGAGTATACCACATCTCCATCTCAAGGGCTATCATGCACACGGCACCCAACGTCAACGCGAGGGCGTGACGTAACATTTCCACCTCAAAGGCCCAGGCATGGCCAACCACGTCACTTCAAGCATTTACATCACTCACACGGGAGTTCACGTGATCACTCGCCAATGGTCCGCTACAAAAACGGTAGAAGGACCACCACCGGTGCACCTCCACATTTCCACATTTGACAAGATCGTGCAAGAGGCTCCGCACAATCCAATAGATCGCACCATTGTAATCCTCGCCGAAAAAACATGCGAGATCGACTACATACTCGCCACCAACAGAAATCCGACGGAAAAGTCACCAACACTGCTTCACGCCCGAACAGGGCCCCGTGATCCCGAGCCTCGGCCTCAGAAATAGTCGGGCGCATCGCACCAATGTGATCCCCTCGGGAAAACATGTCAAAAGCACTACTCACTTGAGTGAAACAGATATACGGAGAAAAAAATATGTTTCGGCTCCCTGCGCATGAGCGGTACCACGCGGGACCCACACCCCGGTCCCGACGTGCTGCCAACGGAACACACCATTGCGATCCTATCGCAAAAGCACACAAGGTGGACTACTCACTTGTCCAAAACGGTCGCCCGGTGATAGGGATATAAAATCACCGTTGATGCCCAAACGGTCCTTGTGGGCCTGCACCATCATGACGAATTAGGGCGGCCGGATTGCACCATTGCAATCCCCTCAGAAAAACATCCAGAATCGACTACTCGCATGCCCCGAACGGACGCCCGGTGAGAAAGGCGTGAAACGCTACACGCAGTTCGAAAGATGGGTTGTGGGTCCCATGCCTCAAATCCAGCTTCAACGCCCAGAACCACCCTAGAAACCTCTGCCTCGACGCCAGGGTTCCAACGCCGCGGACGACGCTCTAAACGGACGTCGGATGCGTCCGCGCCGCCCAAAACAAGATTCCCAGAATGAAGTTAATCCCCTCGACATACGTGTCGCGCCACCGAGGCCCCCATATCGTGGATTATAATTTCCCAAGACCATCTCAAAAATAAATCCTTGCTGTTAGGTCCACACCACCGCAGACGGCATGCAAAACGGACGCTTGTAGCTAAAGATACGGGTGTCCGAAGTTATTAGGGGAGAACCCTTCGGGCCGGATCGGCCCGGTCTGGCCGGTCCGCCCTGCACGGGCCGGCCCGCTAGGACCGCGGCCCAGCCACCTGGGTCCGGCCTAGCCAACCCCGCGGGCCGCTGCACCGCGGCAAGCTGCTCGCCTTGCCCGCTCGCCGTGCGGGCACCTCCACCGACCGGCCGACATGATCTGTCGAGTCCACGCGGAGACCCGCGTCATGCGGGTCTCTGTCTCCCCGCAGGGTCGCGCGCCTGCGACCCCGGCCGCCTCCTCTCGTCGGTGCCCACTACCGGACCGCCTGGGCCGTCCCGCACCGGCGAGGTGCCGCCCAGCCGGCCGAATGGCCGGCCGGCCTTCCGCCGCACCCGCTACCGCACTGCCGTCCCGGAACCACCGTCTGCCGCCAGGAACCGCCGGAAAACCAAAATTTTTTACGGAACTTCCCGGGACTGCCCCGGGCACCCTGGGACTCGGATTTTCGATCCTAGAAGAGTTTCGAAAACCTTAGAACATATACTACACATCTAAGGGCTTTGATCGATGATCGGACAACAATTCTATAGTATAAATTGGGCTCAAATATTGCAGGAATTTGAAAACGAAAACGAAATAACTCCTACCTACAGGGGCGTTGCCCGAAGCATCACGGGCGATCCGCCGCTGCGCCATCACCTTGTCGGAGTTGCCTCACCAGAGGTTCCTCTCCGGAGTGCTTCACTGGAGCTGGAGGAGAGTGGGAGGGTTTGAGTTAGAAGAAGAAGAAGAAGAAGAGGGTGGGGGTGCGTTTAAGTAGAAAACACTTAAACCCTCCGCCCGGCACGCCCCCGACTACACTGCCGATGCAGACAAAAAATGAGGGCAACCCTGGGGTAAAAATGACCTCCTAAGCACAACGTAGGTCTCTAAATTTTAATCCAAGACACCATTCAAAATTTATAAAATTTAACGTCTGAAGCCGCTAAATTACGAAAACGTCCCTGGGGCCATTTTTCACAAACGGCCCGCGCCCGCGAAACTTATACCCCTCCTAGGGTAAACGGCACGCTCCGAACTCAAAGATGCCCTTGGTTTCCCAATCTGAATCACCTTCTAAGAGATACTCGAGTTTCACCATTAAATGAATTAATTAATTAATTAATTTATCCGTTTAACATTCCAAAAGCGGGCGAGGGGTCCAAACGTCCCGCGCCGACAAATTTTATGTCGTTCCTAGGGTAAAAACCCCATTCCTAACCCATTCGTACCCTCAGATCACTGATCTGAAGCTCTGTTTAGGGGGTATCCCATTTATCTAGCATTTCTAGTGTGAACGCACTGAAAATATAATTCCGGCAACTCTGGGTCTCGGAATCGCACGCCGTCTGAAGGCACTGCTCTGGAATATCATCAAGAATATTACAAAGTCTTTCGTAGCAAAAACAGGGTTCTAACATCATTCCCTACTTCAATATTTTCGTCCCTGAAAAACAAAACTAGGGAGAAACACAGGGTACTAAGCTCACACCTGGATTTCCCATACCCAGAAGAACCCACACACAGCTCTGTGCCTCCGCACACAGACCAAAGGATTGATCTGTTCACGCGAGGTCGGCCCTTTACAATGTTGTGCACCCACTACAGACTTTGGGGTTAGGGCAAGGTGGTAGGGTACCTCATCATCCCTTTGCACGGTCTCAAACGGCCCGAAGGCCCTCAGGGGTAGCTCACCTTCTCGGTCAAACCTCTACGTCTCACGCCGCGACTGGAATCACCGCCCGCAACTGAAACAAGGCCCGGTGATTAAATCCTTCAGAATATCCATATGGTGAAACACCCAAGGATATATGGTCACGCAAGGTTCCACAGTCGATGCTCTCTTATACAGTCAAAAGGCGAAAGAGTCAACACCATCGACTAAAGGAAAATGTCTCACGCATTTTTCCTTACCAACACAGGGTTACACCTGACGCCCTGCGTCACCCTGGTAACACCTCAAACAAGGAGCAGGGAGAAAATCCTTTCACACATAGAGCCTAACAATTCTACTGCAAAAAGTAGAAGAGTCGCAAGGGGTACCTCTCTCCATCCCATGCTCTGCAGGATCTTAGACATCCAAAGCTCACGGTTGTCCGTGGTCCCAACCGTTAGCTCCCGGAGCATGACGTGGACTACCTAGTAGTGATGGGGAGATCTCATAAATTCATAACCCACTACCATCTCCTCCCACTCCTCTGCTAGCACCACCTCCCTGGGCACTACTCTGATCACGGCGCTACCTCTGTCGTGGTGGTGCGCCTGCTGCCTGCCCGAAGCTCTTAGCAACTCAGGTCGGGCAGTCTCATGCCAAGTGACCTCGCCCATCACAAGCATAACACTGACTCTCTCTGGGTTTCACTGGTGCCCTCCGGCACACTGTAGTGTACGACCACGACCATGAGTCTGGTTGTCAGTAAGCCACCTACGTCGAGGTTCTTCTTGTCGACGCCCACTAGATGCAGCAGACGTCTCGGCTTCAACGTGCATGCTGCCGCCACCAACACTAAAACGCGACAGGAAGCCCTCTATCACCAACGCCTGTTTTAGAACCCCGGTATATGTGGAAATGCCCAAGGGTACTGTGAAAGAATGAATCTCTCGGTGGAGACCCTTCTCAAAATTCCGCACTCGGAAGTTGTCGTCATGGACCAAGTCTGGGTAAAAGTGTGCACGGTCTGCAAAACTAGTCGCGTACTCGGATACTGTCATCCCTCCCTGCTGAAACTGCAGGAGCTTCTGAATCCGGAAGAAGCATGAGCAGGAGGGGAAAAACTCCTCTCGAAACGTCAACTGGAAGTCGTCCCACGAAAGCGATGACTCGTCAAGAAACTGAGTCACCAGACTCCACCAACGCCAAGCTGCTCCACAAAAAGGGGTGGCTGCCAGAGACACTCTCTGATCTGTCGGCATCTGTACAAGCCTTAAAAGGCAACCCACAGTCTCGAGCCAAGCCACTACTGCCTGAGGGTCTGGCTCACCACTGAACCTTAGCGGTCTCTGCCGCTGGAAATCACGGAGCGTGCTCAACCTGCGCTCAAGCTCAGCCTGCTCTGCTGAAACTATCTGCTACTCAACAGGTGGGGGTGCTGCTACCGGCCCACCCGGAGAAAGGGGCTTACAGTATGGGTCCTGGACTGTGGCCTCGTATCTCACAGGGTCGTCGTCACGAACAAAAGCTGGTATCCCGGCTGGCTGTCCTCGCGGAGACATCCTGTATATTATCAAGGAGTGCCGCGGTCAGATGAGAATATATGTATATACCAATAACAACGATGGGGAGATGACTCAAGAAGGACAGTCAAGACTCAGTCCCTCTGCGATGCACAAACAAATTTCCCTGCAACAAGTGTCTCAGCATGCCGAGTCGACAAGCAGGTTATCAAGGTCATGGTGAATGGATACGTCGGCGGCCGCACCATCACTGGACTCCCTGGCCTGAGAGCCGCTCTCGAGACACGTTAACACTGTTTCCTTAAATCCCAACCAATTCCTCTATTAGGGATGCCCGAACAGTGTCCCAAGGAACGAACCTCCCTCTGATACCACTTTGTCATGACCCGACCCTACTCGGGCTCGAGCCGCAGCTACCCCAAGCCCGCCTCCATAGGCCAGGGGCTGGCGACCAGCGCCGATGGCACAACAACTCGGGGAGGCCTTTGACTATGCACATGTACACACACGCACACAGCACACTCAAGGCAGAAATGTAGAGTAAATATAAAAGAAAAGGGAAACTGCTATAAATAAACCACTAGAGTGCATCGACCTCTAAATAGTACAGGGTAAAAACTGAAAAGAAAAGGGAAAAAACACGCACCCAACCAAAAAGTGCCACAACTCGGCAATAGGTAAACAAAAAGAAACAGTTGACGAGTCTCCCACCAGGAACCCGGCCACGACCACCGCACGCGGTCCAAGCTCCCAAGCTCCTACGCTCCACTAAAGTCACGGTCCACCTATCTGTCGTCTTCAAGGGCACACCAAGTGCGGGCAAAGCCCAAGTAGGGGTGAGTATAAACATACTCAGTAGGATACCCCGAAGGCTCGAGAAAGCAACAAAGGAGGTACCGAAGGGTGAGCAGTAGAGAGAACAGGGAGTAGAACATAAGTACAACAGAGAGTGCAGTAAAGTGTCCAGCTCAACCCAACAAAAGGAAAGAAGGTAGACTCGTCTAGACACAAGGAGCTGGAAACGGTGAGAAGATGAACTTCTCGTAGAGTCTTTTCTACCTATAGAAGGAGAGTAGACTCATCCAACCACGAGAAGCTAGACACAGAAATCGCGTGGCATACCCCACGCATCTTCGCCTCTCCTGGAAAAAGAGTAGCCAAAACCCAAGGAGTGGGTACTCGAACAAGGTATATACATATATGTATGCTCTACAAGATGCCCGAACAAGCTCGTAAGGGGATCTCCATCCTGTAGCTCAGCCCAAGAAAAGAGTAGAAAACAATCCCAGAAGAAACACCATCATCGATGCCTAGCATCCCGCACGTCTGCCCTGAACCGCATGACAAGGGGGTCAATCACCGCACATTGACACTATCTGCTTTGGGCAACACTGACTCACCCGCACGGTTTTAGATCACGTCGCAAGAACGCGTCTCGGTGGGGAAAGTGATCCTCGTACTTGAGAGTTCTAGGGAATGTCAAAACACACCTCGTCACTGCCCTACAGTCGAGAGGTCTCCTCAAAGTTAAGGTCGTCACAACACTGACCCGTAACCAGGGGTCCCGCTCCGGTAATCACGGAGGAAAGCCACAGGCTAGCCTAGTAGAAAGGACTGAGCCTGGAATGCCAACATGTGTCCCACTGCCCAGCCCTGCTGGAGGGTAATTCATAACCAGATATCGGGTGACCCACTGCCCAGCCCTGCTGGAGGGTAAACCCCAAAAAATCATCAGGCGACCCACTGCCCAGCCCCGCTGGAGGGTAAACCATATTAAGATACTGGGTGACCCACTGCCCAGCCCTACTGGAGGGTAAACCATAACACATCATCCGGTGACCCACTGCCCAGCCCCGCTGGAGGGTAGACCTTATTACATCATCAGGCGACCCACTGCCCAGCCCCACTGGAGGCTTGACCTGGAATAAGTGGACAGACGACCCACTGCCCAGCCATGTTGGAGGGTAGACCTGGAACTAGACGACAGACAACCCACTGCCCAGCCCTGCTGGACGGTAGACCCTAAGAGGTCGTCGGGTGACCCACTGCCTAGCCTCTGCTGGAGGGTTTACCCTAAGTGCGTCGGGTGACCAACTGCCCAGTCTCTGCTGAAGGGTAGACCCTAAAAGGCGATGAGTAACCCACTACCCAGCCCCGCTGGAGGGTAAAACTCAGAACTGCCCTGGCCATCTCCACTGGAGGGTACAACACTGGCCAACCGAACCCGGAGTAGGTATCACGCAACCACCCAACTCCATCACAACTCACCCAAAGGGGTTCAGCACCTGTTCCATCACTAGGCGTCACTAACACCGCTACCGGCCGATCCATCGAGAACAAAACCAGGGGAGACCACTCAACCCTACTGGTCAACCAACGAGCAGAGAGCCAGGGGAAAAACTCCACCATGCTGGTCAAACAAACACAAAGAGGGACCCTCTACGGGTCCCTGTCTCCCCGCAGGGTCGCGCGCCTGCGACCCCGGCCGCCTCCTCTCGTCGGCGCCCGCGGCCGGCGCCCACTATCGGACTGCCCGCACCGTCCCGCACCGGCGAGGTGCCGCCCAGCCGGCCGAATGGCCGGCGGGCCTTCCGCCATGCCCGCTTCCGCGCTGCCGTCCCGGAACCGCCGTCCGCCGCCAGGAACCGTCAGAAAACCAAAATTTTGGCCGGAACTTCCCGGGACTGCCCCGGGCACCCCGGGACTCAGATTTGCGATCCGAGAAGAGCGTCGGAAACCTTAGAACATATAATACACATCTACGAGATTCAATCGATGATCGGACTGCAATTAGACAGTATAAATTGGGCTCAAATATTGTGGGAATTTGAAAACGAAAACGAAATAACTCCTACATGTCGGGGCATTGCCTGAAGCTTCACGGGCGATCCACCGCCGCGCCATCGCCTTGCCGGAGTCGCCTCGCCGGAGGTGCCTCGCCGAAGTTCTTTGCCGGAGCTGGAGGATAGGGGGAGGGTTTGAGTTAAAAAAAGAAGAAGAAGAGGGTGGGGGTGCGTTTAAGTAGAAAACACTTAAACCCCCCGCCCGGCATGCCCCCGACTACGCTGCCGATGCAGACAAAAATGAGGGTGCCCCTAGGGTAAAAGCGACCTCTTGAGCACAATGGAGGTCTCAGAATTTTAATCAGATACCCCTTTCAAAAGTTATAAAATTTAACGTCCGAAGCTGCTAAATTACGAAAATGCCCCTGGGGCCATTTTTCACAAACGGCCCGCGCCCGCGAAACTTATACCCCTCCTAGGGTAAACAGCACGCTCCAAACTCAACGGTGCCCTCTGTTTCCCAATCTGAGCCACAGTTTAAGAGATACTTGAGTTTCACCAGTAAACAAATTAATTGATTAATTAATTTATTCGTTTAACATTCCAGAAGCGGGCAAGGGGTCTAAACGTCCCGCGCCGACAAGTTTTATGTCGTTCATAGGGTAAAAACCCCATTCCTGACCCATTTGTACACTCGGATCTCGGATCTGAAGCTCCGTTTAGGATTTATCCCATCTATCTAGCATTTCCAGTGAGAACGCACTGAAAATTTAATTCCGGCCACTCCGGGGCTCGGAATCGCACGCTGTCTGAAGGCGCTGATATGGAATATCATCAAGAATATTTCAAAGTCTTTAGTAGAAAAAACCGGGTTCTTACATAATAGACTAAGTAGAACCAAATGGTTATAATAAACATGAATGGGAAAACACCTCCAAAGACAACAATTTACCATATTAACAAACAATTAACCTCTACTCAAGCATACAAGCTTACCAGGCAAACAATAGGGCTAAAACAATAAACACACAATACCTTGTTCATTGTAATTGGAAACATTTGCACATATAAATCAAATACTTTCAGCAGAAAGGAACAAACCACCTACCTCGATGTTGTAGTATTGCTATATGTGAACCGCAAGCCTTGAATCGCCCAAGAACACCGTAAAACTATAAAAAGTGCTTAAAGTGCTAAACTGAAGATAACCTGAGAAAGAGGAGGAATAAGGAAACGAATCTAAAGTAGAAGGAATATCTTTCTGAGGTGATCCCAACACAATTGACGGTGGTCGATTCAGATAACATATGCTCTCTCAGGGGCTCAGAGAAGATTTGTGGTTGTAGGGGTTCTCTCGGATGAACCAGACCTAGAAGTAGGGCATTATAGCGATGAGACGTGACCCCGATATGTTTAATGTAAAAAAACAAATTACATGGTGTGTACTTAAGAAGTACACAACATGTACTTTCCTTTTTTGTACTCTACTTTAGGCAGTCCCCAAGTCACTATACACGGCCATGTGTGCGCCCCTTATACGGCCAACACACGGCTTTCTGTGGTAACCGAGTACACTACGTGTACTCATAAAGTACACGGCGTGTACTTCAAAAAGTTCCAAAAACACATTTTTTTCTCAAAAACGACCAAAAAAGAAAACATACCTAAAAAGAAGATCTGGGTTCTTACAAACTTCCCCCCTTAAATAAATTCATCCCTGAATTTCCCTAGTAAGGTGTCATAGAAGAAAAATACTAGAAAAGCTCTGGCCACTACCATCATACATCGGTCTTCCTCTCCCAGGTCTCGTCCAGTACTTGCTTGTGCTGCCATAGCACTCATACAAGAGGAACAGATTGGCCCTAGATAACCTTTGTACTGTGATCAACAATTCAGATAGGATGCCCCTCGAATGAGGCATCCACCTCTAACTCAACCACCTTGGGTTGAAAACATGAGATGGGTCTGAGAATTAATGTCAGAGGTAAGAAACATTCAATACATCGTGCATAGCCTGATTCCTATGAGGTAACTACAACCAATAAGCAACTGGACAAACTCTCCCTAATACCTTTAATGGCCTGACATACCTCGGTGAAATCTTACCCTATCTCTTAATCCTATTGTGCCCCAATCTAAATGCGACACACATAAAAACCTAATCCCTGACCTCGAACTCTATAGTTCATCTCTACTGACCAGCATAAGACTTCTATCAAGACTGCACAGTAGCCATCCTCTTCCAAATCAACTCTATCTGCTCTGTGGTCTCTTGGAAAAGATGATGTCCCAGCATAGCTTCCTGTCCTGCCTCCATCCAACATAAGGGTGATCATCATGGCCTACCGTACAAATCCTCATAAGGTTCCATCTAAATAGTTTCTAGAAAACTATTATTGTAGGTAAACTCTATAAGAGGTATGTGCTTCTCCCCCGAACCTCCAAAATTCAAGATGCATGCTCGAAGAATGTCCTTGAGCACCTGAATCGTACACTCGGATTGCCCATTTATCTGAGGGTGGTAAGCTGTACTCAGAAGAACCTGTGTTCCCAAGGCCTTTTATAGCCTCTTCTAGACCTGAGAAGTAAAACGGGCATCCCTGTCTAAAACGATGGAGTGTGGAACCACATGTAGACGTACAATCTCTCGGACGTACAACAATCCTAGCTCAACAACACTAAAATTCTCTATGATCGGCAATAAGTGAGTAACTTTCGGGAGTATGTCAATGACAACCCAAACAACATCATTCCCTCAAGGTGACCTCAAAAAACCTGTCACGAAATCCAACGCGACATCATTCCACTTTTACTCGGGAATGGGTTACAACTGCAAAAGCCCTACTAGTTTTTGATACTCTGCCTTCACCTATTGATAGGTGGAACACCTCATGACAAAACCAACAACATCTCTTTTCATACCAGTCCACCAATACTGACAGTGTAGATCACGATACATCTTGGTGACACCAGGATGAACTTCCCAAACTAAAAAGTGAAAGTCCTGCATCAGCTCCTTTCATATGTCAGCTGACATCCATACACGCCCATGAAAATGAAATATCTCATCCTCTCCTATAGTCTATCCATGAATAGGGTCCTCTCCTAATGTACTCTCCCATAGGACTATCCCTTCAGAATCTGATAGCTCCCACATTCGCACTCGATCAACAAGAGTAGAGGTAACAGCTACAGAAGAAAGAAAAGTCATCCCCTGTTTGTCTTGCACCTCCAAATGCATCTTATAGAATAGATACATAAGCTACCTCTCACTGATGGCCTCCTGAACATCCTGTATCTGAGTCCTCCTACTCAGCGTATCAGCCACTGTGTTTCCTTTTCCAGGCATGTAGGCAAGCTCAAATTCAGAAGACTGAAGGTACTCAACTGACCTTTGTTGTCTCAAATTCAGATCATGATGAGTGAAGAGATAATTCATACTTTTTTGGTCGGTGAAAACGACAAAATCCTCTCCTAGAAGATAAAGTCTCCAATAGTGTAAGGCTTGAACAACGGCAGCCAACTCAAGATCATGCATCAGGTAATTCCTCTCCTGTGGCCTCAACTGTCGAGACCCATACGCAATGACTCCTTCCCCTTGAATAAGCACTGCTCTAAGCCCGATACCTAAAGCATCACATTACACAGTATATCTCTTTCCTGGATCTGGAAATACTAGTATCGGTTCTGAAGTCAGCCTCCCTTTCAGATCCTAAAAGGCTAACTCACAAGAATCTGACCACATGAACATTTCACCCTTCTTAGTTAGACCCGTCAGTGGCGTTGCTAAGCGTGGAATGTTTTGTATGAAATGTCTGTAGTATCTATCCATTCCTAGAAAACTCCACACCTCAAATAAATTCTTTGGTATCTCCTAGGAAAATACTTCACTCACTTTCTGTGGGTCTACTGATACTCTTGTCTCTGAGATAACATGACCCAAGAAGTGAATCTGACACATCCAAAAGTGGCATTTTGAGAGCTTAGAATATAATTGATGCTCTCTCAGAGTACTCAGAATGATCTCAAGAGGGGTAGAATGGTTGTGTCGAGTGTTACAGTACACAAATATATCATCCATGAATACCACCATGATGGAATCCATGTATGGATAGAACACTCGGTTCATCAGTGCCATGAAAACTACAGGCGCATTCATGAGACCGAATGACATAACCAAATACTCTTATAGACCATACCTTCTCCATAAGGCTGTAAGAGGTGGATAAGATGGTCTAACATGAAACTAATGGTAACTGGCTCTCAAGTAAATCTTAGAAAACACCCAGGCTCCTCGAAGCTGATCAAAGAGATCATTGATCCTCAACAAGGGATATCATTTCATTATTGTCAAATGATTCACACTTCGATAATCCACATATATCTAGAGGGCACTATATTTATTTTTCGTAAAGAGGACAGGCGAACCACAAGGAAAATTATTGGGTTAGAATAAACACTTTTCCTATAACTCCTCCAACTGTTTCTTGATCTCCTTCAACTCGGGTGTAGCCATCCTGTAATGAGGAATGGACACTGATGTCGCTCCTGTCACGAGCTCAATAGGAAATTCTACCTCTCACTCCAGAGTAAAACCTGAAAATTTCTTTGGAAATACATCCCTGAAACGATCCACCACCGGAGGAAAGTCCACATGTGAAGTCCCCTAGTCATCAAGATAAATACTAGAAATATGGGATGTAACTCCTCTCAACCCATGATGCTCGGGTCCCACTTTTCTCTCCTGGACATCCCATTCCCCCTTATGAAGTAACGATCCACCCTATGGTGATGTGAAACTCACCCTACATTGATAGGAATCGAAAAATTCCTGGAAGGGAAATAACCAGTCCATTCCGAGAATGACATCATAGCCTATCATCTCTAAGACATAGAGGTTCCATAAGAAGGGACACCCACCAACCTCTAAAGGGAACACCTTACACTGTCTCACATTATCCTATCTAGTCCCATACATAGTGTATAGAATCAAGATATCAGCATAAGAAAAGATGTAGAGCCCATGGATCTCCACAACAGAAACAGATATAAAGCTACGGGAAGCCCTTGTATCGAAAAGAGAAGAAGAAAAAACTGAGGAAACTAAGATCGTACCTCGAACTGTAGAGGGTCTGGGATCCTTCTCATGGTGGGTCTACTCCACCGCAAAAGTATGACCTGTACTTCACCCCTATGACCCTGCTTGAACACTCTGAGCTAGTCCACCCTGCTGTTGCTGAAAGCCTAGAAACTGACTACCACGACCACAACCTCCACCTCAACCTGAATTGTCGGAAGAACTCTTATTCCCATAATGATGTGAAACTGGTGGCACTGCTCCAGAACGTAGAGTCATAGAATAACCCCTGTCACCAGCTAATAGTGATAAGATCTGACAGAAACGTTGAATATGACCCATCTTTCCACAAGATCGGAACTCCGCTAGGTATCTTGGGCAATGTGGCCTCATATGACCACTCTATCAACACAGGTAGCGCACCACTTGGCTACCAGATGAAATGACTCGCCTCCTTGGATCACCACATGTAGACCCCATGTGGCGCTTCCTGCTATCAGTATGAGGAATACTAACTCCGAATTTCAAACCTCCCTGGCTCAAAACTCCATAATCCCTCATATTTTGCTCAGTGATCTACTCTTGGTTGATGATATAATTGAAAGAAGTCATCCTGAAGATGTTCAACGGTGATCAAATTTCTTGCCTCAGACCATCCTCAAACTTCCTTTCCATGAATAACTCATCACCTCCTGGTATAGGCATGAAGCGTTGAGACTCGATGAAGCAAGAAGAATACTCCATAATATAAATAGTACCTAGCTCGAGACTCATAAACTCTCGGGATCGACCGGCCCTCAAAGTCTCCAGATAGAAGTAGTCATTGAAGGAACACTGGAACTCATCCCAAGCCATGACCCACTAGAATCCCACCTGTGAGACCACATCCCACCATCTCTTGTTGGAATCCCAAAACATGTAAATATCGAGCTTCCCCTGCTCTCTGGAGGCATATCCAGATGCTTGAGGATAGAAATCATGGCTTCTAACCATTACTCTGTAGCCAGAGGTACTCCTTCCCCTGTAAAGGTGGGAGGATGCTGCTGCTAAAAACCCCACATTAGCTATGCCATAGACGGGGCAGGATCAGGTACTCCATAGAAAGTATGCATGAATCTCATGAATCCATCTTAGAACTATGCATCAGAACCTATGTCTGGAATGATGGTCAGTGCCAAGACTAGCACAATTGGAGGATCTGCAGGTAGTCCCTGATCAGCCATGTCTAGTTTCTGATCACAACCCTGTAACTGGTAGAAAACTGGAGGATGTCTCAGTGGCATGACTCTGCAATGTCAAGCACATACCTTAGATCAAGATTAACAGGGACTAAATCATAAAAGTATAAGAAGGGAACAGGATAATGAAAGCATTCTTTTTTTTTCAAAACATGGATACACGACGTGTATAATGCATACATGGTGTGTTATCTTAAGCCCTTCACATGGATGTGTACTTATGCCAACCCAGGTCGTGTGACACCCCATACACACGGCGTGTACTTGACTTCTCTTCCCCTACACGAGTCCTTATACACGACTAAGCTACAAGGTTCTCCTATAACAATATTACATGGAATGTTTGTGCTAAACACGATGTGTACTAGACGAGCTTCACCGACCCGTGTTGTTCGCGACACGGCCGGATACTCGATTGACACTACACGGAGTGTTCCAGACAGACATGGTGTGTACTGGAAAAGATAACACCAACCCGTGTGGTTAGTTACATGGATGAATTCCACGATTACACTACATGACATGTTTATAACTGACACAGTGTGTATAACCTAATATTTCTTCGTCCGTGTTGTTAGTCACACGGGCAGACACAGGGTCAACATGACACGGCACGTACAACCGATGCTCGGAGTGTTCCCACAAGAAGTTCTCTATCCTGTGTCTCTTCCCACATGTCCTAGGACACGGTTTGAGACTACACAGTGTGTACATACGGTACAGGGCATGTACTTAAGAAAAAAAGTTTCTTCCTAAACAGAAGAACACATGGTGTGTAGTTACAACTACACGGATTGTATTCTGGGTTATTCCAGATAGTAAGCCTCAGAAACTACTATAGAGCTCAGTAAAACACTGAAACAAACATCAAAGTTCCAAATTATGATCTGTGAGGGCCCATACTCCCCGGAAATCAAAGATTTAAATCTTTTACATGTTATAACATGCAATGACAATGCAATGATCCACAAAATTCTAGTCCATGAGGGCCCATAACACCTAAAGAACCAATGATTGGCATTCATTCAACCAAAAACTCTACAAAATCAATACCCTATCAAACAATAAGTATTCTATCAAGGAATCTATCACTATAACAAGCATGTCAAGCACAACATCTATCACTAATGCAACCAAAATGGCATGGAAAGTATGCATGACATGTGATTTAATGAAAGTGCCTATATGATGCATGAGATGGCATACCCTCATCTCATCGGGTTCCAACAGAAATTGAACCTCGACAACATCAACAATAATAGCACAATACATGTGAGTCACCCAACGGTGAAAATCAAATCAACTGTAAAATTGAAAAACAAAAAAATTGAAATATGAGGTAAATTGGTTTTTCCCTGTACACATGTTAGATACTCCATGGCATAGCTAATTACCAAGTACTTATTCCCTCCTATCCCTGACAATAGGATCCAAAAAATATGTCAAGAGAAAAGAATTTCTCTAATACCACGTTGTAACGTCTCGGTTCCAGAAGCCACCCAGAGGTGCCCCATACCCAGTTGGTCACATGGCCTCAAGTGAATTTCACTGAATACTAGAGGTTGTTGACTAACAGCGAGGTCCTTGGGTGTGATAGTGGGGAAACTAATCCCTCATTGGCAGAGTAACACCGAAGAAGTAATACAGTTATACAATAGTGGAAGAATTAAACATAAAAAACCAAAGTTAAAAATGAAATACTGGAAATAATAAACTGGAGCCTACATACATATGAATGATTCATGATACATATATCTAGGAAAGTAGCCAAAAAATCACAATATTTAAATACAAAATAGTATTAAACCAAAGTACAAATGAAAATAGATAAATATCTCCTCATCATCGCAAGCCTAAGCTTGGTCCCAGGCTCTCTGGCTCCACAGCAATCAAGTACCTGATGTGGAAGGGTGCTTTCCCTTATCTATACATGAAATAATATAATATGTTTGGGCCCAAAAACATGGCACAAACAGGGTCTGAGAAAAAATCTTAGTAGGAAACCACCACAAGATTTGTTCCTAACATTCTGTGAATATATGTAATTTAATAAGCAAATAATGTAGTAACATGGAAGTACACAAGGTAAACAATTCCCACAATTACAAGAATTAAAATAACCACACCTCAAGAAACATAAAATCGCAAAAAGGTAACCCTATGGGAAGTACTCACAGCCTATCCCCTCTAGTCCTACCTAGAAACACAAGTAAGCAGCTAAGTAGAAAAGGTAACCCTCTGGGAAGTACTCACAGCCTAACCCCTATGGTTCAACCAAACAAGTACAAGAAACCCTATGGGAAGCCCACTTAGTCTACCCCTATAGTTCATCTTAACCATAGACTCTCTAAAGAAGCACTCACCATCAATTACTCCTATAGTCTTGTATCGTAACTAAAGGTGCTCTGGGGAAGAAAATAAGTCACATTCCCCCTGTGACCCAAGTCGAGAAACTACACACACTCTGAGGAAGCACTTGCATCAATTCCCCATGTGGTCTCACTTCGTAAGAGTAAAACAGACACTCTGGAGAAGCCCTTACGCCTATTCTCCCTATGGTCTACTACACTAGGTTCTCACGGCCCTGTGTATGTCAAGAAAGCATAGCAGTGTGTATCTGCCAAAGTAAATCTCAAGAACTACTTGGCTAATTGTCTACAACATAACAACATGGCATAACAATAGTCACAATATCCTACAATACTAGGGATGGGAAAAACAAGGCAGCGTAACAGGTTATGCAGAACCAAACGGTCATAACAAACATGCATGGAAAAACACCTCCAAAGCACAACAATTCACCCCATTCACAAAAAATTAACCACTACTCAAGAATACAAGCATAGAAGGTAAGCAATAGGGATAAAACAGTAAAGAAACAATACCTTGTTCATGGGTATTGGAAAAATTTGCACATATAAATCAAATACATTCAACAGAAAGGCACAAACCACCTACCTTTACATTGTAGGATCGCTATACGTGAACCTCAAGCCTTGAATCAACCAAGAACACCGTAGATTTACAAAATGACTAAAAATTATCAACCAAAGATAACTTGAGAAAGAGGAGGAATCAGGAAACAAAGATCAAGTATTTGGAAGAGCATACCGAGGTGATCCCAATGCAATCGACGGTGACTAATTCGGAGAACAGACACTCTCTCAGGGGCTCGGAGAAGATTTGTGGCCATATAGGTTCTCTTAGATGAACCAGACCTAGAAGTAGGGTGTTCTAGCGATGAGACACGACCCTGGTACATTTAATCCAAAATATACATGGGGTGTACTTTAAAAGTACACAAAATGTACATTCCTTTTTCGTACTTCACTTTAGGCGGTCCCCATTTCACCAAACACGGATGTGTGTGCGGCCCTTACATGGCCAGCACACGACATCCTGCAGTAACTGAGTACACGATGTGTACTACTAAAATTTCAAGAAACTCATTTTTTTCTCAAAAATGACCAGAAAAAGAAAACATACCTAAAAAGAAGATATGGGTTCTAACATTATATTTGAAATCCTTGAGATTTATTTTTGGGTTATTTTATAAATTGGAATTAAGAAACACACTTCATTCTCATTGGTTGGCCATGCTTATGATTTATGTGTGATTTATTTTCCTCATATGGAATTATTATTTATAATTTTAATTTATATGATTTGTTGTCCCAAAATTACATAAAACTCCAATTAATTAGGTAAAAAGTTAAATATCATGATATATTATTAAAGGTATTAATTAGTGGTCCTAATCCACCACGGGACGTTTTCCACTTTATGACGATGGTATTGGGAGTAACCCATGACTCATTTTTAAAATATCAAGTTTCATGTTTTTTCCACATGTTAATGATATTATGAAACCATTTCTCTATCCAATGTCACCATGATTATGATCATACTCTATTATATCATGATATGCCTCTTGAATCTCATTTTTTTCATTATTTTCATGTTTATTCCCTTACTAGACTTTCTATATCATCCTTTTATATATGTATAATCCCAAGTATATCATTTGAAATTTTAGAAGTTTTTTGTGATTTATAATAAATATTTTTATTTTTATATAAATATTTTGTTTTTTTAATTAAGAAAATTTATTTTTATATCTAATCATCTAAAGACACTATACCGCTAGATTATTCAATTGGTTTTTGACAGAAAACATTGTTAAGAACCATCAAATAATAGGTGTTTAATGCTTGGTTCACTATAATAACCACATTACATGGATGGTTATAAAATTATATTTATTGAATTAATATTATATTTAAAAAAAATATTAAAATTATATAATTATAACCCATTTTTTTCTTTCTTATTTTCAATTGAAAATGAACTTTTCCCTCGTGTATACATGAGGAATACACTATCCATTAATGTGAAGTATTTCATTTTTCAACTTGTATTTAATTTGTTATAAAAATCTATTATAATATTATTTTCCACCATAATAATATTTAAATAACCTTATTATACATATTTAATAATTATATTATGCATAATTAATAACGTTTTTAAACATAATCACCCATATATTATAGTTTGTACTCTTTTGGGTCAGTTTAACCACATATATGAACAATGAATCAATTTTCAATAATGTACTGTTAATGAAACCTAATAACTAGTTTTATTTTAAAATAATAGGTAAATAATTATATTTTTTTATTTTTAAATGAAAATGGTAATATCTAAATTATTTTTATGATACCGCCCCTCATTAGTTAAAATTACCAAAATAAGCTCGGCACTGACTTCGTCATCATGAATAATAACTAACATTCATATGTAATCGTAATTTAATTTTATTAGTCATTTAAAATAATATAATCTAGTACCTTTAATTATCTAATGATTATGAAATTTTAATCTTTTAATAATAATAGACATTTCCGTTATAGAACAATTATTAAAAACCATCAAAATTTATAAGCATTTGATGATGAAAATATAATATAACCAACTAGTATTTTGGTAATAAAAAGTTATAAATTGATTTTATACATTTTTATAGGTATTAATAATGTTATTAAATAGTTTATTAAGATATTTGTTTTTTATTTAGTAGGTTAGAACATGTTTGGTTAGGGGGATTAAAGGTAAGGGTTTTTTCCATCTCAATATTTCTTCAGTGAGATGTGTTGAATATTCACCTCTTATTTTATTTGATGTGGTCTTTATTATTCCATATGAATTAATACTATCACATTTTTCCTAAAATTATCGTGTTTTAAATTTTATTTCTGGTTCCCTCATTCGATTTACTTTTTATTGAAATGTTTCAAAAGTCATAAGGGTGTTTCATCTCAATTTTTCCTCTTTGACACAGGTTTTGTTTAGACAATGAATTTGATTTAAATGATGTGTATACTACCTATTGTACATAAAATATCATGAATTAAATTTTATTCATTGTATTGTAATCTCAATTTAAAACCCTCTGTTTCAAAAGGTTTTTATTAAAATGTATCTTAAGATGTAAAGGATATTGATAACTCAAAACATTTTTTGGAGTTCAAATATAGTTTCTTGACCTCCATTATTTCATTATTGGGTTATTACACAATAAAATTGAATCATATTTGATTTTCTCTTCTTATGTGAGTAAAATAAAATTTTCATTCATAGCTCCCTCCAGGATGATTTTCTTTCTCATATAAGTATAATGTTGTTAAGAATAATTCTCATTTATCAAAATTAATATCCTTATCATTCATATTCATGTATTCAATTTCTGCCAATGTTATTTTTAATAGTAGAAACCTAATTTTTCTATATCTATTATGATCTACATATATCCTTTTTCCTCTCTTTTAAATCATTTTTTCTCACCCTTTTTATGATGTGGGATTTTAATAAATGTACTTTAAAATATTGAAATGGTTTTCTTTACATGTTCATTTATCTTATCTAATCCTCATATTTTCCTTGAAATAAAATTCATTTATTTTTTAATTATACACTATTGAATGATCTTTTTAAGAGTTAAAATTTTTCAAATGTTTTCACTTAACAACTTTTAAAATCACTTTTTGAAGTGACTTTTAACTTATTCTTTTTAAAAAATTGTAAAAATGTTTTATAAAATTACTTTGATGATTTAAATTCAATTTCCCACATTATTTTAAAAGGTTTTTAACTCCTTTAGATTTAGGTTTCAAGGATGACATTCTAAATACTCATGTACTATTTTCTTTTAGGGTATTAAACTCACTGTATCAAGAAATGTTATTTTAGTTCCCTTTTTATGTGATACCATTTGAAGTGTTATTCTTAAGAAGGTTTTATCATATATATAAAAATCCTTATAAGTTATAATATTACACTTGGTATGTGTCATAATAATACTATAAACATTATTTCTATTGATGTATTATGCTCATTTAGTTTTTTTTTATTTATTGTGAAAATTATTAACATAACCTTATACGAAATACTCTATATGATATTACTTTGATGGATTCTTAATTAAAGAGTAGTTACATTTAATTGTTGGTGAAATATTAGCATTATATATACTTGTCATCCCAATATGGTTGTTTAATTATTACCCAGTTATGTTGGTTATAAATTGAATTATTTATACATTAATTTATATAATGAATACATTGGTCTTAATTAGTGAAAAGGGAGGCCCAAAATAGACCCTTTATGCATTGATAGGTATAATGAGTCAAACTAGTTTGGGTATTTAGTTTATGTATGCCCATATATTTAGATTTATTGGTTGTGTCATAAAAGTATGTATATATCCTGGAATTTGGGCATTATGATATGTACTTTCTTGGACCAAAGCATTGAAATCCCTAACATTATGAATTATATCACTATGAGAAAAGTTATTATTATCCCTGAGAGTAATTATATTGTTTTTTCAACCATGTATTTATTTTAAGCTCGTGTTATTATTCATATTACATTTTTTATTATAATTTACATTCTTCCATCTTATTCGTGTATTGTTTATTCTATGACATCTTATGGTATACACTTTCCCTTATTGAGAATTTGAGTTGACAATTACTATATTTCCATTTTCCAAGGTTGTGAAGGAAATTATTATACATGATATATATATATATATAAGAATAGAATACATGGATAATTTATGGGAAATATTGATGACTTATTATGGATTAAGTAATTATGGATGTAGTTGAAAAAATATCCATTTGATGAGAATGAAATGGTATATATTAGTTAATTTTTTTTCCAAATTATCTAAAACTATAAACCTAATAGGTCATGGGAATGTATATATATTAATATTTTATATTAATCATGTAATTATTGAACAATAGTGTTTAATAAGTTATAGTGACAGTGTTGGAAGAACCCACTCATCTGTTATGAGATTTTGTATATATATAGATTTTGAGGTGATTCTTTCCCAATTCTTCTTGATTAGTTGGGTATTTTGTGCCACAGAGATATTGGTTTCTCCTGTAGTTTCCATTTCTTCTTTAGGTTTTATAGTAACTCTTATATGTGCCTTAAATATTTTTGTTTGTGAGTTTTTTTTTGAGATATTGGTTTCATAGTTGTGGTCATGGTGATTTTTTCTTGGTGGTGGACATATATCTTATGGACCATTATGGTAGTATTTTGATGCTTTGGTTATAATGTATTGAAATTGGGAACCTTGGGTGGGTTCTTGGTGGTTAGGATTTCATTTGGCCCAATTATTCTCTAGTTCGTGCTGCTAGTATTTTTTTGGGATGCTCATGGGTGTAATTCCATGAGTTAGGTTTTATGGTACCCTCATTTGATGTTCCTAAATCCATGGTTTCAGCCATGTTGTTCCAAGATGAGGTTATTTTCATTTGGTAGTGATTCTTTCTTAGGATCTGATCATGGGTGATGGTTCTTCCATTACAAAATTTTGATCTCATTTCTTGGATGGTTTGTGTGACTGATTAAGGAATTGTGGGTTATTTGGGAGATTTGTGGATGTGTTTTTTCCAGGTGTTGTGTCTCTTAGAAGGTATGTGTTAACATTACCCACCACTATAGGCAATGTCTAAACGGTGTGGAGACCTTAACCAGTCTTAGAATTCCTTATACATTATGACTCTTTTTAATGAAGTGGTTTTATAATGGTGCTCTAAATTTGAGGAATAATTGAATTTTTAATTTAATGGATAATTCACAATTTTAACATTGATTCAAAATGTTGTTCAAAGAGTTGGAACATTTTATAATAGTGTTTTTGGATGCCGTTGAGGCCCAAGAGTTTCCCTCATTATTTGGGTGAAGTCCTGAGTGTGTGTCAAGGGATCGATGTATTAGTGTTTTTGGTTATGGGAAAATATAATTTGGAACACTATTACTATTAACCATTCACAATAACCATGTAGCCTAAATTACACAGGTGAATATTTTGTAAAACCATAAAACTAATCCCTATAGATCATCTAAAAGACTAAAGTAAAATTGAGACATTTCAAAGGGTTGATGAACAACCAAAGTAACCATACATCACAACCATGTGATAAGGTTTCTCCTAGGTAGTGGAGGTAGCATGGTTAGTGAACATTTTGGCCAACATTGAACCATTTACAAAGTGGTAAAATAATGCATTTCCCTTCTAGTTTTAAAATGGATTACCCCATTTTTCTCAAATTATCATCTAGAAGCCCCTCCACATCCATCATCATCTCCCTCTCCATCTCCTCCATTTCTTTCTATATATTTGAGTCTATCAACGTCCCAAGGTATGTAAAATATTTTTCTACATATCTTTCTTGGTTTCTTTCATTATAATGTTTCCTCCCATAATTTATATGTTTTGTGCCATATTTTCCATGAAGTTTTCTAGTTTATATATATATGTAAATCTAGAAAAAAAGTCTCATACCAGACATATAGATACCTTTGATGCTAAGTTTGGTGTTCCATCTAATTTAACCTATAGTGCCACCTTGTCTTTTATTAAGTGTATGCATGGTGTGATCAAGATGTCTTATACATGCTTTGATCTGGTTTAAATTAAATATATAAGTTGTGTTTCCCTAGATAAATGTATCATTTAAATGGACTTAGACCTTGGTAAGTGGTAATATCAAGTGGGGTGCTAAATGGGGGTAAATGACCATGATGTTTATTGATTCCATTAATTCCAAAATGATGTTATAAATGGTTTAAGAGGAGATGTAATTTGAATTGATGGTTATGAATTAGGATTTGGAAACCATAAATATCTATTAATTATTTAGATCTATTTGGTCCAAATAGATCATTCTAGTAAGTTAGGTGGAAAGTGTATGTGTATTATGTGTCCTAGATTGAAATAAATATAACAAAAACTCAAGTATATTTTGTTAGATACCTTGGTAAATTAAATGGATTAGCTATGAAAAAGATTGTAAATCCAATAATTCATATGGTTAATGTGATTTGGCCCCATCTTATGATACATACTATTATAAATAATTGTATAATCCCATTTTTTATAAAAATGGTTGGTTTTCAAATTTTCTAAATCATGATTTTTAAATAAAAGATTGTGATAGACATAAGATATCATGATTTTGTAATGTTTTGGTCATGGTCTTAATGATAATTAGATAAAATGAAATATTTATTGATAAAATGTTTAAAATGATGCTTACTGATTTGGAATATTAGGATGATCTCATTCGATTCCATATAACATGTGTTATTTAGGAATTTTAGTATGAGTGTCTGGATTCCACATGATACTCAATGGGTGGTAATTTTGGGATATGTTCATAAATTCCATGTAACTTGTATGATACTTGATGGTTGGGAAATATTAGGATGAGTGATTGGATTCCATTGGGGATATTGGGATGAGTGCATGGATTCTCATTGATGATTGATTATGGTAATGATTGGATAATGCTATGATAATAGGTGATATTTTATTTAAATGTAAAGATAAGCATTTGAATTCTTGATTATTGGTGAATATTAGGATGAAATCGAAAAATAAATGTGAATGTTGGGATGATTGTTTAAATTCCATCTGCTACTTGATGATTAGGAATGTTGGGATTGGTGCTCAAATTCTATATGATACCAATTGATACTAAGAAATGAATATACAACCCTTCGGAATTCTATATTATCATTTATGGTTGGCATGGTCATCAAGAAGTTCTTAGAGACACCTTATAGTGGCCAAAATAGCTATGGTCAATTGGGGCCATGACACTAACGATCAAAAATGGTATATCCAACCATGGGACTGATCATAAAACCAAGGTATTTGTGGACGAATAAAATTTTATTTTAAATTGTTTTAAAAAATATAAACTCATCATTTAATATATTTTTTATCCCTTTTGTATGAATTTTTATCAGGTTAATTATTTTAGGGTCACCATTTTTGTTAGCCTACTATGTAATATTCATACCCTTCTCAGGATTCTAGGAAACTTGAATACACTAGAAGACACTATTATTTTTCATAGTTACAGTTTTCAGGTTAGGTCTCAATGATGGTTGTTTTATTGACTAGTTTGTAGTTGGATACTGGGAATGGGTAGGACTCATGTATAGTTGCAGATGGAATGTTTTCCCCAATTATATTTTATTTAATTTTTTTCCATGTACATGATCCTCCCACAAGGGAACTGATTTGGTATATATGGTACACTCATTTATTGGAATTTGTATCTATTTACTTTATTTCCACTTATATTACTACTTTTAAAATGATTTCATAATCTCCCTGTTGTATATTTATAGGCCCTGACCATTGTTTAGTTGCCTATAGAATACAAGGAGGTGTTACTGAGGTCTTATAGTGAACCGAGTCAAGGCATCAGTCGAGTGGATTCTAGGTCATATAATTACACTCTTGGTTTTAAATTAATTATTTCTTAAAGAAGTCATGTTTTTCGTGAGGATGTGTTCTATTGGGGTTTCTATTCTCTTGTGGACTTCTTAGAATCTCTTACCTCTCACCTGTTTCTTTGGGTGTATGTAATTTGGTGATCCATCATCCTCCATCTGTTACCAATGTATTTATAGGGGAAAACATTTTGGTGGAGAGATAAAAATACCTCATGTTATATACATTTTATTTATTTAAAATTTTTCGGAGGGAAATTAAATTTTTAGCGATTTTGGGTTTAAAATTGGAATTTTTTGTCACTATTTGTAATTCATAGGGTTTCCTCGCAAGGTACAATTAATCATAAAGAAACCATGCATTTGGGTATGTGGGTATTCATGTTCCCTTCATGGTTTATCAGATCATCTACTGTCACAGAGTAAATCATGTGATATGTATAGGGGTTCTAGTGTTCTCTGTATGATGGGCACACATTTTAATAAATGGTGTGGCCGAACTCTTTGATACACATAATCTATTTATTGTTTGAAAAATTGTGTTTCTAGCCCTCCAATAATTAAAATTAAAAAAACCCTTATTTCTACCCTCCCTAACACCTCACATGGCCTAGTCACATTCCCCTACTCAGACATGGATCTCCCTTTGACATACCCTTCTTCCAAAAAAGTTCAAGGTAATTGCTTCATGATTTTCAGCCAAATCTTCAAGGTATAAAATAATATTCCTCCCATTTCTTTTATCCTATTTTTTCATCTTGTTTTCTTCCTTCTTCATCACTCTTTTTATTCGATAGAACTCTAGGGGAAAATATTGAATGACATTTGTAATTTTATTACATCTAAAGCATGTGATCTCTCCTTTGATTCTTTTTTATCCCATATTCAAATATTACGATCATTCATCATAGATTCAAGGTATTTTTTCCCATATCCAAACCATTAGTTTTTGAACAATCAATTTATGTAGTTCTAGATTTATGTTTTATTTATCTAATGGTATTATTGTTGGTGTATATTGGATTAATAAGAATAAAATTAAATTTCATCCCATTTTCCCTAGAAAGAGAATGTATTTATTATTTTAAAATCTAGTTAAAACATAATTATGTGTGACTATGCACACCATGTGTTTTTGAAATAGCTCAAATGACATTTGTGAATGAATTATAATATTTTAAATGAATTCTTTGTCTTAAATGTGATTTCTAAAAATAATTACTAGGATTTTCATGTGATAATTGAAATTCTAAATATTGATAATGTTTTCTAAGAATTTTTTTATATCATATATGAATCCTAGATATTATTTGGCTCTGTTTTTTCCATTTAGTGATTTGGAAAATGATTTTTTTAATCTTTATGGGGTTTTAGTGGAAAAGCGAATATTTTTTATTTTAGGGATATTCAAATGGTTTGATAAATAAATTTTTAATAATGTTTTGGAAGTTAGATTTCAATTTGTTAATTTTATAGAGTAATTCAAATGAAATTTTAGAAGATTAGAAAAGAATTTTCATTCTTCATTCGATTTAGTGAAAGACTATTTTGAGATTTGAATGGTCTTAGAAATATCATGTTTATGTGTGTGTGAAACCCTCTTAAGATATATTTAATTTTGATTGATATAGATTGTGACTTGAGGGGAATTATGTATTTTTTTTTGATATGATGGATATATGATTGGGGTCCTTTGTTGCAGGGGTGATGTAGGTGATGCAGAGTAATTATTATTCTTTACGATGCTTGTATCAATCACTATTATTGTTTTCTCATCTCATTTGGTTTTGGTAATGGGAGGCCAGGTAGTTATGTGGGATGGCATTGATTTATGTCACACTTGTTAGTTAAAACCCTAGCTAAAAACCCCATGTTTTTTTGGTCTTCATAGGCTAAGTAAGTTCCTTGTATAGTCTTTTATAGGTAAGCATGGGTGTCTAGTATATATTTTTAGGAAAGAAAATTGGATAAAATTTGTTCCAGTTATTTTGGTTAAGTGCAGGACTATCTTTCATTAGCACCTGGGGTGTATCCCATGAAACCAATTCCAGGTTTAGTGGTTTCATTTATGTGATTTATTTGGAATCTTGTTGTATCCCTTGATTAATTGACTTGTGTGAATCCTTTGGTTGATTCATTTTATTTATGTGAATTTTATTATTTAATTATGCACCACAATTTTGTTGATCCATTTTTTCAATAAGTTTGTGTTGGTTTTCCATGGTACTTTGGAGAATGTTTGTTTAAGAATAAATTTATTAAATAATAGGGGATGTTTTGTAGGATGAGAATTTTTTTAAATGAAATTTTCAAGGTGATTATATCCACTTCAGAAAAAAAAGGAATGGTTTGTAAATCTTTTACGAAATATAATAGGATTTGGTAAATTTGTGAAAAAAATTATTTTTATATTATATTTTAAAAAATCATTAAATGAGATTGTATTAAATGTTAGGTTTTTGAAGAAGCAGTAGGTGACCTATTAGGCTTTTAGGTTCATTCCTGTCTATTATATTTCTATTTCAGGCCCTTTTTAGCTCTTGATCACTCATGAACCATCAATTATATTGATATTTTATGATGACCTACGGTCACTTCGAGGTTATTAATTATTCTTTTTTATGTAGTTTACAATATCTCATTGGTCAAATAATTTTTTTTTATTTTCAATTTCATTAATTGGTGGTGCATTATATATGAGTAGATTGAGTGATGGATCTCATAGTCTACTTCATTGGAAAAATATAAAGGTTAACTAAGGGATTTCCCTATTTTGAATTATTTTAAACAGTTTATATTGATTATACTACTTCCTTTCAGTTATCTTTTTAGGCATGAATTTCTGACTTATTAATGGATCATGCTAGAATTTATAGTAATGTTCTGTTTTTATTTTTGGTGATTTTTTTGGTGAAATATTTCCCTATTAGGTATTCCTTGATACTCAAACACTAGTTTACAACCCATTAATAATGGTAAAATATTATTTCCAGCTATAGAGTGGGATATATGTTAGTCCTGGTGGATTTCAAAACAATATCTCATGTCAGAATCATCCAAGTCACGTCACACAAGGATTTTTTTGTCAAATTTCTTCAATAAGAAATTTCAAGCCAAACAAAAAAAATATAATTTGTGGATAAAATAAATCAATTATCTAGATCAACTAGGGAAGCATTAATCAATATAAATATAGGTTAAATAGACATATAATATATATCTTATGTATTACGGATAACGATTCTAGATCAAAGACTGTGAAGCTTTTAGATTTTGATTTAAGGGTCAATAGATTTTTACCTAGGGATGCCAGTGACCACCAGTATCAGAGACCAAATAATATCTATTTGAAATTATATAAGAACAATGGGACATGAAATAAATTTATTCTTCCACATTTTTTGTTCTTGAAATATGCTACACTTATTGAAATTCCGTAAACCATTGTAACTAGAATCAACTGTGATGCTAAGAACACGTGGTCAAGAAATATTGAAAAATGGTTGAATAAACTATTGAGAATAGAATCTATATAAACCGGTGATAAATTTGGGTCACCTGTATAATGATGAATGAAATCATCAATGATCGATGAGTTGGGTACTGGAGAATGGTCATCGAACCCTTTGTAGCCTGAGTGCCAAGAGGTTAAGGGATTCTATAAGAAGATATCTCTAGCAATTTTATGGGGGAGACAAGAAGAACTCAAAATTTTAAAGGGTTGTTGATCAATTATTTAGATCGAAAAGGATTCTGTGAAAGTTGTTTCAAGGAGATAATGAGGCCCAATACCCTATCCATGTTATATAGTAAGGGGATCTCCTTCTAAAAATTATTCTTTGGATTTTTATTTGTTTATATCCATCATGAAATACAATTTTTTTAGTTGATTTGAAATACGATTTGAGGATATTTCATTAAATTGAGTTGTGATTGATATAGTTCGATGATGCTCAACACTATACTTTCATATTTTTATGAAGACTTATTATTCATATTTATACGAATAATTATTATGATAATCACTATTTTTATATTCATTCATGGCAACACATGTGTGGATTAATATCACATTCTTATCATAAAAAAATTTATTGGAAACATTGTATAATGTGACATAATTTGAGGATGATGTTAAGTGGAAAAAAATATATTTAATTATAATTTATTTATTTTTTTAAAATTTTAATTATTTCTTAAGTTCAATTATTTTCTATATTACTTAATATATCTAAATATTTATAGTAATTTATGTTATAGTTGGTACTATAGAATCAACTATTTGTATATTAGATTTTATATATGTAACATTCTAGGAATATTTATAATAAATAAAGACCATTTTTAGTTTTATTTTATATGAATATAGAAAACAATTAATATTTTTCAATTAATATTTTCCATTATGTAGGATATTTGATTTTCATTAGGGTAACTCATGATTTAAGGAGTCTTTGTAATGGTAAGATGGGTTTTCCAGTAAATGTAATTTTTCAGTTTCAAGTGCCACATAAGGGTAACTCAAAATTCCTAAAGGATGTGAAAAGGAAACACTTACATGAATTAGGCTGGTTTTTTTTCGATACTTAAGTGTAGAATAAAATTCTTAAGGATTACTTAATGATAACATTAGTTTTTATTACTTACATAAAAACACGTTTGGGCTATGTAAGGATAAACTAGAAAATCTTTCTATTGCGTAAGGGTTTCCCCCTCACTGTGTAAAAGAAACACCATGTTTTATAAGGTATTTAATGGGTAACCTACCACTATGTAAGGTTATATTTGAGTATTTACCTATAAAAGGCTAAAACCATATCACCCTTATAAAATATATTTTTGGGAAAAAAATAATTAAAAACCATGTTTTTCATCAATTCGTTCCCAGCACACACCTGCAAATACTTTTTTATGATTTTGAGGAAACAATCAAGATAATTATATCTTGTAACTTTTTTAAATATTTTAATTCTTTTGTGAGAGTTATTAAATGATCTGAAATTATTAAAAGATTAAAATAAATGTTAAAAATGAATTTAATTTGTAGTTTTTAATGTTGTGAACCCGTACATGGATTGTATTCTTAATTTTATTTATCCTTTTCTACCTTTTGTTTTTTGGATCCCTTATCATGTCAATTTATTCCATAATTCATAGAACAATTTTCTATATGGTATTCTTCAACAGAACCAGGTTACTCTTATGGTTTCATGGTATTAAAAAAACCCTCTCTCATTCCTCTATCCTCGAGTGCATCATTTTCAAGGGATAAATTATAGGTAACCTATTTATTGTTTAGTTTTCCAAATTAAATTTACTATTCCTTATTGAAAAGTGGAAATTTCATCTTAAATGGTAGTTACCACAAATTATCATCGAATAATAATAAATTATAACCACATGTTTATCATAGATTATTCTAGAAGGAAAGGATACTACCATAGGTATTTTTATAATTATTCTTTGATGACGAAATTTTTAGTGCATGCCAATGTTTCAATAAATAACATTTTAATTATCCCGGAATAAGAATGTATTATATAATGTGGTGTTTTTTATTTCATTTGGAACTAATTTTTTGGGAATCGGTTCTACGAATCCCTGTAAAGTGGTTCAATAAATTAATATGAGGAAGTGTTCAGGAGATGATTCCTTGGATCAAATGGAAGTACTTCATAAATGAGCTTGATTTATAAAGTTCCCCACCATTTGGGGTTGTTCTATAAACTTTTTTCATTGTTATAATTTTTTTAATGGCATATTTCAATGACTATGCTTGATTATGATCACATGTGTGTATGTGTACAGCATATAAAATCCTATTATTTTTTTTCTTCCATGAGTATTACTTGTAGCTTGATTGGACATGTTTGACGATTATCACATGTACATATCTTGTAACATTACTCTCATTATGATATGTATTCCTTGTATGCTCTACCATGTAATGTATATTACCCTACCTTTAGAGACATTGTTTTTGGTTCTCGGAATAGGTGGACCATCATAACATTCTTTTAACATAGAAAAGAAGTTATAAAGACTAGTGATGATAAAAAATATAGACTCTAGAATAATGTAAAGGTATGATAATTCCATTAATTTTTTTGTGGAAGGATGAACTTGATGAATTGTGGATTCCATGTACCTGGTTACTTGATGCCTAGTGAAACTCCATGTAGCACGACCACTCGATTCCTATTTGATGCTGAGTACAATGACATAATTGATGTATAGGGATTATAAGTAGCATGTATATATGTTTCCATGAGGATTTAGAGTGACTAGTTTACTAGGATTTTTACCATATTTGGATAATTCCGATATATCCTCATTTATCTTTTTAGTATTGATCCATAGAAGGTACGATCAGATGGAGGGGGATTGGGGGTGCTAGCTTGATTAGTGCATAACCACTCAATATTTTGTAGTATATTTTTTATGTTTGTTTAAATTTTTTTATTATCATGGAATACACCTATTATATATGTTCACATTTGTTGAGGTTTCAATGGTGTTGTCCTACTGGATTTTATTTCTCACCCCTACAAGGGAATCTCAATGTGCATTAAAAATTCATGTATAGGGATCCAGAGAGGGAAAAGAGGCCCATGAAAGATGGTTGAGGCTAGGAGTATGGAGTAGGGAGTTGTATTGATATGCACTCTAGAGGATTAATGTAGCATAATTTATTTATTACCTTCCCTCACATTATTTTGGTTTGGAAAAAAATTGGAATCCCATTTTTTTATTATTTGTTTAAATCATGTGCAGTGTTTAGTTACACTGTGTTTATTTAGTTACAACATGTTACTATGATGATTATATTATATTATTATTATTATTTATGCAAGGATACGATACTAAGGATGTGTTCTCCCCACTGAAAACCTTTAGACCCTCACTGCTAGTAGAACACCTCTTGAATATGAGGAGGTACAAATGAGGTCTTATGGATCTCTAGTATGTGTATAGTGGTTTGAGATAAGGAATTCAAAAAATTTATATGAGTACATTGTTATTATTTTCTTTTGTCTAATCTAAGACATGGAAAAAAGGACATAAACTTTGTGGGATGCAGTTACGGGAGTTACCATATGCCTCAATAGATATTGTGTAACAGACCAACAAGTTACCATTGATGGAATTATTATTACGGTTTTGAGAGATTTAAGGTGTTTTTATGCATTATGAGTTGGAACATAATATCATATACAATATATATGTATACTTGAATGGCCCGAAGGTCTTCTTTTTTATTAATTTTTGATAACCCCCCCCCCCCTCAAGGGATGAGGGGGAACCCTTACAAGGCACATATTATCAGAGACTACAAGGCCCATAGGCTTTGGAGATTACATGACCCGAAGGTCTTAGGGAATTCAACCAGACTATCTACAAGGAACTACTCATCCCCAGAATCTGCATCGTGATTCTAGATTCTCCACCTTCGCAAGGCCGTCTGGCAAGGCTTCCCGTGCAAGCACATGCTGGTCCCGATGGCATAGCCATACTGTAACACCCCGAGCTTCCACGATACGCTTCTCATTCAATAATGAAATAGCTTGCATTGAACGCAACTTCGAGTTCTAAAACACCGCGACTAATCAAAGTAGCCGTTATGAATAGTAATAACCACTTTTTAAAATTATAGAAATTTTATATGTCAAAATGGACTTCATTTTTGTATTCGTAATATCGAAATTAGCCTATGTTGAATTTTTGGTATTTTTCTGAGAACTTCTAAAATTTTATAAATAGTGAAAAATACTTAAAACAACTTTTTTAATCAAAATAATTTATAGTGATAAATTATAATATTTGATGGTTTTAAAGTATAATTAGAATATATTTTTACCATTTTATCCAATGGTGGTCATTAGAATTAATTTAACATTGAAATTGGACATAAACAATTGCCAATCTTTTGATATAAATTGTTTCTTAAAAACACGCTATTTGTTGTGACAGCGGGAATTAATTATAAAATTAATTAATGCAACTAATATGTTTGGAATTTTGTAAAATAGACATCATTTTTCAATTCGGAATATCAATTATAGCTTAGGGTGAAATTTTGGCCTTATTCTGAAAAACTTCAATTTTTGATGAATAGTGAAACCACTAAGTGGTTGTTAAATAACTGATTTTTCGTTTAAATGAAATATTACCACTTCTGTGATTTGATTTTCAAAAATCCGACATACATGGTTGTCATTAAGAAGTAAAATGTGGTTCAATGGGATAAAAATAATTTTTTGGTGAATAGTAACTTATTAAGTTCTTAATCGCGATTAGTAGTAATTAGGGTAGTTTAAGGTATGAATAATACTTTAATAATATTAAATGACCTAGACACATGTCCCAACCTCATTGGTTGTGTCATGGCCGACCAAGACAAGCCATGGCCTAACTTGGGGACCCCATGGATCCACTTTTGTTGGGAAATAACATAAATTACTTTTTATTTAATGTTAAAGTGAAAATGACACTAACATAAAGTGTTTTACTAAAACAATTTTTAAGTAGGGTTACACAAGTCCAAATTTTGATTATAAATAGTCATTGGAAAGATAAAAAGATTTCCTATATCATAGTATTTTTTTTATAATTTTTAGACATTAAATAAATTTAATTATTTATGACATAATAATGATGCAGCGATGACATCATTATTTGACGATTTAAATAAAATGGAAAGATAATATAAAATCTATGAACTACACATGGCCAAAACCAATTGGATGAGTGGATTTCGATGCCTTATCACCTTATCCACGAATTCTATCAATGTGGGACCTTTTAAAACCGAAACACATTTTCAAATAATGTAATGTTCCTTTACTTTCCAAAAGTGCCCCTCCTCTCCTCTTATAAAAGGCCCCCACCTCTACCTCATTTCACACACTCTTCAAGCCATTGGCTCGCCCAACCCCTGCCCATTTGCTCTCTCCACATCCCTCTCCTCATCCTAGAGGATTCCCTTTGGGCAGAATCCTTTCAAAGGAAGCCTTTAGGCTCAACTCAAAAGGAGTTACACTTTTTAAGGTAATTCATTCTCTCATGTTCTTTTGTTTTATTTTGCTTCTCCAACCCCCTAAACTCTTTTTATTTACTTCTTTTGTAACAACACCAGTATCTTAAATATACTAGGATGTTGTTATAAGATTTATTTGAGCTACACTTCCACACAACTACATCAAATGGTTAAAGAACATAAGGTTTCCGTGGATGGCGAAATTCTGCCTCCCGAAACGATGATTGTTCAACACTCATTTAACACCTTCAAAGGTGGCCATTATGATGTCACTATTTTTATATATGATATATAATATGTTTATGTTTTCCTTAAGCTTCTGTGTTTTTCATTTTGGGCATACCTTTATGGTTTCCATTATCGGTAAAACACGATATCTTCATTTTAGGAAGCGCGGACTACCGCCCCCTGAAAGTGATTTGATTCGTTAATACCATATGTGGGATGTGTGAAGGATAAAGTTAATGATATTATATATGTTATTATACTGGAATTATAATATACTCTCATATCATTATGATTCCATTCCAGAAAATATGAAATAGAAATGGAAGTAGCGTTCATGCGTACGTACGGCTTACCGTCTCCATGAACGGTGCATTTCATTTCTTACCTCTAAATGTGATGTAATATTATAAATGAATGTATGTACTGGATATATATGACATATATGATATCTACATCATGAATACCATTCTGGATATAATGAACCTTTGACCAAATTAACAACATGTAAGTGTAAGAAGCCTATTTTTGACTTAAGAACCAAATACCGACAAAATGAACATTATTAACTTAAATAATTACATAATGTTCATATCATTGTAATAAGTGATATAATAAGGATAATGAAGTTGAAAATGGTTCTTAATAAGGTATATATTAACTCTAGTTTATTATTCAGGAGGTTAAAGAACGGTTGAGTCAAGTCAGACACGAGGTAAGGGAATTTCTTAACCCAACTTCCATTCTTTGGGTTAATCTCCTACTTTCAAATTATGTCATGATATTATTATGTCCTATTTTGTATTTTTACTTTCTTTATGTGTACCTATAGTGAATACACATAATAGATCTATTTTATTTTAAAAATGATCTTTTTAAGGACTTCGTCTCAATCTCCTTTCATTGAGGCATATTTGGTTTTATACACAACTTTCTTTTATACGGTGTATAAACCCCTTTGACTTTTAAGTTTATTCAAAAGGAATCTTTTTATACGAAGCATTTTACTAAACGACAAAAAGGGAATGTTTTTCATTCCGTACTTATGCGGCGACAACGACTTCTCCGCCGCCGTGAACATTATTTGAGTTTCGGCTTCCTTTACAAGCCATACCTTTTTTTAAAAAGAAAAATAAATACAATGTTTTAACATTCTTTTATTTTGGTATTGAAAATGGTTTTGAAAGCGTTTTTATTATATCAATGTTTTGTACTGATATCTTGTGATTGAAATGTGGAAATGTTATGTTTCCTTTATGCATTGTTTATGTGATATGATTATGTTATGGTTTATGATATGTTTAAACCTATTCTTATGAGGAATGCATTGGACTTAATAAGTGACGGGTGGAGCCCGCTATAGCTCCTCGATGCATCGGCAGGTCTCATGAGACAAACTAGTGTCTTGGCACAAGGCCTTGACAAAATCTTATTTGTAGTCTTGGCACGAGGCCTTGGCTATGTGGTTATGATAGTCTGGCATTATGCATTCCATCATTATGAAAGTGGTTATTGATATTGCATGTGATTATTCGACCAGTAGAATATCCATGTGAAGAAGTAAATGGCATTATCTCATTTTACTTTTGCCATATTATGTTGAAGTTCATGTTTAAAAGGCTTTTGTTTTAGTTATACATTGCCTTAAATGTTAATGTTTATTTATGAAAGCTTCCGCATTATTGTTATCCTTACTGAGCATCTGAGCTCACCCCTTTCAATGTTTTAATATTTTCCAGGATGTGAAGAAGTATTTTATGAATGACCTGCAGGGATAGTCGGAAGAGGATATGAGTGTGGACTATGGAGACTTTGTTATTGTAGTTTTTCACTTTTTGATGTAATGAAAGACTTATGAATGTATCTAGTGTTTCCAAGGCTACTAAACTAATCGGTCTTTCGAGACTTGATCCTTTGTGATCATGCCAATGTTACGAAGTAATGCACCGGCTCTGGGTAGCTGGGGTCGGGGCGTTACAGTTGGTATCAGAGGCAGTTTAGTACTAACCTTGGAAGCTAGATGTAGATAATCTCTGATTAGAACGCATAGCCCAAAGATAGGCTTCGAGGATTAGTATAGAAGAACTTCCTAGAATTTTGGTATTATAGAGATGATATGAGTTTTCCGAGCAATACATCCCTGTCTGGATACGAGCAGGTAGAGGCGGCTCTGGCACAGATGTACCTAGGGGTAAAACCCGAAAACACCGCTTTGAGCTAGACTCGAACGGGAACTGGTGCACGACAACGGGCCTTGCTGCACTCTTGGTTACGACACTCCCGGGGGATACGCTTAGGATAATTCTCATTTTATATACAAACCACTATGAAGGGTTATGAGTATATACTTCCTCAAAGAAAACATTTCTTTTTATGATTATGGATTATATCCATAAATAGTTCAATTTATGTAAAGTGTTTTACAAGTATGGAATTATGTATTTTGATTCATAAACTAATCTAGTTTATGCCATTGTTTAGAGATGGCGCCTAGTAGAAGGAATGGAAACCGTATCAATGCACGAACTCCGTGTAGGGATTGCCCTCCTGATCAAGATAATTATTGTGGATCTGGAGATACAACTGGTGCTGATCAACTTATTACCATACTTGGACAACTCACTCAGGTTATGAATAATAACCTTACTCGTATGGAGCACCCTGATCCGCAACGTGGAGGATCAATGTTAGACCGCTTCATGAGGCAACAACCGCCAACCTTCAATGGGAGTACAAATCCTACAGTAGCTGAGCAATGGATAAATTCCTTAGAGAAAATATTTCATGCCTTGGGGAGTAGTGAAAGGGAGAAGGTTGTCATGGCAGTTTACCGCCTCACTGGAGATGCCGATCAATGGTGGTCACTAATTCAAAACACAAAGGAAGATGATGAATTAACAAACATGGAATGGCAGGAGTTCAAAGAACTGTTCTTAGAAAAATACTTACCTCGAGACCATCGAGCGGATATGGAAAGGCAATTTTTGAGTCTGAGACAAAAGGAGGATGAGAATGTCGCAAAGTATGAGGCTAACTTTACAAGGTTAGCGAGGCATGCTGCAGATTATATACGTAACCCAAGAAGTAAGATTGATCGTTTCTTTGATGGGTTAAAACCATTTCTCCGTCGAGCTCTAGTGTCACAATCTTTCTCAACATACGAAGATATAGTCTCATGTGCTATCAAGACAGAAAAGGAATTCTCTAAGTCTTATGACAACAAAGTAAAGCAAGAGAAGAAGAGAACGGTGGAACAAGAGACAGATAAAGGGAAAAAGGGAAATAAGGATTTTCCATTATGTGATAATTGTGGGAAGAATCACCCTGGTACTTGCCTAAAAGGAATGGGAGTCTGTTATAAATGTGGAGAAAAAGGTCACCAGGCACGTGATTGCAAGGGAAAGAAAGAGGCTGTCAAAGTTGAATGCTACAATTGTAGAGAAATGGGTCATTATGCAAATGAATGTCCTAAGCGTCAAGGAAACTTACCTCAGAAAAGGACAAGGGATCAAGGACAATCTTATGCTATTACTACAGTTGAAGCAGAATAACTAATGTATTGGTGCTTTTGGACTCAAGGATTATATTCTGGTTATAAGAATAATGTAATATATATATATGGATTGTACTGCATTACTTTTTGATTTCAGTAAGGTTTTAATATGATTAAGGTAATCATATTTTTGGTATGTGACAATAAGAGAAACATTTCTTTGTTTGGGGAATCTGATAAATTGATTTTGGAATTAAGAGACCTTTTAGAGAAAGTCTGGACAGAGGTATTTTGGATAACTATAAAGGTTGGAGTGGATTAAGTTGATTTTTGGATAGTATGGTTTAAGGTTAAAAAATTTATGAAGATTATTTTTGGAGTATTATAATACTATAGTTTTAGGAAAAGGACAACCTGCAGGGTGGGGCATAAACCGTCGCGTCAGACAAAGCTGTAGGAATCGAACCCACAATCAAAGTGCGACAGGCCTTTATTTCCTACCACTAGCCTACAGGAAGTCCCTGGTTATTACAAAATAATTTTACTAATCTAAATGGTATGTGTTAACCTTTGGTACCTTATACAATTAGGATAAATAGAATATTTTTGAGTTCTGTTACCATTTGGAGTAAAAGATGGGTTTGTGGTAAAAATTCATTAATGAATGAAAGTATACATAACAAGTATGTATATTCCCTTACGTTCTTAGTAAATCTCCTAAATAAAATCCTCAACATTATAAAAGGTAACTTAAAACAAAAATGTTGTCGGTTAACTTTTCCAACTAGGGATTCAATGACCGTTTAACCAATCACAAGTTTGTGATTTTCTTGTGGTTAAACTTTCTCCTAATCCTGTTTTCTATAACTCCCCATCAGACCTTGATGGTTTGTTTCTCCTCCATATCCATATTTTCATAGAATCCTATAATGGGCTATATCGGGTGACCTTTGTACTTATCCTGCTTTCTTTTAATGTTATATATTTATTAACCTTATTTCCGATGTGGGTTTTCCTCAAAGGTATTGTCTCTTTTCAACCTTTTATTTTCAAAGAAAAATTTCAAATTGCGAGGACGCAATTTATTGAAGGAGGGGAGAATGTAACACCCCGAGCTTCCACGATACGCTTCTCATTCAATAATGAAATAGCTTGCATTGAACGCAACTTCGAGTTCTAAAACACCGCGACTAATCAAAGTAGCCGTTATGAATAGTAATAACCACTTTTTAAAATTATAGAAATTTTATATGTCAAAATGGACTTCATTTTTGTATTCGTAATATCGAAATTAGCCTATGTTGAATTTTTGGTATTTTTCTGAGAACTTCTAAAATTTTATAAATAGTGAAAAATACTTAAAACAACTTTTTTAATCAAAATAATTTATAGTGATAAATTATAATATTTGATGGTTTTAAAGTATAATTAGAATATATTTTTACCATTTTATCCAATGGTGGTCATTAGAATTAATTTAACATTGAAATTGGACATAAACAATTGCCAATCTTTTGATATAAATTGTTTCTTAAAAACACGCTATTTGTTGTGACAGCGGGAATTAATTATAAAATTAATTAATGCAACTAATATGTTTGGAATTTTGTAAAATAGACATCATTTTTCAATTCGGAATATCAATTATAGCTTAGGGTGAAATTTTGGCCTTATTCTGAAAAACTTCAATTTTTGATGAATAGTGAAACCACTAAGTGGTTGTTAAATAACTGATTTTTCGTTTAAATGAAATATTACCACTTCTGTGATTTGATTTTCAAAAATCCGACATACATGGTTGTCATTAAGAAGTAAAATGTGGTTCAATGGGATAAAAATAATTTTTTGGTGAATAGTAACTTATTAAGTTCTTAATCGCGATTAGTAGTAATTAGGGTAGTTTAAGGTATGAATAATACTTTAATAATATTAAATGACCTAGACACATGTCCCAACCTCATTGGTTGTGTCATGGCCGACCAAGACAAGCCATGGCCTAACTTGGGGACCCCATGGATCCACTTTTGTTGGGAAATAACATAAATTACTTTTTATTTAATGTTAAAGTGAAAATGACACTAACATAAAGTGTTTTACTAAAACAATTTTTAAGTAGGGTTACACAAGTCCAAATTTTGATTATAAATAGTCATTGGAAAGATAAAAAGATTTCCTATATCATAGTATTTTTTTTATAATTTTTAGACATTAAATAAATTTAATTATTTATGACATAATAATGATGCAGCGATGACATCATTATTTGACGATTTAAATAAAATGGAAAGATAATATAAAATCTATGAACTACACATGGCCAAAACCAATTGGATGAGTGGATTTCGATGCCTTATCACCTTATCCACGAATTCTATCAATGTGGGACCTTTTAAAACCGAAACACATTTTCAAATAATGTAATGTTCCTTTACTTTCCAAAAGTGCCCCTCCTCTCCTCTTATAAAAGGCCCCCACCTCTACCTCATTTCACACACTCTTCAAGCCATTGGCTCGGCCAACCCCTGCCCATTTGCTCTCTCCACATCTCTCTCCTCATCCTAGAGGATTCCCTTTGGGCAGAATCCTTTCAAAGGAAGCCTTTAGGCTCAACTCAAAAGGAGTTACACTTTTTAAGGTAATTCATTCTCTCATGTTCTTTTGTTTTATTTTGCTTCTCCAACCCCCTAAACTCTTTTTATTTACTTCTTTTGTAACAACACCAGTATCTTAAATATACTAGGATGTTGTTATAAGATTTATTTGAGCTACACTTCCACACAACTACATCAAATGGTTAAAGAACATAAGGTTTCCGTGGATGGCGAAATTCTGCCTCCCGAAACGATGATTGTTCAACACTCATTTAACACCTTCAAAGGTGGCCATTATGATGTCACTATTTTTATATATGATATATAATATGTTTATGTTTTCCTTAAGCTTCTGTTTTTTTCATTTTGGGCATACCTTTATGGTTTCCATTATGGGTAAAACACGATATCTTCATTTTAGGAAGCGCGGACTACCGCCCCCTGAAAGTGATTTGATTCGTTAATACCATATGTGGGATGTGTGAAGGATAAAGTTAATGATATTATATATGTTATTATACTGGAATTATAATATACTCTCATATCATTATGATTCCATTCCAGAAAATATGAAATAGAAATGGAAGTAGCGTTCATGCGTACGTACGGCTTACCGTCTCCATGAACGGTGCATTTCATTTCTTACCTCTAAATGTGATGTAATATTATAAATGAATGTATGTACTGGATATATATGACATATATGATATCTACATCATGAATACCATTCTGGATATAATGAACCTTTGACCAAATTAACAACATGTAAGTGTAAGAAGCCTATTTTTGACTTAAGAACCAAATACCGACAAAATGAACATTATTAACTTAAATAATTACATAATGTTCATATCATTGTAATAAGTGATATAATAAGGATAATGAAGTTGAAAATGGTTCTTAATAAGGTATATATTAACTCTAGTTTATTATTCAGGAGGTTAAAGAACGGTTGAGTCAAGTCAGACACGAGGTAAGGGAATTTCTTAACCCAACTTCCATTCTTTGGGTTAATCTCCTACTTTCAAATTATGTCATGATATTATTATGTCCTATTTTGTATTTTTACTTTCTTTATGTGTACCTATAGTGAATACACATAATAGATCTATTTTATTTTAAAAATGATCTTTTTAAGGACTTCGTCTCAATCTCCTTTCATTGAGGCATATTTGGTTTTATACACAACTTTCTTTTATACGGTGTATAAACCCCTTTGACTTTTAAGTTTATTCAAAAGGAATCTTTTTATACGAATCATTTTACTAAACGACAAAAAGGGAATGTTTTTCATTCCGTACTTATGCGGCGACAACGACTTCTCCGCCGCCGTGAACATTATTTGAGTTTCGGCTTCCTTTACAAGCCATACCTTTTTTTAAAAAGAAAAATAAATACAATGTTTTAACATTATTTTATTTTGGTATTGAAAATGGTTTTGAAAGCGTTTTTATTATATCAATGTTTTGTACTGATATCTTGTGATTGAAATGTGGAAATGTTATGTTTCCTTTATGCATTGTTTATGTGATATGATTATGTTATGGTTTATGATATGTTTAAACCTATTCATATGAGGAATGCATTGGACTTAATAAGTGACGGGTGGAGCCCGCTATAGCTCCTCGATGCATCGGCAGGTCTCATGAGACAAACTAGTGTCTTGGCACAAGGCCTTGACAAAATCTTATTTGTAGTCTTGGCACGAGGCCTTGGCTATGTGGTTATGATAGTCTGGCATTATGCATTCCATCATTATGAAAGTGGTTATTGATATTGCATGTGATTATTCGACCAGTAGAATATCCATGTGAAGAAGTAAATGGCATTATCTCATTTTACTTTTGCCATATTATGTTGAAGTTCATGTTTAAAAGGCTTTTGTTTTAGTTATACATTGCCTTAAATGTTAATGTTTATTTATGAAAGCTTCCGCATTATTGTTATCCTTACTGAGCATCTGAGCTCACCCCTTTCAATGTTTTAATATTTTCCAGGATGTGAAGAAGTATTTTATGAATGACCTGCAGGGATAGTCGGAAGAGGATATGAGTGTGGACTATGGAGACTTTGTTATTGTAGTTTTTCACTTTTTGATGTAATGAAAGACTTATGAATGTATCTAGTGTTTCCAAGGCTACTAAACTAATCGGTCTTTCGAGACTTGATCCTTTGTGATCATGCCAATGTTACGAAGTAATGCACCGGCTCTGGGTAGCTGGGGTCGGGGCGTTACACATACCCTCTCATTCTGACAATCCAATTGGCTAAACTCTAGTGACTACACCTACTCTGAATCCTTTTCTGGGGTTGCTCCTTTTTTGTAGAGTCTTTCTGGTGAAACTGCATCTGGTCTGAAGGCCTTAAGGTGGCCCTAAGGCCATAATGGTGGCCTGAAAGCACTACTGACCGGAAGTTATGGGTGGCCCGAAAGCCTTATGGACTCCAATCCCAAACCGATGGCCCAAGGTGAATAGTTCTAGCTGCTATATTACCGAATAGTACCTTCTACAATAACTACTATCGTGCCCCCCCCCCCCCCGTGTATAGTTATGCTACAGTACCTGTATAGGGTACAGTCTGCTACAACCCTTAAATATGCCTCTACCTGGTTTTGAACCTGGGTCTCATGGATGCACATAAGGTTACCTCCCAAACTGGGATGAGGCTCATGTGCATATATATACACCAATTTTTATGTTTCATACTAGTTCATTATTTTTTCCCTTGAATTGTTCTATATGTTTGCAATATTCTTGAATTCTATATTGTTCTATATAACTATTTATCATAATTATTGTGATATATCTATATTGGAATTAATTAGTT
The DNA here is from genome assembly GCA_963277665.1 of Viscum album. Lineage (NCBI taxonomy): Eukaryota > Viridiplantae > Streptophyta > Magnoliopsida > Santalales > Viscaceae > Viscum > Viscum album. The sequence goes on along the minus strand of OY728137.1, from coordinate 513,586,605 downwards.
GAACCTAATAATCCTTTTATCTTTTTACATATATGGCTACGACTAACATGCATGGATAGAGAATATTGGTTTGTTCTAGGAGATATACCTTGGTTTGCATTTAGAATCATAATAAATAATTTCTGTGATCCCATAGACTGATTATGATTTGTCTTAAATGATCTAATTTTTTCCTTAATGTTTCAAAAAACATAACCATGGATATGAAATATTGGACTACTAGATAATATAGGCTGAGATTCTCCCACTAGAGAGGAATCCATTACTCATATTCTATAACATTGGTAGTAGGCCCACCTCATTCAGGAGGCCTTTAATTTTTCCTACCTAGGGTAGAGGGATGATGATGTCCATTGTTGACTATACTAGATAATTCTATCTCCATAATCCTTAATTCATTTTGAGAAACATAATATAGAATGTTTCAGAGTATTGTATAGACATCATTGAGCATGTCTACAACCTCATTGAGACACCCGTGTTATGGAAGGTAAAATTGACAACGTTTATACTCCCAAAATCTCTCAAGAGGTGGTGATTCATGGAGGGAAAAGATGGATGATTTGTGGGTCTCACTTGATAGATTTTCAGTAACATTATATTCATAGAGTTCTTCCCCAACATTATTAATCTTGATCTACTGTAAGAGTTCATGGTGATATAAAAGGGTTACAAGATAGTGTGGGCATAATCTTCTCACATTACTGAGAATTTTTGATTTTGACATATCCTAGATGTAAATGAGTCTTAGAATGAGTGAAATTTAATGACCATACTTTTTCCTGACATTATGCGATAGGTTTGATGTTTTGATATAACATCATACCTAGAGGTCCTACAAAATCCCTTGACCATCGAGAATGTCTCAAAGAATGATCGAGCATTTTTTATCCTTATTCTATTTAGTTCTTATGTGGGTGGACCACCTACTATTTCTTTGAGTACAACTTATATTATCAATAATAAGATGATAGGATACATTAAAAAAATAATTCCTACGTAGGAGGATTACATTTTTCATTATTTATCACCCTTATTGGAAGTCCCACTATGCTTCAAATGTGGAATGTTTGGTACTAGCGCAATACCTACAAAATACCTCTAATTTATGGTCAATAATATGGAAAGATGGTTCATATCTAGTATTTGTTCTCTATATATATGCAGACAGGGTTCCATAGTGGATTTATGTATATGAGGTCAGGGAATTAGGGATTTTATGAGGTCCTTAGTACTTGTTTTAGATAATGAGGCCTTTGGTGAGTCACTTATTACAAGGATAGGTTCATTGATCTAAGGAAGAGTGTTCTTATAAATTTGATCAAACAATAACAGATGGTGGTGAGGAACTATCTACTATACGATGTATGATATTGACTACATATACTTTATCTACTTCCTTGTATAATAATGATTCTTCACATTACTTTATATGTACACAATTTGTTGTTGGACTTGATTTACCAGTCAAGTATTCATCTAAGTTACATTCACACAATAAATAATTGAGAATGAAAGTGGACCATCATCTGTCATATCATGAGTGTCCAATAGTTATATCTAGTTAGGGATATTTATGGGGATTCTTGATTTTATTAATGATGAGCTTCGATGTGATTATCTTTAAGGGCTAGATTACCTATTTCATAGACAAAATTGATTTTTACCGGATAAGGGAATCATTTAAATATCCCATGGGAGATATTTTCTTACTAACCTGTGAGTGAGGATTGGTAACAAGAATATTTGGTATAGACTTGAGATATCTTGGGATGAACATTGTTCTGATTATAGGATTTTATCTTTTAGTGTGATTAGTTGTTTTCCACTCATACTCACATTTAGTTATATATTTATATCAAGAAATCTTCATGGAATTATTCACATGACTTCCTCCTGATGGAAAAAATTCAAGATAAAACTCATGCCATGTGTGAATCCCATTTTGATAACCCCTAACGTATGGTGTCATTTAAGATGAAGGAACTTAAGCTAAAACTCAATGATCTGGAGGAGAAAGGGTTTATAAGGATGAGAATGTTACCTTGGGGTGCACCTATTTTGTTCACCAATATGGTGTACAGTAGTCTTTGAATATTTTTAGATTATCAAAGGTTGAACTAGATGATGATGAGGAATACATATCCTTTTCCTAGAACTGATGATATTTTTTATCATTTGTAGGGATCCCAGTGATTACCTAAGATCAAATTATAATTAAACTATCACTATTTGTTGGTTAGAGTGGAGGACATCCCAAAGACAACATTTCATAGTAGGTACGTTCTATATGAGTACAGAGTGATGCTATTTAGAAAGAAGAATGGACCCAAAATGTTTATTTAGCTTATGAGGAAGATCTTCCAACCAAATATTGAATCGTTCTTCATGGAGTTCATTAATGACATTCTTATATAATCATAAACCCTAGATAAATATTCCAACATATTGATATAATCATGTGTACATTATGAGAACATTAACTTTATAAGAAGTTGTAAAAGTGTAAATTTTGGATTTATGAGGTGAAATTCAAGGGGAATGTCCTTTCCAAGAATCATATATCTATTGACCAAGAGAAAGTGGATGTATTCACGTCTGGGAAATATCCCTATAAAATGTCCATGATTAAAATATTTCTTCGATTTTATGGATAGGACTGATGTTTTATCAAGGACAACCCCCATCTATCGACATGCATGACTGTATTGATGATGAAGGACCTAATGTTTTAGTGGTAAGACCAATGTGAAGAGGAATTTTTGGATCTAAATAGGTGTTTGACTATAATTTTGTGTTGATTATTCCCAATATTGAAATTGGATATTCTATTAAATATGATGAATCCAGAGTCTAGGGTAAAAAAGCGGAAGAAGATGGATCTCGATGCGAAACCCAAGTCCTAGAACCCTATCTCACTAAAAATTGACTAGGGTTAGCTTAATTTCTCTGAAATCTTTGTTCCAGGGCCTCGTTTGATCCAACATGGGATCTTCCCTTTGACCTCACGAGAAAGCATGTGAAGGGGGTGACAAATCTAGAGAAAACTAAGCCGTTACAGGCAACAAATATGAAGTTCAATGGGATTTCCTTCCTCTATGATTTGATGGGTACAGATCACCCCAAACCTCTATCGATGAAGCCATCAAAGATTAAGAAAATGGAAGATTGAGGTTTTTCTTTTGAGGCTGACCCAGATGCTCTATAATAGCGTACAGAACTCTGTAAGTTTTCAATTATGGGTCGAGTTTTTTATCTCAAATGGGACAAACCCTGGTCTTATTCTGAATTGAAGTCACAAATTGCTTTATTTTGAGGTTTTATGAACTAGAAAATGGTCCCGCTAGGTAATGGGTACTTCCATATTCTCTTTTCTTTACACAATGATCTTGATAGAGTTTGTAAATTAAGAATTCTTCAACTGAAACCTGGCTTCCTTCGTATATCTGAATTCGATATTTCTTTTAATCCTATCAATCATATGAACATCATGGCTCAGGTATGGGTTAGACTACCCATCTATAATTGGTTTTCAGGAACCCTCATATTCTTAATGACCTGTCATACTGCATTGGTACTCCCCTAAAAATTGATCAAAGAACATTAAATGGGGGCCTATGACTTTTTTATCGGGCTATGATTGAAGTAAATCTTGAAAGTAAATTTCTAATATCCATTGATTTTTGTTCTAATGAATATAGGACTATGGTAAAAATTGAATATGAATGGATTCCCCCTATTGTGAATACTGAAAAAAATTTAGACACTCATTCCAAAATTTTCGGATTGTGCACTAGCAATCCTCTCATCCTAGTCACTCAGAGTGGACAAAAATAAAAAAAACATAAGAAAGATAAAGAACATGTACTTGACAAACCTGAAACATCTAAGAAGAAAGAGGAGAAATGGGTTGCCAAACCCAAAACCTTAGGCTAGTTAGAAGCTAGAAATGTGAAAACATGTGAAAACCTAGCTGAGGAACATGACAATGAATCTATTAAATAAGTTATTAGGAAGGAAATTTAAACTAAAATCTTGGGAATCTTTAAGCACCCCCATTATTATTTTTCTTCTTCCTATAACACTTTAGAGGACCTTGTTTTTACTCTGAACCCTTCTAATGATCTGATCACTTCCCCTTTGAATCATTTTGAAAGGATTAATGATCACTCAACCCTTTCAAAGAAAGTGGACCAACCATGCACTGAAAATAACTTCCATCTTACCCCTACTACTCGGAAAACACTACCCTTGATGCTCAGATTTCAAGCACTGAACCTAAAATGCCCACCCCATCTGAGCAGAGGGTTTACACTACCCATGTTGAAATTGGATACCCTACCCTCCTGGGTAGCATGGGTAATCAATAAGAAAGCACTGATGTCCTCCCAGAAGGTTCTTTGAAGCCTGGGAGGATAGACAGTACTATTTTCCCCCTTCATTCTTCCAACTATCCTCCTATTTTGGACAAAAAATATCCTCTTAAGCAGGTCTCTAAAACACCTGACCATACTGATTCTAATTACAATTTGGGAAATACCTACACATGACTTCCCCAAGTAAGCAGCTGGTCTTAGCTACATGCCCTCAAGGTGATGTTGACTCTCATTTTATTGCTAGTGCAGGTGCTACTAACACCTCTTTGGTTTCCCCTTTTCCTAAACAGGTGAAGCAAGGTAGCACTAATAAAGTCACTTCCTCTTGAATAATAACTAGATAAAAGACCTCTTGAAGCAAAAAATAAAGGGGGAAACCCCCAAAAATAGGTCCAAATGATTTTTTAGGAATTTTCTGGGCATTGTGAACCCTAACACCTTTAATGTCATAGATTTATTTATTAGCACTCATCGTCCTAATTTTTTTGCTATTTCTGAACCAAAAATTAGTTTTTCTTCTAGATTCCTGCATCTATGTTATTTTCGTTATTCCTTTCTAGGATCTTGTAATAAAGGTACGACAATTGAAACTATCTGGATTTTTTCTTAGTCTTCTATGAAAAATTTGAACATTCATAATATTACAAATCAAAGCTTTACTTGTCATTTCACATTTGAGAATACTCATATTTTTACTAATTTTGTTTATGTGAATTATAGATATCAAGATAGGAGGCCCCTTTGGAATGAGCTCACTAAACATAGTACCACTATTCAAAATCCTTGGTTTATAGTTGGGAACTTGAATTCCATTTTAGCCCTAAGTGAAAAAATGGGCCCTTCTCACTCAACTATTTCCTATAGGGAATTTAAAATATTCATTTAAACTAATAATCATATTGAGGTAAATTTAACTGGTACCAAATTTACCTGGTATAGACAAAATTATAATAGAGTAGTGGCCAGTAATCCTGCCATGGCTTTCACTAATGATCAATCCCTCGATAAATGGGATAACATTTCTGGCATCACCCTTCCGAAATTTTCCTCTGATCACCACCCTATATTGGTTAATTATTCACATAATCCCATCAAACATAGGCTTCCTTTCAGATTTAACACTACCTGTTCCTCTAATCCTGACTGTGTGAATATTATCAAAAACTCATGGGCTAATATGTATGAACATCAGGACTCATTTTCATGTCCTTTTAAATTGAAAATTCTCAATCAAGTCCTCAAGAATTGGTTTAAAACTAAATCAAAAGAAATATTAAATGATATTACCATTCTGGAGAATGATCTCATGCAAATTAAAAATTATAATACCTCCTATAACTTCACTAACAACTCCCAATATGAAGTAAACATTTATTCAAAGTCGGCCATGTTACTTAACTTTAAGGATAACCTAAAAAACAAAATTTTAAAACTAAATGGCTCAATGATGGGGATAATAACACTAAGTTATATAAATCACTTCATAGTGTAAGAAAAGCTTATATGCCACTTTCCTATCATAGAGTTGAGGGGAATCTTATTGACACTGATGAAGGTATTGAAAATTTTGTGGTCTCCTATTTTTTTGATATCTTCAATGGTCCTGGAATTAATAAAGATCCTCTCCCTAATGTCATTCTAGCTATGGTGTCTAAAGACGAAAATTATTTTCTTAAGAGCGTTCCTTTGGATCATGAAATTATAGACATAGTCTTTAGCATCAATCTGGACAGTGCTCCCAGACATGATGGTTTTAATAATGGGTTTTACCAAAAGCATTGGGATATCATTCATTATGACGTCTGTCGCATGGTTAAAACTTTAATTTCTAATGGCATTCTTCCTTAAGGATTAAACTCCCAATTTCGTATCCTTATTCCTAAAATGGATAATGTGGATGAAATACATCTCTTTATACCCATTTCTCTTATAAATTCTCTTTTCAAAATTATCACTAAATTACCTGCTAACAGAATCTATTCCATCGGCAATATAATTATCTGCTGGAATCAATTCGGTTTTATAAAAGGAAGATCTATACTAGACTGCATTTTTCTTTCCTCTAAATCGACCAATATTTTAAATAGGAAAAATCGATGTGAGAATGTTTCAATTAAAATTGACATTACAAAGTCCTTTGATACCATATAATAGAAATTTATTTTTAAGGTCCTTATGCACTTCAGTTTCAATGACACCTTTAACAATAGGAATAAAACTCTTTTTAACTCGGACCATATTTCCATTCTAATAAATGGTTCTCCTAGAGGTTATTTCAAATGTTCTAAGGGGGTTAGGAAAGGAGACCATCTCTTTTTTATTGTCTTCTCCATTGCTGAAGACTATTTAAGTAGACTAATCACTCATTCTATGGAAAATAGTAAGATTAAACTTATCCCTGCCTCTAGGAACATTAATGCCCCATCACATCTTATTTATGATGATGACATTATTTTGTTTCTACAGGGGGAAAAAAGAAAAATTAATAATCTTAAATCCATTCTCACTCACTATAAATAGGTGTCTGGTTATCATGTTAGTTGGCATAAATCTTTTATTTACTTTGGAAAAGTATATCCCCTTGGTAGGAAAAGAAACATTATCAGTGCTTTGGGGATCAGGGAGGGTTTTCTACCCTTCACTTATCTGGGTGTCCCTATATTTTGGGGTAGACCTAAAGCTACATATTTCTCACCCATCATTGACCAAACCCTTCAACAACTCTCCTCTTATAATGGTAAAACCCCTCCATGGTAGGAATAATTTGCCTTGTAAAATCCACTATTGTCTCCAAACTTTAATATTTCATGATGATTTATTAATGGTTGTTTAGTCTCCTGAAACAAATTAATGTTTCCATTAAAAACCTTTTCTGGACAGGGAGCATACTTGAAGAAAACTGGATACTGTTCCTTGGTCCACTTGTTTCAAACCTATTGAAAAAGGAGGGATTGGTATAAAATACCTTAATATTTTTAATTAATACCTTCAATCAAAGCTCACATGGAACCTCATTCACAATATTTTTTTCCATGGAATTTCCTAGGAATCGCTTCCTCGATAAATTAAGGAATAGAAATTCCAAGGATTTGACCGCCTCAATCTGGCCTTCCATTAAAAATACTTTCATCTCTATTATGAACAACTGCTGATGGATGGCTAGTAAAGACTCTATTTTAAATTTTTGGCTTGATAAATGGAACAGTACAACCCTTATCTCCTTAGTGTCTAACTCTCAACTTCTTGAGCATACTAACGATACCATCAAGGGAATCTTACAAACTCAAAACCCTTTCTTACCTAATAATATAAAACATGTTGTGTCAGTTATCCTTTCACTATTACTGATGATCAATAATTTGGGAACCTGGTCATAATGGTATGATTGATTCAAAAAGCTACTGTAACCATTTATTCAGAAATTTTGATATTAATTTATGCTGGTTAAAAAACATTAATAAATCTTGGTTAAATCCCTAGAGACTCACTATTATTTGGTGTATTGCTCATGGTAGGCTTCCCACTGATATCTGTTTAAAATCTTTCAGGATTAATCTTTGTTCAAAATGTCATATGTGAAATCAGCATCGATAGGAAATTAATCACCTCTTCCTTTATTTTGATACAACATCTACCCTTTGGTATTATATTCTTGATATTTTTGAATGAAGATGGTTTCCTTGTATCTCTATAACCTCTCAGTTGCAGTGATGTGTGGATTTATTTGACACCCATCAAATCAGGAATATTTTTATTTCAGCTGGAGTTGAGCCTTTATATGTGATCTGGTATGGTAGAAATGAATATATTTATACAAATAACTCTTTCAAGATTAATGCAGGTAAAATGATAATTCTCATTGCTATATGGGAGGCTCCCTTTCTTCAGAAGGATCATTGTAGTAACTCGGTTAAAGATATTTGAATTCTTAGGCGCATCAGTGTTGATGGGAGGTACCCACGCCCTAAATACATCATGTAAGTCTTTTGGAAAGCTCCACCTCCTGGTTGGATTAAAATTAACATTGATGATTCATCTAAAGGTAACCCGGGCCCTACATGTTGTGGTGAAATCTTCCGAAACCACTTGGACTAGGTTCATGGATGCTTCTATGGATCTTGTGGCTTCGCCTCCTCCCTGAGTGCTGAGATGATGAGTGTGATTCATGCTATATATTTTTCCAATCTGCACAACTGGAACAACATTTAGATCGATAGTGAATCAATTACTATTGTCTAGGCCATTTGGAATGGAGCCATTCACCTATCTTGGACTCTTACTCCTCACTGGATGAACTGTTTTCACTCTCTATCGGAAGTCAACTTAATTATAACCCATACCTACCATGATGCTAACAAGCTAGATGATGGAATTTCCAACATGGGAGTTAACCATGAGGTCTCCTTGAGGGATGACCTTCCACTTGAGTTACTCCCACTTTATGTCATGGATGTTCATAAAATTCCTTACTTTAGATTCATGTAATCCTTTCTTGTTCCTTTTTTTAATAAATTTTTTTTTTCTTTGACCAGAACACTACCCCATTTAAAAAAATGAATATGGAGTCCATTTGGGGGAAGTACTGATATAGAGAGAGTGGTTAGTAGCTTATGGGTCACATCAACTACAACACCATGAGTATAATTATCCTACCCAATATTTGGATATGGTAGTTATGGTTTACACTTTGGAGTTCTTGTGATACTATCTATTTAATAAGATGTTTTTTATATGGATCACTGGAGCCTCCATTACAACTTCTCAAAGCGAGACCTGAATCTAAGATTGGGGCATTGGGTAGAGTACCTACAGAAGCTTGCCATTCATATGTTCAATACACTTGGTAAATGAAACATCATTACACATAGTGTTAGTTATAAAATGAATGTAGCTCAAGTTCATAGTGAGTAGACCTCAGGGGATAAGTTATTCCAGATAATCTAGTTGGTCGATTGAAGGATATATGTTGCGTAGGACCCCCATATCGTGGAAATATGATCATTTAGTTAACAAATATTCTCTTTTAGATATGGTAAAGGTGGGTTATTAATCATATCATAAGTGTGTTGTGACCCAAAAGAGTCCGGATTCTATATGGGTGATTATTGACCAACTAATGAAAGTTTCTCACTTCTTCTCAATCCATGATTCTCTATTAATAGACTATCTAGGAATTATTTATATCTATGAGATCATATGATGACTTGGAGTTCCCTTGAGAGAATTCACTCTAATAGAGACACAACTTTTACATATTGATTTTTGTAGGTCATGTATATGGTCCAAGGTGATCATTTGATATTGAACACAACACACTATCCCTAGATAGATGGACTATCTAAGCGGATGATTCACATACTAGAGTATATGATTTGGGAGTGCACCTAATACTTAAGAATAATATGGGATGCTCACATATCCTTTGTTGTGTTTTCTTACAATAATATTTATTAGGATTTAATTCATATGAAACCTTATTTTCCTCTTTATGGGAGTCCATATAGCTTACCACCGAGTTGGAACAAGGCTGGTGAGGCATTGTTAATGGGGGCTAATATGGAATAGGAGACATGTGAGAGAGTATAACTAATTAAAAAGAGGAATATCCAGTCATAGAGATGGAATAATTATTATGAAAAATATATGATTAGGAATTTTGAGATTTTTGTAGGCAATGGTGATTATCTGAGAGTGAATCCTCAGTTAGCCCACCAACATTTGAGGAAGTAGGGCATAATAGAATCACACTAGTTTGGACCATTTGAGATCAACAAACATGTTGGGACTGTGGCATAACAACTGGATCTTCATTTTTAATACAAATTATGCATGATGTGTTTCATGGTTCCCATCTCTAGATGAACATATATGACACTTCACACTACATCGATTATGAGGATATTCAGTAAGAGTGTAGAGATCTGGTTTTCAGCATATAATACTTTGAAATATTTCTATATTTATTTCCAGAGCAAGGAGCTAGGACAACATGCGATTATGAGGCCCATAGTGCTCAGAATAAATTATAAAAATTATTAATTATATATTATATTATTCATGTAATAGAAATAAGATATATCTCAAATTGTATATTAGATAAAAAATATGGGGCCACGGTTGAGTCTCCAGCATGGTGTTTACCCTAGGGAGGACATATGTCTGGTCAGCGTGAGTTTCCTATAGAAAAATCCATAGAGGTGGAAACTGTAAATAAAACAATTAAATAATGTTATTTTATCTCAAACATTAATTGGATCCAATTTTGAACGGGGAATCAAATTTAAAATTTGATTCCATGATAGAGTTTGTTGTGTGGTGTTTTCCCTAAGCATGTCCTAAAGTGAGAGGTTTTGGGAGGTTTAGAGATTGTGACCACTGGTGGTTTCCAATAAATAGATGTTTATGCAAATGAGAAAAGGTTTGGATCATTTCATCCCTTGGCTGGCAAAGCTTCATGCTCCCCTTCCAATGGTGATTCTCCACAGAAATATTTGTGTATTGAAATGAGATTATAGATCTTAGTAGATCATAGAGTGGTGAACACATTGATGGATCCAAAATTCAAATAGGTTTCTTCTTTTAGATTCTTCATTCCTCTATTTTATCTTTGGATATCAAAATTGAGTTCCAGTTATTTTCACTACTTTGAAAACCTGTGTCGAGGGGCATACTAATATGACCATCAACCATTTCAATTTAAAATTTATCATTCTTCATGATTTTCATCATTTTTTCATGTTATTTGTAGATAAACAATTATACATTTCAAAAAAACATATAGTCTTCAAGCAAGGCATGGTTTTGTGATGGTCATGACGTAAGGAATCCAGATATATGATGGTTTTGAGTTTCGGGTGACAGAGGAGGCATGACGGCAAGAAGAAGAGGAATATACTATTCACCACATCAAAACATCAAAGAATCTTTGTGTATTGGCTAAGTCTATGTAGATCAGGACTTGAGAATCTCATATATGTCCTTGTTTCAATTTTATGAAAACCATAGTGGTCTCGGTGGTCCACAAAAGGTGGAAACAACATGAGTCATGTAGCGCGCAGGTCCGATGAGGCGGCGGGCCAGACACGGTGTACGAGGTGGAAGGTGCAGGCATTAGTCAAGGCTAACGAGGGCCGAAAGAAGTGGCCTGAGGCAAGGACATGGGGCATGGTGTGTGGGATGGATGAACAGCGGGGCTACGGGGTGGTAGCGGTGGTTGATGCAGGTCGCCATGGAGGAGCTATTGGAGGTGCACAGAGCATGGAGAAGGGCCATAGGTTGAGGTGTATAGGCCTCTGAACCATTGTACGGTGTGACTGAAGGGCCACAAGATGAGTTGGCAGGGCCACTAGGCCATAGGTCGGGATGTCAGGGTGGGATGGCCGATCTAACCAGAGCAGGTCGATCATTGGGAAAACCTTCAGACACCCATATATTAGAAATCGTGCATCCATTATACCCATCATCCACAACCACTCATTCCTATTATCGAGACGAAACATTTGAGACTAGTTTGAGAATTTTATGTTTTGGAATCATGGATTAGGCCCCTGAGACTCCCAAATAATAATATATTATTATTATTATTACAAATTTAACCCACCATAACTTCTGAATGCGATGTTCGATCGATGTGACATCAATAGAATCGTGATCCTAAATTTAAGGATGACATTTCAGGACCAATTCTATGCACTTAAACTGAGATCAAGGAGTGGATCACATGAATAATCATTTGTGTGTAACTATGTGAAATGGATTTTCCTCATTTGGTGTCTGTTTTGAGCTGATGAAAAGTCAATCCAATGTGTTTTTTCATAAGTATCACAACAGTGTTATCCATTAGGTTATCTAGGATTGTATAAGTGGTTAAGTTAGTAAATTTTAATTTAATCCTTTTGGACCAACGATGAGCATCGTACGCTCATCATCCTTTTAGGAAGATGTGTCATATACTATGAGAGTGCAGTGACATGACTATGGGTACTAGTAAATAGGTTAGGACATGAGTATGGATAGGTACACGTCTTGGTGATGAGGAGGGGTCATATGTTTTTTGGTTCCCACACACATCATGTACCACTTTATGAATATTCTATCTCTCTTATCTCATTCTTTTAGACTTTGATTTTAGCATGTGACTTTCCTACCTAACTGTTTTTCTACATAGAATGTGATGGTTCCCCCCGTATTGAATTTTGTGATATGATGTGAGATGTTTACAATGTGATGTATTTTCAAGTGATGTATGATGATGGATGTGATAATGAAGGTTTATCATATATTTCTAAGATTACCCTCCAACTGGGCTAACCAGCGGTGTTCCTCGATGCTTTCTGGGAGGTACCATCCATCTGGGATGGCAAGTGTGCTTCCTAATGACCTAGAGTGAAATCCCCATGACAACCTAGAGAGAAGTTCTCTAAAAATACTATTAGAGTGGAATCCCCCCATTGACATGGGAATAGGACCTCTTAGTTAATTCTGAGTGTAATACCACTACTGGGTAGGGCATGGGTCCTAGATAACTCAAAGTGGAATCCCTTAATGCCATGAACAAGGGTCCTTGAGGACTTAGAGTTGAATCCCCTTGATGTAGCAGGGCATGGGTCCTCTACGACAACTATTATGGTGAAATACCCCTAAAACACTAGGGGATGGGTCCCCCACTTCACGTTTACACCATCTGGATAAGAACATAAGTTAAGGGACATATTTTGATGTTCCTTTGGACTCAATAGAAAGAGGGAAAATTTTCCCACTGAGACGTATCTTTGTGACATTACCTAAAACTGTTCAAGTGAGACAGAGCATCCCAAAGTGGATAATATCAAGGTGTAGTGATTGAGCCCCTTTGACTTGTGTGTTCAGGGATGATGTGAGGGATGTTGGGCATCATTGGTGGTTACATCTAGAATAATTGGAAACTCTTTCCTGGTATGCGCTTTGAGATGTGGATCCCCTTACACTATAATTTGTGATTCATTGAGTGAGAATATATATATATATATATATATATATATATATATCAGATTTTAGTACCTACTCATTTTGTTTTGGTTACTCTCATTCATGGAGAGGATAATATGCACATAGTATTCCACGTACTTTCCATGTATAGTTTTTTGTTGTTGGACGAGTCTTCTCTCCTACTATAGGTAGAAAAAACTGAAAAAATATTTCATCTTCTCACCATTTCTATATCCTTGTGTTTTGGATGAGTTTACCTCACTCGCTTATTGGGTTGAGTTGAAATATCTTTTACTACACATTGTTCTATCTACCAAATTTTTATTCAATGTATCCCTTACAACTACCTATTCTCTAATTCGGGGCATCCTACTGATTATTTATATACTCACCACTGCATGGACTTTACCCATATGTGTCATTCTATAAGAAGATGAAATACTGGTTGATCGTGACATTAGAAGAGCTTAGGGATCTTGGGGAATGAACCGTCTATGGCGGTCGTAGATTGGGATCCACGTGTGGGGATATATCAGCTGTTTTTCTTTTTATGTGCTACCAGGTTGTGTACTTTTTTGGTTGGGCATATATTTTTCCCATTTCCCTATCAGTTTATTTTTTATACTTGTACTAATTAATGGTTGATGCATGTTTGGGTTTCATTTTTATAGGAGTGTTGTATCATTTTTTTCTTTCCATCTACAATTTTGTATTGATTTGGATGCATGTGTGAATACAAGTACATAGGCAGAGGACTCCCCAAGTTTATTGTGTCTTTAGCACTTGTCACCACCCCTAGACTATAGGGGAGATCTTGGGGTAGTTGCTGCTTGAGCCCCGGAAATGGTTGGGTTGTGACAAAGTGGAATCTGAGTTGGTTCAACCCTTGGAATGTTGTTTGGACTTTTCCTTAAAAAGGTCTTGGATGGTTCAAGGGAAACAATTCCAACATGTCTCAAGACCAAATTATTGTCCATGGAGTCTAGTGATGGTGTGGAGGCTAACATAGCCATTAACCAGGACCCTGATTACCCTCTGGTTGACTTTTCATAAGGAGACATTAGTTGCAGGGAACATTGGTACATGCATAATATAATATTGAGTCCTTGAATGTCCTTCTTGAGTTATCTCCCCATTTTGGTTGTTATATATATTCTCTTTGACCATGGTACTTGTTGATGGATTCAGGATTCCTCTGTGATGATAGCCAACCAAGATTGCAGCTTCGGTTTGTGATGACGATCCCGTGAGTAACGAGGCCTTAGTTCAGGATCCATCATGTGACCCCCTTACTCCAAGTGGGTAGGTAGAATCACCTCCACCTTTTGGGCTGTATTTAGCCCGAGAACAGAAGGTTGATGACATGCGTAAGCAAAGAGCACTCCATGGGTTCTAGTTCCTGAGACCACTGATGTTCCATGGTGATCTAGATCCTCAGGCAATAGATCATTTACTAGAGTTGATGGTCTGCCTCTTATGGATTTTTAGGAAACTGATAGATCAGATGGTGTATTTGGTATCCAGTCTTTTCCTTGGAGTAACATATCATTGGTAGAGTCTTGTCACTCAAATGCACGATTAGTCGGTAATGTCATTGAATATCTTCCAACAACTATTCCATGAAGATTAATACCCCAACTGCTTACACTTCATTTAGATTCCTGATCTTATAGGGATTCAAACTGGAAGGATTACTGTGGTAGAGTACATGACTAGGTTCATAGACCTTACATGCTACTCTCTAAACATGATATGCGATGATAACTTCTAAGACCAAAATTTTGAGGAGGAACTCCGTAGGGAGATCCATGACAGTGTAGAACCCTTTTTCATCCTCATCGGTTCCAGAGTTATGGTGTAAGCACTGATGAAATAGGGATTTCTATTAGAGGGTTTCAAGTTAGATAGTTTTGGAAGTGTTATTAATATAATTGAGACGTCTACTATAGTTAGCAGGAATTATTTGGTGGGGAATCGATGCAGGAGGACTCCCCATGGTCAAACACAGTCACACGGTTTG
This sequence comes from Viscum album, assembly GCA_963277665.1. Taxonomy (NCBI): domain Eukaryota; kingdom Viridiplantae; phylum Streptophyta; class Magnoliopsida; order Santalales; family Viscaceae; genus Viscum; species Viscum album. The sequence goes on along the minus strand of OY728137.1, from coordinate 513,571,242 downwards.
GGGTAGTGTAGAGCATAGGGAAACCCCATGGAGGGATAGTGCTATTCTTGAGATTGCTGAGATCACAAGGCATAAGACTGCCCAAACGGATGTGATGATCTTCCCAGGCCAATGGTAGATGAACCCCCATGAAAAATACATCCTCGTGATCCTGAAATATCTTAGGTGAGTATAGGATGTTCCCTTGGGAGGTGGTGTTGGAATAGGATAAGAAGGAGGAGTGGGTGGTGGAGATTGCTATTAGATCCTTCCACCAACACTTGGATACCCTACATCAGGAACAAGGAGCTAGCGGCTAGTGCTGCGTGCAGCTGCATGCTATGGATGTCAACGATCCCACATTGCCCGATGTGATAAGAGGCAGACTCTATCTTTTTTACATTTTCTAGTAGGTTTTTAGACACTATTTGAGGTATTACATCCTACCTACATCATTATTGATGTTTTACTAGGGTGATTTGGGGTGTCTGTGTAACCTTGTGTTGGTGTTGTTCAATGTAGATTTGAATGCATAAGGAATTGGGGTCCTTCCCCCACTGAGACACGTTCTTGTGATGTGAGGAAAATCATTATATCTAGTTATTTCTTCTCAAAGAGGATGGTATTGAGGTGTGATTTTTGATTCCATCAAACTTTTGCGTTCATGGTGGGGATGTGCAGTGGAGTGTCAGAGCATGTCCTGGCATTTTTAGTAGAGTTCTTCTGCTTGAACACAATTTTCATATAATTACACTAGTGGGTGTGGTGGAGTGTCTAGTTCGGGGATTTCTCTTTGTCCAAGAGAAGAAATGATGAACTGGGTATTACATATGCTTTACATGTCTAGATTATTGTGGTTGTAAGTGTTTACTAACCTATCCTATTCATTTGTACCATTGCATGATCAATGTCAACCTTTATAAGGAAGTTACCAATTACAGGTCGAGGTGATGGACACCCCATGGAAAGAACTGCATGAATCCCTATCTGGTGTTTTCAATGGTAGTATTATCTTATAATATGTGGAGAAAATAAATTTTGGTAGAAAACTTTGTGGTTTTCATAGAACACCAGAGTTTCCGGTAAATCTTCACCTAGAGAGACTTGAACATGAGGTGGGAATGCTGGTTGAACTACATATAGGATATTAAATTTAGGATATTCTATACTCTGGGAAAGGGGAATGTTGTAGGATATTCCCTTAGTAGGAAGTCCTAAGATCACATAGTGAGGGATGTTTTGGAGTGGTTATCTTGCCTACAGTTGACCCTGGTGGAGCAGGTGGGTCTATTTTTTTAGTCGATGGTGTTGACTCCTTTGCTTCTAGAGCATGTAAGAGAGTCTCGGTTGTGATGAATGAAATTAAATATGATGCATGACCAGATATACATTGGTGATTCACCATATCGATATTCTAAAGGATTTAATCACAAGACCAAGTTCTACAGACAAATAGTGGTTCTAGTCATGATATGGGAGGAGGTGATGCAGTAGTTCCATACTTCTGCTTTAGATATACATCCCGGTGTAAAGAAGATGTGTAAAAATATTCACTGGATTTTTTGTGGTTCGGATTGAGATGAAGTATTGTTGAGATCATCTCATGATGCCCCACCTGTCAGTAGGTGAAGGATGATAATCTTGTTTTGGTGGGTTTGTTGTAGCCTATTGACATCTCAGAGTAGAAATGGGATGGCATATCTGTATACTTCATCATAGGGTTTAAATGTGTAGTAACGGGTCAAGACACCATATTGATGATAGTGGACATACTTACCAAGTCAGTTCACTTCATTTCTATTAGGGAGTAGAGATCGATGGAGATTTTGGGGTACATATACCTATGAGAGATCATCCAAACCCATAGTGTACCCTTAATGATTATCTTCGATCATGAAATGTGATTTAAATCACGATTTTAGATATGACTATAGGAGGAATTCGGGACCCAACTGCAAATGAGTACATATTTTAACCCCTAGATTGATAGACAAACCTATCACACTATCCATGTGCTAGAGGATATGATGAGGGCTTGTGTGTTATATTTCATCTAGAGCTCGGGGGATCAATGCTCATTGTAGGGTTTGCGTACAACAATAGCTACCACTCAACCATCGAAATAACACATTTTGAGGCCCTCTATAGGATACCATGAATGTCACCATTATACTGGAAAAATGATGGGGATTTATCTATTATGGGCCTAAAGTTGGTGCAAGAGATGATGGAGAAAGTGTAGGTCATCCATGAATGGATGAAGATGGCCTAGGGGAGAATTAAATCATATGCAGACCACCATCAAAGGCCTTGGAGTTTGAGTAGGGAGATGATGACTTCTTAATAGTTTCCCCGTGATGCGGAATGTGGAGGTTTGGCTAGGGAGGGAAGCTATCCATGAGGTTCATCGGGTCGTTCGAGATCATGCAGAGGGTTGGAGTGGTTTCCAACCACCTTGCATACCCCAACAGATGGATCAGGTGCATAACTTCTTCCAAGTGTAACATATGAGGAGATACCGGAATGATCCTATGCACATCATTGACTGGGCGAGTTGGACATTGAAGATAGATTCGCCATTATAGATAAATCATTGGTGATTTAGGATCGATAGAATCGAACATTATTTGGATGGGTCCTCCCTTTGGTTCATGTTCTGTGGAAGCACTGAAACGTGTAGGAGAGTTCTTGGGAATAGAAGATCCAGATGAGGGATCAGTATCCCTTGTTGTTTTACTAGAAATATTTCTATATATATTTACAATGTTAGGAGCTAAGATAGTGTGTAATTTTGAAGCACATAGTGACCATAATAAATTTTTAAAAAATATTAAGTATGTTTTATACTATGCACACAATGGAAACATGATATCTCTCAAATGGTAAATTAGATCAAAAATATGTGGCCATGATTGAATCTGGAGTGTGGTGTTTACCCAAGGTGGAACATAAGTTTGGTTGGTGTGGGCCTCCTATAAAAAAGCCATGGAGGGTGAAACTATAAAAAAATTTATTAAACAATATTATTTTACCCCAGACATTAATTTAAATAACATCTGAATGGGGACTTTGAATGGAAATATGATACCACCATTGAGTTCATAAAGATGTATTTTACCTAAGTGCCACATAGATCTAGATTCCATAAGAAGATTGGATTCCATGCCTGCTTGAGGTTTCATATAAATAAGTGTTTAAGGAAATGAGGAAGGGTTTGTCTCATTTAATTTCATGGCTGCCAGAGCTCCATCTTATCCTTCTGATGTCTATTCACCACCAAATTCACAGAGGATCATGATGAGATTACATATTTGAGTAGATCGGAGCATGGTGAATGCAATGATGTATCCAAAATACACGTAGGAATATTATCTCAGATTTTTCATTTTTCTATTGATGAATTGGTTGTCAGAATTTAGTTCTGATAGTTTTTTATACTTTGAAAACCTTTTTTGACGACCTTAACAACACAACCATCAACCATTTCAATTCTAAATGTCTCATTATCCATATTCTTCATCCCTTGATGACATTATTTTCTAATAAAATTGTCAAAATGTCAAAATTAATTCTAATCATCAAGTGAAGCATGGTTCTTTGATGGTCATGATCCAACGATTCCAGATCTATAATGGTATAGATTTTTGGGAGATGGAGGAGGTTCGATGTTGAGCTGAAGGGGCCTCCTACTTTTTTCCATGTAAAAATAGTGGAGAATGTTTGAGAGGAGGATATGTTTGTGTAGATCAAGAACCAAGGATCTTATATCTATCCTCATTTGAATTTTCTGGCCACCAGAGTGGTCCTGATAGTCTATGTAAGGTGGTGGTGGTGCAGGTCTAGAAGGGCGTGGGTCTGATGAGGTATTTGGAAAGCTGTGGTGTGTTGGGCGGCCGAAAGAGGTGTCCAGAGTGGCTAGTGAGGGCCGGTGGAAGAGTCTAGAGCTTGTGGCATGGGGTGTGGTGGGCAGGAAGGTCGACCACTAGTGGCGGCTGCAGATGGTTGCAGCATGGCCACTAGAGGTGGCTGGAGTACGGAGAAGGGTTTCATGCCGAGGCGGCGGGACCTCTAGACTACGAGTTGGTGAGGCATAAGGGCTGCAAGTTGAAGTGTTTGGGTCGCTGGTCCATTGGGCCGGCTAGGAAGAGCAGGCCGATCTAACCAGACCAGGCTAATCGTCAGGAGAACCTTCAAACTACCATATCATACAAACCAGGTTTCTATTTTATGCACCATTTGTGGCCATAAATTCCTATCATTTATATGAGTATATTGACTCTGAGTTGAGATTTTTATGTTTTAGGATCATGGATTAGGCCCTCGAAAGGCCAAGATAATAATAATAATATATTATTACTTTAAAACGTTGACACACCATAACATCTGCATGCGACGTCTATCTGTTGCATCATCAGGGGTATCAAGACCCTTAATTGGAGGTAGTTATTTCCCGACCAATTCCATGCACTTAATCCTATATTGACGTATAGGCCCCATGAAGCACCCTTCGTGCATAATGCTATGAAATGGAGTTTCCTCGTTGGGTGTCTATTTCGAGTGGATGAATAATCGTTCTTATGTGATTTCAAAAAGGTAAAAAATGGTGAGATCTGTTTTGTTTAATGGGTCCATCTAAGGAGGCCAATTATTAAAGTTATGTTTTCACCCTTTCAGATCAGCAATGAGCATTGTGCGCTTGTCAGTCTTTTGGTAAGATCTGCCATTAACTCTTAGAGTGCAATGGAATGAGTAGGTTTACTAGGGAATAGTTTAGTAATCGAGTATGGCTAGGTACACATCTAGGGGATGAGTTAGGGTCACACATCATGTAGATCTCACACCCGCCCTATACCACATTATAAATCTTCTATCTATTGTATCTTTCTCTTTTGGACTCAGATTCTAGCATGTGAGTAGTGTATCTTAAGTGTTTTTTCATGTTGAATGTGAAGGTCCTCCCTATAGTGGATTTTGAAATATGACGTGAGATGTTCCAAGAGTTATTCCTTTTCAGGCGATGTTCGATGACGGATGTGATTAGACAGGTTTATCAGAGATTTATGATCTTACTCTGCAGCTAGGCTGAGCAGTGGAGTTCCTCTATTCTTTTTGAGAGGTAAAATCCAACTTGGATTGTCATTGTTGTTAAAAAATAACCTAGATTAGAATCCTTATAAAGAAATTGGGTGTTGGTCCTCTATGACGACTATCAGTATGGAATCCCTTATCTCCATGGGTGTGAGTCCTCTGCAGTTTCTTCCGAGTGGAATCCCCCCATCGGGTAGGGAATGGGTCCTGAAAAATTCAGACTGGAACCCCCCATTGGCATGGGTGTGGGTCCTCAATGACTTAGCGTGGAATCCTCTGAACGTAACTGGGCATGGGGCCCCTATGGATACTACTAGGGTGTAATCCCCCTGATGTACTAGGTAGTGGGTTACCTACTTCGATTTTACACCATCAGACAATGAGGATCAATTATGATAGATGTTTTGATATACCTTTGTATTCATGATAAATATGAATGATTTTCCCATTGAGATGCATACTTGTGAGGTGACCTAAAACTGTGCGGTCAATACAACTCCTCCCAACGAGGATACTTCCAAGGTGTGGTGATTGAGTCCCTTTGACTTGTGTGTTCATGGAAGACATTAGGGATGCTAGGTATCATTGGTGTTTACCTTTGGAAATATTAGAGGCTCTTTTCTTGGGTTTAGTTGTGAGATGGATATCCCCTTACTCTATCATTTGGGATTCTTTGACTAAGCATATATATGTACCCTATTTTAGTACCCACTCTTTAGGTTCTGGTTACTATCCATCTATGAGAGGTGAAGACACACGAGGATTCCCATGTTCTTTTCGTGCCTAGATTCTTAGGGTTAGATGATTATAATCATCTACTATAGGTAGCGAAAACTCTATAAGAATTCTATATTTTCACAATTTCTAGCTTCTTTTGTTTTGGATGAGTTTACATCACTCCCTTGTTAGGTTGATATATACTCTATTTTGTTTCAGATTGTTATATCAACTGCTTTCCTCTTTAGTGTATCCTTTACTACTCCCCCTTCACCTTTTCAGGGCGGCCTACTGGGTATTTTTATACTCACCCCTGTATGGGATTTTCCCACATGTGTCGTGCCATATGAAGATGACAAACAGGTTGATCATGAATTCATATGAGGTTAGGGATATAGGGTCTTGGACCACTTATAGTGGTTGTATATTGGAATCCAAGAAAGAGGCTCTCTCAGCTATTTTCCTTCTCAATTACTCCCTATTTTTGGAACTTTTTTGGGTGGGCATGTAAATTTCCCATATCCCTTTCAATTTAGTTTTATATACATGTATTGATTATAGGTTTATTCATGTTTGGGTTTCCTTTTTACAGTAGTGTTGCATATTTTATTCCTTTCTCTATGCACTTTTGCATTGATTTGGATGTGTGTGTGTTTGTATAGGTACTTTGGAAAAGGTGTCCCCAAGTTTGTTATGCCTTTGGCACATGTCACCACCCCTGGCATGTGGAGGTAGGTTTTGGGTTTTTGCGGCTCGAGCCCCGACATGGGTTGGGTCATTACATGGATTCTAAAAAATAATATATTTTGTTCCTAGAAAATATTGTAAATTAGAGTGAGAAATTCATACAAGGGAAGACAACACCAATTTTCTAGATTCTATGATATCATGGAATGATCTAGTATGAAACTTGGGAGTGAGACACTGATGTTCAGACTCTATGACCCAAATAGTTTTAGAAGGTGTGTCGAGAGAACTTCTTGAGGATGATATGTCTTTAGAGGGATATAATTATAAAATCCTCATTTTTTATGATAAATAAAGACCCTTTTTCAAAATTATTTTGTAATAATTTTAGTGAAAAATCAATATTTTTTAATTTTATATTTACCCTAATGAATGAAATATGTTTATCATAAGGGTACCTCATGATTTACAAAGGTAGTAGAATAGTACAAGGATCATTCCTTTTGATTGGTAAAGGTAAGTGCTTTGTTTCACACACTATAGAAGGGTAACTTCAAATTTATAAAAGATGCGTAATGTAGACCCATAATGATTTAGGGATGGTTCCTTGGATACATAATGGTTTCAAATAACTACTAATGGTTATGTAAGGGTAAAATAATGTTTTTCCTACTCATGTAAAGGAAATTCTAAGATATGTAAGGTTCATCTCAAAAATCCTTTTTTTGTAACGGTAGTCCCCTCAATGCATAGTGGTAACTCTATATTTTCTAATTTTTTATTAGGGTAACCTACCACTAAATAAAGATATGTATGAATTCTTGTCTTTTATTGGGGTAAAACCATGTTACCCTTACACATTTACTTATTTGGGAAAAAATAATTAAAAACTTTTTTTTGTAATTTCTTCTTCCACAGTATGTATCTGTAACTTGTCTTTGAATATTTTTGAAGCCTAAAATCATGAAAAAAAATTTATTTGACTCATTTAAATATTTTTAATCCTTATTAAGAGTTTTAAAAGTCTATGTAATTAATAATTTATTAAAATAAAAATAAAATAAATTTTTTAATTTGTGGGTTTTAAATGTGTGAACTAGTACCGAGCTTGTATTCATAAAAATATTTGATTCTTTGACACCTTTGTATTTTGGATACCATATTACATTCAAGAATTATAGAAGTACTAAACAAAATATATGAAATTCTTCTTTGATTGATCTAAGTTATTATTCTTATTTCTAGATGTGAAAAAAATTCTCTCTCTTTCCTCTATCATTGGGAGATGCATTTGTCGAGGAATAAATTCTTGGCCTCCTATTTTTTGTTTAGTTTTACAAATAAGATTTAATAATCCTTATGGAAAATATATAATTTTTTCTTAAATTGTAGTAACCCATAATTATTAAATAATAATAAATAATTATTTATTTATTTCATTATTATCTCAAATTATTCTAGAAAGATAGAATATTATCACTTGTGGTATTATAATTATTCATTGAGGAAGAAATTGTTAGAACATTCCATGGATTTAAATCATAATTTGGAAACTAAATAGGAGATAGAAATTGTAATTTGATGTGCTGTTTTTATTTCCTTTGGAAATAATATTTTGGGAATTAGTTCTAGAAATACTTGGAGAACATTTTAAATCAATTAATATGAGGTTATGTTTTGGGTGATGATTTCATGGAAACCCAATAGAGTGCTTCACCAATGAGGTTAAGGTAGAAAGTTCCTTAACATTTGGGGATATCACAAAAACTATTTCTTCTTGGTATAATTATTATTTTTGGAGCAGATTGATGATTATGCTTGACTATGATCACATATGGGTGTGTGTATTTCCCATGAGACGTATTTATGATTCATTATTACTTGATAAATGCATGTATCTTTTTTACCATGTTTGATTTTGATCACTATAAATATGTTTCTACTTCATACTCATGGTGATATTCTTGCCCTGTATTCTCTATCTTGGTATTTATGATACCATGACATCAAAGACATTATTCTTGGTTCTTGGAATAAACATACCATCATAACATGATCTTACCTTATAGGGGAATGCGCACGACATGGGTTTATGGTGATGATAGACCCTATTACATGGTGGTGTTATGATGATTCCATGGAATGTCATGTTGTAGGATGAACTTTATGACTAGTGGATTCCAAGTACCATGTTAGTCGATTCCTACTGTAATGATGAGCATCATGACCACTCGATGCCTAGTTGATACTTTGTATCATATATCACATGATTAATAGTGAATATATAGTTGCATGTATATAAAATTTTATGATGATGTTTACCAATTAGTCCACTAGCCATGTGACTAGATTTGGTTACTTTTAATTTATCCTTTTTTATTATTTTAGTATAGTGTTACAACATGTACGACCATGAGTTTGTGGTGTATTGGTTAGTGAATGGACACTCCGTACTTGATTTTATTCTTGTTTTAATTGTTATTAATTTATAATTAACATGGAATACACCTATTGTACAAGTGAAATTTTTTAAGGATGCATTGGTGATATGATACTGGGTTTTATTAGTCAAACCCGATACAGGAATCTTGGTACATGTGAAGACATCATGTATAGGGATATAAGAAAGATAAATGGTCTTGTGGAAGATAGTTGAGATAAAGAACATAGATATTATAGTGGTACTAGGATGTACTCCAATGGATTACCATGGTTCTATTTATTTATTTCTTACCCACACATCACTTTTGTTTAGAATTACACATAGGGGTACCTTTGTTTATTATTTGTATGAATTTTGTTACATGTGTCATTATAGTGTGATTGTTTATTTTCTATAATTTTATATGATTATTATACTATATTTCATTAATAAATTTTCCATGATATGATTCGGTGGCAATAGTCTCCCCACTGATGCAATTTGGTCCCTCACTAATAGTCGGTGACCTCATACATATGGGGAGGTATGACTGTGGTCATATGGATCAAATAAATGGACTTGTTGGTTCAGTAAAGGGTGTAATGAAATGGTATCAGATCATACTCTTCCTATTTTATTTTAATGAAACTGGGACAATGTAGAAAGAAGATATGTTGTTTGGGACTAGAGTGGGAGAATTACTGTGTTTCTAGTAAACTCATGTGTAACAAACCTTTGAGTTATTGTTAATGGAATTAATGTTACCATTTTATAATATTTTTGGTACGTTCAAGCACCAGGAGTAGAAATGTATTATAACATTCTATATATATAGCAATTATTGTTCCATATACAAGTTCTCTTATTCAATTTATTGAAATGTGCTATCTGCTTAGGATATGATTTTATTCATTGTTTTGTGATATAACTGTTGATATTGTTGTTGTGATATATCTATGATGACATTAATTAGTTGAACACAATTATTTTGTTACGTTTATATATATATATATATATACATATAATATTGTGAGTAATTTGATGGGATGGAGAACCTTGGTCCATGATAGGGGGATACACCATGGGTTGTGGGTAGCCTCATGGGAAAACCTTTATTTTATCCCATAGATTGATTATGACTTTTATTAAATATTCTAATTTCTTCCATCATGTTATATAATATGATGTCTCATAGAATATGGATGGGACCACTAACTGACTTGGGAAAGGATTCTTTCTTCTAAGAGGATGCCCCTAACCCTACTCTTGTAGAACATGAAATTGGTCCACCATATCCATGATTCCTTCCATTTTTTACTTCCCAATGAAGAGGGGTACTAAAGTCTCTGGGAAAATATTCTAGAGACATACATATCTTGTATCCTATGGCCTTTTACGGTAAATAAATACCTTAAGATGTAGAGTACCATGTAGACATCATTGAGGGTGAATTTATCCTCATTGATACATGTATTGAGTGGACAGTGAAGCTGTCCATGTTCATGCTTTAGGGACCTTCTAGGAGGTGGTGGGGAATTATGGGACAAGCTGACCGATGTGTGGGTCTCTTTTGGGTGACATTCAAGACCTTATTATTGGGGTATATCTTTTCCAAAACACTGAATCTTGACCAAAAACACGAGTTCATGGAGCTACAACAGGTTTATATGCAAGTGTCCTCATATTTTTATGAATTAACTGAACATCTATGCTTTGATTCTCTCGAAGATAAAATGAGGCTCCGAAAACTAGGAAGATAAACATCAGAATTCATCTCACCATTTGGATACAGGTCTAAAATTATGATCTAGTATCATATTCAGAGATACTACATAATTCCATGAACATTGAGAATGTATTCAAGAAGGATTAATAAATTTTACTTCTTCTACTAACAGTGCTCGTGTGGTTGGACCTATTACTAAATCCATGAGTACCTCATCTAGTAGTAGGAAGAGGAAGACTATAGACATGTTGTAGATATGTTGTATGTATGTGTAGCCGAGTATTTTTATTTAACCCCCCAAGAGGAGATATATGGTACTCTAAATATGGAATTTTTGGGCACTACCGTAGAACATTCTTCAATACTATGATCCATTATTAGTAATACCACTACCCCAAAACTAGGCAAGGCAGGAACCTTCCTTTATTAGTGATAACAAAAAATCACTGATAAAGGTACCATTTATCAGCGCTTTTCTTAGCGCTGGTAAATGTTACATTTATCAGCACTTTGCTTAGCGCTGATAATATTTATTATATACATTAAATAAAAAAAACATGTTATAACTAAATATATATATATAATTAAATAATTATAATATTAATAATAAATATATTTATTATATTTATAAGATTTATTATATTTATTAATTCATTATATATATATTAGATTTATTAATTCATTATATTTATTAGATTTATTAATTCATTATGTTTAATATATATATTTATTATATTTCTTTATATTTAATTTATTTGTTTATTTATAAATATATAATACATTTTAATATATATGTATAATTAAAATTATAGAATATATATGTGTTTTCCAATGAATTAGGTTCAATGAATATATCATACATGTGTATATAAATGTGTTTTCCAATGAATTGCGGTTAATGAATATATCATACATGCGTATATATATGTGCATATTGAATAATGTTCATTTATAGATTATAATTCATTATGTTATCCATATAATATATATGTTATAAAAATGTACACTTATAATTAAAATTTAATTATATTTAAAAAATAAATATATATTTTATTATATTTTCAATGATATATATATAAATATACCTTTCAAATAAATTTATAAGTATAAATAGAGATATATATATTTAGAGTTTAATAAATATATAATAATATAAAGAAATTCTTATATTTATTAAATCCATCGGGTCCTCTTCCTCCTCCCCACACCCTGTCAAGCTTTCGTGAAAGCCCTCTTCCACGCTGCTGCCTCCTCTCCGCTACTGCCGCCGCCTCCTTATCCTCCTCCTCCATCGCGGCCGCCTCCTCCTCCTCCTCCTCCGAAGCCTAATTCTCCTCCTCCTCCTCTTCCACTGCGGCTCCTCTTCTTCCTCCTCCTCCTGCATCATGGCCTCCTCTCCACCGCTCCTCCTCCTCCACCTCCACATCCACCGCGACCTCCTCCTCCTCCTCCTCTGGCGCCTCCTCCTCCTTCTTCTCCTCCTCCTCCTCCTCCAATTCCTCCACTACCTCCGAGCTGCCTCCTCTACCTCAACTGCCTCTGCACTGCCTCTGCGCTACCTCCAGGCTGCCTACGCGCTACCTCTGCTACCTCTACTGCCTCCGGTGCCTCCGCTGTCGATGCGTCCTTCTCCTCCGTCACCGGGTCCTCCTCCCTAAGGTGAGTAAAATTGAATTTTCATGAATTAATTATGTTTTCATTTATTGTCAATATTGAGATTAATTATGATTTGGAGTGATTATTGTGTGTGATTCTTGTGTGTGTGACACATGTATATGTGGTTGGTTACTTGTTTGATCTTGATTAGCACTCCCCACTTACGGTTGGTTTACTTGTGAATTGATCTTTTTGAGTGGGTTTTGGTGCCTTTTATGCTTTGGTTCATTGTGTGAACCCTTTTGGTTAATTATAATTCCCCTTGTGTTTATTTAATTAGAATTTTTTTATTATTTTGGCCTCCATAAGTGAACTATTGGATGTAGGCATATTCATATGTGCACAGGGTGCCAATATGGATTGGTACACAAATGATAAAGGCTTTATAAAATGATGCTCACTTTAAACCCTGGATTTCAAAACAATTTCTCTCCTTTTCTCCTTATTTTCTTTATCCTCCTCCTTTAAAATGGTTCTTATAAAACCCCAATGTTTAAAAAATGGATCCTTGGTTCCCAAATTTCAAATTTATTTTAAAATGTGTTCCCTAAATCTAGGTATATTCGGATTCTTGAGGTGTGTATTGGTTTCTAAATGGCATAATGTCCCGTTTGGAATATTTAGAGCTTACATGGTGTTTTCCCCTTGGTTTTAAAAATGTAATTTGATTTGTAAATTTTAAATATCTATTGGTATTTTATGGTGTTTTGGAAATTGGTTTTGAAACTCATGTGATGTACAGGCCCGGTTGGCACTTGTGTGTGACTTGATATGTGATGGAAACCTCTATGTTTGTCCCTCTATAGAGAGTTTTTCTACATAGTTGGTGTTGGATATTGAGAAAGACATGCATAGAGTCATCTGTGTGTTATTGGTTTATACCGTGCATGTGATGGCCTCTTCATTCTCGGGTATACTACTATAATGGAGCATCAATGTTGGTTGTTTACTATGGAGGTACACCATATGTCGACAGGTGAGTCTGAACCTAGTAAGACTAGGGATTTCTTCTAGGTATGTTTAGGTAATTATAATGATTACATATCTATATGGTCTTCTTTATTTTTCTGCACTTTGGTTATCTACTTTTCCATTACTTTTCTACTTTTATTGTTTCAATTAATTACATCATGGCTCTGTGATCACCTTGTTTGGATTCTTATATTGAATTTTGAATTCATTTTTTAAACTGGATATCTATTTTAAAAAGGGAATTCGTGATTTCTTTTGAAAATGGATTTTACAAAAAATATGTGTTGGTTCTTTAAAAGATAAAAACATATTTTATAAATGTTTTTCAAACTAGTGTTTTTGTATTATTTCAGGAAAGGTAATGTATGGATTCTGTGGTGCTTACCTACTAAGCTGTTTTATGCTCACACCCTACTTGTGACACTCAGTATCAGTAGACCCAATTTATTTTTAGTTTTGGGTTTCTTGTTTAGGTTTCCTTTAAAGTAGGTTGGTCTAATAGTTAGCGATAACTCAAAGGACACGAGGATATCTGGTCGGGTTCTGATTTATTCTATCCCTGTTTTTAGTTTCTATTTTGTTCAGTTCACACTGTATATGGATCATGTTTATGTATTATTTATGGTCCATGCTTATGGATCCTCATGGTTTTGTTGTGTGCTCTATTTGGTTTATATATAACCCCATTTCTATATCTCAGATCATATTATCACACCACGACTCTTATATATCCTTAAGAGGGTGTTCCTCATCATACGTGAGATATAAAACTATATGATATATCTTCTTTAGGCCTAAGACTCTAATACCTACTCAAACAGCCTTATAAAAACTAACTAGGCTATACAAGTCTCATACCAAACCTGATCCTCTCATAAACACAACAACTCCATGGAGACATAATCTCGGGATGATCACAAAATAACAAACATTCAATAGAACCCTCACTCTATCTCTTGGTGGATAAAAAAACCCTATTTATTTACCTTTCTTGCTCTTGATTTCTATCCCTTTCACTGGGACACATATACTCAGGCATGAATTCACAATCATGGATAAATTGGATCATGGTTTTGTTTTATAGGGTCCACCTACCTCAAAAAATGGAGTAACCCCCTCACCAACATCAACTCATCCTCAACCAATACTATACATGCCTTATCTAATCATGTACCAATGATTGAGACCCAATCTCAATGAAAAATTCCGAAATAATTAATTATAGAAACTTATAATTAATTATTCACCTTAATATAATTAGGAATAATCTTTTAAAAACTCCCTGGGAAACACAACACCACCTAAACCACACAAAACATGGTGTGTTCATCATACCAAGATAACCTCTAGCCAATACAATCAAAATCTACATCATCTGAATTAATTTGAAGATGATATAGTGAAATCATCACAAAAATCCAAGTTACATTCATCCCAAATCATAGGAAAATAAAGGATAATAGTAATGGAGGAAGTATTAGGGAAGAACTCACTAACGCACTATAAATAACTCCCAAGAACCACCCCTCATTAGGGGGGATCGAAGAGAGGAAGAGATTGTATGAATCCAAAGAACCACCCAATATTTGTTATTAATGAGCACTCCCCCACCATTTTTGAAGTATCTAGTTTTTTATCTAAATTATACTCATATTCCTTCTCCCCTAACCTATATACCCATCCTATGGATTTCAAATAGGATGAATATAAATAAATAATGGATGAATGCCAATCAGTTGACAAAATAGTATGAAGAAGGCGTGAAAGAGTATATCATGTTTTCAAAAGATCATGCATGTGACCCTTCTCAAATCCTTTGTTTGTGTTTACGCTATTTTTATTCAAAACAAATTAGTCCAGAGGAGTTGGAAGAACACTTGATCTTTCACCGAATAGATCAGAGTTATACATGTTGTAATAAACATGGGGAAACAACGAATGTAGGTAGTGGCTGGGATGACACTGTGTTTTATGGATCATCTGATATGAATACAAACATGAACAATGAAGATGACTGTATGGAGGATGTGATTACAGATGTGAATGATGATGACAATCGTATTGAGGACATTACAAGGACCGTCGAAGATAAACTTCGTGATAGCCCAAAATTGTTTGAAAAGTTAAAAAGTTGTGCAAAGATGCCATTTTATGCTGGTTTCACTAAATATACAGCATTGTCAGCGGTATTGAAGCTGTATAATTTGAAAGAAGACAACGGGTGGAGTGACTCTAGTTTTACGAAACTACGTTCTCTCATGAATGACATGCTCCCAGAAGAAAATGAGCTCCCGAGCTGAACATATGTTGCCAAATGAATTCTACGCTCAAAGGGTATGATCTCTGAAAGAATACATGCATGCCCGAATGACTGTATACTATTTCTCAAGGACCAGAAATCACTTAAAGAATTCCCAAACTGTGGTGATTCTTGATACCAGAAAAAAGAATCCAGTCTTACTAAAGTTGTATGGTACATTCCAATTATTCCAAGGATTAGGCTCCTATATGGAAGTGAGGAGACTGTAGAACAATTAACATGGAATAAAGATACAAGAATTAATGATTGGATACTATGTCACCCGGCAGACTCTCCTCAGTGGAAGAGAATTGATCATGTGTATCCTGAATTTGGAAACGAGTCAAGAAACCTTCATCTTGCATTATCTACAGATGGAGTGAATCCTTTTGGTTTTCAAAGCAACAGTCATAGTACATGGCTAGTTATGTTGATAAATTATAACTTACCACCATGGTTATGCATGAAATGAAAATACATCATGTTATATATGCTTATATCAGGACCAAAACAACCGGGTAATGATATTGATTTTTATTTAGATCCATTGATCAAATATTTAAAATTATTATGGGATTCAAGTGTTACATTGTATGATGCTTACAAAAAGGAAGATTTCACTTTGAAAGACATGTTGTATGGGATGATAAATGACTTCCCGACTTATGGAAATTTATTAGGATATAGAATTAAAGGAACTCAAGGGTGTCCCAGTTGCGAACAAGGTACACAGTCAATCAGGTTGATACATTCATAAAAAACCGTGTGTCAAGGACATCACATATTTCTACCGCGACGAAATAAGTATCATTCTTGGAAGACATCAATCGATGGAAGTTCAGATGAACGTACAACACCTTCTCCACTAACGGGCGATCAATTGTTTGAGAAAGTTAAAAATTTGGACACTACTTTTGGTAAACCGGCTTCAAAAAACCTTATGAAAATCGGTTGAAAAAATAGATTAGTTTTTTTTAATTACAATACTGGAATTGTATGTATGTCATACATTTTCTTTATGTTATGCATATAGAAAAAAATTTATTTTATAATGTCATCGGCACGTTGCTAAATACATATGGAAAGACAAAATATGGAATTAAGGCTAGGTTGGACATGGTTGAGATGGGAATACGAGAAGAGTTGGCACCAGTGAAGGGTGAAAAACAAACATTTCTTCCTCCTACTGCTTACACTCTTTCCAGGCAAGAGAGATATCAGTTTTGCAACTACTTGAATGATATAAAGGTTCAAGAGGGGTATTCGTAAAATATCAGTAACCTCGTGTCAATGAGTGACTTGAAGTTAAAAGGTCTGAAATCACATGACTGTCATGTTTTGATTCAAGATTTCATTATAATTGCTTTACGTTTCATTTTTCCCAAGAATTTCCGCCATACATTAACGAAACTGTGTTTCTTCTTCAAAGCTATACGCATCAAAGTTATAGACCCATCGAAATTTTCAACTATGGAAAGTGAAATTGCCATCATATTAAGTGAATTAGAAATGTTCTTCCCGCCTTCATTTTTTGATATGATGTTTGATTTGATAGTCTACTTGGTGGGAGAGATTCGACTATGTGGTCCTATACATTACAGATGGATGTACCCCATTGAACGGTATATGAAGATTTTGAAATGTTATGTCAAAAATCGAAGTTGTCCAGAGGGTTGTATTGCAGAGTGATATATTGTTGAGGAAGCCGTTGAATTCTGTAACGAATAATTTTTTGGTGTGGAAATCATTGTCCTAATGAAATCTCATCACACTAGGCAGCTTTAGGGTGAAGGAATTTCTGGAAGAAAGGTTGTCACAATCAATATTACAGATTGGGAGCAGGACCACCTTTATGTTTTGCATAACAGTTTCGACGTAGCCCCATATGTTGAAAACCACAATGAAATTATTAGGCATTTGAATCCATATAGGGCTGAAAAATGGATATCAGATACACATAATAGACAGTTTATAGGATGGTTTTGAGATCTTATTTTTAATAAGTTAGATGAAAATCTAGATACAATTTTAGAACGACTTCGATGGCTAGCCAGAGGACCAAGTGTGTATGTATTATATTACAATTCTTATGTAGTTAATGGTTATACATTTTATACTAATGAACATGATGAAGACAGCACCAAGAAGAATAGTGGGGTAACACTTGTGAATGAAGTGATGCTTGTTTTCGGTGCTAAGGACAGAAATCCAATTTATGTGAATATGTAATGCTTTGGCATCATCAAACAAATATGGGAGTTGGATTATACGAAATTTCAAGATCCGATATTTCAATGAAAGTGGGTTGATAACAGGAGTGCTATCAAAATAGATGATTTGGGATTCGTGAAAGTTTATTTCAGTAAGGAAGGGGAGAAAGATGAACCATTTATAATGGAATCACAAGCAGTGCAAGTATTTTATATTTCAGATCCTGCAAACCGAAACTGGTCAATAGTTCTGTTATCGGCTAAAATAGCTGAAGGTTCAGATGAAAATTCAATAGAATATGACCCTTTCATTGGGACATCGCAATCATTTTGCAGTGGTCCCAATGTAGATGACATTTTGTATATCAGAGGAGACCACAATGAAGGGATATAGATAGTTGATAGAGGGGTAAAATCCATTCATCCTTTAAAAAACAGAGTTCAGTAATCAGGTTATTTTTTATTGTAATATAGATTGTGTTACATTATGTTATTAACTGTTCATTGTAGCTTTTATGTGATCTAAATTAAATGTTAAAACAGTTCTGCAGATAATGAATTCTACACCTGCTGATGCACCCAATCCCAAGATACAACAGGTCTCTCAACCTGTTGTAGCTGGTCCCACTACTGAGGTACAACAGGTCTCTCAACCTGTTATAGCTGGTCCCACTGCTGAGGTACAACAGGTTTCTCAACATGTTTCTGCTGGTCCCAATGTCGATGCTAGCACTTCAGAGAAACATAATGATGATGCAGAAACTGAGGAAATGGTAGGCGATAAAACCCCGATGACACAAAAAACAGGTGCGCCGTAGTTTGATAGTTTTAGCCAAAATATTTAAGGCAAAAGAAAAAGGCATCAAATATGAGGTGGGATGGAATAAACAAGGCTAGCATGTAAACCCCAAAAAATACATGTTTAGTAGCTACATTGGAATTGTCACTCGGCAACGTGTGCCGATTAATGTAGAGTCGTGGAACCATGTTGTCAGTGGGCTAAAAACATTAATGTGGGAAGAGATTACAATAACATTATGATATCATTTATTTAATTTATTGAAATAAAATAAAATAAAATACTGAAATATTGATTAACTCTTCATCATCTATTGCAGAGTGCATTTATAGTAGATGTTTCGCACAAATAATATGTATTAAGACTGACAGGAAGGGTTCATAGAGGCTTTCACACCATTTTAACGAAACATCATCTGAAAGATGCTGAAGGGAAAATCAAGTATCACCCACCTCCTCTTTATGCACACTTTATATCCCAAGGAGCGTGGGATGCATTTTGCAACCGTCGTGTGGGACAGACTTTTCAGATACATTGTGTTTGGTTACATGTTATTTAACATTGCTTGTATTCATCATGTTGATTGTCAGTTTTTTATTTATGAAACAGCAACTGAGTGCTGAAAATAAAGAACAGGCAGCAAAACCAGCGTACCCCTACCGTAAAGCAAGGCTGGGGTACGCTTCAATTGAAAAACAATTGGTACGTATTTTAAAAGTACTATAATTATTTTATGTGACATAAAACAACACTGTAACCATGATTCTTTGTTTATATGTAGATTTATGAATCAAAATACCAAGCCATTTCCATTCCATTCCATGTGCTATATGGAAGGAGGCTCATGTTAATAAAGAGGGGAAACTGGTAGACGAAAACACACAAAAAGTATGAGAAACATGTGTAAGTATGACATAATATAAACTTGTTTTGCTTTAAATCACTATTGCATAATGATGATTTTTTATTTTTCCATATTTTATATTTGACATAGTCATAGGAATGAACAAAACCCGCACCAGATGCAGACATACTTTCAGCAGCCTTGAAACAGCAAGAATAGTATGGCCGCGTCAGAGGTGTGGGTTTTGGGGTGACACCTTGGGAATATTTTCAAAAAAAACAATAGGATGAACAAACTAAAGAATTGAATGTAATGAGAGATAGAGTAGATACCCTTGAAGATAAATTCCAAAGTTTGGGAGAGATGCTAGAAACTTTGATAGAGGAGAGGTGAAGATAACAAACAACTCAAGAACAACTCGTGTGAGAAGATCCCATGCCACCCCCACCAGCAATGAGGCGAGCCATTCCCCTCAGAGACCTGACTTAACCGAGTTAATCAATGTTCTAATATTCGTTTCTCTTAAATTTGAATCACATAGACACTGATACCTTTCTCGTAATGATATTCTACAGGGTGAAAATGGCTGTGATTTATATCTGTCAACTCCCACCCATCTCCTTGTAGCGAGGGCTATGGTGTTCAATATGCATAATGACACGCTACACTCCAGACCAATTCCAACTGGTCATGTCAAAGTGTCGATTAACGTAGCTCATGAGCCGAGCACCGAGATACCCATGCCAAATTATGATGATGACATTCATACGGTGGAGAAAGTTGTTGGAACATTCTTTTCATGGCCGTCGAATCTTTTAAAAAAACATGTCGACCAGGAGGTATTCATTTCCAATTCATTTTTCAAGGAGAACCTTCAAAATTAAATTAGAAAATTGTTGAACCGATGAATGTTATTACAGAAGGAAAAAATGGAGGAGCTAAAATGAAAGATCGTCTCAAAAGGATCATCCAATCAAGCAAAATGATCTACTGAGAGCACATTCACCATGCCCGTTCTATATCCACATTTAGTATCATTGCAAGCTCATGTGGATACGAAAATGATAGGTGGAAAGAGTCACACAATTGTTTTTGAAAAAGATATTTACAGAGAGGAAACATTAGATATCGTTAGTGCTGACGTTGTTGCTAAAATCATCACATACGACTGGCTAGGCGCCTTAGTTATAAATGTATACATGAGGTATGTTTTCATGATTTGATTTTACAGAAGCTGATATACTATGATAATTATGGCTAAATACATTTCATATTTTTCATAGGCGTATATATGAAAAACAATTGAAGGGATTTTCCCATGAAAACAAAATTGGACTCGTTAGTCCTCGCACCATTTCTACACAACGAGAAGAAATATATTCTAATTTTCATGCTGAATTAATATCAAATCTGCTCAGAACATTTCAAAACAGAATTATGACTGACAGTCTCTTTTTAATACCAACATTGTAGGGGTAAAACTCTACATTTTAATCATATCAATTATATTTTCATTTCTATCAGTACTTATTCCTTTTTTTGTTTTTAGGGAACATTGGATGCACATTGCAGTCAATTTGGATACTCCAAAGATTTATTTTCTGGATTCACTGCATGGATATCCAAAAAACAGACCACACATAATGGTGATTTTCAATTCATAATACACTAGATCCAACATTTTAGAACTAAATATCTAGTTATATAATTTATATTATTTTTTAATGAGGATTCTGTTATGATAGGGCGGTGTATGAATATCGTCTAAAGGCTGGAATGAATCCAGGGCCTAAGGACGACAATGCCCACACGATATACAATTGGAGAAGTATCTGGGTATATATAATTATATTTCACTATCCAAATACATATCAAAACAAATTACTTATTTTTCTTGATGTTTCTGTAGTGTCCGAAACAAAAAAATGACAAGGACTGCTGTTATTATGTTTGTAAATTTATGAAAGAGATCATATTTCAGGAACAAACTAGCATCCCTGAAGAGGTACTTTTGAAAATAATTAATACTTAATTTAAAATAATTATTAATCCTTTGTGTATTTATATTTTTTCAGTACTACTATGACTGTCTCAAAAACTCTTATTAAGAAGATGATATAAATGTGTTTAGAAACGAATGGGCAGGGTACCTGATGAAAGAATGTAAACAAAAGTGATAATGAAGGTGAATTACTAATACTTTTGTTATCTTTATATATTCATTGATGTCTCCCTTGTTTACAGTTATTGAGCATCTGTGATCACCCTTTCTTAAGTTTCATATCCTTAGATTAGTGAATTCCTACTACTTAGTTTGAAATTGACATTAACTTTAGAAAACAACACAAGTGACATACGGAAAACTGAGCAAACACATTTGGACTGTTTTGATACTTTAGGAAAATGATCCATTAGTCATTTGTGACATGTAAAAATCGACCACACCTCAATCTGACGCACAGTGTGACCGGCATGGCTAAAAGTGTCTGATATCAATTTGAAATTGACATTAACTTTAGAAAAAAACACAAATGACATAAGGAATACTGAGAAAACTCATTTTGATTGTTTTGATACTTTAGGAAAACAATCCATGAGACATTTTTGATGTGTACGAATCGACCGCACCTCAATCCGATGTATGGTGTGACTGGCATGGCTAAAAGTGTCTGATATCAGTTTCAAATTGACATAAAAATTAGAAAACAACACAAGTGACATACGAAATATCAAGAAAATGCATTCGTATTGTTTTTATACTTTAGTAAAACTAACCATGAGTCATTTTTGACATGTAAGAATCGACCTCACCTCAATCCAACACACGGTGTGATTGGTATGGCTAAAAGTGTCTGATATCAGTTTGAAAAGACAAAAACTTTAGAAAACAACACTACTAACATATGGAATACTGAGAAAACTCGTTCGTATTGTTTTGATACTTTAGGAAAATGATCCATGAGTCATTTGTGACATGTAAAAATCGACCACACCTCAATCCAATGCACGATGTGACCGATATGGCTAAAATTGTCTGATATCAGTTTCAAATTGACATAAACTTTAGAAAATAACACAGGTGACATACGGAAAAATGAGCAAACGTGTTCAGATTGTTTTTATACTTTAGGAAAACGATCCATGAGTCATTTGTGATGTGTAAGAATCCATCGCACCTCAATCTGACGCACGATGTGACCGTCATGGCTAAAAGTGTTTGATATCAGTTTCAAATTGACATAAACTTTAGAAAACAACACAAGTGACATACCGAATACTGAGAAAACAGGTTCAGATTGTTTTTATACTTTAATAAAATGATCCATGAGTCATTTTTGATGTGTAAGAATCAATCGTACCTCAATTCGACTCACGGTGTGACCGGTATGGCTAAAAGTGTCTGATATCAGTTTGAAATTGACATAAACTTTAGAAAACAACACTATTGACAAACATAATACTGAGAACTCACGTTAGGATTTCTTTGATACTTTAGGAAAATTATCCATGAGTCATTTGTGATGTGTAAGAATCAACTGCACCTCAATACAACGCACGGTGTGACCGGTATGGCTAAAATTGTCTGATATCAGTTTCAAGTTGACATAAACTTCAGAAAACAACACTACTGACATATATAATACCAAGAAAACAGGTTCATATTGTCTTTATATTTAGGAAAACAATCCATGAGTAATTTATGACATGTACAAATCGACCGCACCTCAATCCGATGCATGGTGTGACCAGTATGGCTAAAAGTGTCTGATATTAGTTTCAAATTGACATAAACTTTAGAAAAAAACAAAAGTGACATACAGAAAACCAAGAAAACACGTTCTGATTGTTTTTATACTTTAGTAAAATGATCCATGATTCATTTTTAACATGTACGAATTGACCGCACCTCAATCCGATGCATGGTGTGACTGGTATGGCTAAAAGTGTCTGATATCAGTTTGAAATTGACATAATATTTAGAAAACAACATTACTGACATATGGAATACTGAGAAAATGCATTAATATTATTTTGATACTTTAGTAAAACGATCTATGTGTCATTTTTGATTTTTAAGAATTGACTGCACCTCAATCTGACGCACGGTGTGACAGGTATGACTAAAAGTGTCTGATATCAGTTTCAAATTGACATAAACTTTATAAAAAACACAAGTGACATACAAAATATTGAGAAAATTCATTCATATTGTTTTGATACTTTAAGAAAATGATCCATGAGTCATTTTTGATGTGTACGAATTGACCGCACCTCAATCCGATGTACGGTGTAACCGGCATTCCTAAAAGGGTCTGATATCAGTTTCAAATTGACATAAACTTTAGAAAACAACAAAAGTGACATACGGAATACCAAGAAAACCTATTCTAATTGTTTTGATACTTTAGGAAAACTATTCATGAGTCATTTTTGACATGTACTAATCGACCACACCTAAAACCGAAGCACGGTGTGACCGTTATGGCTAAAAGTGTCTGATATCAGTTTCAAATTGACATAACTTTAGAAAACAACACAAGTGACAAACGAAATTCCAAGAAAACGCATTCTGATTATTTTGATACTTTAAGACAATGATCCTTGAGTCATTTGTGATGTGAAAAAATCGACCACACCTCAATCCGACGCACGGTGTGACCGTCATGGCTAAAAGTGTCTGATATCAGTTTCAAATTGACATAAACTTTAGAAAACAACACAAGTGACATATTGAATACTGATAAAACGCATTTGGATTGTTTTGATACTTTAGGAAAACAATCCATGAGTCATTTTTGACGTGTAAGAATTGACCTCACCTCAATCTGACGCACGGTGTGACTGGTATGGCTAAAAGTGTCTGATATTAGTTTGAAATTGACATAAACTTTAGAAAACAACACTACTGACATATGGAATACTGAGAAAAAGCATTCGAATTGTTTTGATACATTAGGAAAATGATCCATGATTCATTTTTGACATGTAAAAATCAACCTCACCTCAATCCGACACATGGTGTGACCAGTATGGCTAAAAGTGTTTGATATCAGTTTCAAATTGACATAAACTTTAGAAAACAACACAAGTGACCTACGGAAAACTGCGAAAAAGCATTCGGATTGTTTTGATACATTAGGACAACAATCCATTAGTAATTTTTGATGCCTATGAATTGACCTCACCTCAATCCGACGGACGGTGTGACCGGTAGGGCTAAAAGTGTCTGATATCAGTTTCAAATTGACATAAACTTTAGAAAACAACACAAGTGACATACGAAAAGCTGATCAAATGCGTTCAGTTTGTTTTAATAATCTAGGAAAACGATACATGTGTCATTTTTGACGTGTACGAATTGACCGCACCTCAATCCGATGCACGGTGTGACCGGTATGGATAAAATTGTCTGATATCAGTTTCAAATTGACATAGACTTTAGAAAACAACAAAAGTGACATATGGAAAACCAAGATAATGTGTTCGGTTTGTTTTCATACTTTAGGGTAATGATCAATGATTCATTTGTGACATGTACGAATTGATCGCACCTCAATCCGATGCAAAATGTGATCGGTATGGCTAAAATTGTCTGATATCAATTTCCAATTGACATAAACTTTAGAAAACAACACTACTGACATACGGAATATCGAGAAAACACGTTTGAATTGTTTTTATACTTTATTACAATGATCCATGAGTCATTTGTGACGTGTAAAAATCGCCCGCACCTCAATCCGATGCACGGTGTGACCGGTATGGCTAAAAGTGTTTGATATTAGTTTCAAATTGAAATTAACTTTAGAAAATAACACAAGTGACATACGACAAACCGAGAAAATACATTCATATTGTTTTTATACTTTAGGACAAAGATCCATGTGTCATTGTTGACGTTTAAAAATCGACCGTACCTCAATCCGATGCACGGTGTGACCGGTATGGCTAAAAGTGTCTGATATCCGTTTGAAATTGACATAAACTTTAGAAAACAATACAAGTGACATACGGAAAACCGAGAAAAAGCATTTGGATTATTTTGGTACTTTAGGACAACGATCCATTAGTCATTTGGGACGTGTACGAATAGACCACACCTCAATCTGATGCACGGTGTGACTGGTAAAGCTTTTCATTAGATAAATAATCAGTATTTATTAAATGAGATAAATCATCCAAAAACATATTTATTTTACATTACTCCATTTCATTGTTATCATAAGGAAAACATTTGAGTTTAAAATTTTATATTTTAGTTTTACATTTCCAAATTAATTTATTCTTTCATATTAATGTTTTAATTTATTTCATTATTGTATTACTAACATAATATTTCTTTTCTTATATAGGTGAATTTTTTTCCTTGAGTTTGGATGCTTTGTTCGGAAACAAATACTGTGGTCGACAATTTTTGAGAGCGGATCATGGATATCAACGGATGAAACATGAATGTTTATAACTATTTTTGAATAATTTTAATGGTAACCATGTAAAACAATTTTTGAAATATATATAGTAGTGTTTTTTTTATATTCATGATGTTACGTAAGTGTATATACCATTGTCTGTAAAAATATTGTGTGTAGGTGCTATTTTGTGTAGGTGTGCATGTGCTATTGTGTGTAGGTATTCAAGTTTGTGCAGGTGTGCAGCTTTTGTTTTTCAGGTGCATGGGAGGGTGCCTTTATTAGCGGTTTTTTGAGTGCTGATAAAGGAAACCTTTAACAGTGCTAAAAGAGCACTGATAAAGGACCCCCTTTATTAGCGCTTCTAAAAGAGCTGATATATGCGACCTTTATCAGCACTAAAAAAAGAGATGATAAAGGGGGTCCTTTATCAGCACTTTTCGGAGAGATGATAAAGGGGATCCACCATTTATCTACGCCGGCATTAACAGCCCTTTTCTAACACTGTTAATGTCGTTTTTTAGCACTGATAAAAGGCCAAGTTGTAGTAGTGTACGGAAAGATGAATCATCTTAAGGTTTTCTTTTCCAAGTATATGAGGATAGCGTTTTATTGGGGATCAAGTAAACCATGGTTAGGGAATTATAGATATAGTTGATGTCCTCAACAGTAGTCCCAAATCTTGAGGACTTAAAAAAGTCACATACCTCAGGGACTAGTTTGTAGAGACAAGAAACGTCATATTTATACAATGGGTTAGAATCTATAAGATAGTGGAAAGATACTTTCAACTGTACTATGTATTTTATTGATTATAACTACTTTATGTACTACCTTTTTTGATACCAGTTCTATCCATTAATTCATATCAACACAAGATTTTAATGGACTTGATTTACTGTTCCTGTTTTCTTCTGAGTTACTTATCCCTAATATAGTGTTGGGAATGAAAATGGATCCTCTTCAGTAGTTCCCTATTTATTCTATAGTTGTATCTTATATGGGAAATTTTTTGTACTTCATGATTCTAGAGATGGGAATCTTAGATGTGATTCTTCGAATGGGCTGGCTATCAAGTTTCTAGGGTCACATTGATTTCCATTAGAAATGGGTATCATTTACATATCCCAAGGGTGAAATTTTCTTTATGAATGATGAGTTGGAATTGCTAGTAAGAATAGTTGGTATATACTTGTGTCAGTTTGGGATGATCACGATGCATATTATAGGAATGTATCTTTTGGAGGGATGAGGGGTGGCCCCATATTCTTTTTCTCTAGTCATATATCTCTATTAGGGTGTCTTTATAAATTAATTCACAACACTTACTTACAAAAGATGAGTTGATCTCAAGATATAACTCATTATAGTCAAACAAAACATTTTAATTCCCCATTGTCATATGGAACCAGTTGAGTTGAAGGAACACAAGGTACAACTCGAGGACATGCATAAGAAGGGATTTATCAGGATAAGTACTTAACCTTGTGGTGAACATATATTGTTTTCTTAGAAGGAAGATGATAGCCTTCAACTATACATAGATTAATATAGCCTGAACTAGATGACGGGGAAGGACACTTATCCTTGAACCTGGATTGATGATCTTTTTTATCACTCACTGGGATATTCATGATTCTCTATGTTCTATATCTGATCAGGTTATCACAAGTTGTGGGTTAAGGAGAATAAAATCATTAAAAGATTTTCTAGAGATAGTATGGGATATTTGAGTAATTGGTGATGTCATTTAGACTAAAAAATTTATTGATATTGTTCTTAGATCTCATAAAATTGTTCTTCTATCCATATCTTGAATCATTTAACATGGGTTTTATTGATGATATATTCATAAAATTTTCATCCATGGAGAAACATTCTAGACATCTTGAGACATTCTTGAGTACACTTCGAGCACATTGAATTTAAACCGAGATACGAAAGTGTCACTTTTGGATTTAAGAGGTAAAATTATTGGGACATGTCATTTATTTGACTTATATATCTATTAAACTAAAGAAAGTGGAGATGATCATGTCTTCGACACATGCTAGAACGTGTTTCAGATCAGGAGCTCTCTAAGATTAGATGGATTCAATAGATGTTTTAAATGGAGCGACTCATATTTATCAGAAATCTTGCATGTGCTAATGAAATTGGAGTATTGTTCTAGTGGTTATACTAGTGTGAAGATAATTTTTTGAGATAAAGAGGAGGTCCAATACAGCTTAGGTGTAGATTATTCTTGATATAAGGATTGGATATGTTGTTAAATACAATGTGTCGGGATTTATTTTGGGGTAGTGTCAATAAAAAAGGTGTGGGAAGTAGATTATGCATCATGTTAGCTATGACCCAACACAGGAAACTATACAACCCATGCCTCTAATATAGATGTTGTGGTCCATTCTCGTACATTTTAGTGACACTATCTCTTTTGAGAGAGGTCTTTTTTCTATACAAATTCGAAAAACCACAACTACATCTTCTCAAAATCAGTCTTAAATATAAATTAGAGAAACTGGGTAGAGTATCAGGAGACATTTGAATTCAAGATAGTCTATTCACTAGGTACATGTATCTTTGTTGCATATTTTTTTTGATATATAATGTAAGTAACAAAGAATCATGGTGAACATACTTCAAAGGATAAATTAAACATAATGAACTTTTTATTTTTTATTGTATGGATTCTTTAGAAGACTTGGGATTGACTACATGTTCCCCTTTGGTGATCATATCTTATCTAGTAGAATTGGTGTAGGCAATTTAAAAATCATACCTT
Source organism: Viscum album (assembly GCA_963277665.1). Classification (NCBI taxonomy): domain Eukaryota; kingdom Viridiplantae; phylum Streptophyta; class Magnoliopsida; order Santalales; family Viscaceae; genus Viscum; species Viscum album. Next base: position 513,542,648 of record OY728137.1, on the reverse strand, counting down.
TTGTATACTGTGATATGTTAATGATTTTTATGTGTTGAATTGTTACATGGGTGTTCATTCGATGATGATGATTTGATAATTTTATAAGGAAGATTTGTATTACCTTATTAAATCAAGGGATAAATGATTAGACGTTCATACATCATGGTAAGAGGTGCATCTTGAAGAAATGAAGATGTAAAATAACATTAGGTGATTATTTTGGTGTCCAGGGATAAAGAGAGACATTGTTGGTTTCATCTCTCAATGCCTCACCTAGTATAGGGTATAAGATAAGTATTATCATACTATTGGTTCAATGTATCAACTTCATATTCCCCTATAATAGTGGGATAAAACCACGATAGAATTTTTGATGGGATTTCCTAGGACCCTATTGAGTTATGACGGTGTCTGAATAATTATTTATAGTCTGAGAAATGATTCCCACTTCTTACTGATATTTGAGACTCACTCAATGGATTAGATTTGAGAGATTTATGTCCAGGATATAATAAAATTACATCAGGTTACCTTGAGAATTTTTTCCAAAAGAGACACACATTTTACATTGCGGTTTTGGTAGGGCTTGTAGAAGTCCCTTGTGAATCGGCTAAGATATAGGAAAACATACCTACATTATATATATGGATTTTCTAAGAGGATGATACAAAAACTGGATGATATACTTTGGGCTTGTTCCCTATACTTCAATAGATCATGATATGATCACCCAATATTTTTTGAGTTCGCATAAAATAATAATTATTGGTCTTTAATTCAAATGGTAAATTATGAGGCTCTTTGTGGGAGTCATTGTCGTTCAACTATTTAATGGAAGGAGGATTGTTAGGTTGTTGTTTTGGGGATAATTATGTTATCTAAGACATTTTTGAGACTGTAACTAATTTAGAAGAGGTTGATCTTATCTCAGAGTAGGGAAAAGTCTTATACTAGCCATATGTGGAGGGGTTTGGTGTTCATTGTTTCTGATAAAGTTTTCTTGAGTGTGAATCCCCGATTAGGACACTGATGTTTGAATAAGTAAGAGAAGCTAGAATCATTTAATGTTATACTCTTTGAGATTATAATGGGTAGGGATAATGGGAAACCATCTAAATCTTTATTCTCACTTTTGAGGTATGCATGATGTGTTTCATGTGACTCAACTCCGAACATAAAGGGATATTATTATAAATTTCACCAACTATGAGGATGTGGAGTTGAAGCCTAAAACATTATACATTCAGCACCTAGTATGGATTGTAGTCTGGATCAATAATGTCCTATGATGGAATATAATAACACTCTTTTGGGTTCTAAGGAGTCATACATAGATCCAAGAAGAAACTTGGGTGTGATAGGATGATCTTGAGGCTAAAAGTGTCAAATTATTTGAACCTCACCATTGATACCATTACTTGGGAGAAATATGTATTTAGAGAGGGATAATTGTAATATCAGAATTTTTTATGATAAATAACTACTCCTTGTGGATTAATTTTATAAATATTTTAGTATAAAATTAATAATTTTCAATGTAATCATTACACTAATTTACTAATTATCCATTTCATAAGGGTGACTCATGATTTAAAAAGGTCATGTAATGTTTTGAGGAGTTATCCCTTAGTTACATTACAAAATGTACTCTATTTCATGCAAAATGTTAGGGTAACAAAAAATTACTAAATGATGCATAAAGGTATCCCTTAGATATGTAAGGGTAGTTCCATTTCTACAAAATGGTAGTACATGATTCGTAAGGGTTATGTAAGAGTATTATAAGGCTTTTCCAGCTCACATAAAGGTAGGTTTGAGATGCGTAAGGTTAAGCTCATGAATCATTATGTTGTGAAAGGGTAGTCTCCTCATTGTATAATGGCAACTCCAAGGTTTATATGGTTTCATAAGGGTAATATGATTCTATGTGATGGTATGTATGGATTCTTGACCTTTATAAGGGTAAAACAATGTTACCCTAAAACAAAGCTATTTTTGGGAAAAACTAATTAAAAACCAGAATTTTCATTTATTCTTTCAAAAAATGCACCTATAACTTCTCTTTAATTATTTTTTAATCCAGTAATGTTGCGAATTAGTTCCATTCACTAATTTTAAATATGTTAACACCTTTATATCATTTTTTTGATTTCCTTGTAATTAAAAAATGATTAAAAAAAATTATGAATTAAGTTTGTGGTTTTTAATTTTGGGAACCAGAATGCGGTTTTTATTCTTTATAGTATTAAAAAATTTGACTCCTTTAGTGTATAGATCCTTTATAGTGTATAGCTAGTCCATAATTCTGAAAACTAATATCTTCAATGTCTAATTGGATCAACTCAGGTTGTTCTTCTAGTTTCTAAGTTAGGAGAAACACACTCTCTCTTTCCTCTATCCTTGAGAGTTTCATTTTTAAAAGAATAAATTCAGGGTAAACTATTTATTTTTTAGTTATAAGAAATATTTTCTATTCCCTTTATAAAATTGATGATGTTTTATCAAATAGTTGTAATGCTGAATTTTGAAATAATAATAATAATGACTTACCAAAATCTTATATTGGATTATTCTAGAGAGATAGAATGTTGTGGCATGTGGTTTAATAATTATTCATTGAGGATAAAATGGTTAGCACATTCCAATATAGAAATAAATAATTTATAAATTATACAAGATATAGAAACTACTATTACATAGAATTTTTTTTCATCTAGAAATAAACATTATTGTAATATGTTTTAGGAATCCTTGGGAATTGGTTTGAACTAATTAATATACAGTTGTGTTTCATGTGATTATTCCTTTGAAAACCTTTGGAGTAATTCATCAATGAGTTTGAGGTAGGAATTTCCTCACCATTTTGGGCACTCATATACACATTTTTTCCATAGTATAATTCATTTTTTTAATACAATGATCATTGTCATTGAATATTATTGTATATGGGTGTGTGTAGTCCATTAGACCCATTTATGATGCTTAATGTCGTAAGTATTTCATATAGGTTTTTAAACCATGTTTTATGTTGATAACATGTTCATTTGTTGAAAATTGATTCTCATGATGATATGCTTGAAAATTATTGTAATGTCCTAGTATCTATTAAGAAATATACAACCAATCCTCAAGGCCACATAGCCTCAAGAATTCCTCTCTATATGACAAAGGCTGCCAAATACCTAGGAGATTCTATGATGCTATTGTAAGAAGTCTATACCCTCTTTATCACAGTGAAACACATTGGTAAATAATAAGGGTAATGTATAATAAATATTAATAAGGTAACATAATTCATAAACCATCTAGATAATATATGACAAATATAACAAGTAAATAGTATCACATACAAATGATGTTAGGAGGATACAAAAGTGAAAACAAAAATACATTGTAATCAAAAAAATACAATATGAGTATATAAAAATACATAAAAAAATTAACTAACACTGAAGAATATTTTTCATATTCATTTTCATATTCTCCCAAGATCTCATACCGAAATAAAATCAAGAATACATAAATAGGTGCTTCCCTATATCTTTACCTGTATCCATGTCATCTAGCCGGGTAAATAATAGTGGCTCAAACATGGTTTGAGTAAAAAACATTTGGCTATCACCAATGTATTCTAATAAAAATCCAATCTCTGAATATAAAATTTATTCATCTTCAAGTATAATAAATATAATGTTTTAAAGTTACTATATACCATTTTGAGCTTAGGCTCCTCATGAGATGCCTATTAGACCCTACATACTGCTTCCTAAGTTGGAGGTATCTCATAATATATAAATTAATTGGTCATAGACCCAAGTAACATAGATATGTATTCCATGTATAATAATCAAAAGGGATCCATAGAATACCCATATCATTGTTGACCTTATAAGGTCAATCCCACCTGTGGTGATCAACGAGGACGTTAAGATATGAGGTATGTGTGTAATCTAAGGGACGAATCCTTGGAATTGAACCCTAAATTATTTAAATAATGCATTATAACACAAAAAAGTTAATCTTGGGATAGAATTTATTGGCACCCAAAGAGATGATACAAGGTGGTTTATGTTTACTAACATCAAGCCAAATGAAAGAAGATGATCCAAGGAATTCTAATTTTTGTAGAATATAAGTTAATCATTAGTGTCTATCGAAGGATTTAATGTATCTAAGACATTGACCAAGACCATGTTCGGTGTATTACATGAGGTCGCATCAATTAATCAACTGGTGTCTTATGAGTTAACCAAAGGCATTCCAAGTAAAGAATCCATTTCTTACTCCGGGAAGGTCACACAATTAAAAGTATCATAATGGGTCATAATAAAAATCAAGTATAATAAAAGTGATCATGTACATGGGAGATATCCATGAAATTTATAAATTAAATTCATTATGTTGTTCATTTCACTTTAAAGTGATAAAAAGGGTCTTGTGTAACATATATTCCATAATATAATTCATTTAATTCAATTTGGTTATTCCTCGTTACAAGTGACAAAGAAAACACACCTAATGGACGTTTTGGCTAATGGAATGAATGGTTGTAATAATATTTTAAATTAATATACACTAATGTGTGGTTCAATTTTAGGTCGTAAACCTCTAACAATGTCAAAGGGTCTCATAACATGTCTATGTCAAGGTTTGGAAAAAATTTAAAGGAATATTAATTCTAGGAGAAATGCATTGAAAGTCCAGCCTATGGAATAATGAAAATAAATTATAAACCTTAATAAATTGAGGGGAGAGTACAATACCACCTACCTTTTCCCGGTTATAAACTCCTCACCCAGTATCATATTCATATTTAGGATAGAACAAGAGAAAATGGAAAACCAGAAAAATATCTTGAAAATAGGTCACAAGAGGTCTCATGAAGAGAATTATCAAGTCATAAAAAATAGGATAAGAAACAAGATGAGTTATATAATTATCAATGGTGATAAATAGTGATATATAGTGATAAAAATGGAATTTTGGTGATGGAGATACCCAAAAGACTAAAAATGGGTAAAAGTATATCTCAATGGATGCATGGATATGAAATTAGATAATGGAATGAAAGAAATAATATTTAAAATAGAATACGTGAAAATATTATTTTACATCATTTTAATGGGGTTCATGATTTGGTCATATAATGACCTAGTCCTGATATAAACTAACATTACATAACATTTGAGGAATACTTAAATCTTTATAAATATAAACTCCCAAATACAATACTATTCTAGTGCCTTTGGAAACATGGAAACATAAATGATGGTACATAAATAAGAAACATCACATCACACTTGGTTTTATTGTTAAGAACCCTTCTTAGACACATCAAACGCAATTCATATATTTATAACATTGGGGAAGGAAACATAAAAATAGGCAATATCATGTGATCAGTAATGGTAAATAAGTGATATACATAAGAATAATCATGATCATAAGGTTATAAGAACATGATCACAAAAATATAAGATCATAACCTATTTATAAAATATCATAAACATGTATAATGGTGTAAATATTGGTAGTTCATAAGACATGAATCATAAGGAAATAAAGAACATGATCTATGAAAGAATAACATCGAAATGAGACATAGAATTGCGGCACACACATAAGCATATTAAAAACCTTTGTCAAGGTGGTCTACAAAGTCCATTATGACAGGTTAGTCTTGGGTTAATCACCCATGTACCTGATTTTGGATTTGGATGCCCTCTCGTGTACCCTCCTATTTGGGTTTGGGATTCTGTCCCATGTACCCTTTGAGATCACAAAACATGTATTAGTACCCAATGAATTTGAGGGTGATATAGGTATCACCCATATCATAATGAAAAAATACATACATGTTCAATAAAATCATAAAAAAGAAAACCACAACCCATTAAATGAAACATGTTTTATAAACATGTAATAATATCTTAACCTAGGGAAAAAGACAAATTTCATAATCATTTCATCAAAATCATAACACATGAAAAGAAGTAGGTTTAAAAAGAATATAACCCATGTAAGATAAAATATTTTCATAAGAATCATTCCCTAAAAACATAAACTATTTATTAAAGAATGTTAATGGATACTTTGTATCATTTTTATAAGGGCTTGAGTAACCTCAATAGATGTCGTCTTAGATGGAAAATAACTTGAAAAGATATTTTGAAAACATTAATTCTGGAAAATATCATTTCTTATTTGAAAATGGAACATGAAATCATAAAAAAATTTAAAACCATTTTCATGAAAATAAAAATGAATGCTTATAAAAAAATCATTGGAAAACATTTTGAAAACTTTTTCATTGAAAACATATATGGAGGGCTTAAAACATTATGAAAACAATTTTCTTTGAAAACATATAAAATAATCATGTAATTCTTTTGAAAGAAATTTCATTTCCAATATATTTTAAAAACAACTTAATAAAAATTAATGTTTTAAACATGAAAATAAATCTTCAAATAATTGATGGAAGTTAAATTCGTACATGTTGTATGAGGTAAAAATAACATTCCTTTAACACTATAAAAATGTTGGAAAAATTCATCCTTCGGAAGGAGATAAGAATATTCCTTTGAGAAAATTGTTCAAATAAGAAATGGTAAAATTTTATTTTAATTATCATATTATATTACTATAATATTCACGGAAAACCATTTTTAGAAATCATGGTTTTTAAGGAACACAAATTTTCGGCCAAAGAGAGGGTAATGTCGAGATTTCATATAAATAATTTCTTAAATATATTATGTACAAAAGAGTATAAAAATGTTACCATTACATGAATATATTATGAATAACCATAGGATAATAAAATTAATGAGTTTTCATGAGATATGGATCATAATATTTCATCCAAGGAATCATAAACATAAACAATATTGAAAATGGGTGAGATTGTTTCAATAAACTCTCATAACATTGTAACTTAGGATTATACTCTACATGTTAGAAAAATAAATTACATGAACCTTAAAATATCATAAAAACAATGCTTTTCATGATATAACATGTAAAATAGAAGTATAATCACCTTGAATATAATTTAGGTGCGTAACAAAACATGAGTCTCAAAAAAGGAAAATTTGGAAAAAACTATTGTATCAATTTAGACACTTCTGAAACATTAACACAATGAAATAAATATCATATAATGGAGATGTAAATATCCATAAATTTGTTTATAAAAATAATTTAATACATATCTGGGAAATATATACACCACACAAAAGGAATTGGTGGTGAATAAAGCATGAATCTCATAAAAATAAAAAGTGATATGAAACCCCCCTACATTGTGTCTTAACTCTTGTCATACTCATTAAAACATCCTATATAATTAATATAATTTTTTAACATATTTTTCATAACTATATTCATATATACAATACAATATATGGTTTTGTTTTGACTATATATTACCATCTTGTTAACAATCCTATGTTATGTCTTTGGACCTTATAATTATATCAAGATTTAAATAACGTAAATAAAGATATAAATATAAATTATATCCAGTATATTTGTATTATACTAATTTATTGAATATATAATTATGAAATGAAATATATCTTTCAAGGGGGTGGTAAGTTATACATTTTCATGAACATTGTTTCTGTATTTGTTGATGTATTGAAAGAAAAAAGGTAAATGAAATATGTGTGAATATATATCATAATTATAGAAGAATTATTATATCATGTTTAACATATATTTTCACTAAAACTGTCTTTAATACATTCTATGTAGTGTGTGATTGAAGCATATCACTTTGAGGGGGCGGTATACTACTGGAAATTCGTTATATACCAATGCCTATAACCCAAATGTTTTTCTAAACCATTGGGATAGGTTTCCTATACCAACGGTTTGTTGAAAACCATTGGCATATTATGTTTTTAAAGTGTTTTCCCCAATGGTTTGGAAAACCATTGGGATAGGCCCCGGTAGAGAGACATTTACCAACAATTATATATAACTGTTGGGATACGTGGTAGTTTTCCAAAAGGTTTCAAAAAACTGTTAGGACAGGTGATAGGTCCCCCCTTATGCCAACGGTTCATGGAACCATTGGTATAGTTATGATATTTACCAATGGTTTTTAAAAAAACCATTGGGATAAAATGTAACAAATGCAGCCCCAATCCAGATCGGGATCCTCCCACATTGCATCCTAAACGAGAGCTCCCTTCCAGCATGCAAACCCTTCTACTGAGCAACTGATTGATTGTTATTCCACATAAAATCTGTATGTTAGAGGTTTTATGTTCTAACAACATTAATTCCATTTATTATTATTATTTTTTTAAAGAAAAGGTTGTTTATTGTTTTTTGTTTTTTGATTATTCGTAAAGGACATCTCCCCTATTTATTGAAAACCCTTCTTCCCAACCTGCGATCCAACCTTGATTCACAAGTCATGATTTATTTTTCGAGGCAATGAAAGAGATGGTGTGAAATGGAAGGGGGTTGGATATGGGGGGGGATGTGCAGTGGGAGGGGGTTGTAGGGGGTGTTGTGAAGTGGGAGGGGGTTAGATGTGCTACAGGGGGAGCTGTGCAGTGGGAGGGTGGGGGTTGTGTAGTGGGAGGGGGATGTAAGGGGGTTGTGGAGTGGGAGGGAGGTTGTAGGCGATGTGTAGTGGGAGTATGGGGGTGTGTAGTGGAGGGGGGGCTGTAGGGGGTGGGTGTGTAGGGTGGGTGCTGCAAGGGGTGAGGGGGGATGTGCAATGTGGGGGGGGGGGGGGGTGGGGGCTTTTTGGGGGAGGAGAGGGAGGGGACTACAAGGGGGTTGTAGGGGGTTGGCTGTAGTGGGGGTTGTGTAGTGGGAAGGGTTTTCTATGGGGGCGGGTGTAGGGGGTATGTAGTGGGAGTGGGGGGTTATATAGTGGTATGGGGTTGGTTGTGAGGGGTTTGGTTGTGGGGGTGTAGTAGGTCCGATTGAAGACCTAATCCAGACCTCCTCCCGATGTATTCTCGGCTGCGAAATACCTTCTGGATGAAGATCCTTCTTCAATCAAACAAATTTTTATTTCTAGACTTCAAATTAGTAAGTGTTATCTTAGTTTAAGTGTTCTTCATATTTTTATTTTATCCTTGATTTTTTATTTATGTTAAATTAGAGTTATTGATGTTAAAGGACCGAAACCTTTGTTTGTTTTATGTTTTTTTGTTCTACATTTCACACATCGTAAACGGTATGTTTAGTGGGGTTTGTTTTCTGCAAGGGGTAAAGGGTTTGTTGAATGATTTTTGTTTAGTAGGGGTGGGATTTCCAGGTGGGGGTGTGCCTTTTCAAGGGGGTGGGGGTGGGATATCTCGGACACCTCGTACCCCCTCGACAGCCCCCCCCCCACTCCTGGAAATCCCCCCTGGACACCCCCCTGACCCCCATGGACAGCCCCACCACCCCCGTGGATAGCCCGCCCACCTCATGGACAGCCCCTCCACCCCCATGGACAGCCCACCCCACCCCCCTATACACCCCGTACCCCCCTCACAGCCCCCCACCCACACCCCCGTGGATATCCATCCCACCCCCATGGACACTCTGTACCCCCCTAGACAGCCCTTCCACCCCCGTGGACACCCCTCCCACCCCCTGGATAGCCCCACCACCCCTGTGGACAGCCCTGCCACACCCTGGATAGGCTGCCCACACCTTAGACACCTCGTACCCCCTGGACAACCCCCCCCCCCCTCCTGGAAATCCCCCCCACCACTTGGACACCCCTGACCCCCATGGATAGCCCCGCCACCCCCGTGGACAGCCCGCCCACCCCCTGGATAGCCTGTACACCCTGGATAGCCCCCACCCAACCCACCCTTATGGACACCCCCCTCCAGACACCCGCCCACCACCCCCTGGACACCCCCATCCCCACAGATGCCCCCACCACCCTAGAAAGCCCCCCCCCCCCCCACCCACCCACCCCCTTGACACCCCCGACCCCCCTGGACAACCCCACCACCCCCGTGGATAGCCCAACCACCCCCTGTGGACAGCCCGCCCACCCCCCTGGACAGCCCGCCCACCCCCCGGGACAGCCCACCCAACCCCCTGGACATTATGTACCCCCCGAAGAGCACTTCCACCCCTATGGGAAGCCTGCCCACCCTCCTGGACACCCTGGATAGCCCTCCCACCCCTTGGACACCCCGCTCAAGCCCTTGGATAGACGGCCTACCCCCTAGACTCCCCCTACCCCCGGGACAGCCCGACCACCCCCATGCACAGTCCGCCCACCTAGACACCCCGGCCCCCTAGACAGCCCCTACCGCCTGGACACCTCTGACCCCCTGGACGGCCCCCCCACCCTCTAGACACCCCGCACCCCCTGGACACTCCCTCCCCCTTGGTAAATGTATGTGATCACTCAAATTATATACTAAAATATAAAACAATTTCAATCTAAAATTTAGTCAACTCCTGAATAATTCTTCTCCACAAGAGTACATGATCTTGTAAACTCATGTATAGTTCTTTAAAGATATTTTGTTATAAATGTAGTATTTTTTTTCTTTTATATTATGATTCTCTTATAGAGTAGTGTGTCAGTTATGGTTTCATATAAAGTGGACAATTCTTGTTTACTTAAATATCTTTTCTTTGAAATTTCAATATTATTGAATTGATTTTGACGAAATGACATACAACAATTCTTTTTTTACAGAATGGATAGAAGTTGGATGTATGAAACAGATCGGATCTCAAGTGATTTTCAAAAAAAATTGGAGATATTTTTAGATTTTGCATTTCACAATGCTTCAGATAGTAGTCGCATACACAACCCATGTTTCATTTGTGTTGGCAGACCTTGGTTGAGCCGTGAAGAAGTCATCTACCACATAACCAAATATGGTTTTCAAGAAAACTACTATGTGTGGCATCACAATGGGGAGAAAATGAATTCTCAAAATTTTTATGATCCAAATGAGAGGACTGGAGTAGGGAATTTGTTATATGACCAGTTTCCATTTATTCATCATCATGAAAAATAAATAATTCTAACCCAAGAAGACTTTTATATGAGCACAAAAGATGTGTCTAATAAAAATGATGGTGTTTTCAGGGTGAAAAAATTGAATAATGCTTCCATGACTCTAGTATATCAACAATGAGATAAAATGAAAAGGCCGGAATTTTTAATCCAATTGTTTCATGGGTAAAATATGTGAGGGATTTCTAATACAGCAATTGATTACATTCTTACCTTCTTGAATGATTTACTTCCAGATGATGCAGATATTCCCTCAAACCACTATATGGCATGGAATTTAGTTGAGGAACTTGGATTTTCAGAAAACAAAATTCATGCCTGCCCGAAATATTGTAGTTTATTCTAGGAGGAAACCGCTGAATGAAATGATTGTATAAAATGTGGCACATCCTGGTAGAAGTCAAAATATGATGGAACACCATCCCGCATGCCACAAAAAGTAATTTGAAACATTCCATTGATCCCCAGACACTAGAATATTTTTATGTGTGATGAAATATCAATAAAAATGAGATGGCATGATACCGAGAGAAAGAAGACTAATGATGAGTTGGTTCACCCAGCAGATGGATTTGCATGGCATAGATTTGATGCTCGATATCCTGATTTTGTAGCTGATGTGCGTAATGTGAGGTTAGTTCTTTCATGTGACGGTTTTAATCTATTTGGGCATATGATTACATCGCACAGCACATTGCCAGTTTTTATACACATTTATAATCTTCCCCCATGGTTGTGTATGAAAAAACATTTCACTTTCATGATTATACTCATATATGGACCTTCTGATCCCAGCATAGATTTTGACATATACATGAAGCCTTTAGTAAAAGTGTTGAAACATATTTGGTATGTGGGTATGTGCACATACGATGCATATTCGAAATACATATTTCAGAAGTGTGTTTCACTTATGTGGATGATCAAAGATTTTTTATCTTATGCAATGATGTCTGGATGGAGCACGAAGGGAAAACTGTCGTGTCATGTTTGTATGAAGAATACACGATCTAGAAGATTGAAACATTACTATAGTTTCAGTTTTATGGGATATCATTGATTCCTTCCAATGGACCATCCGTATAGAAATAATCTTCCAAGATTTGATAATACCATAGAGACCGATGATCCACCTTAGCCTATGTATGGAACAAATGTTCTTAATGAATTTAAAGATTTTAGTTTTTCATTCGGAAAGGGTCAAATGAAATATGGAAAGAGAAAGAATGTTTCCACTAAAACCTTTTACAATGGGAGGAAGAGGAGTATCTTTTTTTATTTGCCTTATTGGTCAACCAATTTGTTATGCCACTTCTTAGACGTAGTGCACATTGAAAAGAATATATGTGAAATGTTGATTTTGATACTTCTAAATGTTAATGGAAAGAAAAAAGATAATTTACGGTCTCGGAATGATTTGGTGGATTAGGGAATCAGACCATAATTGCATCCTGTGCGTATCAGTGAAAATAAATGGCACGTTCCATGTGCTTCTTATGTGATGACACCTACGAAAATACAATTTCTGGAAGTATTAGAGACCATTAGAGTTCCTGATGGCTATTCAAGCAACATATCTAAACGGGCCAATAGAAGATAGTTGAAGCTAAAATCTTTGAAAATTCATGATTATCATGTTCTTCTGCATGAGTTCATTCCAATAGAAATCCGTCATCTTTTGTCGAATAATGTAACGGTGATTGTTATTTGGTTGTTCCATTTGTTTAGAGATCTTTGTGCTAAGAAGTTGTCCAAGTCTTTCTTGCAAAAAATTTTGACAGATGCCCAATTAATTTTGTTTGAGTTGGAGAAAATATTTCCTCCATCATTTTTTACATGCATGTTGTATCTAATTTTCCATATTCCCACTGAAATACTTCTTAGAGGACCTGTTTCTTTTTTTTTGATGTATCCAACTGAAAGAAAAATGTACACATTAATGTTTTATGTCCGAAATTGGAATCATCCCGAATGATCTATCGTGAACAGTTTCTTCGCCCAAGAATGTATGGATTTCTTCTCAATGTATTTGTCTAATCTTACGACATGAATGAACAGACCAATGATAAATGAGTAAGAACAGTATGAGAAAATTGAACCCAGTTTTCCATCACTTCTTTAAATCATAGGAATTCCTAGATTATATACATTGAATATATTCATCCTTGAAGAGCGGGAGATGGCACATCACATAGTTTTGTTCAACTATTAATTTTTTGATGACTACATCCGGTAAATAAATTTAATTTGTATATCTTACATATATATCTATTAATATATTCATATTTTTATCTACAGGGAACATAAACCAATGATAAATAGAAGGCATCATTCGTTATCTTTGAGAAGGAGGGAGTCTTTTCATAGCAAAGAGTTTTCTTCTTGGTTAAAATTAAAGGTAAATATATTATTGTTTAAAATAATTAAATAAATATTTAATTAAGTTTAATATTTATTTATATTGTAAGTATTTAGTTTTCCTGCTGACTATGTATCTGAGAAAATAAGAGATTTGGCTTTGGGTCCTAATACCATCGTTCGTGACTGTAAATCAATTATTATCAATGGGTAAAAATTTATTGTCATTGAACGATAAAAGAACATGAGAACACAACATGATGGTGTTACGGTTACTACCACAACATATTGTTATGCCATTGCATCAGATAGTATACCACAATTTAAAAATCTGGGTTAGTATGTAGTCATTGAAAAAATATTAATATTGGATTATTACTCTCATGGACGAGTCACGATGATGAAATTCCATTGCTTTGATTCGATGATGAGACATGGCACATTTATTAATGATTGTGTATTTTGAGTAATTAATATCACTTGCACTCTTTCTACTGAAGAACCATATGTATCAGCATCGATGGATAAACATGTTTTTTATGTCAAAGACCAACTTTGACCTGAATTTGCTGTCATAGTTGAAGTAATTCCATGAAATATTTTTTATGATGTTGATGATGGAATTGACACTATCCCTACTGCGTTTGGCACAAATCCATTTATTTATTTTGATGACTTTAATAGCTCAATTGTCGGATTTGATTGTGAACCTGAAGTTGTGGTGGGAAATATATAGAATCATCCATCCTTGTTCTCAATTATTTTGGTTTACCTCGAGTTGGGTTGTTAAGGTTGTTACTATTAAAATTGATTTAATATTTATTACAAATATGTTGTATCCAACATGACCATTATGTGCATTTTCAATGTTTGTTGGTTGGAATTTGTATTTGAATTGCATTTTTTTAATTTGGAATAGAACTATATTTAAACCTACAAAACCAATATTTCTAACTTGGTGAACATTTCAATGCCTCAACTGTGATTTGTATAAAATTTGTATGACTCTAAGACCTCTCTTTAACATTTTACCAGGTAATGAACATGAGGGTTCGTATTCATCTGCAAAACATGTATTCAAACCTGCATCATCTACCTGAGCTAAAGAAATTAAAATTTTCCTTAATTTTTACAATTGTTTCACCACTTATGAATCTGGTAGAATCAATGTTCCATGATTTTAAAAGACTGATGACACTTAGTAAATAATCATCCTACTAAAAAATAAAATTTTACCTCTCATTTTTTTGGGGTTACACATTAGTTATCCTTTTCTATTTACTTATATATATTTTTTCAGATGCAGGAAAATGAAACCAATTGAAGAGAGGCAACGAAAAAAGATTATGGACAATAGTTGTCGCATGGAAGAGTTGGGCATTCCACCACTAGTGCATACAGTAGGTACTTTATTTCAAATTTATTTATTTAAATAATATCTAATGTCATGTAATTTATTTTCATTAAAATATTTTTTCAGGATCCATCTATTATGCGATAGTTATTTGAGGAGTAGACTAGTAGTTTTCCTAGTACTCGGGGTGTTTGTACGAGGGGGGGGGGGGTGGTACGGGAGCTAGAAGATCTGGTCGACATACCCGATTAGACCCTGCCCCTCCCACTGAAAAACCAACCATTCCACATTCTGATCTTGGTGTGCTGTTTGGGACACACGGGATATTTTGGCCTCCCATGTTCTCACCACACTTTACATCTGACCCTCCTCACCCATCTGTATTATATCTGATGATGATTCCGACTTCCCATCCAGCACATGGATAGCCATCACTATCATCTTCTTTTACTACCTCTTTGATCTCTCTGGCCTTTTATATTCCATCTTCTTCTACTACTGCTCCACCAAATTCTATCCCTATGGAGTATACATTAGGACCCACTCTATCTGTACAGGGTGTTCCTTCAGTTTTTGTGGATCCAGTGGCACCCATTGATCAGACTTCCACAGGTATACTTATTCAACCCTAACAAATTTTTACACCATTATTTATTTTCATTATAACATGTATTGATAAAATATTTAATTTTTTTCATAATAGATACATCCACTGATAGGAGGTGGGGGAGGGCGCATACACGCATGCATTCGGTGTGGAACCACCTCACACAGTTGATGGCGGGATACAATGAAGTTAGTCAGCTGATTGAAAAATCAGGGCAACAATGTCGTAGTTTTTGGAGACGCTTTCCAAATACTCCAAAATCACTCCTGTCAGCCCGCTCTCATGGAGACAACTACCAAATGAAGTCAAGGATAATTTCTAGGCAGAGATATGGTTAAAAAATCGATTGTATTTCAAGGAAATATATTAATTTTTGTATTTATATGAATTAATATTTTGGTTTTAGTTGCGGTTTAATTTCCCCAATGGTGAGGGTGCACGACCAGCACGTGTAAAGGATTTAAGCGAGCTTTGGAGTTCTTATAATCATGATTTGTACATTGGCTGGCTTGATATAGTGGGAATAGAGTTAGATGTGGTCCCTGTCGTGGATGATTTTCAATTAGAACAGTATTGAAAGATGATTACTCTTTGGGAAACTAGACAGTTTACATTATTAATCAAATTAGAAGTATTTAAATGAATATTTTCAAGTTTTTAATTAATAATAATTATTGAATTTTATTTATGATGCATCTAGAATAAATAAAAAAACATTTATTCTAAGAAATATGTCCACACATTGGGACGTACTACTATGCCAGATCATGAGAGACAGCTGGTATGACAGTTTATAATCTTTCTTTACAACTTTCACTTTCTATTGCTTCTTCCATAATTTATTCAATTGCTAATGTTGTTATATAATTTTTTTATGCAATTACTGTTTTTTTGCATCATATTTTTAATTATGGTTTCCTACATTCAATGTCATTGTGGAGGAAAAAATTGAATATAGAAGGATGTGTGCCTTGAGAAAAATTGTTTTGCTCGAGTAGAAAGAAGAAAGATGGAACTTCTGTTAATGAACCAAC
This sequence comes from Viscum album, assembly GCA_963277665.1. Classification (NCBI taxonomy): domain Eukaryota; kingdom Viridiplantae; phylum Streptophyta; class Magnoliopsida; order Santalales; family Viscaceae; genus Viscum; species Viscum album. The sequence goes on along the minus strand of OY728137.1, from coordinate 513,526,305 downwards.
TCAGCTGCAGATTGTAAGTTTTACTTTGTAGATTTACAATTTTAATTTCTATTTTGTAACTTAATAATCTATTTTTATTTGTAACAGGCTGATTTAGAGGCCGTCGATGCCCAAGAACCTGACCATTTTGGGCCAAACGATCACTTACATCAGGTGTTCGGAGATGAGCACCCCAGTAGAGTACATTGCCGGCCTGGGAAGAGTATAGTTATGAAGAGGTATTGGCCCTCCTCATGTAACACCCCAAGATTTCATAGTGTGTTATTTCTTCAAAATAATACAATAACTTGCACTACACGCAACACCGAGTTCAAGCACACCATGACTTACCAAACAAGCCGTTCAAAAGAGGTTATGAATAGTATTAACTAAATTTTAAACTTTATATAATCCTTATAATTTTAGAATCCATATTATGAGTTTCTTAGACATAATGTAAGAACAAATTCATTTTTAGTATTGCACTTTTACCAACTTTTAATAGTGAACCCTTTTTAAATACAATATTTTAAACTTTTTGACTAAATGGGGACATCAAAAAATTTAAAATGAAACATCCCAAGCTTCCACGGTATGCTTTCCTTTGAATAATACAGTAGCATGTCTTGTACGCAACTTCGAGTTCTAACACACACCACAACCAATCAAACTAGCCGTTCTGAATAGTAATAACTACTTTTTGAAATTATATATATTTTATATTTCAAAATGGACTTCATTTTTGGATTCGGAATATCAAAATTATCCTAAGTTGAATTTTCTGTATTTTTCTGAGAACTTCCAATTTTGATGAATAGTGAAAAATACTTACAAACATCTTTTTTAATAAAAATAATTTATAGTGATAAATTATATTATTGAGTGGTTTTAAAGCATAATTAGAATATATTTTTACCATTTTATCCAATGGTGTTCATTAGAATTAATTTCACTTAGAAATTGGACATAAACAATTATCAATCTTTTGATATATATTGTTTCTTAAAAACACGCTATTTGTTGTGACAGCGGGAATTAATTATAAAATTAATTAATGAAACTTATATGTTTGGAATTTTTTAAAATAGATATAATTTTTGAATTTGGAATATCAATTATAGCTTAGGGTGAAATTTTGGCATTGTTATGAAAAAGTTCAATTTTTGATGTATAGTGAAACTACTAAGTGGTAGTAAAAAAAACTGATTTTTTCATAAAACTTAATTTTACCGCTTCTGTGAATGGAATTTAGAAAATCTGAGAGACACGGTTAATATCAAGAAATAAAATGTGGTTCAATGAGATGAAAATATTTTTTGGTGAATAGTAACTTTTTACTTTTATTTACCACGGTTAAAAGTAAATAGGGTAATTAAGGGTAAAAATGATATTAATATTACCCTAACACATGTCCTAACTCTATTGGACAAGTTTATATCTACCAAAACAGCCTTAGGAATAAAATATTATCATTTAGGTCCACTTGGATTAGATTAGGACATTTATTATTATTTAATTCAAAGAAGAGTTAAAAGAGTTAAAATCAAAGTTTATTTACTAAAACATTTTTAATATAGGGTTATTCATAATATAAATTCTATTGTAAATATTCATTACAAATCTAATAAGATTTCCTACATAATGATATTTTATTTATAATTTTTAGACTTTAAATAATTTAATTTATTTATGACACAATAATGATGCAGTAATTACCATAATTGTGAACAATTAAAATAATTGATATTACAAATTCCCAAATAAATATAATTTGAGACTTTTAAGGATTTAAAATAATTTTATAGGTTAATATTACATGTTAGGATTGATTCAATTAGCTTTGTTCGATGTAATAATTCTATTATGATTTTTACAAAAATCAATTATTGAATAGTGTCAAAATTGACATAAAAGAGTTTTTAAAACAAATATTATATTATTAATTGATATTAAATTCCAAAAAATCAAAGGTTCGGCCAAGAGACTTATATCATGATAGACTCATCATTAATGGACCACTTGGGTGTCTCTGGGAAGTATTTAGTAAGTTTATTAATAATATATTATAAAAATACAAAGAGACATTGTAAAAGTGAAACTAATTAACATAGAGTTAATACTTAAAGATAAGGTTAATATAATGACCCAAACCTGTTTAAATTCTATTGGTTGAGTTTTTTTAGACCTATAGCCACCTTAAAATTTAAATAATCAACTTTGGAGCCATTAGAAACCGAATTTGAATTTATTATAAATTAATATTTCTAGCTTTTCCAAAGGTTCCCCTCACCCCTCTTATAAAAGGGAAATCCTCCTTCTCATTTCTTCACACCTTAAAAGCCTTTTGGTTCTGAAAAATTCTTCCCAAATACTCTCCCAACTTCCCTCACTACAACCTAGAGGCCTTAGTTTTATCAGAAATCCAACCTAAGGATCCCTTTTGATCAAATCCAAAGGAAGAACCCGAAGAAGAGGTAATGTTTTCACCACACCTTTTCAGGTTCCTTTCTTCTCCCACTTCTTCTTTCTTTGTTATTACCATTATAAAATAATAACTCCAGTATATTATATATACCATGATGTTATTATAAATATGGTACAACCATATTCAGTATTCTATCCACCCTTTGAATAACATGTCACCATACGTGCGTACGTACGGCTTACCGTCTCCACGCCGTGGTGTAATTGTTATTCAATATATTATTATTTGGATGGGTATAATAATGATGTGTAACTCATGTAAATAATAAATATAACATGTTAATTATTCTGTATATATGATATACCATCCATTTATATATTATTTTAATATCAAAAGAATGATATTGTCGCTCGTACGTATGTACGGACTACCGTCTCGACGAACGCGATGAGATTCATTCTCCATCGTATCCATTCAAGTATAATTATCATTTCATGATTTAAAAATGATGTTTAAGGACATGATATCATTATGTATATGAATAAGATACAACCTATCCATAACAAACATGGCTTATGTAACAAAACATATAAAAGAAAACGAGTAAGTTAACACCTGAAACGATGATAATTCTAAGATATTATTAACAAATCATTGTTAAAAGATCATATATGATATCATATTAATATATATGATTCTTGTATAATATAATAACAATTATTTCACCATTATACAGGAGGTTAACCTACCCAACCAAGGAAAAGTACAAGTTAAGGGTTATTTCACAATCTCTTCATTATCCGAGGTTATTTATACGTAATAATCTACTGGGATCTCTTTGTCATCCACATCCATGTTTCTTAAAAATGAATTTCAAAAAAAAATTACAATTTACTAGAATATGGGTTAAAGCCATTTATACCCTTGTTTGACTTTTTATAAGAGGTTTATAAAGGAATCTTTCCGTCGTTTTCCAAACAAGGTTCTTTTTAACCTTTTTGACAAAATTAAGGTAAGAATGTTTTTTTTAACTTATACGGCGGGTGCGGCTATTTTCCGCCGTTATAAAATCATCGAAGCTTACCTTAAAAGCTTATAAGAATATTTTAAAAGAAAATGTTTTATTTTACAAATATAATACTCTTAAATTATTTCAAAATAGAAATAGATATTTCTCTTAAAAGAGTTTCGATTTCATCTATGTCAAAATCCTTTGATGGATTTTACGCTTATTTGAAGTTGATTTATTATGATACAAAACTTATATATTTTATTGAAGGTTTTGTGATATGTTTGACTGTGGATGTGCTATTTTTATACCATTCATAGTTTATGGTGAAAGTATTGACATTTCGTGTGCTAGTTTTAATACGAATGATTATGTTATGATTAAACCTTTTCATATGGGAATGCATTGGACTTAGTAAGTGACGGGTGGAGCCCGCTATAGCTCCCTGATGCATCGGTAGGTCTCATGATACAAAATAGTTTCTTGGCACAAGGCCTTGACAAAATCTTATTTGTAGTCTTGGCACGAGGCCTTGGATATGTGGTTATGATAGTCTGGCATTATGCATTCCATCATTATGAAAGTGGTTATTGATATTACATGTGATTATTCGATTAGTAGAATATCCATGTGAATAAGTAAATGGAATTATTTCATTTTACTTTTTCCATAATATGTTGAAGATCAAGTTTAAAAGGCTTTTGTTTTAGTTATACATTGCCTTAAATGTTTATTCTTATTTATGAAAGTTTCCGCTATATTGTTATCCTTACTGGGCATTTGAGCTCACCCCTTTTCTATGTTTTATTTTTCCCAGGAAGTGAAGAAGTGAATTATGAATGACCTACAGGGATATTATGTGGGGATATGAGTGTGGAATATGTTGTCGTTGTAGTTTTTCACTTTATGATGTAATGTATGACTTATGAATATATCTAGTGTTTCCAAGGCTAGTAAACCAATCGGTATTTCGAGATTTGATCTTTCTTGTGATCATGACAATGTTATGTAATAATGCACCGACTCTGGGAAACTGGGGTCGGGGCGTTACACCTCAGGTACAAGTTGTAGTGACACCAAGTTGCAGTAGGTTAAGGCACAGGCAGAACAGGCTGAAAAAAGGGTCACAGAGATGGCAGCACAGTCTGCTATGGCAAACACTGCATTTATGAAACTGATGAAATCTTTACGTCCAACACTTCCACCAGAGTCCAACACTACTTGTGAGGAGTATATGTCATTGATGTGTTCTATATATCGTACACTAGGTGGTAATTATAGTGGAGGTTGGGATCATGGAGAGGAGGAGGACGAGGCGGAGGAGGAGGAGGCTGAGGTGGATTAGGAGGGCGAGGAGGAGGCTGAGGCGGAGGAGGAGGGGGATGAGAAGGTCGAGGAGGAGTACATGGGTGAGGAGGAGGGTGGGGATGACGATGGTATGATGATTGGATGATGATGGGGACGAGGGTGAGGGTGAAGGTGATGGTGACGATAGTGATGGTGATGAGGGAAAGATTGATCCATTACATTTTTGACTATTATTTCTGACCTTTGATGTTTATTGATTTTTTGCTCCTGAATATTTGTGACTAGGTAGGTCACATTATATTTATTTTTATATATGAATAATAAAACTTTATTTGATGATTTTTTGTTAAATCCCCCTATTTTAATGAAATTTTAATTTTTTAGTGGAATTTAGAAAATTGGTGGTCTGATTAGATATTGATATAATGATATAATATTTTTAACCGTGAAAGAAGTTTCTTAGAAAATATGTAAATACCATCCCATGAACACGGGATAGCCCCCAGACAGACCCACCCTCCTTCTTGTACCCTTGATAGCCCCCCCCCCCCCCCCTCCACCCTAGACCCTGGATAACCCCCTGACCAACCCCCCCCCCCCCACCACCCCCACCCTCATTCCTGGACCCCAGATATCCCCCGGATAGCCGCCTACCCTCCTTCCTAGACCCCGGATAGCCCCCCCCCCACACCCTTCTCCCTGGACCTTGGACAGCCCCCCGGATAACCCCTCTGATAGCCCCTTAGACACCCCCCCACCCCACCCTCCTCCCTAGACCCCTGACAGCCCCCCAGACAGCCCCCCAGACAGCCCCCCGGACAGCCCCCCCACCATCCTTCCTAGACCCAGGACATCCCTCCACCCTCCTTCTAGACCACAGACAACCCCCCTCCTTCCTGGACCCTGGACATCCCCCCCACCCTCCTCCTACCATGCATAACCCCACCACATATATCCTCATCCTCTACTGGGTACCTCATACAACTGTGTATCACAGACATCATCACACCAATCACTACATCCTATGTTCACTGAGCTCAATCAAAGCCCTCTTCAAGATTCACCCTAAATCCCAATCTAATTAACATTCCATTACTATTACTTCAGTACCAAGAACCGACCACCTACCTTAATTCTGGAGAAAATCGCACTCCTAATTCGACCTCTCGGGTCCAAATCTAAGATCTAGCCATGATTCACCCTAAATCCCAGTGGAAAAGAGGGTTTTAGATCTTCGGAAGAATATGATAGAAGAGTGAAAACCATAATTGAAAATAGGAAGCAAGGAGAGAATTTAATGTAAAAAAAAAGACATTCTAAATACTGACCAAATGCTTTATGATGGTGTTGATACTTTATCACAAGGATCCATGGTTCATTTGTGACATGTACAATTCAACCTTGTCTCAATCTGAGGAACGGTGTGGCTAGTACCACTCAAAGTGTCTCACTTTTATTTGAATTGGACAACATTTTAAGTGAAAACAAAAACTAGCATACGGAAAACTGACCAAAATCATTTGTATTCTATTGATACTTTAGTAAAATGGTCCATGGGTCATTTATGATGTGTACGAGTCAGTCCTGCCACAATCTGAGGCATGGTGTCATTTGTACCACTCAAAATGTCTCACATTTATTTGAAATGGACAAGATTTTAAGTGAAAACAACAACTTGCATACGGAAAACCGACCAAAAGCATTCAGATTCTATTGATACTTTAGGACAACAATCCATGGGTCATTTGTGATGAGTACGAGTCAAAATTGCCTCAATCTAAGGTATGGTGTGTCCAGTACCACTCAATCTATCTCACTTTATTTTAAATGGACATGATTTTAAGTGAAAACAACAACTTGCATACTGAAAAATGACCAAACACTTTCTGATTGTGTTGATACTTCAGGAAAACTATCCATGGGTCATCTTTGATATGTATGAGTCAACCCCACCTCAATCCAAGACACGGTGAGTCCGTTATCACTAAAAGTCTCTCTATTTTGTTTAAAATGGACAATGTTTTATGTAAAAACAACATGCATTTGGAAAACACACCAAACATATTCTGACTGTGATGATACTTTAGCACCAGGATCTATGGGTCATTTTTGACATGTTTGAGTTAACTCTTTCTCAATCCGAGGAATTGTGTGGTCATTACCACTCAAAGTGTTTTGCTTTTTTTTTAAATGGACAACATTTAAAGTGAAAACAAGAAATTTCATACGGAAAACTGACCAAATGCATTCGTATTATGTTGATACTTTATGACAATGATAAATGGGTCATCTATGACCTGTACGAGTCAACTCTACCTCAATCCGAGTCACAGTGTGGCCGGTTCCACTCAAACTATCAAAAACCTATTGGATGAGTATATTTTGAACCCTTATCACCTTATCCTCGAAATATATAATTGTGGGACCTTTGGAATCCTAAAATCACTTCATAATAATGTAACATTTAATCACTTTCCAAGAGTGCCCCTCCTCTCCTCTTATAAAAGGACCCCACCTCTACCACCTTATTCACACCATCAATCCATTTGGATCAGCCAACCTATGCCTAAATACTCTCTCAACTTCCCTCTCTTACTCCTAGAATCCTCACATTGGGCATAAGTCTTCCCAAGGAATCCTTTGGCTCAAATCAAAAAGAGTTTCCCGATTTTAAGGTAATGTCTTATCTTGTGTTCTTTTGCTTTATTTTGCTTATACAACCCCTTATATTATTTTTATTCCTTTATTTTGTAACAACAACAGTATATTAAATATACTAGGGTGTTTTTATGAGATGGATTTGATTTACACTTACACACACCTTTGTCTAATAGTTAAAGAACATGCTGTTTCTGTGGGTGGCGAATTACTTCCTCACGAAATGATGATTGTTCAATATTCTTTTAACACCTCTCATGGTGGCAATTGTGATGACACTATTTCTATATATGATAAATATTATGTTTATGTTTTCTTTATGCTTCTGTATTTTTTATTTATGGAATACCTTTATGATTTCCATTATGGGTAAACGCGATAATTTCATTTTAGGAAGTGCGGACTACTGCCCCCTCAAAGTGGTTTGAATCATTAATGTCATATGTGGGATGTATAAAGTATTGAGTAAATGATATTATATATGATATTATACTGGAATTATAATATACCTTTATATCATTATGATTTCATTCCATTAAATACAAAATAGAAATGAAAGTAGTGTTCATGCGTACGTATGGCTTACCATCTCCATGAATGGTGCATTTCATTTCTTACCTAGAAATGTTATGTAATATTATAAATGAATGTATATACTGGATATATATGATATATATGATATCTAAATCATGAATATAATTCTGGATATAATGGATATTTTACCACATGAACAACTTGTAATTATAAAAAGTTTCTTTTTTACTCAAGTACCCAAGATCAACAAAACAACCGTTATTAACTTAAATAATTAAATAATGTTCATAACATGGAAATAATTGATATAAAAGGAATAATTAACTTGAAAAAGGTTCTTAATCAAGTATAAATTATCTCTAGTTTATTATTCAAGAGATTAATTAACGATCGAGTCAAGTCGGACACAAGGTAAGGGACTTTGTCTCAATCTCCTTTCATTGAGGTATATTTTGTTTTATACAGAACTTTACTTTATACGGTGTATAAAACCCTTTGAATTTTACTTTTATTCAAAAGGAATCTTTTTATACAAAGTGTTTTTATTAAATGAAAGAATGAATGTTTTGTCTTACGTATGCGGCGACAACGACTTCTTCGCCGCCATGACCATTATTTGAGTTTCAGCTTCCTCTAAAAGCCATAATTTTTTTTAAAATAAATACCATGTTTTAATTTTCATTTATTTTGGTATTGAAAATGGTTTTGATAATGTTTTTATTATATCAATGTGTGGTATTGATATCTTGTGATTGAAATGTGGGAATGTTATGTTTCCTTTATGCATGTTTTATGTGATACGATTATGTTATGGTTTATGATATGTTTAAACCTATTCATATGAGGAATGCATTGGACTTAATAAGTGACGAGTGGAGCCTGCTATAGCTCCTCGATACATCGGTAGGTCTCATGAGACAAACTAGTGTCTTGGCACGAGGCCTTGACAAAATCTTATTTGAAGTCTTGGCACGAGGCCTTGGCTATGTGGTTATGATAGTCTAGCATTATGCATTCCATCATTATGAATGTGGTTTGATATTGCACGTCATTATTCGACTAGTATAATATCCATGTGAATAATTAAATGGAATTATTTCTTTTTATTTTTTCCATATTATTCTGAAGTTAAAGTTTTAAAGGATTTTTTTAGTTATACATTTCCTTAAATGTTTATTTTATTTAAGAATGTTTCTTCTATATTGTTATCCTTACTGAGCATCTGAGCTCACCCCTTTCTATGTTTTATTTTTCCCAGGATGTGAAGAAATATTTTATGACTAACCTGCAGGGATAGTCTGAATGGGAAATGAGTGTGGATTATGGAGACTATGTTATTTTAGTTTTTCACTTAATGATGTAATGTAAGACTTATGAATATATCTAGTGTTTCCAAGGCTACTAAACTAATCGGACTTTCAGGACATGATGTTTTGTGATCATGCCAATGTTCTATAATAATGCACCGACTCTGGGTAACTGGGGCGGAGCGTTACAGTTGGTATCATATAGAGGTTAGTGTTAACCTTGGAAGCTAGATTTAGAAAAACACTGATTATAACACATAGCCCTAACATAGACTTTGAGGATTAGTATATAAGAACTTCTTAGAATTTGGTATTATAAAGATTTTGTGAGTTTTCTGAGAAATACATCCCTGTCTAGATACGAGCAGGTAGAGGCGGCTCGGGCACAGATGTACCTAGGGGTAAAACCTGAAAACACCGCTTTGAGCAAGAGTCGAACAGGAACTGGTGCACGACACTGGGTCATACTGCACTCCTGGTTACGACACTCCCGGGGGATATGTCAAGATAACTCACGATTTCTTTACAAACCATTATGAAGGGTTTATGAGTATATACTTTCTCAACGAAAACATTTTTATTATGATGTATTATATCAATAAACTGTTCAATTTATGTTAGGTGTTTTGCATGTTTGTTATTTTGTATTTCGATTCATAAACTAATCTAGTTTATGCCATTGTTTAGAAATGGTTTCTAGTGGAAGGAATGGAAACTGTATCAACGCACACACTCTATGTAGGGATTTCCCTCCTGATCAATATAATTATAATAGAGCTGGTGATACAACTAGTGCTGATCTGCATATCACCATACTGGGACAACTCACTCAGGTTATCAATAATAACCTTACTCGTATGGAGAAACCTGATCCGCAACATGGAGGATCAATATTATACCGCTTCATGAGGCAACAACCACCATCATTCGATGGGAGTACAAATCCATTAGTAGGTGAGCAATGGATAAACTACTTAGATAAAATATTCCATGCCTTGGGGAGTAGCGAAAGGGAAAAAGTTTTCATGGCAGTTTACCAACTCACTGGAGATGCTAATCAATGGTGGTAATTGGTTCAAAATACAAAAGAATATGAAGAAGTATCAAGTATGGAATGGACAAAGTTTAAAGATATTTTCATAGAAAAATACTTTCCTCATGACCATTGAGAAAATATGGAAAGACAATTTCTGAGTCTGAGGAAAAAGGAGGACGAGAATTTTGCAAAGTGTGAGTCTAACTATACAAGGTTAGTGAGGCATGCTGTAGATTATATACATAACCCAAGAAGTAAGATTTATCATTTCTTTGATGGGTTAAAACCATTTCTTCATCGAGCATTGGTCTCACAATCCTTATCATCATACGATGACATTCTCTCATGTGCTATTAAGACAGAAAAGGAATTCTCTAAGTCTTATGACAGTAAAGTGAAGAAAGAGAAGAAGAAAACGGTGGAACAAGAGACAGATAAAGGAAAAAAAGGGAAAGAAATATTTTCCATTATGCGATAATTATGGGAATAATCACCCCGGTACTTGCCTAAAAGAAATGGGAGTTTGTTATAAATGTGGAGAAAAAGGTCACCAGGCTCGTGATTGCATGGGAAAGAAAGAGGATGTCAATGTTGAATGATAAAATTGTAGAGAAATGGGGCATTATGCAAATGAATGTCCTAAGAGTCAGGGAAACATACCTCCGAAAAGGATAAGGTATCAAGGCTAATCTTATGTTTTTAATACAATTGAAGTGGAATAATTAATGTGTTGGTGCATTTGGACTCCAGGATTATATTCTGGTTATAAGAATAATGTGATATATATAAGGATTGTACTACAGTACTTGTTATTTTAATTAAGGTTTTAATATGAGGAAGGTAATCATATTTTTAGTATGTGACTATAAGAAAAACTTTACTTTGTTTAAGGAATCTGATGTTACAATTGATTTTGAAATTTAGAGACCTTTTAGAGAAATTCTAGACAGAGGTATTTTGGATAACTATAAAGGTTGGAATGGATTAAGTTGAACTTTGGATAGTATTGTTTAAGGTTAAAACATTTATGAAGATTATTTTTGGAATATTATAATACTATAGTTTTAGGAAAAGGATAACCTGCAGGTTAGGGGATAACCCGTCACATCAGACAAAGCTGTAGGAATTGAACCCACAACCATAGTGAGACATGCCTTTATTACCTACCACTATCCTACAGGAAGTCCCTGGTTATTACAAAATAGTTCTCCTAATCTAAATGGTATGTGCTAATATTTTGAACCTTGTACGATTAGGATAAATATAATATTTTTGAGTTATGTTATCTTTTTTAGGGAAAGATGAGTTTGTGGTAGAAATTAGTTGATGGTTGAAAATATACTTGTCAAGTATATATATATATACCTATCTTTTATTCTATGAATAAATTAATTCTTTAACTTTAGGAAAGGGATAATAAAAAAATGTGTTATCCTAATACCTTATGTTTTGTTGAACTGATGATATTTTAAATCACCATAGATTGAAGGCTTTGAGATCCTCAATTTTAAACTTATTTGTGATTGATGACCTCAATCACTCCCTGAAAATATTTACATTTTCCCTCCAATTATTTGTCTCTAATTTCCACCAATGTTCTTCTAATCGAGATCATAATTTGGAGGTGACTTTTCCATTTCCCTTTCCCTCTTATTAAGGCTAAATTTTATTAACCATATTTCTGATGTGTGTTTTCCACAAAGGTATTTTCTATTTTAAACATTTTATTTTTGAAGAACATTTTCAAATTGCAAGAAAGCAATTTATTGAAGGAGGGGAGAATGTAACACCTCAAGCTTCCATGGTACGCTTCTCTTTCAATAATGTAATAGCTTGCATTGTACGCAAGTTCGAGATTCTAACACACCGCGACCAATCAAAGTAGCCGTTATGAATAGTAATATCCACTTTTTTAAATTATATAAATTTTATATTTCAAAATGGACTTCATTTTTGGATTCAGAATATTGAAATAAACCTAAGTTGAATTTTTGGTATTTTTCTGAGAACTTCCAATTTTCTATGAATAGAAAAAAATACTTAAAAACAACCTTTTTAATCAAAATAATTTATAGTGATAAATTATAATATTGATTGGTTTTAAATTATAATTAGAATATTTTTTACCATTTTATCCGATGGTTGTCATTAGAATTAATTTCACTTTGAAATTGTACATAAACAATTGTCAATCTTTTGATATATATTATTTCTTAAAAACATGTTATTTGTTGTGACAGCGAGAATTAATTTTTAAATTAATTAATTCAACTTATATGTTTTTAATTTTGTAAAATAGATATCATTTTTGAATTTGGAATGTCAAATATATCTTAGTGTGAACTTTTGGTATTTTTCTGAAAAACTTCAATTTCTGATGAATAGTGAAACCACTAAGTGGTAGCTAAAAAACTAATTTTTTGTTTAAATGAAACTTTACCACTTCTGTGAATTTAATTTCAAAAATCTAACATTCATGGTAGTCATTATAAAGTAAAATTTGGTTCAATGGGATGAAAATAATTTTTGGTGAATAGTAACTTTTAAGTTTTGTTAATCGCGATTAAAGGTAATTAGTGTAATTTAAGGTAAATATAATGTTATAATAATATTAAATTACCTTTAAACTTTTCCTACCCTTATTTTATGAGTCATGGCCGACCAAGACAATCCATGGGTCAACTTGGGGTCCCCATGGATCCATTTGAGTAAGAAAATGACATTAATAGCTTTTTATTTAAAGTAAAAATAAAATTGTCACAAACATGTGTTTTTTTACTAAAACAATTATTACATGAAATTATATAAGTTAAATTTTCGACTATAAATATTCATTATAAATATAAAAATATTTCCTACATCATGGTAATTTTTTTATAATTTTTAGACATTAAATAAACTAAATATTTTATGACACCATGATGATGCAGCGATTACCTCATTAATTAACAATTTAAATAAAATCAAAATATAATGTAAAATCTAAGACATAAAATTGTAAAAAACCTATTGAATGAGTATATTTAGAACCATTATCACCTTATCCTCTTAATATATAATTTTGGGACCTTTGGGATCCAAAAATCACTTCATAATAATGTAACATTTCATGACTTTCAAAGAGTGCCCCTCCTCTCCTCTTATAAAAGGTCCCCACCTCTACCACCTTATTCACACATTCAAGCCATTTGGCTAGGTAAAAATATGCCCAAATACTCTCTCAACTTCCCTATCTTACTCCTATAAGCCTCACTTTGGGCAGAAGTCTTCCCAAGGAAACCTTTGGCTCAAATCAAAAAGAGTTACCCGATTTTAAGGTAATGTCTTCTCTTATGTTCTTTTGTTTTATTTTGCTTCTCCAACCCCTTAAATTCTTTTTATTCCTTTATTTTGTAACAAAAACTGTATATTCAATGAAATAGGATGTTTTTATGATAAGTATTTTATTTACACTTACACACACCTTCGTCTAATGGTTAAAGAACATATTGTTTCTGTGGGTGGCGAATTACTGCCTCACGAAACGATGATTGTTCAATATTATTTTAACACCTCTCATGGTGGACATTATGATGAAACTATTTCTATATATGATATATATTATTTTTATGTTTTCTTTATGCTTCTTTATTTTTCATTTATGGCATAACATTATGATTTCTATTATGGGTAAACGCGATAATTTCATTTTAGGAAGTGCGGACTACTGCCCCCTCAAAGTGATTTGAATCGTTAATTCCATATGTGGGATGTATAAAGGATGGAGTAAATGATATTATATATGATATTATACTAGAATTATAATATAACTTTATATCATTATGATTTCATTCCATTAAATATGAAATAGAAATGAAAGTAGCATTCATGCGTACGTACGACTTACCGTCTCCATGAATGGTGCATTTCATTTCTTACCTCGAAATGTTATGTAATATTATAAATGCATGTATATAATGGATATATATGATATATATGATATCTAAATCATGAATATAATTCTCTATATAATGTATATTTTACAATATTAACAACTTGTAATTATAAGAAGTTTATTTTTTACTCAAGTACCCAGGACCGACAAAACAACCGTTATTAACTTAAATAATTACATATTATTCATAACAGGGTAATAAGTGACATAAAAGGAATAATGAACTTCAAAAAGGTTCTTAAGCAAGTATAAATTAAATCTAGTTCATTATTCAGGATATTAAAGAACAATCGAGTCAAGTCATACACAAGGTAAGGGACTTCGTCTCAATCTCCTTTCATTGAGGCATATTTTGTTTTATACACAACTTTCTTTTATATGGTGTATAAAACACTTTGACTTTTACTTTCTTTCAAAAGGAATATTTTTATACAAAGCATTTTTACTAAATGAAAAAATGAATGTTTTGTCTTACGTATGTGGCGACATCGACTTCTCTGCCGACGTGAACATTATTTGAGTTTCGGCTTCCTCTATAAGCCATAATTTTTTTAAATAAATACCATGTTTTAATTTTCTTTTATTTTGGTATTGAAAATGGTTTTGATAATGTTTTTATTATATCAATGTGTTGTATTGATATCTTGTGATTGAAATGTGGGAATGTTATGTTTCCTTTATGCATGTTTTATTTGATACGATTATGTTATGGTTTATGATATGTTTAAACCTGTTCATATGAGGAATGAATTGGACTTAATAATTGACGGGTGGAGCCTGCTATAGCTCCTTGATGTATCGGTAGGTCTCATGAGACAAACTAGAGTCTTCGCACGAGGCCTTGACAAAATCTTATTTCCAGTCTTGGCACGAGGCCTTGGCTATGTGGTTATGATAGTCTGGCATTATGCATTCCATCTTTATGAAAGTGGTTTGATATTGCACGTTATTGTTCGACTAGTAGAATATCCATGGGAATAAGTAAATGGAATTATTTCATTTTATTTTTTCCATATTATGGTGAATTTCATGTTTAAAAGGCTTTTATTTTAGTTATATATTTCCTTAAATGTTTATTTTATTTAAGAAAGTTTCTGCTATATTGTTATCCTTACTGAGCATCTAAGCTCACCCCTTTCTATGTTTTATTTTTCCCATGATGCGAAAAAATATTTTATGACTAACCTGTAGGGATAGTATGAAGGGGAGATGAGTGTGGACTATAGAGACTATGTTATTGTAGTTTTTCACTTTTTGATGTAATGTAATATTTATGAATATATCTAGTGTTTCCAAGGCTAATAAACTAATTGGCCTTTTGAGACTTGATCTTTTGTGATCATTCCAATGTTATGTAATAATGCACCGACTCTCGGTAACTGGGGTCAGGGCGTTACACGGTGCGGCCGCAATCACTCCAAGTGTCTCTTTTTTTAAAATGGACAGAATTTTAAGTGAAAACAACAACTGACGTACAGAAATCAGACCAAACACGTTTAGATGGTGTTGATACTTTATGGGAACAATACATGAGTCATTTTTGATGTGTACGAGTCAACCTCACCTCAATCGAAGGCACGGTGTGGCCGATACAACTCAAATTGTCTCACATTTATTTGAAATGGATAAGATTTTAAGTGAACACAACAACTTTCATATGGAATACTGACCAAACGCATTCATATTCTATTCATACTTTATAAAAACGATCCATGGGTTATTTGTGACATGTACGAGTAAACACTACCTCAATTCGAGGCACGTTGTGGCCGGTACCACTCAAATTGTCTCACTTTTATTTGAAAGTGACATGATTTTAAGTGAAAACATCAACATGCATACGGAAAACAAACAAAAAACATTCTGATTGTATTTATACTTCATGAAAACATTTCATGGGTCATTTTTGACATTTATGAGTCAACCCCACCTCAATTCGAGGAACAGTGTGTCTGGTATCACTCAAAGTCTATCTCTTTTGCTTAAAATGGACAATGTTTTAAGTAAAAACAACGGACATTCATAAAAATGACCAAACTTATTCTGATTGTGTTGATACTTTATCACAAGGATCCATGGGTCATCTGTGATGTTTACGAGTCAATCCTGTCTCAATATGAGGGACGGCGTGGACGTTACCACTCAAAGTGTCCCACTTTTTTTTAAATGGACAAAATTTTAAGTGATAACAACAACTTGCATACGGAAAACTAACCAAATGAATTCGGATTATGTTGATACATTATGAAAGATATAAATGGTTCATTTGTGAATTTTAAGAGTAAATTCCGTCTTAATCTGAGGTATTGTGTGGCCGGTACCACTCAAACTGTCTCACTTTTATTTGAAATTGACAAAATTTTAAGTGAAACCAACAACATGCATACGGAAAAATGACCAAATTCTTTCAGATTGTATTGATACTTCAGGAAAACGATACATGGGTCATTTTTGAAATGTACAAGTCAACATTACCTCAATTCATGTCATGGTGTGGCCGGTATTACTCCAAGTGTCTATCTCTTGTTTAAAATGGACAGAAATTTAAGTAAAAACAACAACTGGCATAGGGAAATTGGACCAAAGAAATTCAGATTGTGTTGATACTTCAGTGGAACGATCCATGGGTCATTTTTTATGTGTATGAGTCAACCCTGCCTCAATAAGAGGCATGGTGTGGCTGGTACCACTAAAAATATCTCACATTTATTTGAAATGCACAAGCTTTAAAGAGAAAACAACAACTTTCATACAGAAAACTGACCATACACATTCATATTCTATTGATACTTTATGACATCAATCCATGGGTTATTTTTTGACATGTATGGGTCAACACTACCTCAATCCGAGGCATGGAGTGGCCGGTACCACTCAAACTGTCTCACTTTTATTTGAAATGGACAGGATTTTAAGTTAAATTATCAACTTGCATATGGAAAACCAACCAAATGCTTTATGATTGTATTTAAACTTAAGTAAAACATTAAATGGGTCATTTTTGACATGTACGAGTCAAACCCACCTTAATCTGAGGCACAATGTGACCGATATCACTCAAAGTATCTCTCTTTTGTTTAAAATGGACACTGTTTTAAGTAAAAACAACAGACATTCGAAAACCGACCAAACGTATTCGGATTATGTTGATACTTTAGAACAAGGATCCATGGGTCATTTTTGATGCGTACAAGTCAACCCTATCTCAATACGATTGATTGTGTGGCTGGTACCACTCAAAGTGTCTCACTTTTATTTGAAATGGACAGTATTTTAAGTGAAAACAACAATTGACATATGGAAAACCAACCAAACGCATTATTATTCTATTGATACTTTAGTAAAATGATCCATGGGTCATTTGTGACGTGTAAAAGTCAAACCTACCTCAATTTGAGGCACAATGTGGCCGGTACCACTCAAATTGTCTTACTTTAAATTGAAATGGATAGGATTTTAAGTGAAAACAACAACTTGCATACGGAAAATTGATTAAACATATTCAGATTTTTTTGATACTTTAGCACAAGGATCCATGGTCCATCCTCACAAAATCCACTTCTCATGTGATGAACTCCTACCCCTATTCTAAAACACAAGAAATTTAATACTCCATTCCCATGCTCAAACAGTGGGTTCTAGGACCAAACGAAAGTCCCTTTGGGAACCCAATACCAAATACATAATTGAATATTCATACCCACTACCCAAAATAGGGATTCATCTCACATCACACCCAAGAGAAAAAATTACAATTAGCCACATACCCCCTTTTTCAAATTGAAAATTCTATGAAAAACATGTAGGATATTCTGGTAACCCATCTCATATGTCAAGATTGGCCAATTTTTCCCACTAACACATCAGGAACCATTTATACATGGATACATAGTCATTATAGGAATAAAAACATCCCATGTGCTTCCTATAACTCATCTTAGGTCTAAGAACATGACCACTACCATTGTCTATCTTATAGGTATTATGATCCTTGTCTACTCTATCCATGTTTTTCTCTTGGTTTTAAGATAGTCAACCCAAGACCATGAGTAAACATCCCATGTGCTTCCTATAACATATAGGATTTTTCTCTTGTGTGTATTGGTTTTGTGATTTGATTGAGGAGTGAATTAAAAATTCTGAATACTGTTATGGGTATTATTTCGTTTCAATTCTAAATTTTTGAATTCTGGATGTATTGGATTTTGGCTGTATTGATAATGAATTCTTAATTTTGAATACTGTTATGTGTATTGGATTCTGGATGTATTAGATTTTAATTTTGTATTGGTGTTATAGGTGTAATATCATTTCAATTCTGCATGTATTGGATTGTGGATATATTTAGATACTTGATATTTATCTTGTGTTGTGGTTTGAGGGAGGAATGAATTTTAAATTTCTAAATTTCTGAATTCTGGATGAATTTTAAACATCCCATGTGGGATTTTGGATTCTGGTTGTGTATGTGTTCTTGCAGGTCATAGAGAGTTACAGGTTGGAGGGGACTACTTGCTGCTATGGAGCTGCAGGGCTACTGGATACTGTGGAGCTGCAGATGTATACCAATGGTTTTTAAAACCGTTCGTATAGCATTTTGATGTATATTATACCAACAGTTTTTTTATAACCATTGGCATAAACTTGTACCAACGATTTTAAAAACCGTTGTTATATGATTTGGATGAATATTGTACACTATATACCAACGGCTATGAATCATTGGTATAAGGGTAACATATACCAATGGTTTGTCAAACCGTTGGTATATCTCTTACATTAACACCTATACCAATGATTTATACAGAACCATTGGTATAATTATTTACCCATGGATTACTTGGCCATGGTTTGCGAAACCATTGGTATATAATATACCAATGTTTCTAGGCCTTTACCAATAGTTATGAACCGTCGTTAAAGTGTATAATTCCAGTAGTGGTAGTCTACACTTCCACAAACAAAATTATCATATATACAACAAATATAATTTATAAATATATAAGGTGAAAGAAAATTAAAAAAATTAAATACATAATAAATATAATATATAAAATATATAAATAGAGTGTCTATCATAATGTCCACCATGAGAGGTGGTAAGGATAAATGAATAATCATCATTTTGTGAGGTTGTAGATCATCGTACACATAAACAATATGTTTGTTACCCATTAGATGGAGATGTGTGTAAGTGTAGGAAAAAAAATTAGAATAAAAAAGACCTTGTATATTAAATTTACTATTTTGTTTATAAAATCACAAAATTAAGAGAGTGTAGGGGGTGGAGAAATAAAATAAAATAAATGAACTTGAGAGAAGATATTACCTCTTAATTTGTTAACTCCTTTTGGTTTGTTCCAAAATGCATCCTTGGATTGATTTTTTCCCAAGTGAATGATTCTAAGAGAAAATTAGGGGTTAAGAAAGTTTATTGGGAATATATTGGATGAATCTATGTGGTTTGAGAGATGTGAAGACATGGGAGAGTGCTTTCCATTTTATAGTGGAAGTGTAGTGATAGTCTTGTAAATATTAGAAGAGATAATTGAACCCATGGTTTTCATGTTTCAGGTGGATCCAATAATAGTCCAAATTTTACTGAATGTAGTATAGGGTCGGAATATGGCCATAAAAGTTCTCTTAGAGAATTTTATATGTCATGTAGGGTCTTAAGTCTAAGGTTTGGTCCTTAGTTATGCTGAATATTACCTTAATCAATGTAATTAATTTTAATTACATACACAAATAATTTTAGTCCAAAACTAATTTGATATTATTATAAATTATAATTTTTGACTATTCAAAATATTTAAACCTTTTTTATAAATTCCAATCATAGATGTGGCAGAAATTAATTTAAAAATAATCCAACTGACAGGACGACACTGTGGGTTTTTAGAGTAAATATAATCAAAAGTCCGATATGTTTTCATATCAAATTTAAATCTAAAATTAGATATAATGACCTAAATTTTATGAATGGGTAAAAATATTATCAAATTAAAAATTTAAAACAATTTAAAATATAATTAAACCCTATAAATTAAATAGATGAAAAATCACTATTGAAGTAAAATTGATTATTTTTAACTGTTCATTAAAAAAATTAAAACCATGAATAAAAATTCAAAACAATTATACAAATTTAATTTTTATGTTTCTATTTAAAATATAATGTTTATTTTTACATATTAAATTTATTAAAGTGTAAAAAATGGGATTTAAAATGGGTTCTCCACTAAAAAGAGGTAAAATGACCTTTATAAAAATATTGTGTTTTAGTATAAAATTAAGTGTATTATTATATATTATATATCAAATGTATTGGATGAATATAATTTTTTTTTATTGAATATATAATATATATGTTAAATTAATATCACTCAGTTGTTAAAATTAATTTATTTTATTAGGATAAAATAGCTTTGTGACCATAAAAATAATATTATTTCCCTTTATATTATTATGTTTTACATATTTGTTTCTAATAAATTAATAACCTATGAATTCATAAAATATTTTTGTAAACCATATATTTTCATAAATTAGTTAATAGTATTCATAACCACTAATTTAACATCTGGGTTATATCTTATTATTTTAAATAATAATAATATATTATTGTTTGGTAACACTCGGTCTTGTGTGTTATATAAGACATCATGGAAAGTCAATATTACTTGTAATGTACATTAACCTTGATGTTCCATGTTGATCATGTTGAACATTATGTTGCGTATAGTGCATGATAACTTGGTATTGTGTGTAACTCAATCCAAAAAAATGGATTGAGTATAAAATAACTATTTTTAGTGTTGTCTGTACTAAAAAATATTCATAAGATTAAATCAATTAGAAAAAATAATATTTCACAAAATCTTGGGGTGTTATATTATAACCCCAAAAAAATGAATTTCACCATAGAAATTTAATTGGGTTATCAATGATTTAATACTAGAATTTTTCGTTTAGAGAAACCCACATTGTAAAAATGAATACTAAAACATACCTTAAAACAGGAATGTTGGAGCCATAATGGTTACACAAAGTCACTCATAACGAGATTACCACATAGGGGAACATAAGTTGGAAGCAAAAACATGGACATGGAAGAGAAATATTATCATAGAGTTATGATGGATAGTGATAGAGAACAAGGTGGACAAAAATTTAACAATCAAAAAGACGTAAATCTGCGACCATTTAAGGGACCAATTGATTTATTAGAAAAGAATGTAACATGGTACACATTTTTTCATGAATATCATTTTTCCTAAATTTAAATAATTTTCATGAAAATTTATAATTTTTTGATTTCAAGACAATGTCACCCTTTGTGTTCATTGATCTACTTCACCAATTTCTCTAAAAAATAAAGTGACATTTTCATTTTTGAATAACTAACAAATCATGAGATCCATGATATTCCATCCCATTGGTCATGAGTTATCATCAACACAAAGTATTTTGAATAAGATATACAATATGAATAAATCCACATATGGAGATATATCACTTTAATCTTACTTAATTCATCTAAATTTTAACATAAACATTACATAAATGGTTAATCTTATAACCCTTCAAAAATATCCAATTTCAATGCTTTAGAAAGATAGTCATGAATGCCGCTTAATATTGATTCCCTATTTAACACATAGTATCGATTATCTGTCACATTTTAATCATGTGAATACCATCATCGTATATTCCCTTGAAACTCGGTAATAACCTTAATTAAAATATATATATTTTAAAAAATGTATTCTTCATTATTCTAATGATTACGAGATATATTCATTAAACCCAAGAAGTTATAAACTTTATCCTTCATGACATGGAAAACTTTGGTAATAATCAGATATAGGGTAATCCATATCCTCTAATTTACTTATTCATATATAGCTTGTCTTTATCCAAACATCATTATCTCAATGTCAAATATTAATTAAAGGTGACCTTCCCTTAATCAAAATAACACCATTCCATGAAATCATTTTTCTATGTATTCATCACCATTAAACAAGTATTTTTCTGTACTTAATGAAAAATTTTACTAAAAATACAAATATATTTCATGATTAATATAAAATAATCTCTTAATTCAAAAACAAAAACACTTCATTCATATAACATTATTCTTAAATCATTAATCAAGATTCATCAGCTTATTCCTTGATACCTTTTTCCCAGAACATGAAATAAAAATAATTTCATAAGGTTACTTAACCTCAATATAGTCATGCTTCTTATGTTTAATGTGTATAATATAGTAAGAATGTCACAAACCTTTCACATTTTTTTGCGGTCTCTTTCACTTCTAAAGTATAACCAATACTCATAAAAACCTTACTCATTCTCTTTATCAAAATTACACTTGGGAAATCGATTCACATAATTCTCAAACATTCCAAATCTAAAACACTAAATGTTAACTATATTCCTTATAGTTCATTCCATTGAATAAAACTGAATTCATAGTGTGGGAAACATATATTATTTTGGAAAACAATTTAATCATGAAAAATAATTACCTATAAGATTTCTAAATTATAACACCTACCATAAAAAATGATACTGTATGTTTATTCTATGTTATTCTTATCCAACTACTATTTAAATACTTCAACATAGTTCATGAAGAGTTTTTCAATTTCCAAACCATATCCCATGGGAGTTTCAAATCAGGTGTGTAGATATGCCCATTGTTGTGTACCAAATTACCTCGAGTCAGGACAGGGATATCTTGTCAAAGTTTTTACCCCTAGGTACATTATTTCAAGAGCTACATCCACTTTCAGTATCCACTTAGAGATTTATTTCTTGGAAACCACTCATAATATCCTTTACCAAAATTCCAAGACATTTTCCTAAATGTTAACTCATCCTTATACTTATCCTTAGAGACATCCCTAGACATATCCTTAGAAATATATCTAGGTATCTCACTAAACTCTTTTCATTATAGTTTCCAAAGGATAACTAATCATCTTTTAGGATACCAACTATAACTACCCAGTCTTGATGTACATTTACATTACATAACATTTGTGGAATATATAAAATTTTATACAAACATACGCTCAATGGACATACAATTCTAGTGACTTTGGAAACAAAGAAACATAAACACTGGTACATAAATGAGATACATCATCTCCAACTAGGTTCTTCTTGAATAACTCCCTTATAAGACAAATTGATGATAATAGATATATTTCTAACATAGGGGGAAGTAAACATAATAATATGTGATCTCAGATGGTCAGTAAGGGTAAACATGGGAGATACATAATCATAATCCTGAGAATAAGAGTATGAGAACATGATCATGAAAATTTAATATCATACCCTGCATATCAATGACCAGGAACATGTATCATGGAATAAATTATGGATTTTCATAGCACACGAATCATAAATAAATAAATAACACCAACGATGAAACCATATAATAGGAATAAAACATGGAATAGTGGCAGACACCAAATCGGAAAAAAAACCATTTTCCATGGAGGACTACCAAGTCCTTTATAACATGTTAGGCTGGGTTTAATAACATGTGTACCCACTTAGATCTTTGGATTCCCCCCAATGAACCATATTTTTTCAAGATAGGGATTTCCTCCAGTGTACACTTTTGTTTTGGGTGTCGAATATCCTATCCTGTAACCTCTAATTTCAGGGATGGGATTCCCTCTCATGTACCCTCTAGGATTATGAAATATTTTTTATTACCTATTTCATGGGAGGGAGATATAGGTCCTACCTATATCATAATGAAATTATACATACATGTGACAAAAAAATCATATCGTAAGTGATGAAATGAAATGGGTATCATCAATAGGTATTCATATCTTAACATAGAGAAAAAGTTATTTTTCCTAATCATTTCATCAAAAGAATAATCTATAAAAAGAATTGGGTTTCACAAGAATGTAACCCATGGAAGAGAAATGGGTATCATAAGCATCATTCCATCAAAACATAACCCATTAAAGAAGGAATGATAATGGAAATGTAAAGACCCGTAAAATTAAAGGGAAATTTTTTCTTAATTTTCTTTGGAATTTTACAAGAGCACGGTTTCTAACGGCACCTGATTCCGAGGCCCGGTGTGCCCGGAATCAATTTCCGAAGTTTGGCTTGGGTACGTTTAGTGAACGAATGAGCGGGAATTTCTAACTTTTGAACCGGTGCTCGGAATCAAATTCCGAAGGCACCGATGAACTCGCAGCGCCGATTTTCGCTTAAGGAGACCTTTTCCGATTTTGCGATTTATGCGGGTTGAGAGTTAGTTTTTGGGAAAGTTGGATGTAGTTAAATAAATTATGGAACACAATTTATTTTAAACCATGTTGGTTATGTCCTCCCAAAGGGAGTTAGGGGTGGGACCCACATCCACTTAACCTCCCTTGAGAGGATTAAGTGTGGTGGGGCCCACACGAACCCTAACTCTTCAACTCCCCTTTAAACTCCCAATAACTCCTCTTTTTTTAAATTTTGACAACTTGAGTTGTTAATTGAGATGAGTTATTTAATTTCAAACTTTCGAAATTCAAAGAGGTGAAGTTGTGTAAATAAAATAAGGCTTAGACTTATTTTATTTTGGTTAGTCTTCTCTTGCCACCTTGAGAGGATTTGGGAAGCATTCTTCATCTTATTCAACCTTGACGAAGAACACAAAGAACTCTTAGGCTCCGAAGAAAAACACTGTCACCATAAGAAGAGAAAGATGTGTCGTCTCTTCTCTTCTTCGCAGCCAGTGTTTTTTTGAAGATCGACAACGCCGCTTCTTTCGATCTTCTTCCCGTGTCAACGAAAGGAGACGCCGCTTCCTCCTTGGGCTTTCTCCGTCAGCTTACGAAGCGTCTCCAGTGACGTTACCTCTTCAGACGCACCTCGAAATCAACAGAATCGACGTTCGATTTCCACGACGCCCGACCTCCGTGACGCTTGTCTTCCGCAGGTCGTTGACGAACATCATTCTTGAACCAAGGTAGGGGTTTTATTTTAAATTATTTCCGTTCTTGATTCTGGCATGTCGAATTTCGTGGTTTTCGACTAATTGTTATCGAATAATGCGAGGGGGCCGGTCCGCACAAACACGGCCGACCCTCCTCCTTATTTCATAAATGTTTTCTTTGTGGTTGGTACGTGGGAGCGTGGTGCCGTCTCACCACGCGGTTTCATGGGGAACATATGCACGGCGCCGTCGTGCCGCGTCGTGGAAAGGAATTCAAGGACATGACGCCGTCGCGCCGTGTCGAAGGAAACCAAGGACGCCGCGGCCAGAACGGGGCCGCGGCGGAGGGGCGCGGTGCCGTCGCACCGCGGCGGAGGGGCACGGTGCCGTCGCACCGCGCCGGACGACAAAGGTCGCGGCCGGTTCCGTGCCGCGGCGGAACAAGGTGACCGGCGGCCAGCCGGGGCGCCGGTGTCGGAAGCCGGAAGAGGACCGGCCGGCCAGGTCGGGCCGGCCGGAATGGAGGAAAACCGGGGGAAATAAATTCCCCCGGCCAGCAGTCAATGGCCCCCCATAAATGAGGGGGGCCACGGTTTCACAAGGGGGGGGGGGGTAGGCGCCCCCCGTTTTTCCAACAGCTCGGCCGAAGGCCGAGCTGGCAGCGCGCCCAGCGCGCTGCGTCTAGCCGGACCGCTGCCAGGCCGGGCCGGGCCGGGCCGCGTTGGTCCGGGCCGTGCCGGGTCGGGCCGACCCTGTCCGGGGCGGGTCGACCCGGTTCGGGCCAACCGGGGGGTCTCGGGCCGGGTCGGCCCGGGCCCGAAACCCCCGTTACCAAACTGTTTGGGTTTAAATGTCCATAACTCGGGCTATGGACCTCCAAACAACGCGTCGTCAGCGGCGATGTGATCCTTGGATCGAGACGGTTGTTTCGGTATATCTCACTCAAGGTTTCAGAATACTTTGAGTTCGGCCGGGTTAGTTCATGCACGAAACCAACCGGGCCCTCTAAGCGGAAACACTCATATCTTGAGCTACGGACGTCTGATTGACGTGTCATCGACTTTGTTGAGTTACTCTTAGTGAGATGGATCTTTTGGAATACTCCGCCCGAGGTTTGGACACAGGTGGAGTACGATCGGGTTGGTTTTGCCTTAAAAACCAACCAGGCCCCTGGGACGAAGAAGCCAATAACTCTCAGACTGGGCGTCCGATCGACGCGCCGTCTGTTGCGTTGAGTTCCTGTTGACGATACGGAACTTTTGGATACATCAACTCTAGACTTTGTGACAGTTGATGTATCAGCTTCTCGGGTCGTGGAGCGGACCCTCCTGAACGAGCTTGCTGTGTGCGGGAACCCTAGAGCTGGCTGCGACTGCTACTGTGACTGCGACGACAACTGTGCAGAGATCCTCAGTGGATTCGACGACGAAGACTACAACACTCAGTGATCCTGTGTGGATCAGTGCTACTGATCCTGTGTGGGTCCGATCCTGTGTGGGTCAGCGCTCAGCGGTCCTGTGTGAACCAGCACCTACAGATCCTGTGTGGGGCCGATCCTATGTGGGTCTTTGCGGGGGTTAGTACATATCGATCCTTTGTGGGTCCGACGACTTAGATGGATCAGTTATCATCTCTATCGTCCTCGAAGAAGTATACCTGTGTGAGCTGAATCCTCTGCTTTCCTGTGTGGATTGTGTTGTGTTATCCTGTGTGGATTACGTTTGCTTTCCTGTGTGGAATACATATACTTTCCTGTGTGGACTGAGTTGTACTTGGGCTCGGAGGTTGGAACGTATTGGAATTGATGACTTAGGTATATGTATGGGCATATACCTAAGCAGTGTCGGTTGTTACTTCGTGTTTATATCTCTCCTTTGTGGTTTATCCATTGTAGATTTTGGGAGACCATCAGGGGTCTCGGGGTCCCTACTGAGTAGCTTCTACTCACCCATGCATGGGCTATGCCCGCACTACGTTGTGTTGGTTGCAGACGACGGACAACATTGATCGTGGTTGAGGCTTGTAGAGCAGGACGGTACCTGGAGGTGGACCACTGGGCGGGACGTACTTGGAGCGGACGGCGGGACCCGAGGAGCAGAGGAGCTATCTGTACCCACCCTTCAGGTGGGATTTCCAGTGGACAGCTCGGCGTAGCAGCTTTTACTTTTCAGTTTTTGTTTTCCCTTTCAAGTTGTACTTTAATTTCAGTTTGGGTTTGTATACTGGCCCACTTACATTTCCGCACTTACAGTTGTACTCTGTTTTACTTAGTGTTTACTTTTCTGGATGCTTACTCTGTGGTGCTTGTTTACTTTACAAAGGCAATGCCTTCCCTTTTTACCGGGATTTATGTCTTAGTGCTAGTCGCTAGCCCCTGGCCTATGGAAGGCGGGCTTGGGGTAGTCACGGCACGGGCCCCAAGGATGGGTCGTGACAGGAAACATTGGAACATTTTATTGAAGGGAACGAGTAACCTCAATAGATGTCATCATAGTAGAAAAATAACATGGAATTCTATTTTGAAAACATTTCTTGGAAAAAATATCCTTTCTTATTTTAAAAAGTATATTTAAAATATAAAAAAAAATTAAATCCATTTTATTGAAAATAAATATGAAATCTTATAAAAGAATATTTGAAAACAAAAATTTATAACTTATAAATTTATCTTTAAAATGTTTTGAAAACAATTTTATGTGAAAACATATAAAACAGGATTGAATTTTGTTTTGAAAAAAATTCATTGAAAATCATGTTTAAAAACATTTTCTTAATAATTATACTTTTCAACGGGAAAATAATTCATCAAGGAATTGATGGAAGATAAATCCATACACATTTTATGAGGTAAAAAAGAACATTCTTTTTTTAGGGTAAAAAGGCTAAAAATGCCTCATTTGAAAAGAGAGAAGTACATTCCTTTAAAAAAAATTCTAAAATATGAAATGGGTAAAAATTTATTTTAATGATCTTTGGATATTACTAGAATATTCTTGGAAGCCCTTTTTAGAAATCATGGTTTTCAAGGAACACAGATTTCTAACCAAGGAAAGGGTGATGTTAGAATTTCTTAAAAACACCTTTTTAACTATATTATGTACCAAAGAGTGGAAAAATGGTCACAGTATGTAAATATATTATGAATAACTAGATGACATGAAAATTCATGTGTGTTATTGTGTTATGGATCATAATATGTCATCAAATGAAGTATAAACATAAACAATATTAAAAAAGAATGAGATTATTTAAATAAACTCTTATAACTTGGTAACTTGGGATCAAAATATACATGTAAGAAAAGGAAATTAAATTAAGCATGAAATATCTTGGAAAGAAGGTGATTCAGGATATAATAGGTAAAATTGAAGTATATACACATCAAAAAAATTAGGTTCATAACAAAACTTGAGTCTCGAAGTAGGAAAATTGAGACAAAACTATTTTAGTTATTTGGTAACTTTTGAAACATAAAAACAATGAAACAATGATCTAAGAATGGATATTTAAATACCGAACAATTTAATTATAAGTATAATTAAATACAGCCATTGGTAGTATACACACCACAAAAAAGGAATGGGCAGTGAATAAAGCCTGTATCTCCTGGAAATAAAAAGTTAGATGAAATCCCCTTACCTAGTGTCTTGACTCACATAATACTAACTCAAACCTATTGTATAACAAATATAAGTTTACTATAAATAATTTAATTTTCCATATTATTATATATAATACCATATATAGTTTTATTATGAATTTATATTATTGGCTTTTTAATAGTCTTATGTTAAGGTTTCACTTTAGCTAATGTTTACTTTGTTCTTTGCATGTTTCTTAATTTGGTAACATAGGTTTCCGAACCATGATCCAACTATGTGATGCCCACTATCTATGATTCCAGACTTCACATAGTTTAGGTGCATGGTTAGACAATCCTTTGACATACCATTCATTGTTAATATATAAAAAATTGTAGGGTTTTCATCGTAATGTGTCCCTTTTTACGTTGTTTGAAAAACCATGGTTTAAACTCAAAATGTCACATGTTTTAGGTTCATAGTTAGTACTAACATACACTAACAATGTGCCTCAATTTTTTTCTCTAAATATAAGAACTTCAGGTGAAAACTATGACCAAACACCCCTAAAACCTCTATGATCATACTTGATTATGATCACATGTGATTTTTTATAGCCTATGAGACTCATTTATGATTATTGATTAGATGAGTATTTCTTGTTTTGTATTTTACCATTTTTTATGTTGATAACATATACTATGTTCCTACTTTACTTTTTTGATGATACACTTTCCTTTAATGCTCTACCATGTTATGTATGTCACCATTACTTTAGAGGTATCATTCTTGGTTCTCATAAAAAAAATACTGATATGATTGTCCCTAATAGGGGGTGTGTTCATGAAATGAGATAATGGTGATCATGGACCTGAGCAGAAGATGGTGGTACAACAATTCTATGGAATGTCCAGTTATAGGATTCACTCAACGCCTAGTGGATACCATGTATAATGATACCCAATTATTAGTGAAGTTTCAAGTATAATGACCACTCACTACCTATTTGAATCTGAGTATCATGACATATTTGAGGCCAATGTAATTTCTTGTAGCATGTACACATGATTCCATGAGGATTCTAATAGACTAGTTCATGTACCCCATGAATTTCTTTGGTTATTTCCAATATATCCTCATCTATGCATTCGACATGGAGTCGAAGTAGGTACAACCAGTTGTATGAGGAAGATTGGTTAGTGAACAACCACTCGGTACAATATTATATGTTTTTTATACTCTCTATGCATTTATTATTACAATGGAACGCACCTATTATACATGTACACGTTTGTTAAAGTTGCATGGGTGGTGTCCTATTGGATCTTATTACAAGCATCCCATATATGAATCTTAGTGTTTGTGAAGAAATCATATATAGTGATTTGGGTAGTGGAATGTGGCCTATGGTAGACGGTTGATCTGAGGATCATAGATCCTAGAGCACTACCAAGTTGTACTATAGAGGATTAATGTAGTTTTATTTATTTATTATCTTCTTGTATGTTACTATAGTTTATATTTCCACTTAGGAAGCCCATTTTTTAGTATTATTACGAATTTTGTATTATTTGTCATTGAATTATGATTATTTCATCCCAACATATTTCTATGATTATTATATTATATTTTATTATTATTATTATTTCAATGATACGATATTGAGGGTATAGTTTCCCACTAAAGAACACTATAAACTTGATGCTAGTTAGGAAAATATGGCATATGGGGAGGCACATAAGAGATCTTGTAGTTATTTGGAATAGACTTGGTGGTTCGCAATGGTTATTTACAATATCTATAGTTAAATAATTTAATATTAATTATATTATATTATTACATATCATTCATATATCATTGTGAAATTAATTTAATTATGCCCTAGATTAGTCGTCGTATATAAAGGGACATAATAGTTTCCTATTATAATGAGAACCTTGAAATGTTATGGAGATATTAATAAAAAAATTTCTATGGTTGAATAATATTCTATGATTGGGAACAAATAATATTTACCATTAGGTTTGAGTACTCATAAGTAGATGAGACTTCATCTTATAAATTTTCCACTTATAAATCTCCAAAACGGGATCATATGAGAATAAACCCTCCTTAAATAAATTCACTTGTTCACGTGTCATTGTATTTTTATGTCTACAATAATGTGCAACGATCTATATAATTTAAGGTTATTATTAATTAATTTCATGAATCCTGCACTTTGATGCATTACCATAAACTAATATGAGGAGCTTTATGAAGAAGTTGTGTACATTGGGTATGACATATATGATATGTTATTAATAAATAGGTTTAAGAAGGAATTTTCCCATCCATATTTATGGAAGTTGATATCCCAATCATTTTATTTTAATTGAACGGTCACATTAAATTCCATGTCCTTGGGGTAATAACAAGTTAACTTTAGATATTCATAGAAATACTTATCAAACATATAGGTTGATAACATGGGTGTGTGACCTACTGTATAAGATATCGAGACAAAGAGATACATTACATAGTGAGAAATTGTATATGGTTTTTTCATTATGTTATATCTTCTACATCTATGGGAGCCTTCATGCATTGCAGAATAGTGATCATGAGCCTTTGACAAGCCCACATAGTATCACAAAGGTAAAGTCCTAGAGGGTTATACATAAATGTTTCCTTTAATCTTAGTTAAATATTATTTATATTTATAATTAAAATAAATATTTTTATTTAGACCAATGGTTATAATTTATTCATGTTTTGTTTAATGAGAATAAATAAAAAATATATTTATTTATTTTCAAGTAATTTTTTCAATACACGAATATATAATATTTATTTATATTTTATTATTTAGTGCATAATAAATATTTATTTATTAAGTAGATAATTTATTTCATTATCTAAATATTAAATAATTATTTATTCATTAGAATATGGACAGAATATTTATTTAATTGTTCAATGAATAAATTTTTAATAACAATATTTAATCATGTATTTTCTAAATGATAATGTATATGAACATACAAAGATTAGCTCTGATGGTAAATTTTAATTTTTAAGGCCGTAAAATAATATTTATCATTACTCCTATTATCATATTCCATGAAATAAAATAATATTATCATTTTATTACATGAAATGATGTTTTCTAGTGTTTAATATTTTATTAGAGGTATTTTTTACAATTGATTCAATATTAAAATCAAACTCTAGGTCTATAAATTCTATGTTATCACATTATAGAGAAGGATAATTTTTCTGCACAATATATTATTCTCAAAATCTCCCTCCTCCTCACATACTCTCTATAAAAATATTAACAAGATAGATTCTTTCAAACTTGAAGTAACATGAAGTGTTTAATGGAAAATAACATAATATGATCAATCATCCACACTAGCACGCAAAGATTAATCAGCATTATTTATAGATTAACGGATAAATGTGGAACATATCTCGAGGGGATCTACTTTGGGTCCTCATAATGAAATGATGCTACACTAATTAGGTTATGATTATTAACATCTTCAATGAAAATATAACTCATGACTGGTGAAATATTTATTCTTATGCCTAAATTAATTCTATAATTGACATGAAAAGATATTTTCTTAGTTTCATCATCTTATCTCTTAACATTATTCAAAAAAAATTACTTGATCCTAAAATTTATGTCTTGTATAATGATAATGAATTATCTAATCTGAAAAAGGATGAGTTTTCCATTGATCTAATACATGGTTCTATTGTACTCAAATATATCAGCTAGTATAGTGTGTTCATATTAAAATTTATAATTATTTATTTTTTATTGACCCTTATAACTTTAAAATCTAAACTTCATTTCATGTTTTATTCTTTATTTATCCAATAATCATTATTTCTTCTTATAATTCTTAACTTCTCACTTATATAACAAAGATCTTTTAAAAAATAATGAAGATCGCATATGAAAAAACCCATCAGGATCCACAAAGTACTTTTGTCAATTAACATAGGGTTACATGTTGTGCACTCCTTTGTTACATGTCTTTTGTCCTTTTTCATTTCACAAGAACACCCATGTGGACTCTAAATCACTATGTGATGAATAAAAGCTATTTGTAATTTATGAGCATGTATTTACTAGCTAGGGATGGCACAATGTTTATCCAAACTATATTCTATGTAGATTTTCTACCTGCCATGCAGTCCACATGTTTTCATGGATGAAAACATGGGGTCAAGATGTGTCTTGTAATTAATACAACACATGTATTTAATACACAACGCATACATAATGATAGTAATAAATCATCATTTAGACTTTATGTGTCTTTTCTAAATGATGTTTATTTCATAAATTTCCTTGATAAGTTTAAACTGTGTCCATATGCATATACTACAGTCATCTAGTTAAGAAAATCACGTGTTGTTTGAACATCTTGCAAACATTGTGCATTTTACCTATTTACATAGAAATATTAAATTTAATTAATTAATTTGTTAAACCCCATTT
This sequence comes from Viscum album, assembly GCA_963277665.1. Classification (NCBI taxonomy): domain Eukaryota; kingdom Viridiplantae; phylum Streptophyta; class Magnoliopsida; order Santalales; family Viscaceae; genus Viscum; species Viscum album. The sequence continues at coordinate 513,493,064 of OY728137.1, read as the reverse complement.
ACATGAGTTCCATGATTCATTAAATTTACTATATATTCTAGTCATTAGATCATATATAATATTAAATTCATAATTAATTCATTGTAATATTCAAAACTACAAGTCATGTTTGGTCATTTCATACTAAGCACTTAGAGTGCATTAAATCATACAAGGAACATTATTTTCATTTCATTTGTATGTCATTAATTTCACAATACAGTCCAAGAAGTGACATCACATTATAAGTGCAAAATTAACATTTGAGTTCATTATGTACAACATGGACCACGCATTTTATTTCGAATATGTACTCATATAGTTTATTTCAAGGAAAAATATGTGTACTATTTTATTAATTTTTAAATAAAATTTACATAATTATTTATTTAAATCATAGGGGATTAGGATATCTAGGAATATTGGATGAAATAATATAAAATTAATTAAAGAATTAATAAGATAATTAATAAGATTAATTCATGAACATTTTATCTTATCGAAGAGTGAATTGAAATTGATACTAAATAGCTGTTTAAAATGCACAGTTGATTCATTTTTTTCCTAATCATGTGATTTGACCCAATCTATGTATGTGGTGGTATTTTAAATTTAATTTTACTACATTATTTTTATATTAGGTGTTATTAAATTAAATATTATGACTTCTATGTCATCCTTCCCTTATTATTATGTTGGACCCGTGTTTCCAAGGTTTTTTATGAAATTTCCCCTAACCAATCATTTTGTTCCACTAAAATGTGTGTGTGTGTGTGTGTTATAAAAATCTATAATAAAATGGGTATTCAATGGTGCTGGGAGTCGATTAATGGTCGAGCAGATGGAGTGGTAGTTCAAGAAGATACCAAGATGAAACAAACACAAGTGATACATAGGTGGACAAGTGGAATGATGTAACTCATGCCAAGAATGACACAATGAGTTTATTTCTTATATCACAAGTTGATTTATTCTATGATCAATAAATAAACCTTTAGATATGATCATGGTCCTGTTATTTATTTACTTATTTTATTTTTTAATATGCCTAATTTATTTCATGGATGCAATGCCTCTCCCACATGAATAAATAACTTGATATGAAAAGATGGTGTTAAAATAAAAGGATTACATTTAAATGTTTTAGAAGAACATTTTTAATCAATTAAATAAACCCCAAATAATATTAATGAGACATGTAAAAGATAAAAAAATAAAAAATAAATAAAATAAATTTAGTTAATATTAAGTCATTATGCCTTCCCTTATCTGAATCTAGAGAAAGCAAAGTTAACGTTTTGGATCAGAGCATAACTGGGGGTACTTTAAATTAACGAGGAGTATTAACCAAGATAATGGGTTTATTTAATTGATGTTTTATTGAATTTATCAACTACAATCTGTTTGATGAAAATTTGGGGGATAATGTTGAGAAAACTTGATTTGGTATTTTATGATTAGGGAGCTTTGTCAATAGAACAAGGAGTTGCAAGCATACCGTTGGATATACCACCTATATAAGCACATTTTTACCATTTTCATGGCCATATCCAAGATCATAAGAATGGAAATATGGATCATTTCCACTAGAATAACTATATTTATGTGACATTGCACATTCAATGGTAAAGTGTATTGAGACTTGATGAAATAGTGGGAGACTTAATAAAATTAAAATTATTTGTTATTATGTATCACCTAAATTATAATCAAGAAAGGCGCTAATATTCAACATTATTATTTTGGAATAATAAAAAGGTCATTAAGAACCTTATTTGAATAATCAATTAAAGAGAAAGATCATCTTCTAAATGGTAATAACATCCCAAAATGGTTTACAAACATATGGGTTGTGTTGCACCATAAATAGAAATACAATATTCTAGAATCCCCAATCCTTGATCTGCATACTTAGGAGTCCATTGATGAGTAGTTATCTTTTTTATTAAAAATCATGAATGATTCACTAAATATTCAAGGTTTATTACTATTATACATTTCTGGTAAACCAGTTGTATTAAAAAATGGATTCCTGTAGAATATTATAGAATCTTTGGGATCTTTATCAGGAGAGACTAAGATAGATATTGTTTGATATATCCAAGGTTCATTAAATGAGAACTTTTGGAGAAGGTGCACCAACTAGACTTTTTTATACAATCTTATTGGAACTTTTGATATCCTAGAGGTTCTGGGGTTTAATATTCTTAATGAACTACACACCGATCTCATAATTTCATAACTCCCAATGTGATTCTCATGTTTTGCTGTCAATTTATGAATAAAATGAATATATAAGTATCTCCATGATCTTCTCACTTTAATTCTACAAGATGATAAGGACATGAAGAGGAAAAATCCTTCTATCCATATAGTGAATAAAAGAAAAGGCTAGGTAATGAGATACAAGACAAATTCCAAGTCTAATGCTTCTTCGCAATGCCTTTATAAGAAAAATATGACCAATGGGAATGTTAGGGAATAGGAAGCTACACATTTTTCATTTTTAAGTACGGTCCACTAGAAGATAAACCACCCCTAGACTAAGAATTATGGAAAAATTTAGGTGTTCTTTTTATCGAGTACAGTCTATCTTTTTCAACAAATTAGTTATTAGATACAACATGCGGTTCTCACATATTTATTCAAATACATGAACCATGTATATTTTGGAATATTTTCTATAGTGGTGTAGACTTATAGGAATCCAATAGATTAAGACTTACTATTATGGCCATTTTGGACTACCAACTTACGTTGTTGAATAAAAGTCTCATGATTTTAAAATATTTTTATAATGTTCCATCAAATACTAAAAACATTATTTCTATATCCAGAATTAATACAGATGATTTTATTTTAAAAATTAAAAATAAGTATTTACATTTTAAAAATAAATAATTTTTATTGGTAACATATATTTAAACTATGGTCATATGTGTTAGATTACATAAACCAAGTAATGGCTATTGATAATGAAGAATGTTCACATTACTCAAACCACACCCAATTATGGAATCATTAAATAGATGATACAAATGAGAAATGTTTTAGAATATTAAACCATGATGAGTATTTGGATTCCTTTCAACTAAAACCACATGTGGTATTTCATATGTTTTTATAAGGAAAAACAAACAAAGTCTTATTTAGTGGAAAATGTGAAAGGGCCACTGAGCTTATTGAATTGGTTCATACTTATGTGTTCTAACCATTTTCAATTGAATCCTGGTGTGGGAACGCATACATCATAAATTTTACTTATATGTTTAGTAGATATGAATATTTCTACTTAATGTGGTATAAGTCATATTTATTTGACATATTCAAGAAATATAAGAATGAATATGGGAAACATATTTTGCAAGATGATTAAGAATATCTACTCATACCATGATAGAGAATATATTAATCAAGACATCATTGATTATTGAAGGTATTTTTGGATTTCATCCTACGTCACTCCTTATATTCCATAATTGAATGGTGCAATAAAAATTAGAACCACACCTTTTTAGACATGGTAAGATCAATGATGAGTTATGTGAGCCTTAAATTATACTTTTGGGGATATGCATTGTAGAAAAAACAGACATACTAAACCAAGTTATATCTAAATAAAAAACTAGTATTCCATATCATCTATGGTATAGAAATAAACACTTAATGATTTATTCATGATTGTATGGTTATGAATTATATGTTAAGGATACTTATGGAAGAAAACATACACCAAGAGAAACTATGTGTATCATTATAGGGTATCTAATGGAAAATAAATGATATTACCAATATTATCATTCATATATGAAATTTATGGTTATCATAAATCCCACTTTTATGGAAAGGGATCACATATCTTTAGTGAAGCCAATGTTCATGATATACAAGAGTTGGTAGAGGAACATATTCCACAAATCCTTATGGAAGAGGATGTTACGAAGACAGAAGTACAACATATGAGTATAAGAGTGTATATATATGTAAAACATCAATATTATCTAGTCATAAAGGATAGTCATTCATTATTAGTAAATAATAATGATCCTTTAACCCACAAAAAGTAGTAAGTGTCCTAAAATCGTACAAATGGAAAGAATCTATGAATTCTGCATTAAGTTACATGTAACATAAGAAAGTCTATTTCTTTGTAGATAATCTAGTGGATAAAAATACAATTTTTTTAATGGTTATTAAAGAATAAACTGGTCATTGATGGGAAAGTCTATACCTATATTTCATGCCTGGGTTCAAAATGGATTAAATAGTGCTAATAAATAAACTATGATGAAAGCCTTTTCTCTAGTTTCTATAACCATATAAATTAAAATTCTACCTTCCATAGTGGCATACCATGACAAATTGATTTGTAAACTTGATTTGAAAATAGATTTTCTTGATAGAAACCTTCAAGAAGATGATTATATGACACAACCTAAAGGGTATATGATTACATAGGCTTTCCATAAAGTATGAATGTTATAGGGGTCCATTTATGGATTGAAGAATGAATTCATGTCATGTAAAATTATGTTTTAAAAATCTATAAATAAAATTGGTTTCATAAAGAATGAATTTGATCTTTGAGTCTATAAGTTTTTTAATGGGAGTAGTGTTTTTTTCTTAATAGTTTATATTAATGATTTAATACTTATCAGAAATGAAATACCAGTCGTACAATATTTTTGTTTGGTTGAATATATGAATCTGAATGAAGAAAGTAGTTGAGGAAAAATATATTATTTGGATCCAAATCCATCAAGATAGATACAAGAGGATTCTTGGACTAATTTATAGTATATACATTGAGAGGACACTAAAGATTTTTTGTTTAGAACTATCTATGGTGGGAAAGCTTCTAGAATCACATGGAATTAACCTTTCGAATAAAATACATCCTTAGACACTTTATGAAATACCAAGGATGGAAAGTACTCCATACACATCAGCAAATGGGCTATTCATGTATGTTATTCTATGTGCAAGGGTAGATGTCTCCAATTCTTTAATCATTGTAGGAAGATATCAAGGTTAACTAGGAGACTACCATTGGATGAAATTCAAGAATATCCTAAAGTACTTGAGGAATAATAGGGATATGTTCCATATTTATGGAGGAAATGGGGAAGTAGTCATCCGGTGATAGTTAGATTTCAATCTCCAAACAGATCAACATGATCTAAAATCATAGCCTAGATATTTCATCACTCTAAATGAATGTGTTTTGAGCTAAACGAGTTCAATGAAAGCTATGGTAATTGATTCTACTACAGATTATGAGTATATTATGGCTTCTTATGTGTATAAATAAATAGTTTGGATTCAAAACATCAACCAATATCTTGATGTATTTCCCCGTAGTAAAGACCCTTCCATTCTCTATTTTGATAATTTTGTAGTGGTAGGTCTTGCAATGGAGCCATGGTCCCATTAGTGGATAAAGCATATAAATTAGGAATATAATATCTTGAAGTATTTTTCTCAGATAGATGGAATCTCTATGATCATGGTTTCCATAGTAGAAAACATGATTTCCCCATTAACTAAAGTTAACATGATCATCAAGTGAGAGCTATCAGACTGGAAGTCATTGGTAGTTGGATCTATTCTATGTGGGAGTATATTAGATTTTGTGTCCTAGAACTAACTATTTTCACTTTAGATTATATATATATATTCAAATAAAAAAACATTAATTAATACCTCTTTTTTAATATCCTTCATAGTTCTACGGACTTTAATATAATAATATCCTAGGTATTTATCTCATTGAAAAGGGTATAATAATTATCTTCTATGATGAACCATGAAATTATATGGTGAAATTCATAAAACATTTTCTATATTCGGATAACATTCTATAATGGGAAATATATTATATTGAGCATTAAGTGAGAGTAATCATAATTAGATAAGTCTTCATCTTATGAAGTTCACAGTTGGTAGTATTAAAGATGGAAGGATATGAGAACAAACCCACCAGTAATAAATACATATATTTATGTGTCATTTAATTTTCCTATCTACGAGAAAGTGTAACTAACATTTTAATTTATGATTATTTTAAATTCATGTCATGACCCACACACTTTGATGTATTTCTGTAAACCAGGATGAGATGGATCATGGAAAAGTGGAGTCCATTAGGTGTTTCATGAATGATATCTTATTAATAAATATGTTCTGGAAGAATTTTTTCCCTCTATATTTATGGAATTTCATATATAATTCCTTTTATTGAAATGGAACCATCACAATAAACATCATGAAAAAAGTGTATCAATGAGTTTATTTTGAATTTTAAAATGAAGACGTATCAAGAATATAAGTTGATGACACTGGTGTTAAACCCGCTAGATGAGATATCAAGAAAAATAAATTATATTATAGAGTGAGTGTTCATATGTAGTTTTTTCATTGTATCATATCTTCTACCTAAGTGGGTGCCTCAAATTGTTGGTAGATAGTAATTTTCGACTTTAGGTAATCCGACCTAATTTCATTGAGGATGAGGCCTAGAGGGTCACACAGAAATCATTTCATTTAATCTCAATTAATTATTATTTATATATAACCATTAGAATAATATAACTATCAATACTGAGGGTTAATATTTATTCAATACTAATAAAATGATTGGAAATATAAAATAAATATCTTTTTTAAGGTAATTGATTAGTTACAAAAATATATAATAGTTATTTCTCTCTGATTATTTTCAACGTAATAAATAATTATTTACTAAATAAATGATTTACAAATATTAAATAAATAATTTTCTCCTTCATATGATTAGAATATTAATTTATGTGTTAAATGAATAAATATTTATTAAAAATATTTATTTGGGTATTCAATAAATGTGAAGGAGGATGAGAAGATAGATATTAAGTATGATGATAAATATAAATTTACGAGACTGTAAAATAATATTTTTCATTTCACTAGTTAGAAAAAGATGAAAGATAATATGATAGTACTATTTTATTACATGGAATGCGGTTTATCAGGGTTTAAAATTTTATTAAGGAGACATTGGTAATTAATTAAATATTAAACACCAACTTTAGGTCTGTAAAGAGTCTTCTATCACATTCTCGATAAGCTTAGTTAGAGATTCTTCTCAAGATATCCACCCTCTTATCATCCTATCAAGAATGAGAAGAATAAGAGTTATTCCTTTAGGCATAATGGAATGTGAAGCGGTCAAAATAAAATAATTCAATATGATCAATCGACTATGCTAGAACCAAAATATTCATCAATTTTATTCAAATATCGAAGAAGAATGTGTGGATCAACCCTTGAGGGGATCTAATTTAGGTACTAAAAACACAATGATGCTACATTAATTAGGATATAATGATCAAAAACCTCAATAAATAATTATCTCAAGACCAAGGTAATTTTTATTTTGGTACTTAAATTAACAAAAAAATTACATGAAAATAGATTCTCTTTTTTCCAGGGTTTTATTTTTCAATATTCTTTAGAAAACTTTTTATTGGAAATAAAATTTACATCTTTTACATTGAAAATTATCTGTTGAATATAGAAGACACTGAATTGGCCATTTTCTTAACAGATGCTACCTCTGCACCAAGATCCATTAATTCATTCTTTTATTTTTTATGAGTTGGAAATAATATCGATGGGGGAATACCATTGTAAATTCATTTTTGAAGAAAATAATTTCATTTAATTTAAATTGTAAATTTTTGTATTGATATTAAATGTTAATAATTGAACATTATTTGAATGAATTGAGAGTCAATTATGTTCTCTATTAAATTTTATTAATACTTATCAATGAATATATATAATCATTTCATTAGAAAAAATAACTCATGTATATCTTTTCTTAATAATAGTACATATTTCATAAAATAATGTGAACTAAAACATCCTTCTTCAATCATTTAATGTTATTTCTCTAATGCATTACTTCCCTTTATTTATTTTTTCAATATTTCATTGTGAAGATTTTTCCATCATTTCCATTATTTCATTTGTTTTTATATTACCATAAATTGTCTATTTCATTTTAATTCATTATCATCTTATCACTCCAATATTACTTTTTAAATAAATTTATGAAACATTTGAATTGAACACACTTAAATAAAATATTTTTTTTAATCCATTGAAATATACCCACATTAACTTTGGTTTAATGGCACAAATTGATCCATAGGGGGACCACATAGGTTAACAAAATTTTGAGTATACCACCCAAAAAAACCTCTAATAGGCCATGGGATGGTGATTATAACTGAATAGTCATATCACATAATATTAGTGATTATAACCTATATCAACATAAAAAATACAAATATCTCCAATATTAAAAAAATAACAAGAAAAATTTTATGTATATATATATATATATATAAGATTTATATAATGTATGTATGATACATCACTATAGTTTCCCTCCAAATGAGCATCAATAACTTTAGGATCAAAGAAATACCAGAGGCATATGTACTATCTTCTATAAGGAATGAAAGAATGAGAAATATTGACATATAGAGATCACGAATTAGGGTTATATGGATCACATGAACCCTAGGAAGACCTTAGGTTGCATGACCTTATGTATATTATACAACTAAATCATACACTTTTTGGGATCCGAATATGATCACATGAATCCCCTTCATAAAGACATTATAATCATATAGATCCCCTTAATATTGAGATATTCATCATGTGAAGGCATCTATAAAAGGAATGATGATCATGAAAAGTATGCACAATGAGATCCTCCGATCCAGAAACATGTAAACAGTAAGATTTTTAATGATCATCTAACACCCCTTGTAAAATAAAAGAACAAAAATGTAGAAATATGATGTGAATGAAGTTGTGTGGATTTTATTCTGAAGGGATCATATGACTCACTTGAATAGTTCAAAAATCATGAGAGATCCATATTGTCTTGAAAACAATTATGTGAAAACCCCTTGGGCATGTCACGTTCATCATGTGGAGGCGCTCACATATATACTTTTGAAACTTCTACACTCCTTTCAATCTGAATAAATGCATGAAGACTATCTATGATAATTCTCGGATGATTTCATGAGATCCAACATTGATCAGGTGATATACCATATCCAAGTGGAGCGATCATCTTGGACAATCCTCAAATTTCATTGTAAGAACTAGTATTGATCATGGGACACCTTGATGGAATCCCAATTGAAAGGTCATGAAAAATAATGGATAAAATAATGAGAAATGTTAAAACCATTATGATAAGGAGAGTTATATTATTTTTCATTACAAGTTCCTCTGGAAAGAAAAATAAATCTCATGATGGACCGCAGACAAGTCTATCTTGATCATGAGAAATCATATTCGATAGGCATCATGGTCTCGTAAAGATGCCCAGATATGATATCCTAATAATGTAACACCCCCAAATGATTAAATGGATAAAAATATAACTTATATCAACAGGGTACACCTTCTTTTACAGGAGTCTGATGATCAAAACTCCACAGTTAAGCGTGCTTGGACTGGAGTAGTGATCAAGATGGGCGACCTTCTAGGAAGTTTCCCAAGGTGTGTGTGAGTGAGGAAAAAGCACACTGGAAAGAACAAGTGTTGGCATTTGCGGATAGTCATTATTCAGATGTCGGTTCAGGCATGTGGTTGGACCCTTGGGTGGGGACCACGTGTCTGCGGGGCAACTGGTGGTACCTGGTAGGCCAAGACCCGACGACCATGTTTAGGCAGGGTGTTTGTGCTGTCACCGGGACCTGTCACCGGGACCCAATTGTCACATTTGGTATCAGAGGTGGTACCCGACCTTAAGTGAAGCGCACTGCCTGGGTTGAGATGTAGGGCCCACAAAGAGGAAGTTGTGATCTGAAGGGGGGGTGAATGTGACGCCCCTAAATGATAAAGGGTTAAATGGATGAATGATATGACTCATGTCAATAAGGTGCACCCTCTTTTTTGGGAGCCTATCTGATTATAATTATATAGTTAACCGTTCTTGTCCAGGAATAGTGATCATGGTGGGTGACCTTCTGGGAATTTCCCTGGGTCCACCCCGTTCAGTCCTGTGGGTGGACCCTTGGGTGGGGACCACGTGTCTGCGGGGAAACTAGTGGTACCTGGCGGGCCAAGACCCGATGGCCATGTTCAGACGGGGTGTTTGTGCTGTCACTAGGACCCAGTTGTCACATTTGGTATCAGAGGGATGGGCGACCTTCTGGGAAGTTTCTCAAGGTGTGTGTGAGTGAGGAAAAAGCACACTAGAAAGAACAAGTGTTAGAATTTGGGGATATTCATTATTCAGATGCCGGTTCAGGCATGTGGGTGGACCCTTGGGTGGGGACCACGTGTCTGTGGGGAAACTGGTGGTACCTGGCGGGCCAAGACCCGACAGCCATGTTCAGGCGGGGTGTTTGTGCTGTCACCGGGACCTATCACCGGGACCCAGTTGTCACATTTGGTATCAGAGGTGGTACCCGACCTTAAGTGAAGCGCACGGCCTGGGTTGAGATGTAGGGCCCACAACGAGGAAGTTGTGATCTGAAGGGGGGTGAATGTGACACCCCTAAATGATAAAGGGTTAAATGGCTGAATGATATGACTCATGTCAATAAGGTGAACCCGCTTTTTTGGGAGCCTATCTGATTATAATTATATAGTTAACCGTTATTTTCCAGGAATAGTGATCATGGCGGGTGACCTTCTGGGAAATTTCGCTGGGTCCACCCCGTTCAGGCATGTGGGTGGACCCTTGGGTGGAGACCACGTGTCTGCGGGGAAACTGGTGGTACCTGGCGGGCCAAGACACGACGACCATGTTCAGGCGGGGTGTTTGTGCTGTCACCGGGACCCAGTTGTCGCATTTGGTATCAGAGGGATGGGCGACCTTCTGGGAAGTTTCCCAAGGTGTGTGTGAGTGAGGAAAAAGCACACTGGAAAGAACAAGTGTTGGAATTTGGGGATAGTCATTATTCAGATGCCGGTTCAGGCATGTGGGTGGACCCTTGGGTGGGGACCACGTATCTGCCGGGCAACTGGTGGTACCTAGCGGGCCAAGAACCGACTGCCATGTTCAGGCAGGGTGTTTGTGCTGTCACCGGGACCCAGTTGTCACATTTGTTATCAGAGGTGGTACCCGGCCTTATGTGAAGCGCACTGCCTGGGTTGAGATGTGGGGCCCACAACGAGGAAATTGTGATCTGAAGGGGGGGTGAATGTGGCACCCTTGATTGATAAAGGGTTAAATGGCTAAATGATATGACTCATGTCAATAAGGTGCACCCGCTTTTTTGGGAGCCTGTTCGATTATAATTATATAGTTAACCGTGCTTGTCCTGGAGTAGTGATCATGATGGGTGACCTTCTGGGAAATTTCCCCGGGTCCACCCCGTTCAGGCATGTGGGTGGACCCTTAGGTGGGGACCACGTGTCTGCGGGGCAACTGGTGGTACCTAGTGGGCCAAGACCTGACGACCATGTTCAAGCGGGGTGTTTGTGCTATCACCGGGACCCAGTTGTCGCATTTGGTATCAGAGGGATGGGCGACCTTCTGGGATGTTTCCCAAGGTGTCTGTGAGTGAGGAAAAAGAACACTAAAAAGAACAAGTGTTGGAATTTTGGGATATTCATTAGTCAGATTCCGGTTTAGGCATGTGGGTGGACCCTTGGGTGGGGACCATGTGTCTACGGGGCAACTGGTGGTACCTTTCGAGCCAAGAAATAACAACCATGTTCAGGTGGGGTGTTTGTGCTGTCACTGGGACCCAGTTGTTGCATTTTTTATCAGAGGTGGTACCCGGCCTTAAGTGAAGCGCACTGCCTGGGTTGATAGGTAGGGCCCACAACGAGGAAGTCGTGATCTGAAGGGGGTGAATGTAACACCCCTGAATGATTAAGGGTTAAATGGATAAATGATATGACTCATGTCATTAAGGTGCATTGACATTTTGGGAGCCTATCTAATTATAATTATACAGTTAACCGTGCTTGGTCCTGGAGTAGTGATCAGGATGGGTGACCTTCTGGGAAATTTCCATGGGTCCACCCCGTTCAGGCATGTGGGTGGACCCTTGGGTGGGGACCACGTGTCTGTGGGGAAACTGGTGGTACCTAGAAGACCAAGACCCAGCGGCCATGTTCAGGCGGCGTGTTTGTGCTGTCACCGGGACCCAGTTGTCGCATCTGGTATCAAAGGTGGTACCCGACCTTAAGTGAAGTACACTGCGTGGGTTGAGATGTAGGGCCCACAACGAGGATGTTGTGATCTGAAGGGGGGGTGAATGTAACACCCCTGAATGATAAAGGGTTAAATGGATAAATGATATGACTCATGTCAATAAGGTGCACCCAATTTTTTGGGAGCATTTCTAGTTATAATTATACTGTTAACCGTGCTTGTCCTGGAGTAGTGATCAGGATGGGTGACCTTCTGAGAAATTTCCCCGGGTGTGTGTGTGGAAAAAGCACACTAGAAAGGACAGGTGGTGGCCTATGGGGACAATCATTAATCAGATGACTCATTCTGGCATGTGGGTGCACCCTTCGGAGGGGACTGCGTGTCTTTGGGGCAACTGCTGGTACTTGTCAGGCCCAGACCCGACGACCATTAGTCAGATGATCCATTCAGGCATGTGGGTGGACCCTTGGGTGGGGACCACATGTCTGCGGGGCAACTGGTGGTACCTGGCAGGCCAGGACCCGACGACCATGTGAAGGCGTGGTGTTTGTGCTGTAAACGGGACCATGTTGTCAAATTTGGTATCAGAGGTGGTACCCATCCTTAAATGCAGTTCACTTTCTATGTTTATATGTAGGGACCACAATGAGGACATTTTTCTTGAAAGGCGGGTGGATGTAACACCCTCGAATGATAAAGGGTTAAATGGCTAAATGAAATGACTCAGGTCAACAAGGTGCACCACTCTTTTTGGGAGCTTGTCTGATTAGAACTATACAGTTAAGCGTGTTTGGCCTGGAGTAGTGATCAAGATGGGTGACCTTCTGGAATGTTTCCTAGGGTGTGTGTGAGTGAGGAAAAAGCACATTGGAAAGGAAAAGTATTGGCCTGTGGGGACAGTAATTAGTCAGATGACATGTTCAGGCATGTGGGTGGACCCTTGGGTGGGGCCCACAATGAGAATGTTGTGATCTGAAGGGGGGTGAATGTAACACCCTGAATGATAAATGGTTAAATGGCTAAATGATATGACTCATGTCAATAAGGTGCACCCACTTTTTTGGGAGCTTGTCTGATTATAATTATACAGTTAACCGTGCTTGTCCTGGACTAGTGATCAGGATGGGTGACCTTCTGGGAAATTTCCCAGGGTGTGTGTGAGTGCGGACAAAGCACACTAAAATGGACTAGTGTTGGCCTGTGGGGACAATCATTAATCAGATGACTCATTCGGGTATGTGGGTGCACCCTTGGGAGGGGACCACATGTCTTCGGGGCAACTGCTGGTACTTGCCAAGCCCAGACCCGAGGACCATTAGTCAGATGATCCGTTCAGGCATGTGGGTGGACCCTTGGGTGGGGACTACGTTTCTGTGGGGCAAATGGTGGTACCGGGTGGGCTAGGACCCGACGGCCATGTTAAGGCGTGGTGTTTGTGCTGTCAACGGGACCATGTTGTCAAATTTGGTATCAGAGGTGGTACCCAGCCTTAAGTGTAGTGCACTGCCTGGGTTGAGATGTAGGGCCCACAACAAAGAAATTGTGCTCTAAAGGGGGCGGGATGTAACACCCCCTAAATGATAAAGGGTTAAATGGCTAAATGATATGACTCAGGTCAACAAGGTTCACTACTCTTTTTGGGAGCTTGTTTGATTAGAACTATGCAGTTAAGCATTTTTGGCCTGGAGTAGTGATCAAGATGGGTGATCTTCTGGAATGTTTCCTAGGGTGTGTGTGAGTGAGGACAAAGCACACTAGAAAGGACAAGTATTGGCCTATGGGGACAGTAATTAGTCAGATGACCTGTTCAGGCATGTGGGTGGACCCTTGGGTGGGGACGACGTGTCTATGGGGCAACTGGTGGTACCTGGTGGGCCCGGACCCGATGACCATGTTAAGGTGGGGTGTATGTGTTGTCACTAGGACCCAGTTGTCACAATTAATAAGAAGGATTTTGACATGTCAACATGATTATGTGAAAAAAATTTGACATGTCGTGGGTCTGATAAATATGGAGATGATAGAGTATTCCCCCGGTCTATATTTATCATGAAACATTATGGATGACCCATTGTAGGATCATGTGAAGTGTATGATGCAACACACCCTCCAATGTATCAATCCTATATCTAGGATATGTGAACCATGCATAATGGATTTGAATTAGCATAATAAATTCTTCCCCATTGGAAGACACACACACACACAAACTTGTGGTAGAGGAGGAAAAGAGGAGAATTGGAGTGAGAGAGGATTTCATGAAGTAGAAATCCACAAAATTTCAAGGGTCTTACATTACGAAATTTTTTGGAATAAATTAAGAGATTAAGTGATATGGATAAGCACTTCACCAGATCACCTTATTGATAATGTGAAGGAAATTCATTATTCTGACCAGATTACATGGAGTTTATGTGTATTGACTTGATCATCAAAATCCCCAATTGGTTAATTCATCACATACATTAAGGCATTTATGTAATAAAGGATGAAAAATAAAATACGTATGATAATATGGATACACTAAGTTTCATGTGAATTAGTCATGTGATTCACATAATCTATCCACATCATGCAACCATTCTCATACATGCTAACTCAATAATGCAACAACACATAGAAATATTGAGAAATACATGCAATTTCCTTTCGACATGGAATCCATATCATGTGATAACTATCAGACATGTCATCCATGTCACATGAAGGCATCTATACATGTCATGTGAGTCACAAAAATTCCTCCAGACATATCATATAACATATATAATGTCCCAAAGACATGTCTATAAATCTTTTGGAAGTCCTCCAAATATGTCTGCCAAATCAAGAAAAATCCCTCCAAAATTTAAACCCTAATCACAAGATACCATTGAACGTGTCTATGTTGATCATGTGAAGGTCCACGAACAAGTCATTTGAGTCATGTGGCATTATTATGACATGTGTGAGTCAATTATGTAAAGCACCTTAGACCTAATACATGTCATGTGGTGGTCCCCAAATAAGTCAATTGTCTTATACGACAGATACCCCAGGACATGTCTAGATATCCTATGACATGTAAGGGAGAAAACCAAGACATGTCCACCAGACATCCCTGATATGTGAATCATGTCAGGAAGACACATCGGGACATGATAACCTTGTCTGATAAATGCACATTCACATACTCCATATTGAAAAATGAGAACTCTTATTTCTATCCAATAAATATACGTGGACACATTCTTAAGGTTTGGCCTCTAATGGAAATCCACCCTATTGTATATCCCCCCATATTAATGTTTACTTGGTTCATTGAACCCATATACTTATATGATTCAATTATCCTCTTTCATCCATCAGTAGATGAGCATTGTGCTTATACATGGTAATACTCTAAAGTGTATCCACAACCATGCCCTCAAGTAACTCCAATACATCAGTGGGTTAAAGACACAGTGAACTATGAGAACTATGATTCTTTCCCAAACATGATTTGTTGGATGCCTTCCTAAGGTATGAGAACAAATGATAATCAACATTTATATAATCCCCTCTATGACTTAGAAATTCTAACACATATGTCTTATGCTCTCTTATTATTTTATCATTCTTCATCATCCCTCAATGAATTGAGAAACTATAGAATAATGAGGAATTTTATTCTCGATATAATTTTCATATGTAGGAAACCTTTCAAAGGCTCTAGATCCATATCAATTAACCCTTAGGTCCACCCCAATACATAAATCTCATATCCATATGTAGCATGTTTGGTCTCCTGTTATCCATTATTTCTCACTGCAAGAATGAGTCACATGGGCTTAAGAGTTTACAACGATTATATCACTCACAACATAAATTTATCATAGCTTGGGAAACCATAGAGTGTATGACCTATTCAGAGAAATAATATGATTTACCCCATATTAAGGAATCCACCTTGGGGTATGCCCAAAGTCATTCTCATATTTGTAAAACCTGGAGGAAATAATCACCACAATAATTAACTACTTATCACTTCAAATCAATTTTTTGAGGGTAGATAAAACTATGATGACTCTAATTATTGTTATAATAATGATATGTGGGATGTTTTCAATATCCTCAAGATTCATACTTGGTTCCTATGTTCTCTCATAGATGACCTTTTCACATGTAATTATACTTTATAGCATGAGTACAAATAAACTATGTGGGTTTTGATTCCTGGTATAGGCAGAACTTGTGGGACAACTCATAATTGTTCAATACCATCTTCTATACAATAATTGTATCCATGGATGGTTGTAAACACAAGGTTAATGGGTTATATGGTATCCAAATATAAACAACTACCCATTTCTAAAACAATAATGAAAAATGGATGGATAAACTCAAATTCATTCAGATAATATCATTAATAAAGCCTCATTTACATGAAAAAGGATTCAACTGAAGATCATTTAATTAGGGTAATTTTTGTTGTATCTGGAATTTAGAACACATGAATGAATATATCATAAATATATATAAGAGTATTCTAATAGGAAATAATTCCCCTAAAAATTATGTGATGTACCCAAACACCCAAATCCATCACTAATGTGTGTTTCTAAGTGTCACAGGGTATGAAACCCCTAGTGATCTCCTACCTTTGGAATGCAGTTCTATAAATTTTTATGGATGTGGGAACCATTGGGAGTTTCTATAAAAGACAAAAATGGTATACTTGATGTGAATAATTATAGAACATTACTTGAACCCCCCCAAAATCAATGCTAAAATAGATATCAAATAATGGTAAACTTGATGCAATATCATGAAATGATGGAATAAATGATCCATTATAGACATTGGGAATTAGGTCTTTTAAACCTGGGGCGTCATTCCACATTTTTTTGAGGAAAAAAATGGTGAACCCGACGTAAATATCTAAAATAATAAAAATGATAAATTGATCATGTGCCAAGTTATTTTTTTACATATCCTATGAAAATGAAAATCGTACACCCAAAATAAAATCCTTCATAATTATGGTTCCCATGAAATAATTTGATTATCAAAATTAAATTTCCACATGAATAAAATTGTAGAACATGGAATAAGAGAGTAGAATTGTGTTACCTATGCGTAGTTGATTGAGTATGCTTTATTCTTGCAATGATGTTATAATAAGTGAACATATTCCATGTGTCTTTGTGAATTCAGAAACTACTCTCATAGATATCTTGACCACTGATCATGTCTTCATCAAGAGATTGTTCTAGAACCTATGCTATGGTAGTAACCTATATCGGTCCCAAAAAAAATCACCCACACAAAGAATATTTTTTTAGGTGGTGAATGTGATGGTTTAAAAACACCATTGATATGGTGTGATCCTAACCCTCAAGGTTGGACCTAGAGTTATATAGATGTTGAAGTCGGCAAGTCCATCTCATTTAGGGAATATGGAAATTAAACTAATGGAACCTATAATAACCAACAATCGCTTTGGTTTCCTAGCCCTATAGAAATATAATCAACACCTTCCATATCTTAGAAAGGTGGGTCAATGAATCAACTAATGCTATATGTTGGTTCAGCATCTACCTTTGAGGGATCCATTTAACCACTGCCTCTAGTTTCATCCCACCATTGCCCCTCATAGTAGTGTGAAGATGGATCACATGAAATATACTCCTGAAATCTGTTGTTGTCAATCTCCCCATGATATATCTCTCAAACAAGTAAATAATCCCCTTTACTAGACACCTTAATGAATATAGGTGTTCAAAAACCATAAAAATTCATATATATTGGTGCTCAAAACACTAGGGTTAACCATATATAGTTCCCCATTAGCTATATACATCACTTCAACATGGATAGAATTCATCCTAGAGAAGAAACCTCTATGGTCAGACCAGGTGGAGGTATATAAATATGATGAAGAATCAACTGACATAGATATATGGAGAGAGTTAGCTAGAAAAATCCTACCAAACATGTTCTGAACCATCACCACTTCCATCAATGATTTCCAAAATGAGAAATAAAATGAGTGTATTTCTTACCTATGCCAAAATATATGGGAAAATCAACCATGATAAATGAGTAGACACCTCCCCTATCTAGGATATGAGTGCACCTGCATACCAAGAACATAATTAGTTTTGAAATAGACCAGGCTGATATATCTATGGTCTATGACCAAAAACCAAAAAGGAATAGTGAAATTCTATAGAAATCTTTACACCATTGCAACAGAACTCTTTGACAACAAATCACTGAGGCATTTTCTGATACCTATATCTGCGGATACATAATATATGGAGTGTTTTACTCCATCAAATCCTTAAAATATGAAAACTCTCTATACATGAAGTCCTGTAATGTCATAGACTTAGGAGAAATTATGGGAATGGGTCACGCATAATCAAGTTTTTCAATACATCAAAATAAACCAGCATTGAAGGTGAAAACCCACCACAGAAAAAGGGAAATGGATTCCAATAGACCATTATAATGGGCCCTATAAAATATGGGAAATCATTTCAATCATTGAATCCAAAATTTTTATGACTCAATAGTTTCATGTAGAATATGAATCCCATCATAGGAAATCATTTCACTCAGACCATACATGAGTGCAATTGTTCCAAATAAAATTGATGAAAATAGAATACAATATAATAACAATCCAATAACTAACCAAGAGCAATGGGTTGGGGTTTTATTACCACTTCCTCCACCTCTAGTTTCATCAATCCTTGATAGGATCCAAGAAATATTAGTGGGAGTAGCATACCAACCCCATCCTGTAGGGCTATGGGCATTTTTATCTCAGACACCACCAACAGGTTCATCACACCCTAAGAGGGTATTAGGGAAATCATTGGAAATTCTAGAAAAAACTCATCCCATAAGGATAGGAGCATTTATTTCTCAATTTCCATCTTAGTATACATCAAATCCTAGAATGGAATCATTAAATTTTCATTAATATCACTACAAAGTCCCAATAGGGTCCCCCAATCATCCCCAACACATAGGGATAGGGAAATTTTCAACATTATCATCACCATGAAAGAATTAGTCTTCTTTAATTTTGTAGGTAAATACCATTAACTGACATCCCATCAGTTTCTACCACCATGAGAATTACCTTTTATATTTGCAGATCGTTTGGAATGAATGATCATAAAATCCTTTAAGTTCACTTCTATTAGACCATGATGGGAGTAATATTGGACAAATGAAATTAATCCTAGAACGGTTCATAAATCAAAATGGTCCAATATAGAAAGGGGTAAATCAAATGACCCAAATTAAATCTTAAAGGAGGAGTAAGTAGTGAAAAATCACCATATTGTATTAATAGTAATGGGATAACAACCATTTCCAGACACACTTTAGTGAATGTTATCACCATGAACAAAAAAATGATATAGAACAAAACAAAAAAATAGATGGATGAAATTCAGATAACAAACCTTGAGAGGAGGGTGATCTATGTACTCTAACTAAGGTTTCATGTATATGGAATCAATGAAGGATCTATAACTCGACACCTCTAAATGATTAATTTTCACCTCTATGAGGGAAAACTACTAAGGATAGTGGGAATGGAGTGTCTACATCCCACTCACCACCCAAATGATCTGAAATTACTTCCATATAGGAACATTTATCATAGTATGAGAATGAGATACAGAAACTCAGACAGCTCAATGATGAACTACTCAGGGAAAACATTCCCAATGGGTATCATCTTCAAATAGAAGTGAATATCCATCCTCCAACATATCCCAAGAGAGATAATCTTTCATCCAAAAAGAAATATGAGCATCACGGTGACTCTGGATATAGGAAACCAATCTATATAAATGAGGAAGTTAAGGATGACTGTGAATTTCCTCCATTATGACAACAATCTCTACACCTTCTGGTCGATCATTCAAGACTATCACATATCAATATCCTACAAGATGTGAAAATAAGGAAACATAATCAATCCTAGACCTCTCCCTACGATGGGAGGTGGTACATATAGAATTTCCTCCAAAATTCACCAACACCATCGAATCCTCAGATACTTGAATGTAATCCATGGAAGGGAGATGTGCACCCATGCTTCCCAAGAAGAACCGATATCTTAAATGGGTTGATGAAACCTTTCCCCTGAAATTTTTTTTCAATCCTACTTTCGTACAATTTGATGGTACAATAGATAAATAAAAAAATCACATGCACTTTGTGTTCCAATGTAGCTTGATGATGAGTCCTCGATATCAGTAAGAGGCTACCAAACATAGATTTTTTATTCTTACACTGATTAGGAAAATCTTCATTTGGGACAACAACCTTCCCACATATTCCATTAAGAAATTGGAATACCTTCATCATCAATGTTTTTATGAGTTCAACTCCATGTTATGGAAAACAAAAAGAAATCACCTCACAAACTGAAAACAACACAAAAATGAGAATATTTATAACTTCACCACCATATAAAAAGGATTAACTTATTCACTCAGTAATAAAATATTTTTTTGATACTCAATGATAAAAATATTTGGGATGAGCTACAAACACATTTTATCCTGATTAAGTTTCCTGGAGGATACCTTGATTTTGAATAAATGGAATAGTTCCTAGAAGATTCCATTTAGAATAATCAGTCTAAATATCATCCCATTACCTAAGAATAGGGGAAACATATTTGTAATGTATAGAATACTGATTTTATCCCCAAACTAGTAGTAGTGCCCGTTCAAGAACCAAGGAGTTCCCTAAATGGTTCTGTGCCACATTTCATGTGGAAAAAATAAAAAATCAACCTCGATCAGAAGAAAAAATATATTAGGGTTACCCATGATTTAAGGAATGGATTAATAAATAACACCTCTTCTAAAATGATAAGGTCTATAGATTTTTTTTAAACTAGGTAAAATAACCAAATTAAGCTATCAGAGCCAAGTAAACCTAATGAGGCCAACCTCACTAATCATCTTGAGTACTTCCATTTTCATGAGAGGGTATTTCACAATATCCAATACTTCTGTATATTAAATGACATCCTCCTAATATTAGTTGACTCTAGATAGGTGATGTTGGATAATTCCCCATCACAAGTGACTTGTGTAACTGTTTCCCAACAAGAAGAAGTGGGTGATTATCTTGAATTTCTGTATAGGTGTGAACATGTGTTCAATAACTGGATGACTCGAAAGATTTTTTACTAAGCTCATACCTCCCAAAGAGATCAACATTACAAACTAGAAATGATCACAGTGCTGAGGGAGGAATCATTGAATAAACCAAAAAAGGTATAGTAATCAATAAACATAGGATAATACCCAAGAGGAAGAGTAATATTCAGATCCCACATAAGCTTTGAGTCTCGCAGACATCATTCCTTCAATATCTGAATAATGGGAACTTTCCACCAGCTAGAACCCTCAGTAGAAAAAGATCTCATTTTTTGTTTTGTTAATATCGTTCACATTATAGACACCATACCTAATATTGAATACACATCTAAATAAGAGTTCCCTATACCTAAAAGAGGAACTAGAGGTTGAGGATATAGAATCCAAGGATATAGGGGAGGACTCTAGCATGAACGAACTGAATATTTTGGTCACATCCCCATAGAATCCATATATGTATCCAATGCCTATGGAGAAGTAATCTAGAAAGACCAAAAAATGCATAAACGCCTTAGAGTTCTCTGGTGGTCATTC
The DNA here is from genome assembly GCA_963277665.1 of Viscum album. Lineage (NCBI taxonomy): Eukaryota > Viridiplantae > Streptophyta > Magnoliopsida > Santalales > Viscaceae > Viscum > Viscum album. The sequence continues at coordinate 513,471,206 of OY728137.1, read as the reverse complement.
AAGCCTAATCATTTTTTAGAGTTAACTAGTGGGTGTGTGATTGTCTAATCACCCTGATCAAAGGTGAAGTTTGGCATGATGAATTCCCATGGTAGAAGATGATCTTTCATCTTGTGTTCAGGCACTAGGTCCTTCCATATCAACTCCTAATCCACATAATAAGGAGAAACCATGCCTTTGAAATTATAGACCAGTGGATCAATAATACAATATCCTTAAGAATTTAGTTTTTATTCCATACAAACTCCAAATCACGGATTCTCTTTATATTTCAAAATAAATCAAAGAGTAACTCATCAAGACACTCTAGATCCCGTGAGAGATTCGTAATGAAGTTTCTCCAGCTAAGGTCTACTGAGTGGAAACTATTCCATCAGAATTTGATATCACTATCACATTTATAGAACAAGACCATGAAGATGTTATCTAGGGACATATCAGACCTCTCTTGGTTTTAGGAAAAATCATCAATGTTGATATTTTAAGGGCTCTCATTTATAGTTGTTATGGGATCAACCTCATAGTGATCTGGAACCTCCAATATTTGTGATATATTGTGGGGGATTTATCTTTTAAAAATATATTCATTTAAGGGTATGATAACAGTAAGAAAAGTCATCTCAGGAATTTAAAACTCATGGATCAGTTTGGGGATATCACATATAATACGGAGTTTATGGTTATCCAATTGGATACATCATATAATGTTCTAATTGGAAGACCTTGTCTTTATATCCATTTAACCTTACCATCAACATTTCATCAATTCTTGAAATATCCCATCGACTGAGCAGGTGAAATACTAATTGGTGATGATTCCCCTTTAGATGATTGAAAATGCTATATCATTAAAAAGGATTCTAAAATAAGTAAGAAACCAATTTTGGATTATGATATGCAAGATGCAGATCCCAATGGATTTGGGACTACCCCTACTAATCCCTAGAGTATTAAAAACTATTATTATTTGATTTCCATAAACCTAATTGAGGAAACGGACTACATACATGACGTTTAGGATCCTCCTACACCGAGTGGTTGTATTAAAAAAATAGAAACATCCTTATAATCTCTCTATGGTGACCCAGGATGTATATAATGTAAATTTATCTTACCATGGCCTCTATTACACTAACATTAATAGAGATGAACCCAAATTTTCTACAATTCATGACAATATACCCATGGAATCAGATATAGAAGAATAAGTGGATGACCTTTAGAACACACATCCAACATTTTAGGATATAATATCCACCATTATCAATGATCTAAAATTGGAAAATCTGGGAACAGAAGAAGACCCACATCCTAAGTTTATTAGTGCCTCTGTTCCTTGCATAGATAAAGAGACATATATTGAATTTATAAAACAAAATTGATATTTGTTTTCCTATAATTATACTTAAATGATCAATATGAAACCCAATGTGGCTATGCGCCAACTAGGCTTACCAATTGACTATATAGGTTTTACGGAATAATCCAATAGGATTCACCCCTCTCATACTACTAATGTAGAATCATATGTTGAAAAATTGAACAAAGAAAACTTTTTTACGAAGTGAAGTACCAAAAATGACTCTAAAAATAATTCCCTTCATCATAATTAATGAGATGATTAGGGTTTGTATCTATATCAGTGACCTTAATAGACACGAATAAATGGACTATTTCCCATTTCAAATCATATAATTTTTTAGGTATTCAACTACTTTCTTCCAAGACCCTTCCATCATGGATGGGTGTTCAGAGTACAATCAAATAATTATGGACATTGAAGAATAAGAATCCATCAACTTTAGAGCACCTCATATGATCTTTTTATATCAGCTCATTCCATTTCAGTTCAAGAATTCCAGAGCTACTTACCAATATGCCAATAATCAATCATTATGCCTTTTTAGGATGAAAACTAGTATGTTATAATGATGCCTTAGTATTCAAATACTGACAGTGATGTGATCACCTTGCGTATTTTCAAAAAAACTTCAACAAGTTATGAAAACATTGTTTGATGATGAATCCATTGAAATTTTCTTTTTGGTTAGTCTCCGGAAAATTCCTTATCTTTTTGGTATTCCACAGTGTCATCTAGGTCATCCAAAAAAAGACTAGTGTAATACTAGTAATGTCACCCACACAAAATATTAAGTATTTGTGTGGGATCTTATAGAAACTCCCGTATAATAGATGTTTCATAGCTAACATGGATGGAAAATTTGTCCCTTCACCGGGCTAATGATGAAGGGATTCACATTCCAATGTGATGAGTGATACTAAAAATCCTTTCAAAAATTTCAAGTATTTCATACTATATCAACCACTCTTAATTCTATTAGTATATGGAAAGATTATTATCTTATATGTAGCCTCTATTTAGTGATATCTTCTCCTCACATATAAAAATGATTCGGTGAATGAAACCAACCTCTACTATCCATGTCAAATGATTTTGGTTACTAATACCCAATATTGATGTTGAGAAGAAATTCCTGACACTCATCTTTGTAGTGAAGAAGTTGAGACATTACTTATAGCATCATTATGTTCACTTGGATACTTGTATCAACCTTCTCAAGTATATAATTTTCCTCTATATGTTGACAGGGAATTTGGTTTGTTGGGTGGTTAATTTTCAACAATAAAACATCCAATTCATGTAACAGAATGTAGTTAAATTGAAGGACATGGTTGGTTCCCTTATGGAACATCCCACCTCTAAACTGAAACTAATGGACACAAAACATACGGACAAAGAGGTTTTGTATTCCCGTAACACTCCCCGAACATGGGAGATTCATTTTTATAGTGTCTCCCAATGTCATATAGGAATGAGGATATGAAACATGAAGATCAATTTGGCTAGTCTACAGATTGTGTTTGTTTCCCCTGGACAAAGAAAAATTTACCTACTCTTTCTCATTGTCAAAAGGGTATATTAATAATGAAGAATAATACCAAGAACTCATTACCATATTTTTGCATTCCCCATAGCTATAGATGGCATGCACGAACATAAAATTAGTTTCAAATTTAGTGATCAGAAAAATAAATGGAGAGTATTCCATAAGAAGGGAATAATTATCCCTGGTCATTGGCTACATCATAGTATTAATGGTACAATTAATGTTTCAAGCAACATTGAATTATATTCCTTGATTAAAAAATTTTCATTGTAATAAACTAGTTAATACAACCGTAGTCCTAGTCCACTATGATCAGGATGAAGTGAGTTTCCACATTAAAGAACAAAGGATGGTCTTATTAGTCATAAAATTTGAAATAGAGGAAATCAAATAGGTCAACATTGTCCCAGAAGGTGATGAACAGATATCCACCACTAGATTGTTGGTTCCTAGATTCAATTACATCCAAAATGGGACCCTCCCATAAGACTGAGAAAAATTGGAGCATACTTGACACCGAGAAGCAATCATTTCACTTCATTATAGTATAAATAAGTTAATTCACTTCAAAAACGAGGCATTGATATAATCTTCCTTAGATGCATAACAGGAGTGATTCCCACCATCATGGATGATGTCCATGCATGCTCTGGTGATGCTCATCTATTTGGGACCAGACTCTCTAACCAAATAAGGACACTTGATTACTACTAGAAAAAATTGATATATGAATATATTGATTTCACCATGATATATCATGCTTTCAACATTCATTAAAACTTTATCCATAAACCCTCAATGATTCTACATAATGATAAATATTCTTGGCCGTTTTTTTTATAGGTAACATACATTGTGGGTTCATATCCCCTATCCATAGCTAAGAAGTTTAGGTATATCCTTACTATTGACAACATCTTTTCCAAATAGAATAAGGAAAAACCTCTCAAGGAAATCTAGATAATGAATATCATTAAATTCATGGAGTCCAATATCATCACTAGACATAGAGTCCCTCACTCAATATTAAAGGACAATGAAATTAGTTTAAATTATATAGATCTAATGAAATTATACCAAGATTTCAATATTAAATCTAACCATTCATCTAATTATCATTTAGTGGAAAATGGAAAAAAATATTCCTTTAACTACACTATACAAAATATACTTTAGTAAATGTTGGAAAATGACATGATTTACAATTCAAACAAGCTCATGTATGCTTTATGTGATTATTATACCACTACATGAACTACCTAATAAGAGACACCATATTCATTAGTTTATGGGACTAAAGTAGTGTTTCCCTAGAAGTACAATTACCTTAACTCCAAATATCATTATATGGAAAACTCTTAGAAAAAACCAGTTGTAAAAGAGGGTAGATAAGTAGGAATGTATTGATGGGAAGAGGTTTCATACACTAAACAACCTTGAATTTCATCAGAATTAGATCACTGTATACTTCACCAAAAAGTTTCACCTTTAATCGTTTTTTCATGGCTCTTTGAACCCCAATGATGCCAAGAATGAAACCTCCAAAGATGGAATACTAATGGGAATGTCCTTATATCATACATAATTTCTATCCTAATAGATTATACTCATTTCCTGCAATGGATGGGGAATGCATTATGTCCCTACCGATGTAAGGTTTCTCAAGAATTAATTTTCATAACTACACTAAATATTATTTTATTCCTAAAAAATGACGTTAAAATGAACTGAATAATTCATAATAGCATGAAATTAAACTAAAAAACACCGTACATCCATACCTCATGAAAATAAACTACATAGAATATGTCCTACTATCAATACATTAATATATATAGCATCACACATCCTAATAGAATGATACTAAATTGCATGATATTTTCTAGTCACATGACATTAAAATACACTCAAATTACTGACAACAAGACTTTAAACTGCACAACATATTTCATCATTACCACATAATGTTAAACTACATAGAATACATATTTACCCCATGAAATTAAATTTCTCAGAGGATGTCAGTTCATGAATGGTTCACTGCACATGAGATAGATTTGTGTGATATAATAAAAGTAATATCATCATATTGTGAGAGTCATATCCATTTATAGTGTTTTTTCACTCATGAACATCATGTGGCTTTATTTCTTTAATAATAGGATATGTAGTGATTCCTAGATCTATAATCCTAGGCCCATCCACAATATAAATATAAAAAATTCCCCCTTTGAATACGATTTAGAAATATGTAGAGATTTTTCCATTTAAGAATTATGTGGGGATTGATTCTAGCCACCACATGATATGTACTTATTCCTAGATCTGAAATCCTAGTACTAGTTGAAATATCAATGGAAAAAATCCCCTTCTAAATAGGGTTTAGACTCGTGTAGAGTGTTCCCCATTTAGTAACAGTGTGTGGCTTGATTCCTTCTATCAAAAGATACATAGTGACGCCTATATCCCATATTTGGGGTCTAACCACAATGTAAAAAAAAATCACCCCTGGCCTATGGGTTAGACCTGTATAGATATTTTTTCCATTCAAGAACTATGTGTTTCATGATTCTGATTAACATAAGATACATTGCAATGTCTGAACCATCAATAATGGTTCCATACAAAATAATAACTATTAAGCCCTCCTTGCTAATGGGTCAGACCTAAATAGGAATCATTCATGAAATAACTATTTTTGGATTGTTTCCTATTACTATGGGACACATAGTGACACTTAGGCCACCAATCCTAGGTCCCGCTATAATATATTCAATTTAATATTTTTACCACTCCCTGTATATAGAATAGACCTATGCATGGAACTTCCTGATACCTATTATCACATAGATTAATAAACTGCCCAATTATCCAATATTTCTCATGCGGATCATGGATCATGATAACTTAAGAGACCTGGAAATCCATTCCAGCCAGCATGACCAAGATATGAATTTTATAGGGGGATTCATCTTAGTCCAATGATGTTAAACTACTCCATAAGACGTCTTAACATTAAACAGATCATCCTCTATGATGACTGTGTACTCATTCAACGCATGTTCTATCCCTTCTCATTAAGATATGTGAAATACACAGTAGAATAGCCAATAAAGTTCTTTAAACCTTTTTAAATATTATTTTCTCCATGAAACAACTTCATATCTTTGAATAAATGAGAAGAAACATCACATTCCTTGAGTTGGTATCCTTCTCATAGAACATAATGAACCTTGGGCTCCCTTTCTCCTAGTTATTCCTTATAGAGAAATGATAATTGAGATTTGGTACTCTTGAAGGACTCTACTAGTAATCATTGTAGAATTGACACCCAACCAAAGATATTTTTACAAGAGGATTGGTCCCAGTGAAGAGGCCCCCTTTAATCCTAATGTTATTGTCCATACCATGTGGAATATGGGATTCTTCTATCACCAATGGTTGACCAATACCCACCAATTTCCACCTCTAGTTTACTCAATAATTATCAGGTTGTGATTTACACATTCCATAACCCAAATATTCAAGAGTATTTGGATACTCTAAATGTTACACATTTGTGCATCATTCCCATTGTTAAAGAAGAATTATGACATCATATCCTTATAAAGTTACATTTTTGGGTATGTGTCTTTTAGGAAGACCCAATTACACTAAGTTGGTTATTCATCTCAGGGATACCTCTCAATATAATGACATTGAACTATATGTAATCGTTATTGTTTCATGACATTACATTGCATGACATATGTTCAATATTGCAAGACCTAAAAATTCTTAGAGTGGGTCATCGTATCCATGAGTCAATGTTTGGGATTAATTTTTAACCAACATACCAAAATAAAATATGAAGATTCTAGATCCTTATATATGAACCTGGTCTATGTAATGGACCCCTTAGATGAACTTGATATCGAGACTTATAAAGGGATGGATATTAAATAACCCTCTCCCAGGTATATGAGTCAGATCTATAAGGGATGATCTCTTTAACAGAACTGATTATGGTATTATTATTACCCTTACAACATATATAAGGAAAATTAGGAAACATGCAGGTTAGCCTTATGTATGTATTTCTTATAGAGGAGATAAATACCTGCAAGAAGGGTTACATCATATGTATATCTATCAATATGACTAAGCATGGATAGATTGTGTTTCCCAAATCTAAATTCCTTCGACCAGTGCATAGTAACCTAAAGGATATCTTGTAAAATCTCACATCAGTCCCTACATCCTTATCACGTGATATTAAACTATAATGGAAGCATACATATTTCACGATTTTAAACATCATTATAAATACTTCCTTACTTCATAATGTTATACTATAAGGAAAATGTCCTTCTCACATGAAATAAAATTGAACAACATATATGTCCCAACTATATGATGTTAAACGGTGCTAACCATCACCCATAACCCTTACATTTTAAGGGACCATAAGATCTTGAACTAGTTCAACTAGAGTATAAGGTTCATCCATCATCTTTTAAGAACCTCAACCCATAAATCACACTTTATGTCTTGAGTTCCTCATATTTCCAAAAACCTTTCATGACCCATGGGAGGAAATGAAATCTCATGGTTTGACCATGATAGAGTTGGATCTAAAGAAAGGGCTTAAACCCACCTAACAGATATCATCATGGCCCCATTGGAAGGTAATTTTTATCCTTATGTTCCTTATCATCATAGTAGTGGATCTCTTCACCATAAAGTTATTCAAGATCATTTTCGGCATTATTTTCCCATATCATTACGTATGACCCGAGAACCTTGAGTCATGATGTATAGAATATTCATCCCTCACTCAAAATAATGTTGGAGTAGTACTCTTGACCTTGGGTATCCTAACTAGGTTGTTATGTAACAATATCCTCACACTAGGACCATGTGCATCGTGACATTAAATTGCATGCACTTAGTTCAAATCTGTACAAACATGAATTTTAACCATTGATGGTCAAAATTGTAAGATCCAAAACTACTAGTAGAAGTGACATCAAACTTATAAGGATGAAAACTTGAAAAGGAAGGCCTAAGAAAAATTACTCTTCATTTTCTAAAATAATAATATCTTGTGTTTAATAAAAATTTATAGTTTAAATAAACAAGGAATAATGATTTTGGGGTCCGCTATATGGTTATAGGGAAATCCAATCAATCCATCATAGACCCCTAGGTATAGGAAAACGTTAGAGTAATGATTTGTCACATTTCCTCACCCTGATAACATTTTTTATATCTATTGAAAAACTTTTAGGGTTATCAAACGATTCTTGAAAATTACACTATAAATAAATCACCTTAAAGTCTTCAAAACATTGATTATCACAACCAATTCATCAAGTTGGTATCACTATCTTGTAACCCAATGGACCATGGGATCCCTTTATGATTTATCTTCCCTATAAAAAATTATTAATAATGACTAGAAAATCTAGAATAACCCCAAATGTATTTTTTTAGAATTGAAACTGAGACAATGAACTTGTGCCTACATTATTGGTCCCTTAGAGAGTCCCCCCTTAAATCTAGGAGTTATTGTCCTAAACACATGTAATAAGTGATTTCTCCATTATTAATGGTTGACCCATACCTTCTGGTTTCCAAACCTGTTAACTCAAATATTCAAATACCATGATTTAAAATCCCAATATCTATACTATTCAAGTGTAATCAATATCCTTGTTGTTACTTCACTGAGTATTGTACCCTTTCTGAAATCTGAAATCCAATATTCCATTCTGAAACCAATTTATGGCCCACATAACATGAATCAAAACCATTTGGATCATGGGTTGAGCATTCTAATTAGGAATTAAACTACTCTAGGGTGCTATAACTCTTATTGGATGTCCTTTAAAACACTTCAAACTTCATCACCCGGACGATTGAATCTTAAAAAATATATCATGGACTTTAGGAAAGTAGGGGATCCCCGTTACATAAGCATGCATGTAAGCCCCATGGGTTCATGTGCAAGGTCCTATTACCCCCAAAATAGAATTATCTAATCCTTCCAAGAAAGGATCTCCAATCCACATGAGACCCAGCAACACTCCAGCAAAACTCATCACCTTAGTGTGTTTTGGGTAATCCAGGACATGTCTACCATATTCCATCATTTTTAATTTAAACTTTTGGGTTAGGATTTACAAAACCCATATTCTAACTATGCATGTGGACATGGAATCCCTAACATTTAACCATACATCAAATCAAATCTGATTGAGAATTTATGCTGAAATAACCCATCATGGACATTTACTATTCATGCTTTCTATAAGAACATTGGGTCCCAAAACCCTTTTTGAACACTTATTCTTAAAAATATAAACTATGAATTCAAGGTGACATAACACCTTATAGAAAATAATTCTTTAGGATATAGGGTTCTAAAATCTTTCACAATTACCCTTACTTCACACAAATTAATAGAGAATCTGAGCTAAATGTCTTTAAACCATAATAATAGATAATCTGATATAAAATAACTTAAGCTACAACAATATAAATTCTGAGCTAGAGTAATCTAAACTAAAATAATAGATGGTCAGTGATCGAATAATCAAAACCATGGTAAATTATTATCTAATCTAGAAGACCCTAAACTATAGAAACATGTGGTTGAAGCTTTAATAACATAAACTAAAATAGAAGAAGTTCAGAATTAGAAGACCATAAACTAAAACACCAAAAGGTATGGTATAGAAGAACATAAACTAGAAAAGTATATAGTCCCAGTTAGAATATCTTAATCAATAGTATAAGAAAATTCAATCTAGAATTCTCTAAACTACATCAATAGTCGTTCTGAGCTAGAAGATCTTATTCTACAATAATAAATGGTATGATCTATATGACCTGAAAATAAAAAAATTGATGGTTGGATCTAAAATACATTCAACTATAACAAAATAAGGTCAAAGATAAAATAACATATACTACATAAATGGGTTGGAATGAATGAACTTCAAAATTCCAATTGAATGAGTCATAATTCCTGCAAGGATGAGAACATGAAAACGGAACCCTAGGAAAATGTTATGTCTCTACTCACTAAACATGCACTTATTATAATCAATGAAATACTAAGAACTTATAAAATATAAAAGTTACAAATAATTCTAAGTATGAAAACCTATAAGATGGAGGCTGGATCAAAAATAAGTCTACACCTTCTAATAATCCCCATTAAGAAACTTAGGAAAAGTATAGGGAAATAAAAAAGGTAAAAATATTGTTGGTATCCTTATATTTCCTAAACAAAATCAATATATTCTCTCTAAGTATCCTAACATAGGCTGATATTGGAGTTCCCTCCATATGGGAAAAATATTTACCCAAATTATAATTTTAAACCAAATGATCCTAGGAAAACAAGTCTAGACATATCAGTGAGGAATCTCATGTTGGTAGGAATTTAAGATCAATTATCAAGAGACATAAGTTGTGATTCAAGCATTCAAATCCATGTGTTTGGGTTTACATGGTATTATACAATGGATGGATATCTGTGATGATCCATAAATTATCAATTCAAAAATATTTCATGTACATTAAGAATAAAATATGGAAAATAGTTCATATCATTAAAAAAATTGATTCATTGATAATGCAAAAATGTGGGAGGAATCTCCACATTCCATAGTATCTCCCGTTAATCCAAAAACAAATGAAGATTAATAAAAATAAAATCTCATTACAATGTTTTCCTGGAGGATTCCCTGATCTCTATAGACCTATACTCTAGGGAGGTCATGGATTGGAAAAACTGATCAATATATTCAGTTTTATTTCCACAATCACTGAAATTGTTTTTCCTTGGAAAAACATCATGTATGAACATATTTTCTTGGTCAAAGAGCCCATATTTCTCTAACATGATTCTCTATGAGGTTTCCAATCAATTTTGAAACCATGATAGTTCATCCAAAAGATGACCGATAATGGAATACTATTGGAAAACTTCAACCTTCCTATAATTGATAACATTTAGGTGAGCCATTGCCACCACAAGACATTGGGATGCCCCATTCAATGCCTCATAATGAATCATCTTAACTATAGATGAGGCCTCTACCACAACTATCCTCAATTAATGGGTCCTCATTTTATCTATCAGGGAGACAACATCGTTCAACCTTGAATAAAGAGTTCTATAATCAAATCCCCCATAGATAAGGGTGGTAAACATATAATTGAGATTACCTACATAGTTCTTCCGCTTCTCTAAATAGTTTTTTGAGATTAGGGTCCAATGTTCTTCCAACACTTACTACTGAATTTGTTTATAGAGTTTCATGGACTCTCATCCTTGAATCAAAATGAATATTGGAACATGAATATATTCTAATAATATATTAATGTTTGAGGGATTTGTACTGGTAGTCTTTATAAAGGTTGGTATACAGTCATTCTCCACATTAGTTGACTCGGTCCAGGTAATTTCTGATGAAGGGAGCAGAGCTTAGGAGCCCTAAGGTGAAGTTATTACAACAAGATGGAAACATTGTTATCAGTCGGATGTTAAATAATTTGACACTCTAATATAGTCAATGGATGTGATCAATATTATTAAAATAACATTCATAATTGCATCACTGGAGATGTTTTTCTACCCAACCCCATCTTCAGGTCTAGTGGAAACACCCTCTTGTGATGAGATAACTTTCTTAACCATTGATTTTATCTCTATAAGCATACTTTCCTCCCCACCATTTAGAGTTTTATGAAAAAAGGAATGCTAGATGACATAATACATAGTGTTAAATATGTTTGGTCTCCAAATAATTTCTCAAATTCACCAATAGACTCATCCATAAAGGATAAATTGGTATAAAAATAAAAAATAACATTGACCTCCTCCATAAAATGGTTTTCTTATGTCGGGTTAAATATAACAACCAAATGAATGTCAGTTGTAGTTGTCATGACTAACCATGCCATCACCTCAACTATTTGATCTTCTGGATAAATCTGGACAAATATTGAATGTTCAATTGGAGTGATCTAATTCCAACCTTTATCCTTGAAAATAGATGTATGTTCCTATATCTAAGATAAGTAGGGACATATACATTTTTTACAATCTAGAATGAGCTACATAAATGGTCCAGATCAGGGAATGAATAAATTTGTAATTCTTGCTTGAGTATTTTAACTAAGATATACCTGATAGTTTATATAACTTCCTTTTCACATTCCTATATGAATAAGGGACACTGGAAGGTTCTAAAACAGATTGAATTGTGGAAGGAACTAAAGTAGTATAGATTGTAATGCCTCAAGAATTGATGTTTTTTCCATCATCAGATCTATTTGACCTTGGGAACTCTCATCATCGATTACCTAATGCTCACCAAAGTTGTCTCCAATAGAAATACTGATGTGATAATTCATCGAGGATAGTGGGAGTGAATGGTCTCCTATAGTATCCTACCATACCTGTGAAATTGGAAAATTCTTTAATGCAACATCAATATAATCATAAAAATTCGAATATGGTAGAAAGGATAACCTTACAATGTTCATGAGGATAAGGTGGCCCTTTTCTTCCATGGAAACCTCCCTCATAAATTGAAACACCACTTACTATACAATGGAAAAATAATGGATATTACACCTTAAAATCTCCATCATTGGATTAAGGTCTCAAAGGTAAGACTTGACCTCAGTGGACTAGTTATTGAAGTATATTCCTATGGGATAGGTAAGGAATGTAACTCTCTTTATGTGTATCAATTCCTAGAACAATATCCACCCATAACTGAAAATTCATGTCTATATCCATCTAGTTTCTCCATTAATTAAACTCAAGGGGAAATATCAGTGAAAATGTTATTTCACTTAGATGTGCCACACTCATTTTGGATATGCTACTTGGAACTTCTATTGGTAATGAAACTTATGGTAAATGTATTAACTCAATGTAAGGAATCTATGAGATTGTCAGTCTTATTGAAGAAGTCTTATATATAGGTCTAGGAATTACTTCAGGTTTCAGTGGAAACTTTAAAACCTATGGTACTAATCTTGATAATTTCAAATTTAGACTCGAGTGAATCTAAATCTCAGCATAAGGTTGATACAAAGTTATATAAACATAGTTTGTTGGAAATTGTATTTGAACATGAGTCTCCTCCCTATTAAATAGCATCCAGAGATAGTGATCCACCATTAGATGATTTTCGGATAGAATGTGAAGAGGGTTATGACATATATTCTAAACGCACTAAAACTAATGAATGAAATACCAAGGAACATACCATTCATAGATAATGCAAGAATTATTTTGTGTAGAAAGGATCCCATCAATGGTTGAAATCATATAATCCCGAGACTCAAATATCCCCCACACCATTGTAATCTATACTATCGGTGGTCATCTTATACTGTTTGTATAAAAAATGGAATTAATGGCCAAGGTAGGTCTTGATTTCCCAGTATTTTATTGTGAAGGTCCTCACCCCACTAATGCACTTCAAGAAATGTTTGAAATAGATTTTAGGGATGTACTAGATTCTCAGATACTTGTATCTTCCCTAGAAAGACACTATTCATCCCCATAGCACATAGAAGGGTCTAAAAATTCTTAGTGGGGTTCTTCCCCTCTAAATATGGTGCATGATGTGGTATATCTTGGCCAACATAGAAATATACAACCCAGCATTCTCCCCTCCTACTATATATTCCACTATAAGAAAAGATGAAACACGGACTCCACCCTTGTCCCGTGTTGTGAGTAGGTACCCGCCTAGGTGCATAGAGAAAAAAACATGCCAACTGAATGACTTAGTCAATGTTTGAAAGAACCTCCCACCCCCAATTTTTTAATTACCCCTCTTCAGCTATTGGTCAGTAGGCACCCTCAACACTATGGGGATATTTTTAGTAAAAATCCTTCACCTTATTAGAATTGGATTTAGAATAGACTTGATAAAATATATGGTGCATTGTCTAAAAGAGATGTCTTTTCCAAGACACATGTCCTTCCCAAGGGACTTTTCATCCACTTTATCATCTCACTAAAAATTGGATTAGGTTTCTATGAATCATCCAATGTAGATGATGGAGTGAGAAGCTAATAGTATTTGTATCCCAAAATTGGTACCCCAAAAATCTTTTCAGTTCCCTAGAGATTAATTCCCTTCCCAAAATGCATATGATGATATGTATTTTAATCATTAATCCATCTATAGACTAATTCCACCATCAATACCTTATTACAATAGGGGAGTGTTCGAGTGATCTAAATAGGTTCATATTTCCAAATGTTATTCAGATCCACAGGAAATTTTGAAGCAGTATATTGGACCCAGAAGGTCCATCCCCAATCCACCCCAATGGTCCCTCCTCATCAAAGGTTCTATCTAGATATGCACACAAATGTTTTTTCTGTTACATATTCCCAAATTATCGATTGGTAAATATGGATTTTTGAATCAAATTTCTGATGATTCTTTCTAAATTCCATTGAAATAAACATCATATTAAACACATATGATCATTTTTCCTCACTAATAAAGTGGAATATATGGGAGATATTTTCAATAAAGGTATTGTGGTTTCTAATTAACCAATAAGGATTAATGAATGAAAACTATTGTGAAATGATAGGGGAATCATTTATAATACCAACCCCATAAAGCCGTAAGAAGTTGGAAATGGGAGATACCATAATACATATCCTCACTAGGTCATGACGTTCCTTCTTGGATGACAAGATAATGGAATGATGGACCACATAGACACATTAAACTATGGAATTCCTATTATTAACTCCTTTTATAACATATTTCCTTTAAGGCTTATGTGATCTAGAATCCATATTTATAATTAATGTAGCATATGTAATATTGGAAAGGAGTATTTTCCAAAGAGTTTCATAACTTGAACAACATCATGAGAATAACCTGAACTAGATAAGGGTTCATGATTTGAGGACCTGTTATATGTCTTGAAGTTTTTTAATCCTACAGGGCATATCACAATCACATGACATCTTGTGAGATTTTAAATCACATGACAATGAGGCAGTCATGTGAACTACATAATGATCAAGTGATCACTCGATGGTTCTGAGAGATCATAAGAATCCCATGGGACAATCCTACAACTGAGGCATGTTTTAAGGTTTAAAAAAATTACCGTAAATTGGTTCATGGTTGATTTCATAAAGTATCAAGACAAGCTCAATCATGAAATCTGATCATGTGATTGGATATCAGGAAGGGTTCTTATGGGAATGGTTCTTATGATGTGGTTTTGAAATGTATCCACATGAGAGTGAAAATAAAAAGATATACAAAGTCATATTAACAAGTGAAATGAGAATCTACCTCAATCATCTATTTATAAGGAACCCCATGAAATTCCAATGGTAACCTAGAAGACCAAGATCCTCTTAAGACACTGATTAGTGAAATCCTCAAAAACCCTAGTGGGAATTTTCTCTCCTCAAAACAGAGTCCTTTTCTCTAAGGACCTAACACTATGGAGATTTACTAACACATGTAAAATGAGACCCAATAATTTTAAGATTAAAGAAACACTCGATGAATCGTTATTATATTCACTAAAAAAATAAATCAATAAGCATCATGACCATGTGGAGATCATGCAGCTAGGTTACATGAATCATGTGAACATTGGGAGTTCATGCAGTCACATAACCATAGAAATTTCATGAAGTTGGATCATACACTTTGTGTGATCTAAAAATGATCACACAAATTCCCTTTGGTGAGTTATTCTGATCATATAGAGACCCATTAGAAAGAATAAAACCTCATGTAAAGACCCCTCAATTTTTCCTTCTAATCATTTAAACCCCAGTAGACTTTCCCTCCTATTATTATGATGGAATCCATACAAGTTTTGAGGATCATGTGAAGCTTTCCTGACTAGAACCATTGATTAGGTTACATGTCAACTAAAATATTCCATAAAATAATCTAAATCCTCTTGTAAAATAAAATTTGAAAAGACCAACACATCACGTGATTGATGTTGCATTAATTTTCACATGAATAGATCATATGACTCACTTGATCCGTTCAATGATTGTGTGAGATCACTATAATCGTGATAACCATGTCACATAAATGGATTTGAGTATGTTACCTTCATCATGTGAAGGCCCTCATATGAATCTATTAGATCATGTGATACCCCTTTGGATACATAGACAAGTAGAAAAAATGTACTTGAAATTAATTGCATTCTATCATAGTTTCCACCATTGATCAAGCTAAACACCTTAGAAAAGTAGAGTGACTTCCTAGGAAAATTCATTCATGCCATCCTATGATCATGTATTCGTCTTTCAAAACCCTAACAGACACTGAATTCGTAGGTCTTGGAAAAAAAATGGATGAAATGACAAAAAGGGTTGAACCCTTATACAATGGAGGGTAACCTGTTTTTCATGTGAAGGCCCTCGAATGATCCAACTCAATATCACAATGTACACTAGACAAGTCTTCCTTGATCAGGTGAAATACTTAAAGATAGGCATCCCGGTATTTCAAAGATTCCTTGGAATATTAGCCTAATTATGGGAAGGCTCTTTCAAAATTTGACATGATTATTGAAAATCCCACTTACAAGTCATGGGTACAATAAATATGGAGATGAATGATTATTCTCACCATTTTTTTATCAAGTGATTCTATGGAAAACCCGAGACATGATCATGTGAATTTTATGAAGCAACACTCCCTCCACCCACTCAAGACCATATTTGTTATATACGTGATATGCATGGAAATATAAAACTGAGGTGATGATGCCTATAAATTCCTCCTCATCGTCACAAAAACACACACATGAGGAAGATGAGAAAAATAGAAGTTTAAAATAAATATTGGGTTTCTTGGAGAGAGAATCTATAAAATTGAAAGGTTCTTCCATCAGGTAAATATGGAAAATGAATTATGTGATTACATACCATGTATAATCCCATTTTTGATATACCTATTAATCACATGATGGAATTACAATTCACCAACTAGATTACATGTAGCGGATTCCACATTTTTTTATGATCATGTGAAGTCTCAATAGGACAATGCCTAAAAATTTGAGTAAATTATGAAATAAAGGCTGAAAATATAGAAGATCTACATAAATTAAGATACAAAAATTATCATGAGAAGGAAGAATGATCCTTTCATGATCTATCTAGATCATGATAAGGTGAAAGATAATTCCAAAAAGATTATAAGGCAATACTCATACATATCATCCAAGTCATGAAAAGTCCTCTAGACATGTCAGCTAGATCATACGACAACACCCAAACAAGTCATCGAAGTCATGTGATAGACTACAGAAATGTTAGATGAGTCATGTAAATTCCTCCACATATATCAGATAATATATGTGAAGTTATCCAAAAATATTTTTCCATCAAAAAAATCGCCCTATAGAAATTTCCTTTAGATCACATGACAACCCTATGATATGTCAACCCTAATCACAAGACACCCTTGGACTTGTCTATGTTAATTACATGATGTTACCCAGAAAAATTAATTGAATCACAAAAAAACCATTTATTATTTATTATATAATTATCTGAAGCACCTTGGACATGCATCCTTTCCATGCAGAGGTCCCCAGAAAAGTCAGATGGCTCATGAAATAGACACCCTAGGACATGTCTATACATCCTAATACATGCCAAGTAGACAACCAGGACATTTCCAAAAAACATATCTAACATGTCACGCATGTTAGGAAGATATTCTAGGACATGAAAACCTTGTTCTATAGATACACATTGACATATACAGTATTGAACTATGAGATGTCTAATTATTATCCAAGTGGGATATGTAGGATGCCTTCCAAAAGACCGATCTCCAATGGGAATCCACCCTTATGTATGTACCTATATATACCAATTAACTTGATACATAGAACTGAAATCCTACTATGAGTCTATCATCCTTTCTCATCCATTAGTGGATGCAGGGTGGGTTTATACAGGGGAATGCCTACAAGTGAAAGACCTGAAAATTCTCTCAAGTACCTCGATCCCATCAATGGGATAAGAATGAATTAAACTATAAGAACACTAATTACAGCCTAAAACGGACATGTAGAATCCCTTCCTAAGACCCGATCTCTAATGGGGGATCACCGAGGTATAAGTCTGACCATATCTCAGACATTATAACCCATTGGACATAAGATATCCTATTAGTTTATAACAATTTTTTATCAAATAGTGGATTGAGAACATATTGAACTATAATTATTCTGATTTTTATCATTAACATAATGCATTGGAATCCATCTAAATCCCTGATCTCCATATCAAACACCGCATTAAGTCTTCCCTATTCCATAAATACTGTATAAATAAAAGGTGGTCTTTGTCACTTTCTATCCCATATTTCTCACACTGAGCATGAATCATGTGGGATTAGGTATTTTCAAGGATTATATCATTCACATGATAAATTACCCTAAGATAAGAAAAACATATTTTGTAATCCCCATTTAGTGACACGATATGATTTATCCCATATAAGGGAACCCACCTTATAATTTGTTGTGAAGGAATTTTTATATTGGTAAACCCTAGGGAAATATTCCCCATGAGAATTAATAACCTATCACCACCCATCTGCATGTTGAGAGAATATTGAAATATGATGACTCTGATTCGTGTTATAAGAAGGATATGTATCAATACTTCCTAAGGAATGAGCTCCATTACCAGTTCTTTAGTGACCTTATACATGTACATTCCTTTTGAATTTAAAATGAACAACTAAACATTAAATAAACTACATGGTTTTTTATTATAGTTATAAACATAAAACATATGATAACTTCTAAAGGTTCATTCCCATCCTCAAGACACCAATATCCTCCCTAGATGATAGTAATATACAGTTTTCCTTATTTATATGGCTCCAAAATATAAAAATATACTTATTACTAAAAAATATTTGGAAACTTATGGAGAATATCAGATACAAATAGATAGACTCATTAATATAAAACCCTTTACATGCAGAAGGATTCCACACCCAATCATTTAATTAGGTAATCCAATCCCATATATGGATTTCGAAGAGATTAAAGAACATTTCATAAATTTATTAGAGAGACTTAGAATAAGAAATAATTTTCTAAAAAAGGGTGTGAGGATCCTGACCTCCCATCATATCAACCAATGATAGTCTCTATGTTTCATTGGGTATGACACCCCAAATGAACACATGCCTTTGGAAATAATGTTTGGGCCTAGTTACAATGGTGGGAACCATTAGTAGTTTCAATGAAATATGAAAACGGTGAACTTGATGTGAATAATTTTACAACAATACATGACCCCCCCCCCCACAATCAGTCCTCAAACTGAAAAAATGGTGAAACTAATGCGAAATAATGTAATTGAGGAATAACTAAATCTTTATAGTCAATGGTAATCGTGTATCACAAAACCAAGGTACCATTACATATTTTTCAGAGGAAACAAACACATGATAACTCCCCCAGAGCACAAGTAATCACCTCATGAATTTTAAATCTAACATAGTATCTAAAGCTGATGAGTGTGAGACATTGGGATTCTCCTCCTCACTGAAAGGACTGTTGGATAAAACAACTATTTTAGAAATCACTACTACCATGATGAACCACAAAGCTTTGACAATCACCAACGAAAAATAACTCAGAACAAGATGCTCTAACTTCAAATTCAACATAACCATATATAGAAAATGTGTTATTTTTAATGATTAAACACATATGAAAAAAATACATAATGGGGTGGCTATAAACATACTAATATTGATGCCTAAAAATCATAAAATAAATAAAAAATAACAAGTTGACTCAATCATTGTAGTAGGAAAGTATTTAGATGTAAAACAAGGAAATCAAGATATACTCTACAACTAGAAGTATCGAGGACATATGAATGTTTTATTTATACCAACTCTATTACATAAAGGATCATTCAACATGATTAACTTGGGATTCTCATAGTACCATAAATATTACAATGTCCAATTTTAAAAGCCTACCTATAATTTCATCTTGAAGGAAACAAAATGGTTCTTTAGTAATGATTAGTTCTTAAGTATATGGAGTTCCTAATCGTTCACAACATCAAATTTATGACGTTAATGTCCTATATTGTCTACTTAGAAATTTTTATAATTACCCCATCATCATTTTTAGAATCATTTCTATAAATATATTTCTTTGGAGGTGATAATTCACATTATGTTTTAACTATTACCATCTTTTATTTATTATTTTTGAACATCTCTAAGTCTAGATATACTCCCACATTACTTTTAGTCACTATATTATATTCATAATAACATGTTGGGATTCAAAATCTTCTTTGTGTTTAGGAAATAACTATTATTTCATTAAAGTATGAATATTTCGAAAATAGACTATTACATCCTTATCAATATATGGTATTTTAGGTTTTTGGTGAATTTTCATGAAAATAATATAAATTTTAAAATATTCCAGTAGTGGTGGTGGAATATAAGTTCTTTATACTTTAATAAATATCTATATAAAAAGATAAACCCTTGATAAAACTCCATTTTAACCTTTTTTTCATTTCAAACATGTTACAGAATCTATGAATCCTAAACAATGAGCATTAAATCCATCATCTAATGATGTTTATAATAACTCCTTGTAAACAAAAAATATATCTTATAACCTAAGAGAAACAAAAAAATTATACACATCATTTATAATGATCCATATGAGATTGAGAAATTTCATTGAATTCAATTATAATATTTATCAATCCTTTGCTTTATCATTTCGATACAAACTATAAGATCCATCAATTTTATCAATATTTTCAACTCATGTATAATTTTAAATATTTTTAAATTACATATTTGAAATCACATACCCTTCAACATCAAATAATTAAATTCTAAAATACTGATACCTTACATGGACATTCCATGGAGTTTATTAAAATCCTTTAGGTATTTAAGATAATTTAATCCTTCGGTATCATTATTCTTTCACTTATTGACAACACTAGGATTGAATTTTCTTGGATGGATATTTGGAAAAAAAAATTTGGGCTCTTCAACTAACTTTTCATCTTTCATATTAAAATTTTACCCACATGTACTATTTTTACAACATTAGGACATGGAAATCATATGCCCCAATTCTTCTTTCTTCATCAGTTTTTGAAAAATAGGTTAAACATTTATGAAACTCATTCACATTTTTAAACCACTTACATATATAAAAAATGACTACAATAAATAAATAACATGTGAATGGTTTGGAACCATTAGTATAGGCCCTCAAACTGATGGCATACTCTACACCAACAGTTTCCAGATCCATTAGTTATGAATATGTTTGTAAAGAATAAAACCAAATATTTCAGAAAGCCATTGGTATAGGTGGTCTATAACAACATTTTGAGAACCACTGGTATAGTTCATATAAAATACAAATACCAATAGTTTGCACAAACTATTGTTGTTGGTATTGTTAAAAATAAAACAACCATGAGATTCAATCCCCAGACCTCCTAGTAATAATTTATTTTCTTAATGACTGAAATCCATCCGATTTTAAATATATGTTAGATAAATATTTTTTGTGTGTGTTTAATATCAATTTAAATTTTAAATAATTTATTATTATAAATAAAATAATTAATAAACAATTCTCAATCCTACACCAACAGTTCCCAAAAATCATTGTAATATGCCATTATTGATGGTTTTAAAGAACCCTTGGTATAGGAAAATAAATATTTTTGGACCAATACCAATTATTCTCTAGATTTTTTGGTAGATTTTACTTATACCAATGTCTTTAGAGGACCATTTTTATTGGTAATTGATTCTTTTTGAACCTATACCAATAGTTCTTTATAAACCTTGATATATGTAACGAGATATAAATTTATTTATGCAATTTTCTTTCTAATTTTACATGTGTAATATTTAATGTGTAGTATATTATAAAATATATGAATCCTATATGGTCATAACCTATTGGTAACATCCCTGAGGGGTTTTTGTGTGGTCTCAGGTTCAAGTCTCTCAGAGTACATGTAGGTGCGTTAAGTTTTTATTTATATGTATCCCAATTCTTCCAATTAATGTAATATAATACAGTATAAAACAAATGAAATACTCAATAAAAACAAATAATAATCAATAAATTAATTTAATATAATATGTCTAGATGAAAATATGATTAGGTAAAATTGTTAAATAAGATAAAATTGATGTTTAACACAATGAAGGAATATTTTTATTTTTTTGTAAAACGCATATAATTTACTAAAATATATCTATATGATAAATTTAAAAATATGAAGAAAAGTTTACATTGATAAAATTATATATAATATACAAGTTATTTTTTGAAAAAATAAGTAACTTTTCTAAAGGATAGAAATATGATCGTGTTATAAAAATTATTATTTCTCAACAAATAAGGATTTTATTTTTAAATTAAATTTTCTATATTTATAAAAATAATGATGAAATTAATTTTATTTTTGGAAAAAAAACAAGGAATCTATCTTATGGTGATTCTTAGGATTATTTTAAAGAGATTTATTTTTTATTAAATAGTAAAAAATATAGTTTTGACAAAACATTGTACCTTTTTTCAATTCACCATGTCGTAAGAATGAAATAAAAATTTATGAAACATTTTCCTAAAAAAAGATGTACTTACAGAGTAAAAAAGGTCTCTAAAAATAATATGTTGAATTTAGAAACCTATATTTAAAATTTTGAAACATATTTATTATAATATTATAATAAAAAATTAGTTTTGATCCATTTACTTTAGTTATTTATTCAAATGATTCCATTAAATTTTGTATTGGTTTGAAATTAAAATAACCATCCTTTACATAATCATAAATAATTAAATTTCATGGTAATCAATACTATTCATATTTTTTTTATTAAATAATAAAATAGTCAATATTTTAACCCAAAAATACCCATATCCTAAAGTATAATTACCCCCATCCCTTCATGATACATGTAATTAGTTCTTATATTTTTGTATACTTATATTTGATTTTGATATTAATACATCTTGATATAGTGAAATTATAATGTATTATTTAATTATTTTTTATTTTATGATTTTTTGAGTAATTGGAATGAATTTGAATAAATGTATTCATTCACAGCACAACAGTAATATCCACGATATGAAAACCATAAGGGATGATTTCACAATAAAGAACCTGAGAATCAAGGATTTTACCGAAGAACATTTCTCTATTAGAGAATCTAAAATAGAGATACAATATTCAATACACTTTTGGTTCAGATCATGAGACATGGCACACAACATGACCATAAAAATTTGAAAATTTTTCTATGTATCACAGACGGTGTAAGGATCAATGAGGGAATTTTTAATGACTATATTTTAGATTTTAAGAGTGATTCACATCAGGATTATTGATTTTTCACCCTTGATATGACTTCACAAGAATCATTTCAACGGACATAAGAATGATTTGTGACTTGATGTTGGGCTTCATGCCACAACCATGGGTTCAAAGAATTTCTACTAAGTATTCAACTGGGGACTGGTGTGCATGATGAATTGAAGAGGACACACTACATTGGTGAATGATTTCATATCATGAAAAAAAAATATACCTTTGATACATTCATGGTTGAAATTCAATGAAAATTTTATATAAGATTATTCATCAACTATATCACTACATAATATGGGGGTTTGATGTCAAAAAATTATTAGGTTTTCCCATGAATGGACAAGTAATTCCATGATATATTTAAAGTAAATAAATAAAGACGAAAAATTTTCAATGAGGCCATTGGTATATGGAATGAATCCCTTTTTCATGTCATGGAATCTTTTTCCCATTTAAAGGTAGGGATACCTGAGTTTTATGGGTTTAATAATTTTCATGATATTTTTTACTTCCTAAAAAATTATATGAATTTGTTTATGTATCTCCTTGATTTTGGTACTTAATGTTTTTATCATAAACATAATTTCAAGAAAGTATCATTTTATTTCATGTGATCTTAGTTTTAGTTTGATTCTATTTTCAAAAATCACTTTGCAAGATGAATTCTTCACAAGTGAAAGAGATCTTTTTTATCATGAATGGATTGTAACATAAGGGGTTTGGGATCAATTGTAGAAGGTTGAGAACATTAATTAATTACTAATACCTCTTATGAAATTTTATTTTAATTAAATATTAGTTGGTCACATAAATCGTTTTTTACCCATAATATGAATCTGGTCAAGAGAAGTGTGGAAAGAGGAAATCCAAATAAATAGAGGAAACTGGTTTACAAATAAAAGTTATTATTAAATTTCTATATGAAGGTGTTATATTATTGAGTGTTACATTAGTATATTTTATCAACTTATTGGCTTCTATTGTCTTATATATAATCAAATAAGTTGGATATAAATAGTCTGTAATACTGGGATGACATTGCAGCCAATTTTACTGGTTTTTCCCTAAATTAGAAAGGTAGTATATTTAATATATAATACTTCAAAATTGAATAAGAACCATAGTATTAATTAAATTTATTCATAAAAAGTTTATTAGTTTCATGTTTTCTAGATCAAAAACTAAATCAGTTTTCTAAGTCAAAAACAAAATTCATTAACACAGATGTCTTATAGTCTTTCCTCTTCATGGGATGATATCATTCTTCAATTATATACATTCATTAATTAGTGAAAGATCAAGAAATATATAAATTTATAAACCCTGTCAAATTACATTGTAATTAATGATCACTAGGCTCCCATAACATCTTTTTTATTATTTCCATTGAGGCATGGTGACATTTGGATCTCATATATTTCATTAATTGATACACAATCTTGTTTTCTCATTTCTATTTTTTTAATTTTTATTCTTTTTTACATTCATGGGTGTGTAATTTTTATCATTGTAGTATAACTTGTGTATTATTAAGACTCCAACCACTCAATAAAAGTGTGAGAATTATCAAATAAAACTAATGTATGAACCTAAGATTGGTAGGACTCTATTCACATGACACAGACTATCTATGTCAAAGAGGAACAACCAAATTTCCTCCGATCAATTAATTTTCAAGTTAGTGTATATGAAACATTAGAACAGAGCATGTATGATGACTATAGAGTGCATCAGTATGTATGTAGACTTCCTGACCATTAATTTGGTATAACCTAACATCATGCACCCTCCAATTTATGTGAAAAACTTATATATCAATTCATTATTAATTAAAATTATTCTAAACAAGGGATAGATCAACCAGATAAAAGGTGAATAACTACATGAGAATATTTGAAATTTTCTTGTGTTTTGAGATGTATTTCAACATAATGGGGTGTCTTCAAACATAATCAGGATCTAATTGTTCCCATTATCACATTGAGAATGGGAAAACCTGGATGATGAAGGTTACGGGCACATTGGAAGCACATGTGGTGGATGATGAATCAAAAATTATTTTGAAATAGAATTTCTGGAACCTGGAGAGTAAGATTACATGTTAAATTTACAATTAATCTATTTATGATAACAAATATTTTTTCCACAGCATTGGAAATTTATCAAATTAATATGATGTTGATCACTCGAAAACACTTTTCTGGATTAACTTTATTGTGTAGTAAGGAACTTAATTTAGAATCCCTCTAATAATGAACCACACATGATCCTTTTAAAATTGAATGAAACCAAATAATTTCCTTGTGTTCAAATATATAATCAATTGACTTTCAATATCTTTGTTGATCACTTGTATTTACTTTAGGATTGAATGAATTTCTCTATCACTTCTTATTCTTGATAGAAAGATAGGGGGAGGAATGGAGAGATAATTACATTGTGCACAATGATTCTCAAAAATCGATTCACCCTACACAATGGACATAACCATATATATAGAGAGCTAGGGTTTAGGATAAAATATAATTTAATTTTTTAAAATTAATTAAATAATATAATAATAATTATCAAAACCCATGCCATATAATAATAATATTATTATTATTTTACAACATGTGCTAACTCATACAATGATTAATATTATATATCATCTTGAATATAAATATTTTTCACTGGAAAAAATCTTATTGAAATCCAACTCCTTGGAATTTATTAATTAACTAGATAAATATTTAATTAAATTTTATACTTCATTAATCAATAAAATAAATATTTTAGTCTGAATCAAACAAATAAATTTTTATTAAATATTACCGTAATAAAATAAATTATTTAATTAATAAAGAGTTATTTATTACCTTGTATATGTTACTGGTCCATAAAAGCTTAATAAAATTATTCATCGGTTTTGAGAAAAATATTCATTCTAATAATTATATTCAAATAGAATAGATCAATGGAAAAAATAGTGTTTAAACCTCTATGATTCTTTCTTATTAACATTTGGTGGGCTTAACTAATTTCCATGATTACTATCTGTAAATTGGACAGGGATCGCAATAGAAGAAAATTAATATTTCAATGTTGAAAACAATATACTAATTATCTCTATGTAATATAATCTCTTTGTTACAATATCTCATCAAGCAATTTTCACATCTGTTTCATCAAACTATATTCTTGATATGTCTTTCTTTGACTCACTAAATTAAACATATCATTACATCATGATCATGGAACACAATGTGATGGTTCTATTACAATCAAATCAATGATATATCAACTTCTATAAAGATACATGGGGAAAATACTTCATTAGCTTTTCCACTAATAATATGTCATTCGTGATACACCCAAATTACCCCACTTCTTTAAAAAAATTGCATCATATTTTTCATCAAAAAATATACATGTGTTAGCCATGAAATAAAATAATGATAATCATAGATTATATGGATCACTAACTTGTTCAAAAATAGGAATATTTTATGACACAAAAACATGATGAAATCCTACTTGTGTTTCTAGTTATCATAATCTATCTTCATGGAAATTACAAAGTGTGAACTTCACGAGAAGAAACCTTATAAATTTATTGGTACTCATCATAGAATGTATACATACTATGTGACTTATCATAGTATTTTATCTGACTATAGAACTATATTTAAGAGCATAATCATGGAACTTCAATCTTCTCTTCATAGTGGGGAACTTATCTCACATTATCAATGCAATGTATACCATAGAAAATTATGGCATTAAATCTATGCAGGAATATGAGAAATATATAACAAGATTTTTTTATTAATGTTAAATTTTTTGAATATACATGAAATCAAAGTATAATAAATTGGTTCTATAACATCGTATACAACAAAAACCTACTTGAACTAGAGCCAATTTCATATGACATTCAGTCAGCTAGACCTCAAAATATGATCATGTTTTTTATTGAGTTAATAATTTAGTAAGTGGGTTTTCATGTTGTTTTCCATGGATATTCCACTCAATAAAACTTCTCCTCTCAAAGAAAAATTCTACAAGAGATGATATTTCATAATTATATGCTTCATTAATTGATGTGACCATGTCTCTTTTGTGAGATACACAATTATAGTATTACCTAATAGAGTGTGATATGATTTATACTACTAGGTACGATGCCATGATCTTGTCTAAATTTATGCATCCATATTTTTTCATTATCTACCTCATATGTTTCAGTATACATAGATTCTACTATAGAATGTATGACACCAACCTACTTTGAGATATTCAATATCATAGCATATACATTCAATGTGAAGATGTATCTCACTTGTTATTTCATATTATCTTGATCTATTTGGAAACTGGCATCTGCATAACCTATAATGACTACTTCTTAATCCCCTCTATATAAAAGGAACATATCATTAGTATGACTCAAATAATTAAAGATATTATTTAATACCATCCAATAGAGGGCACTGAGAAAAAATTTATTTCTTCCTATCACACTAAAGTTATAAGAGAGATATAGCATAGTAAATAGCATGACCCACTTGATTGACCCAATCACCTGTGCATATGAAATACATTCTATCCTTTTTATTTCCACATGTTTATGAGTAAATGGTTTCCTAGAAAGATAAATTCCATGTGAAATTGGAAATAATACTCTCTTAGACTTTCCTATGATGAAAATTTTATGTATGTTATTGATATACTTGCCTTGAATTTTTCCAAGCAGTCATTCAGATCTTGATCCAAAGAATATACAAAACCTCACCAATGTTCTTCTAGGTAACGAATTTATTCAACTAGGATTTAAGAAACCATAGGAATGGTATTTAATTTCTTATATGTAATATGTGATCAATACATACTATTAATAAAATTACCATACTACTACTAAACCACTTATTGGAATAATCCATGTTTTCATTATTTATGAAACCAAATCCCATTATGGGTTCTTCAAACTAAATGTTCCATGTCATTTATGAATTCATTTTCCATTATTCTTTTGAGTCAGAAATCCTTCAGGTTATGTCAGGTAGATATGTTTTATAAAATTCAAATTAAGGAAGTATAATTTGATATCCATTTTCCAAATATCAAAATCATGGAAGGTAGCAAAGGAACTTATAATTTTAATGTATTTCTTTATTGAGATATGTGAAAAGGTTTTGTTATATCCAATTTATTGATGTTGTTTAAAGTATTTTAAAATCATCCTTGCCTTATACGTATTGAATTATCCATCTATGTCTAGTTTATTATTAAATACACATTTTCATCCAATGGGATTTACATCCATTGTAGGATTTACACAATCTTATACTAGGTTTTATTACAAGGAATAATTTTTAGAATTCATGTATTCTTATAACTTGGTATAATCTTTTTAATTTATATATTTCATGTAGGTTGGAGGATCATTATTATCATGTAATAATGAGTAACCATCGTCGATGACTAAAAAACCATACCTTTATAGCTCTCCAACATCTCTTGTACACCTACAAGGTACTTGGGCCTTTATAACATTTTATTTCTTGGGGATTTTTGGAATGTGTCCTTGTTCTAACTCTTATATACCTTTGATCATTGAATTCATCGATGTCTATCTCGCTTTTACTCTACCTTTTAGAAATGTTCTCCCTATCATGGAATATGACATGTATCTCCGATATAACCTTTTTGTACGAGGGGTTCTATAATTAATAACCCTTTGTTTATTTGGGGTATCCTATAAACGTACACTTAATTCTTTATGGATAAATCTTGTTACTTTATGAGGCATTAACAAAAGATTCACCGCCCAACACAAGTAAATTCAACAATAAGTTTTTTATTCCACTCTAATGTTCATATAGAATAAAATTTATTGATTTTATTAGAACTTGTTTTGTATATGTGATTCTATCTATAATGCATATCCCCAAAAGTATAATGGAAGAATCATATGAATCATCATTGATCTCACCATGTCAAAAAGGTGCAGTTCCTCATTTCACTTAAACCAATCCCTTGAGGTGTATAAAGAGGATTGATTTGGGATAGAATCTCAAACCCTCATAAATAATCATTGAATCCTTGATTTATATATTATCCACCATGGTCTCAGTATAGCTTATAAGTCTTCTTACAATGATGTTTCTCAAAATTAGTCTTGTGTTCTTTGAGACTGTCAAAGGAATACCACTTATACCTCATCAAGTTGAGATATCCATATCTACTGAAATAATCATTAAAAGTTATGAATTACGATTACCCACCTGTTACATCAATAGTAAATAGTCCACACACATTTGTATGCACTAATTCAATAATCTATAAGTCCTTTTCATCTTTTCCACTACATGTGAATTTGAATAATTTTTCATGTAATCATGAACAACATATGCCAAGAGTTTTTTCTTCAAATGAAAATACATTTCATTTTTTGTGTAATTTTCACAAATTATTTTTTTTTACAATACCTAGAAGTTGATTCCATAGTTAGGTGTGGTATGATTCTTTCTTAGTTGTTTTTTTATTGATTTCGATTACATGGATCATGTAATCCAACACATAAAGTCCATTATTTAAATATATCTCAGCATAAAAATTCTATCTATATAAATGATGAAAAATGTATTCCCAAACTTGAAAATAAATCCATCCATATCAAGTCTAGATATAGAAATAATGAATTTGGTAATGGAAAAAAATCAAAAATCAAAAAAGATCATTCTAGTTTTTAATGCGAGGCAGTAGTTCCCTATAGCCACTATAAAAAGTTTGGATCTATTGGTAGCTCATAGGTATACATTCAATTAGTCACTATTTCTAAAAAACTCATTTACTTTATTTGAAAACATATGTGAGAACCAAAATTTTTATCTAATATTATATTTTTTAAAAGATAAATTTCACTCAATAGTAAATGCACATAAAGCTTCCTCTTGCTTCTTTGGTAAGGTATAGTTTTTCTTCTAGTAGATATTATTTCCACATGAGAAATTGATAACATATTTCTCCCTTGATTTACCCATTATATTTATTTTCATTGAATGGTGTTGTGATGAATATATAGGGTTATAACTCTTCTATTGGACATTCTATTTATTCACCATTAGGATATAAGTCTTTTTACACTTCATTTTCTTATTGAATTGGTGAATAAGAGTGAGTGGATATGGGGGAGACTTCTCAATGCCATTGTTTCACCCCTGAAAACTACATTGGGTATGAATGATTTTTTGTTTGGTATTATAATGACCATTCATGTCAGAAACATATTTCCACTTACTATTCGAGTGGTTTCTAATGGGTTTTCTTGTGGAATCAGAAAAACCAAAAAATTACCTTATTCGAGAAATTTCAAGAACCTGCTTTCCAATGGTAGGTAGTCATTGAAAAATAGTCCAAAAACACTTGGGAGATTACATTGGTCAAGGGGATGGGAGTTCAGGTTCCACACATCCTTTTTGGGGGAAGTATATCCTACTACATGATTCTATAATATATTTAATACATATTAATGAATCAATTATTGAATCAAAAATACACAATATGTCACACTTATATGAGCAATCAATGTTTATCATGTGTTGGCTTTAGAATAATCTATATGAATCTGAGGTTATTCGTTGATGGTGACTTCTTTATGTATCCAAGTATCTCTATTCATGGAACCCTTTTTGGTGGATTATATATTCATATATCACTTATTACCATGATGTTGGTTTCAAACCACTCAGTCAGGTTCTTAAGAATTTATCATCATCTAGGAAGATAAGAGTTATTTTGATGTTAGAATATGATCCATGGGAGGGGATTCTTATATATCCTTGTGAAAGGAACTAGAAATGATGTAGTTTAGTTCCTTATAATGGAATAGTTAAACCCATTTAATTTCATGTGATGTGGACTAAATCGTTCAGTTTAACATCATGCAGCAAGGATGTCTAGGTGAAAGCATCCTAGTAAAGGGATGGTGTGATTCTTATTCTGATATAGCTATAGGATGCAAGAAGTGATATATCTTCATAGGCTATATGATACCCTAATGAGAATATGGACTAGAGAGAATTAGGGTGATTTTGTGGTGTTGGGTTATTAATTTTGGGAGGCTTCCTATATATCTTATTTTGGATGGGATCAAAGCCCCCATAGTATGAATGGGCTGGGGATTATAACTATTAAGGAGTCCTAATGTTGCTACATCTAGAATATATCCCATTGAAGGTTTTATTCGTGGGTAATATGTCCCATTGAGGTGATGATGATATGGATGGGGATTATACTATATTGGAAGCCTATTTAGAAGGTTAGAGGAAGATTTGGAAAGGGAAACTCCTCCTAACACAATTATTTGATTATGATAATGACATTATCATCATTAAAATATAATCCCATGTAAGTCACTCTTGGTTTGAGAAATAAGAGGATGTGAAAGACCCTGAATACCACAAAATGTCCATCGACCACTAGTGGAAGAATCTGAGGATATTGGAGATAGAAATATCATTTATTTTCTGTTAACCTCTCTTTTTTTCAAGCACCAGGGTCAATAATTACACAAACATAAGTGTGGGTTCTTGACCTTTCCTGCAAGGAGTAGGGGAATACCCAAGGAGGGATTCCATATTCCTGGTTTTATAGTGTATAAGAGGAGGATACGTAAATAACCATTATCAGAGGAAATGAAATGTTATTCCCATCACTGTTAGAAATACAGAGGACCCTAAAATTACCTCTAAGGTTGGGTTCCCCATTACTGAGGGGATCCACAATTTTAAATACCTTGAATACCATACCAATTATGTGTGATAAGTGTGGTAAAAAACATTAATATATGAATTCTAAATCAAATGGGAGATATGAAGATGTGTCTATTTCACTGATCATGAAATTCTGGAGGCCTATGTGGATAATATTCTTGACTAGTTCACAAAGGGGCATCTATGGAGCCTATTACATCATGGGAGGGGGTGGTAGAGAGTGTTAATTGGATATTTCATGGAGGGGATTATGTAATGTTAAGCGCTACGTGAAAGGGTTCATCCGATGTATAACTATTTGAAGAGGGGATGAGGTATGGAAAAATTTGACACACTAATATTCCATCTGACATACTATTTTTTACAAGGTATGGAGGTCCAAAAAGGATTTACTATATATATCGGTTATTATACAATATACCACACTTCTTGGGCTATTTGGTGAGTTTCCATCCATACTTTATGACCTATAGTAAATAAATACCTGCTGATATTTCATGGTCTAGATTTTTTCCTCAACCTTGTGTTGGTTTTTTATAAGTGTATAGATATAATCTTCCCCTGTGGATTTCTAGAAGAAAATAAAAAAATAATCATCTACAGGGAATTTTGGGTTAAGGGTTTTTTAAATATGACACCTCACCTTGAAAACAAAAGGATCATTTTTTGGGGCCAGAAGGGGATGTATTTCCCAAAAACTGATCTTTTTACGAGGGGCCTAGAGAAAACACCACACTGTAAAAATTAAATTCCATTTATAGGGAGTCTGGAGATGAAACCTCACCTTGAAAACCATAATTCATTTGAAGGGACCCCATAAATCATAGTGACATGCATAGTGGGTGTGTTATATGGAAATGTGTGGTTTCCTTACAGATCCTAGTCCTTTATTAACTCTAACATAAGAAAATGTTTTTATTTAATAATTTTTTTTAGAAACTCATAAAATCTTTAATATATTCCAGATGAACTATTCTATACCTAATAAATGACCATGTCAGAAGGGGGTTCAATCCTCATTAAGATGGGTCAATTTCAAGTAAGAGGTCGGTCTAGTTGGATACATTGTTGGGTTCATATGGACCTAAAGAAGGTCCCATTCCTATAAAAGGTGTTAGGTTCTTAAATCATTTTTCACCTAGTGAACATGAATGTTGATGTCCACTATGAGCATGTGGAGTTTCATCCATATATGAATAATAGATTTCCTCTATGGATGGAAATTTTATGAAAAATTGAAGACATTTGGTCCATGAAATGTTTTTCCTTCAAACTAATTAATTTTCTTCATAGAATAAGAGTCTGCACGTAGTGATTTAAAACTGAACATATTGA
Source organism: Viscum album (assembly GCA_963277665.1). Classification (NCBI taxonomy): domain Eukaryota; kingdom Viridiplantae; phylum Streptophyta; class Magnoliopsida; order Santalales; family Viscaceae; genus Viscum; species Viscum album. The sequence continues at coordinate 513,437,745 of OY728137.1, read as the reverse complement.
AATTCAGATGTTACGCAGTTCATGTAACATGTTATATGGGTCATATAAAATGAAATGTGGGTCTCATAAAATGATATTCATGACTTTTTACATTAATTAATTTGATAAATATTTTCTGATATTTCATTCCATAGGGAATAAATGGATCCTACCGAAATTGTTTCTCATGCTGATGATAGGTGAAAATACATTATTCTAAAAATTGATTGTGGTGTGAAGCATGATGTTATCCCATATCACCAGCTCTAAATAGAGCTTATGGGTGATGGACTCAAATGTTATCCCATGTCAGATAGGTTTACACATTATGGGTTTAAAATCCAATTTTATTTCCTTAATCTAGTTCCATGTCAAAAACTCAACCCCTAGATTGGATAAAATGGTAAAATAATACACCCCATGAAAATATCTCTACAAAAGGGTCTAATATTCTTGAACCCTTTTTATGAGGGTGTGTTTTGGGTTATACCCTTTTTTTAATAGAGGAATAGGTACAAATAATCAGAATCATATGTCTATTTCTATAATTCTATTATAACAATATCGATGGATGTTGAGAGGGTAAGATAGTAGTAGAAGTGGAATCTTCTTCCAGGGTGATCATTCAGTCTAGAATGGGTAAGGTGTTTTTGGGTTTCCTAGAGCTGTGAAGAGTTTAAGGATGAATTGAATGTTGTAGGAATTTATGAGTCTGATTGGCTGTTCCAAAATTTTTCTCATTAAAACTGATCCATTAACCCTCACAGGTATATCCATTGGATCCCTAATACTAATACATTCAACCCAGTGCATGGGGAATTAAGGATTATTATTTGCGATGTTTGAATGATCAATGGGGAACCCATCATGGGTGATATGTTGGAAGAGTTCCTTCCTCCTTATTTATTTGGGATGACTTTGAGATAACCCTACCTCTTACGAGGGATATTATATTGTATCATAGAATCTCTAGGAGTTTGATTCCATCCCAAGGCTAGATGTCCTTTTTTCTAAATGGATCATTAATTTTCTACACCAATAGTCGTGACCTTAATATGAGGAGGTCGAGGAATTTTCCTACTCATAGAACTCAAAAATGCAATGGCTCTTACTGGCCGATGGTTGAGTAAGTTCACGTTGATCAATTGGGAAAGAATTTTTCCCATGGGGTTGATCCATTAGATCGACTATAAGATTTAATGAATAATTTTCTAAGTGTCTAGTTGCTACCAGTTCATGAATAAAGCATTGGGTTCATAGTTGATACTTTTTATGGCTATCGAGTTGGTGACTAGGATACACGTCAACCTGTAGTTCCCATTATTCACTCCAATATATCATCTAATTGGATGAATTAGCAAGGGGATCATCTTTAATGGCACATAATTCCCTTCTCAGTCACACAAGTATGGTTAGTAGCTCATATGGGGGGTTATGAATTTAGCAACGACCACAAAATTCCAAAAAATTGATTTCATCCCTAATTATAGTGTATAAGTTGGGTGAATCCATTGATGTTTGGGTCATGTGATGTGATTAGTAGGATTTATTATCATGACCGATTTGTATATATTCCTTACTCTTCTCCAGCTAGTACCATGGTAAATCATGCATCTGGGGATAATACAGAATGAGGGTATGCCATTTCTTTGGGGGTGGGTGTTCTAGTTTCCAGAATTGATGGAAATATGATATATGAATGGTATTTAACTAGACGATTTAGGAATCATTTCCATTGTTTTAAAAATATGTTACTTAAATCGATTAAAAAATTGTTATGAAAATAATATGATGGATGCTGGTCTAATTTTTCTGATTTTAATATAGTTAGATATCGTCTCTTAGATTGAGATTTCTCCCACAAACACAAATCATGTGCTCGTGAACTACTATGATGAAGCTTGCATCTATTCATCCACAAATGGACAACTAGAAAATCTAGTTTCCATTGTTAAGGTTTGATCCATAACTAAGTCTGGAGAGACCAAGGGGAGTAAAATATTGGTAGTTAAGATTTAAAATGGTATTTCAGCAAGGAAACCCCATATTTCAAAAATACAATAGAATAGGTTGATGATCTAAGGTAGAACACACCAAAACATTGGTCTCTCCCCCAAGGCACAAGATATAAAGATATCTTCCCCATGTGTCTACCCCACAGAGGATTAATATCCCATGAATTGGAGGGAGTGGGACACATGGTGGAATTATTTTTATACTAACAGGAATTGGCACTTCATTAAAGGGAAAAATCATTTTGATCGGGTATTGTGGAATATCTATTCCTAAAATAATTTATTATATGAAGGAGCCTAACTTGGTTGAAGTTTATATTTGGGATCTTTAAGTCTCGATTAATTCTTTCTAAGGTCAATTCAAATTTTTTGAGAAGGTACTTGAAATGTTGAGACCATACAAAATCAAGAGTGAATACAATGTTATAGGTTCGTATTAGACAAATGAGGGAAATTTTTCAACCCCAAGTGAACTTGGTGACATGCCTTCTCCCTCAAAATTGGGACCTCAGAAGAACCCTACTCAATGGGGATTGGTTTCTATGGTACCGAGGAAGTAGGTTTGTTGACTTTATCACATAGTTCTTATGAGGTTTACCTTTTCTACTTTATCCATCATTGTCCTAGAAGAATTTCCCAAATCCTAGAGGGAGTGGGATACATAGAGAAGGAATGTTTTTTCTGAGAAAATATAGGGTGTAATTTAAGTAGAAGAAATTGATTTTCCTAGATATGGGCTGATTACCACACCTAGATATATCTATTTATGAGAAAATCCTAATGTGCCAGTGAATATAATGAGGGGATGGATGCCTCCATCCATTCATCAAAAGGTATGATTTATTGTTTTTGATAATGTGTATTGCAAGGTTGGAAATGTCCGATTCTGGAAACGAGGAAATATGAGCTCTTATGTTGAATCTCTTTCTCTATCTCTATAATATTTTATCTGTTCTTATTCCCCCCGTTTTTAGGAGGAAAGGGGTGAGACATTTCCCATTCCATCTCCAAAATATAAAAAGGGAGGAACCTCTATTGGAATTGATGTTCCTGTGGATGAAAAGGTTTTCTAAGAAGACTCTCCCAAGACAATCGGGCATATACAGGTAGGGATTACAGAACCAAAAAGGGTATTCCCACCCTCTCCTTATACTATATTACCTATGATATTATATTCATGGAAAATTATAAGGCATAAGAATGTGAGGATGTTTGCAATTCACATATGTCCTAGGATCACAGGTATGAATTGGTCCCTTCTCACATAATTTTCATAGTATATGTCAAGTTTTGTTAATGATTCATTCTTTGTAGGGGTTAAAACAGAATCCAAAAGTCAGGAAATACCAACTTCTCAGTAGAAATTTGTTCTAGGGGGATAGGGATCCATTAAGGTTTCGAGTCGAGCCTAAAATTTTATGGATATTCTGAACACTAGGGTGTCAATTTATCAAGATCAAACAATATTCATACCATTATAATAAGGGATTAATATGATTGAATTTTTTTTGGGATTAACTGATCTCATTGCTTAGAAAGGTTTTATTGTATTGGATGCAACGACATGTGACTAAGAATGTTTGAGTAGAACGATCACTCCATGTTTGGTGGTTGTCATCCCTACGGGATCAGTTTTTCTGAGTGGTCTATTGGAGGTAACAAATATAGATGGACATGAACACATTACATGTGACTCATAAAAATAGTTTTATCCCGAGTAAATAAAACAAGTTAGAGACACCGCACCTGTAGTGTCTTCTAGTGAGGTGATGACATCCAAGTAGGTTGGTGCCTCAGTAGATGAAGGGGAGCCTATAAACTTCTTAATGGTCTAATCTCCTTTGTTACCATGTATTGATGACTGGATATCCATTTTAGAGAATCATTACATGTATATAAAATCCAATATCCCTCATTTTTTCAATCAACTGAGGTTACCATTCCAACAACTACTACGAGGATAACTCATTTTGAAAATAATGATGATAGGAATTCTCTTGTTGACCTAGTCCAAGAATACATTCTTCCCTATGAGAGTGATTCTTAAGTAGATTAGGTGACCCTCGATAATTTCCACATCACCCAAAAATAGTATGAAGAACTATATAGAAAGTGATTAATCCAACCCCTCTATCCAATATGCTATCAAAACTACCCAATTTACATCACATTTTATCTATTATCAGTGATGGGTGGTTTGACTATAGGTCTATACATTTGAAGGTAAAATAAGTGGTTCTCTTCTAAGAGATGTATGGCATGATATAGTCTTAACTCCTGACTTTCGATTCTATGGAATATTTTCTATAACTACATATATACTACATAATGGGACATCAAAAAAAGATGGAGTAGTATCTCAAAAATATAGATAAGTTGTAGAATATAGGTCCTTGGTACAAAATCTACTTCAAGAGTTAGATCAGATAAATCAAGATTTTGATCATAGAGAAGATGTGGATAATAAGGAGAAACATTTTGGTTAGGATGAAGAGATGGTTAGGACAGATTCTATTAAGAAGGAATATGTTCTATAAGCTTAGGAATAATCATATCCTACAATTTTTTGAGAGATACATTTTATGGTAGAGGAATCTGTTCATGTAATTATTCAACTCAATGAATTCATTGAACACTCCTTATAATATCATAATTTATCTCATTCGGGGAGGCTTCTTAATTATATTTGTTCCCCATCCCAATTTTTTTCCAATTAATTAAAACCTCAGTTTTAATTTCAAATATAAATTTTTTAATTTCCATATTTTCATTTGATATTAACTCAAAGTATTTAAAAAATTTGAAATGAATATAACCAAAACCATTCATCTGTTAAGTAAAAAATCCGAATCAATCAGGATAACTTCAGTTGATATACTCCACTTCTCTATGTTTTGGGACAGATCAAAGATGGATATTGGTATGATTACCATTAGTGTAACACCATTGTTGGATTGTTTGTAAGAATGAGTTATCTTTTACTAGAGTTTTTTAATATTTGAGTTGAAATATTGTGTAAAAATGTGTTTTGTGATCAAATGTTATGCCAAGGTGAATGAACCAAGTGATAAGAGTTTTACAATTACTAGGGAAACCTGGACAGACCTAAAACATTATGTATCTTCTATTACCACCCAAAATTTTTACTATGTTCGATGTGAAGAAACAATAGGGTTCATGACATGACTTTTAATCAGGTCACCCAAAGTGTGTTTTCAATATGATGAGTGTTACATATCCATTCATTAGCAGTTTAGGGTCTATATAGAATGACCAATGATGTTGGTTTTTTAGTTAGACTAACCTTGACCTTTTGTTGAAGTGTGTAATAATCCAAACCAAAACATGTAGGAAATCAATATAAAAATCTTTCACAGATCTCACTTGCATATTGAGGTGTTTCCGACACTTTGGTTGGGACCACCAATGTGACATGTTTTGTTTCCCTACATTCATTCTTTCCAAAGGAAGTATACTTTAACAAATTTCATCAGTGATGTATTCTTCTTGATCGAAATGGGATGATGGGATATCATTTCCTCCTTCCATTGATTCCTCCTTGGATATCATTACCTAGTCCAGGTCTCCATCAATGATTTGAGTCATGTTCGTGGAACTCACTCCTAGTGCCATCTCTACATGGATGACAATTAATTAGGATTTTGTTTTCTCAACAAGGTAGATACATTCGGTGAAGAGTTTAGTCATACTGGGTCTCTCTATTCATGTTTGGACATTGGGTATATTGGGAAATTTTAAATTATTCTTCTTTAGAGGACATCTCATGTGAGTAATCTTAAGTGTGGAACACATGGATTATCATGTTGATCATGAGGTAATTAATTCCAAGGTAAAAAGACTTCCATTAATTTTTTACCACAGTAATACCATGTAGATCATGGAGTTGGTATTCTAGGTCAGGGTGGGATTTTAACATCATGAGGAGACAATAATAGGGTTACTGTCTTGTGGGGATAATTTTGGAATAGTTTTAACATCTTTTTAGGAAAAATAGAAAATAGGTTTAACAACATGCAAGATGTGTTGGGATATATGGATGCCCCATTGAGTTAAATCAAATAGGTGTGTGCCTTGGAGGGAAAATGACACACCTGGGTGTACTGATGGATGCATCATAATTCCTCCTAGTGGTGGATTTTAAGTGGATGAATCAAAACACCCTTTGAGGTACATTTGGGAGGCGCATCCCTGGTAGGTAATATGTCATGCCTGGGTTTACCAATGGATTTATAAGAACATCCCATTTGGGAGAATCTGATGTGGATGTACTAGAATTCCCCTTGAGGAAAATCTGAGAGGTGCTTACCTAGGAGTGAATTGATCACACTTCAGTTTAATATTGGAATGGATATGAATTCCCTATAGAGGAAGATTTGTAGAGGATGGATCTAACTTTCCATTGAGGTTGATCCAAGACGTGCATATAAATGAGGGAAGATGTCACACTCATGGTTACCAATGTAATGGATTAGAACACCCCTCTAGGTTGGTCCAGAGTGGATGGATCAAAATGCCCCATGAAGGTGAAATTTTGAGGTGAGACCCTTGGATGAAATATGTCACACCATGGTTTACCGATATATAGATCAGAACACCCCATGGGGGAAAATATTTAGTGGATAGATTAGAACACCCCTTGAAGAGGATGTGTGAGGTTTGTCCCTAAGAGGGAAGATTTCACAACTAGGTATAGTGATAGAATGCATCAGAACACCCCGTGGTGGTGGATCCGAAGTTCATGGATCAGAACACCCTTTGGAGGTGGATCTAGGAGGTGCTTCCCTAATATGGAAGATGTCGTAGTTGGTTTTAATGATGGATGTTTCAAAACTCCCAAATGAGGAAAATCCAAGCAGTTGGTCCGAAGAGGTAATATTTAAAACATGGTTTTTCCAATGAAATAGTTCATAACGACTCATGGAGGTCGATCTAGAGTGGATGGATTAGAATTCCTTGTGGATGTGGATTTGGGAGGCTTATCCCTAAGAGGGAAAATGTCACACCTAGTTTTATTGATATAGTGGATTAGAATTCCACATGGAGGTAGATCTGGAGTTGATGGATCAAAACACTCCTTGAGGCATATCTAGGAGGTGAATCCCTAGGAGTGATGATTTCACGCCTTAGTTTACTGATGAAGGGATTGAACCTTAGGGATTCTTTCTATGTACCCTTTTTAGGATAAGAGAATGAAAAATCATAGTTTTCTAGGCCATATTTTATGGTCATGTGATAGGACTGATCCATGAAGTTTAACATCATACAATGATGATACTCAGTTCATCAAAAGAGCATAGATGGTGGATGGTGTGGGGTTTATGTATAAAATTTTTCATTTGGGGGTGCCTTATACTGCATGGTCAGAGAGGGTGGAATCCCGTAATGATTTCACATGGGTAATACTTTGTTTTTTTACATTTGGTAAGACTATAGTTTTACATATCAGGATAAGAAAGTAGTTTCTATTTTAATTTCATATGACTTGAAAATGGAAATGGAAATTTTACGGAATTTAACTTAGAATTTGGTAGACTCACTCCTAAGGGGAATCATGTCAAGGCAAGAGGAAGATAGAAAATTAGGGATCTCCAATAATATAGGTACATAATTTTCCTCAAGGATTCCATTCATATGGCTTACATTACCATCGATCATGATCTTTTTGGAAGGACATGGTGTTGGATATACCAAGTAAGATTAGTCAATCAAGAGGCCTTTTTTAGGCTCCATATTTTTAAAAGTAATGGAACTTAGGGTACCCATGATTAGACGCATCATGTATGGTAATGGTTTCATTATAGGCACAAGGAACATTAGGTAGGGGTCATCGAAGTTGCAGCATGCCACTTTGTTGCATTGAATGTATGATTTTCGGGAGTAAGGGACATTCTCACAAGAACAACTAATGGATTCCTTGGTCATAGTTTCATAAAATTTTGGGAGTCACACGTAAGCTAGTGTTTCATGCATCTGAACAACCTTCGGATCACTTGTTTGAGGATCAATCTAATGTTTTACAAGTCATGTTTAGTCCCATAGGAGGTCTTTTGGGAAAATTATCTATTATTAATTGTCCATGACCAATGTAGTTTCATGCTATTAGAGAAGAATGAGATTTTTATAGAGCAAAGTGTCACTTTGTCTTCCATAGATCCTCCCTAGGGGTGGTGGAAAGCTTCTATTTATATCCAAAATCCTCAAATATTAGTGTGAAACTCTTTGGGAATGGAACATGAGTTATGTGCTTCTACATCCTTTTCCATTGGTTTAAGTCAACACAAGAACTCCAGTTTTATGTCACCTTTGGTGAAAAATAGGATGGTTGTGTGAGTGTTTTATGCACAAAGTTTCATTCTTGCACAAAATACTACAATATTTCATTCATGGGACTTGGGAATACAATTAGCATTGGGGGTATTTGTGGAATTATAAATCACCTTTAGTGAAAAAAATTATCTATGCATGAAGAAATATCTTTGATTTCACTAATTTGATCTTCTTCACAACCTAATCATCCACATTAGAATGTTCATTTCGGTTGGGCACATGCCCAGTTTACCCAATAATGGTCGTTTAAGGTCTATGATTAGATTTTAGCTCCAATAAATACCCCCTAGAATCTATGATGATAGGGGCCTAGAAGGTAGGGTTTGACGGAAATTTAAATGATTTCCATATTCCCATCTATGTGTGAATTTTTCTTATCAATTCACACAACAAGGTTGTGCACTATGAAAAAATGGGAGAATATGAATATAAATAGGGTGAGGGGAACCCTTGAATGGTAATCAAATTCATTCATGATATGAACTTGATATCGGGAAAAAAATATTTTTCACAACTACTCGATCATTTTCTCTGTATTTTACACAAATCATCCTTTCACACAACTAGTTCTAAGACCAAGGACATGTTTTCAATAATTATTCCAAAGATTCATGTCATCTCACACATGAAGTGACAAGGGCTTGAATGATTCCACACATGCATTACCTCTCACTTCATTTTCCAAAATGGGAAACCAAACTAACCTGGGTCAGATTAAGGCTACTGATGCTACCGCTCGGAGAGCTAAAATAGAAGGAAAACCAAAAATCCCTCAAACAAAGAGGGAAGTCTTTTAAAACTATGATCTTTTGAGTATGATAACTAAGTCTTATAGAGACTATAGATTAATTGAATACCTGCCATTTTATAACATTAGTATTATGGATGAGGTGGGGTCCCCAACATCAATGTCAACCCATTTCACTCTTCATTAACATTTTTAGACAAGCGGAACATCTTGAAAATCCATGTCCATGGTCACCCTGCTCAGAAAAAGGAGAACATCACTACCAACATGCTAAGTATATAGATGAATATAATTATGGTGGAAAAACTAGAGGCTGTATAATAGCCAAAAATATTTGTTAGTATCTTTGATAGTAGTATTCATAACACAAATAAGGGTCGACATAATGACAGATACCTGTATCTAGAAGGAAATTTCACTGATAAGTGGGCCTATATGTACCAGGTACACAACACTTCTCTAAAGTATGGGGTCGATATAAATTATATTGGTTTTTATAAGGTTGTTTAGACGTCCCAATTCCTTACCTACTATCAATAGAAGCTATGACCAGAGTTCATCAGTCATTGGTCTCCTGAAACCAACACACTTCACCTTCACCATGGGGAGGCAGTCATCAATCCATGGTATGTACACTAAATCATTGGAATCCCACTATGTTGATTCTAATATGATGAGTTTCTCCCAGTGTTAAACTCATAGGGTGACCAAAATTAGACCCCTCTAATGGCACAAAACCATTTGGATGTGTTGATCAGAGTACCAAAACATCACCCCCATCCAAAAGGATATTTCATTCAAGATATGTATGTGTGTGTTTTTTAAGAAGAACCCAGCTGTGATGATGATGAAGTTGTCGAAGAATTTCCCAGTGTCACTATAAAGGAGGAGGCTATAATCATACAGGGTTATTCAATATAAGGGAGAGTATGATTAGTGGGGATACATTATCATAGAGGACTGAAAATTATTTGTTCCCCTAAATACTATTTCTCACTACATTCCTCAATGGATGGATTCTCCTAGTTATAGACACTCACATATACCTACACCTGAGGATTCTAGTGATGGTGGGGATTATGACAGCTGGAAACAGGGTGAACCTGGGTGTACTGGTGTTTTCCCAACTCTACATCCAATAGAGACCTGATGAAGGGGGTGGGGGGAGACAAAGAGGATATGTGAAATGTTACAATTTCTACATGGATATATCACAGAACAAATAAAAGGATATGTTTTTACAAATGAAATCAACTCATTGAATATTGTGCTACAACCCTCTTTGGTCAACATCATTGGGGTCTAGCCATTGATGCTCAACGAGACTTCAGTTATGGTTGGAATTTAGAATTATGAGAGCTTCAAATTCTAACCATTTGAAACCTAAGTTATTATGATATTGTATAACCTTTAGGGGTAATTGGATAATATGGACTACCTGTAATACTTCTGAGGAAGAGTTATGGGGGCAAAAATTGACAACAACACCTACCACAAGCCATACAGACTGCCCATGTTCTCTCTAATGTTTAAATTCATCCAATAGATGACGAGGAGTGTCTGCATGGGATTATTTAAAGAGAGGCACCCATCTAAATTTTTTTATATTTGTTGGATAATGATAGTAAAAGGATTAGGGGAAACAATCACATTTTTCTGACCACTGATAATGAAAATATGTCCTATGATTATGCCAAACACTGGGTAGCATCACACGTGGGCATGATCTTTCCATAATGAAAAAGGTTGATCATGATGATGAGTCGGATTCTAGAGGAGCAAGGAGGTAAAAAAGTCTTCTATCTAGGGGATAAACTAGGCATCAAGGGAATATCATGTTGTAGAAGTAGTGGGGGCGGTGCAAGGAGGTTTTTCATCCTTTCCAACTAGAGGGGAGGTCTCCCAAAAGATATCATGGTTGAAAGTAGGGGCCTCACAAGAGAAAAGTAGTAGATCCAAGGAGGCTCCTGAAATGAATCCAAAGTATATACTGGATCCAACTAGTGATGCTACTTTCCCCTCATATTGGGAAGCCTAGGAAATTATAAGAACATGTTCAAAATTTTCTACCATATGATATTTTAGTATATAGTGTCCATGGATTCCTTCTCATGCCAATGAGGGGTGCCTGATCTTTCTCTTGTCCCGGTTCAGTTAATGGTTGCTGGTGAGACCAACCATGAGGATATTACTCTTGAAGATGGTTCAACTAAAGAGGAATCATATGGGGATGGTGTTGAGTCAAAAGTTCATCTTATTACTCTTCCATTCCACTATTTTCTGAAATCACAAACTATTTCTTAAATACTGAATTACTAAATTTTTATATCCAAAATTATTTTATAATTTTTTTTATAGAAAACATATTCATTTACTATACTTATAATTAGTCGTGATGTATTCAAGAATTTAAAATTAATATTCTTCATTATTATTAATGTAATGGGTATGAATCCGATAAACATAGGATTCATGTTTATCATATCAAATTAAATAATTTCTATCTTATCTTTGTACTACTAATGTTTTCATAATTAAAAGGATTCTAGAACCCATAAATATCAAATTCGATCTCATAAGGTATATCTTAATGACATATGTAAGGAAGTCCATCAGACTGACTAAGTTTATATTCTCAATATGGAAAACTAATTTCTATCATAATGTAATAAATTTTACACTATAATTGTGTAAAAAAAATGACTTCGGAATTTCTATTGTGATATAGCCTTTGAATTTATAACTATCTATGTCAGTGCAATAAACTTAGAGAAATATGAATATTGGGATGGAAATATGACCATTGAGAATTTGGCTATAAATACCTGAATGTTCAAAGTGTTTGGAGAAAACATTGAACAGACATGTTGCTAATTTTGTTTCAATGACAGATATTTAAAAATTTTCAAAATAATTATGGGATTGTTCAGTCTTTTGTAATTTTTAGTGACTTTTTTTTTTGTAATTGAATCCCTGCCTATGTTGTTACCTTATGAATCATTGAAAACTATTTTTGCATTCAATCTCTGATTATGATCACGGTCTCAATAGAATAAGAAGATTGAGGTACCGGTAATCATATTAATCAAGGGAAGATAAGGATAGGGTGACAGAAGCTTATCTATTGGATCGAAGGTAGTCGGGGATAGGCAGATATAGAGTCAAATCTTTATGTTGAGGGCTTTCCTTTCGGACAAAATATGGAGTTACTTTTAAGTATAAAACAAGGGACATTTAGCCAAGGTTTGGGGTGACCTTACTCTTATGGTTAAATTAGATATATTATTTTTTTAATATCTATAAGTCATTATTATAATTCTATATCTATTATACTTGTTTCTTAAATGTATTTTATTCTAATTTTCATGTATTTAAATGTTTTATCATAAAAATTCTCAAATACGATAAATAGAATCTGTTATATTAATCGGATCTTTTGTGAATCTGAAATATAATGATTAAATCATATTTATCTTAATTATGATATATTTTCTATGATTAGATTAAATATATTGTGATTATGTTTTTCAAACTCTGATTTTATCTTAAACATGAAGATTATGATACATTAATTTTATTATATTGAGGATAAAGTCTGAATCTTATTTTTTTATAAAGAGGTATTCTGAATTATTTAGTTTTAAATTCATTTAAACTAAGGTTCATTAAAACCATAATTCACCTCCTATTGTAATTGATACATCTATAATACATTCTTTTCATCCTAATATCAATATAAATCATATTTATGTCCAATAATTGTTATCATAGAAGGATTCCACTGCTCAAATACTTCCTAAAATATTTATCTTCTTTACTATTAAATGTTTCTTAAAATTTTGTTATAGAATTTTTGTTGATAAATATTTGTTCCAACAATGTGTATTATGGAAAATATTTTCTTTACATAGTTATTTTTTAATTGATGGAAAGAGTTAATATCAAATCCATTGATAATCTCTATCAAATTAGGTCACCAAAGTTTTATGGTGCTCACTATGAAAATAAGAGAGACCAAATGTAGTCTTCTGTTATCAACATAGGAGTTAATAACATTGTTATTTTAAACGGAGAATATAAAATTTCTGATAAGGAAGATACAAATTTAACTCATCATGTAAAGAAATAATACTAGCTAAATTATAAAGATTAAAATACCTTGTTGTGTTCTATGACTAGATTCACATTTATCCAAATCTCATCTTGTGAAGAATAAAATAGTATTTTTTTATAAGTTATATATTACACGCTTTGTTATATATAATGTTTTAGAAATTAGTGGTTCTATGTTAAGAGTTGATTATAATGATTTTGAATTTTTATATAGGGAATCCATTTACAAAATGAATCAAAGTTTTATTAATATTATAAACAGTTTACAATCTCTTGGAGTGAAAGGTTAAGATAATGAAAACCCGGTGTAGAAAATTATTGACATTATTCCCAAAAAATTTGAAGATAAAATAATTTCAATTTATGATACAAGGATGTTGAAAAATATTATTCTAGATGATTTAATTTGTAATATTATACAACATGAGGGAATATTAAAATGAAATGATGGAAAATCTAAAAGAAAAAAAAATTGAGGTGTTTCCTTCAATACTACTAAAATTCCTACCAAAGATCAAAAAACTAGAAATGTTTTTTATGTATTAATGAAATGAATAGGTTGTTATCCAAACAAATTTTATTATTTTGGAAAATTTGGAATGTTAATTAGAAAACTCATACATATTAATGAATAAGAGCACTGAATGAAAACTTTTCAGTATAGTTACAAGATAGGTTATAAATAATAAAGTGATTTGAAAGATGATGTAAATTGTTATGGATGAAATAAATATAGTCACATTAGACCAAATTTTCAAAAGATAAAGAGAAAATATAAAAAGGATTTAAATTTTGATAGAAATAGTAATAATAATTACAAGATCAATGGAAATAATGTTGTGAATGTTGTTGAAACATGGAGTGTAGGTGGAGGTGACTCTTCAGATAATTCTTTTGTGAACGGTATTTCTGGTTATAAGAACATATGAATTTTTTCTAAAGTACCTTATAAAAATTGGTGCTTTGTGGCAAGGTAAACATAGCCTAATCTTTAAATAATATGTACTTAAGTGGTAATTATCCTGATGAGAAGGAATCTAAATATTCTAATGAGGAAACCTCCATAGTAGAATATAATACACTTTTGTATTGTAATGTTGTTCTATATTTTTTAAATAGTTAGAAAATTAAAATTTAAAGGTTTAGAAAAAATTAATAAGGTTAAACCTTTGATTGATGTTTTAACCAAATAAGTATTATATCTTTCTAAATATCTTCATATAAAAACTATTGAAAAAAAATATTTAAAAATCAATGAAAATGTTATTTCTTAAAAAGATAATCTTTATAACTATTTTAAAAACTTATTTCATTGAACAAAAATTTCTAAAAAAACTCATATCTAAAACTTATACTAGTGAGGATAGAAATTTAGCTATCAAATAAAATATTAAATTTCTTATTTGAAGAAACTCTTTTTAAACATTACCATTGTTCATGAAAATTTTGATAAGATGTATAAACTATTATTTCCTCATGGTAGAAATTTTGGAATGGGTTTTCCTTATAAAAAATATGTTTTTACCAATAACTATTTTATTCCAAAAAATGATCAATTTTTTACAATGTGTAGAAGCAGTGGATATTGGAATATAAAAAATTATATTAATATAATTCAATCCCAATGTTTCTAGAAAGCCTATTTTTGTAAACAAATGTGGATTTTTAAATTTTTTTGATGTTACTCGACTTAAAAAGGTTTCAGTGTCAAAATTATACTTTTTTCAAGAAAACAAATAAATATGTAAAAATATACATGGTACATGGATGGTGGTTGTTCCCAAGATATGAATTGTAAAAATATTTTATTGAAAATATTATCAAGATTAATAGTGAAAAATTTACCTTTGGAGATAATTCTCATGGATAGATTATCAGTATAGGTAATGTTATTCTTTTGGTAATATTTAATTTTAATGATTTATTAGTTAAAGGTCTTAAGAATAACTTTATATATATTAGTAAATTATGTGATGAAGATTACCTTGTGAATTTTAGAAATGAAAAATGTATAGTACACAATTTCAAGGAATAATACATTCTTTCTACCAATTGGCATGACACTGTTTACACATTGAACTTAGAATACCTTAGGATCCAATACATAACAAACCTTAGTGTAATGGATAAACAATCATGTTTATGGCATAAAAGTATAGGACATTATAACCTTATAAACTTATTTAAATTGGCTAGGAAAATTATTATTAATGATAAACTATATCATAGGATTGATTCTTCTAAAGTTTGTGACCCTTGTCAATACGAAAAGAAACATTATCCTAGTTTTAAATATATTAGTGAAGTATCAACATATGATGATTTACTGTTAGTACACATAGATTTATTTGGTGAAAAAAAAACAGGGAGTATTGAGGGAAATTATTATGTATTTTTTTTAGTATATTATTACTACAGATACACAAGGGTCTTTTTTTCTGGCAAGTAAATCTAAAGCCCTTTTTTTATTTCAAAACATTTGTAGCCAAAATATTAAATGAGAGAGACCTTCCCTTGAAAACTATTTATAGTGATCATGGTGGAGAATTTCTAAATTCTAATTCTGAATGTTTTTTTAGTAACAAATGAATTACACAAAACATTGTAGATCCTATATATCCTTAGAAAATGGTGTGGTTGAAATAAGAAATCATATTATTTAAGAAATAACAATAACCATGATGAGTGAATACTAAATTGATATTTTTTTGGGACAAAGAGTAAAGTAATGTTTCTATACTATAAATTGATTTTTAATAAGATAATTTCTTAATAAAACACCTTATGATATATAGACTAGTCAAAATCCAAAATTTTCTTACGTTGGTGTTTTTGATGTTGAGTATTCATACTCTATATGAAAAGAAATTTTCATAAATTCACACCAAAATCTGTGGAAGGAATATATATTTTTTATTTCACTAATTATAAGGAATATAGAGTTTTTAATTAAAAATTTATAACATTGAGGAAATATTACATGATAATTTTGATAAAACTGAACCTTAGGTTTTCAAACAACCCCAACCATCATCCTCCTCTGCAGTATTTTCAAAAACCCATTATCAACCACTTTTAGAAAATTATCCTTCTAAAAAAATAATCAAGAGATAATTTCTGATGTATTTAGTCAAGAGATTTACTACCTTATGTTTATGGATATCTTTTACAAAATCTAAGAAATAATTTGTTTCATAGGAATCATCCTAGTGATTTTATCATTGGAGATGTTGATCAACCTGTTATTATTATAAGTTCCTTAAAATATCATGTAGAACACCTTCCTTTTCATTCAAAATTGGAAAATAAGAATCCTGATGATGCTTTAGGTGATGAGGATTGGATAAAGGCTATGTAATATGAACTAAATGAATTCAAAAGGAACAATGTTTGAGCACTAGTTGTACGACCTAAATAAACATGAGTAATTAGATTAAAATGGGGTTTTCAGAATAAGTGTGATAAAAATGGAATAAATATTTAAATAAATAAAAATATGTTGATGAAAGATATAATCAATACGAGGGAATATATAATAAATTGACATATTCTTTGGTATCACGATTTGAATCTATTCATATTATATTATCCATTTTATCATTATGATAGGAAGTCTACTATACTTGAGAGCTAGTCATCCCAACTTAATGTTTTTAGTATTCTTATTTTCAAGATATCAAGAAAATCCCTAAGAATCCCATATTAATATTGTAAAATTATTATTTTTATATTAAGGGAACTATGGATTTAGGACATATTAATTCCTCTATAAGTTATTTAGAGTTAAATTTTTTTCAGATTCGCACATTGATTGTGGTAGAATGGGTAGAAAAGGTATAACCAGAACATATCATTTATTAGAAGACTAACTAGTTTTTTGGTATTGTAAAAAATAACACCCAGTGGCACTTTCCAATAAAAAAGTTTAATATCTACCAGCTAGATGTTTTTGGGATCTGGTGTTGAGGAAGTAAGAAACACTAACTGATTATGGCTTGAGTTTTTGAAAAACTCAAATACTATGTGAAAATAATTGTTCCATTTCCTTACGTAAGAACCCAAACACATCACTCCCATGAAAAACACATTGATATTATGCATCACATTGATAGGGATCACACACTAAAAGGAGATATAATTTTACAATTTCTCAAAATATCATATCAAATTGGTGATATTTAAAAAAAAACATTACCTTTCGATTGATTTGAATAAATTAAACAGAATATAGGACTGATCAATGTAAAGTAATCATTCAACTATACTTCTTTTTTACCCACCTCCTTACATTAAATTACTCCCTTTCATAGGGGATGTACATGTGACTTTTTCAAAAATAAGTTAGTTTTTTAAAATATTTATTTAATATTTTACTATATTTGAGTTTAAAGGCTAAATTTTTTGAGTAATAATTCTTAAAAGAACCATCAGACTCAAAAACTACTTGAAATTTTATGGTCTCTTTATTTTTATTATTTTTTATTCAATTTTTTTTTTGTAATGAGTTTTTTATCAAATTATTGTTTACATCTAAAAACTAATTTATTTTTTTCATAAAACTTCTATGTTTAGTTTTTTTTTGAATGTATCATATTCGAGTTTCTTTAAACTATCGTAATAAAATTATCTTACAAAACACAAGTAGAAAATCTTTATGATACTGATAATTATTTCCAAATGTGAAATGTATTCTTTTTATCTTTTAATTTTTTTTCTATTTCAAGCCATTAATTATCTTTGTTATTGTTATAATTTCCTTTATATATCATAAAAAATTGTTTTTTCTTTCCATTTTTTTAATCATATTTTCTGTAAATATGATAAAATGTTTAAAAAAACTTAAGACTCCATTTTATTAAAATATTATTCAGATCAATCACAACTGTTAGATCAAATAAGGTCAAATATCAACCATTTCATTATATCTGGTAGATGATCCATCTCTTCATTTCCTTTGTATAGGTTGGGGACCACCATATACCACTTCAGAAATTTCAAAATTATTGTTTCAAGTAGTTAAATTTCTCAAAAACCTCTCATCCGAATGTCAGAGTTCCAATTTTATTCCACAAATATGATTCATACAACTAATGATTATGATTAGTTGTGTGTATTTATAAAAAGGGTAGTCGATAGAACCATTTATGATATGTATAATTCTATTTTAAATAAAATCATAGAATATTAAGGATCTGAATCATTTTTTGTAACAAAATCCAATGAGTATCTGTTTTCAGTAATTCTTGATATCATCCAATAATTCATTAAATCAATTAAGTGTTTCAATATTAATGAAAAAAAATATTTCCTTCATGATTTATAGAATATTTTATTAGATGAATTATAGAAAAGATTTAGTTTTTCTTGGTATACCATCGAATGGAGAAGATTTATTCCCTTCTAATATATTACATGATAGTCTTGGTTTATTTTATGAAGAGAAGTTATAGAATTAATTGTTTGATCATTATGAGAAGTCTAGAAAATGTCATCATGTAACAGAAAATAATTGGGTTTTTTGTGAACGGATGAAATGTTTCTTAATTTAGAAAAAAGGTTCCCATGACACTCTTAAATTTATTCATGCGTTTATCTTCGATTTTCATTTGAATATCAGAAATATAAATATTACTAGACTCATTTTTCTCACCATCCGTAAAATGAAATCTAGTACTATTTAGTCTATGATTATTCTGATTCTTATAGTGATAACAATATTTATTTTTAAGTGTATGAAGTTATTAAATATTGAAAATAAGTCTGTGATGAAGAAAATAAAAATTATTATCATTAGTGATTATTATCTCAAGATAAATAATTATGTTTTTGATGATGAAATAATGGAGTTTGTTAATAAATCAGGTGGTACTACCCTTGATGAATACTCTTCTAACAAATATGAGAAAAGTGTTCAGAATAAAATAATGAATGTCGATCAGGGAGGGCAGAAAAATAAAAGAAAAATGAGAATCCTCATAACCTCATAATGTTAAGAAAAAAATAATTTACTGGATTAAGTATATGTATAGTGGAGAAAGAAAAAGAAAAGGGGGATATAGGGATATCCTCAAATCTGATTAGACCCATGCAAAGAATTTTCTTTAAGATTACATGGTGTTGAAACTCTAGAAAGAGAATAAAATTAAAAGAAACAAAAGGATAAGTTACAAGGTGCAAGTTTAGTAGATTCTTGGATGAAATGCATCAAATAAACCCAATAAAATGTTGTTTTACCTTCCCCCCAAACTGGTCAAATAAATCTGAAAGTTAAATTCAACATTCAATAAACCTCATCTATTAATGTTGTTGTTACCTCCATTGAAGAGATGGGAAAGGTTTTTGTGGTTGATAGATATTAGGTACCAAAACTATCTCATGAGAAAGCATCAAAATTTCTCCCATTTAGGAAAGGGGATTTTAGATCAGAGGAATATATTCATGAAGATTTTATTAAAACAATTGAATAATTGTGATCTAGAATTGATACTATATCCAAAGATAGAGAATAAATTGATTAATCTAGTGAATACAATGAAAAAATATTATTTTTTTGAATAAGAAGAAGAATAATAATATGAAAATGAAAGAAAAAAATATTATTAAGGAAATCGATGGATATTAAAATAATTAACATCTTGGAGGTGAAAAGGATGTAAATAAAGAAAAATATAAAGTAGACCAATTTTATTTGTTTTATTTAAGAACATCATAAAAATCATCAATTTAACTACCTTCTATTCCTGATCAAAAAGGGAAACATGATAGTCCAATGAATGAAAAACATTCATTAGAGAAAGATGTTGAATCCACATCCAAGAAGAATCAGAAAGATAAGAACTCAAAAATAGAAAGAAATAATGACACTAATTGTGATGATGATATCATTGAAATCACTGATGGAATAAAATTTGGATATAAATTTGTAAAATCATTTTCAAAGAATGTTGAAAAAGGGAAAAATAAAACCAATGGAAATCAGAACCAGTAAATCCCAACATCTTGAAATTGAGATATCTGATTTGATGGTTATGATAAAAATCCATGGAGTTCATTATATAGTTAAATATTTTTAACGAATTGAATAATATATTCATTACATCTCATTTTTTGTGGGAATTTTTATCTCATCCATGAAAATAAAATTCAAAAAACAATGTCAATAAAAGTTTTGATAGATAGAGTTTTTTAGAATGAAGCTGATCTCAAATTACTTTACACAAGTTTTCAATATCATAATAAAGCATGATATAAAATTATGAAGTGGTATCATAGTATTGATAATGATGTCAAAATGAATGATTAAAATCATTAATGGATGAAAAAGATAATGTATGAATCCATAGAAGCCTTCAATGATTTATCTAATTTCATGTAATAAAGGGTGAAGTTCGTGGATCTGTTTAAAAACAATACAAATAATTGGACATAGGATATCAAAGAGTTAAATAGGACGTTAAATTATATTCTATTTAAGGTAAAAATAATGAAACCTTATAAATATTAAACCATTTCCTTGAAAAAAAAATGAAGAAATATTTGAAAATAAATGGATTTTAGATGAAATAATTCAGATTCAAGAATAGAAAAGCCTATCTCAAGATGAAATAATTTAAATGTTTATGGAATAAATAAAGGAGTTGAAATTTTTTTTGACCATTGTGAAAAACACAATGAATAATAAAGAATGAAATTTTTCTTGAAATATTGTTTATATTATATTTTTGAGAACTCTTGAATAATTATTGGCCTCTTCAACCAAATATGATTATTTTAATGATTTCCAATTCTTATTGGCTTAATCTTCTTTCATAATATTTTTGGATGATTAAAAAGTTCATTAATTTGTTTAAAATAGTTTTTTTGCAACCCTTTCTCGTATATCAAAAATGTTCCCCATTCTTTTTCAAAAATCACTAAAGGGGGATATTTTAATTATGGGGGAGTAATTATTAAAAGCGGAAGAATATGATCCCTAGTAGGTGATTTTATCTTAAGGGGTTGTTTTTCATGGTAATGATAGTATTTATATGTTTTATAAACTCAAGGGGACATAAGGGTCAATGATTAATTCGTAATATGAAGTAACTCAATGTAAATAGACTATAAGTATTTCAGATTTATTTCTTATTTAAGCCCGGTGGTTTGTACTTTCCAAAAATGGGGGTATTGTTGAGTGAAAACTTCTTCTTTTATCTTTTCTATTCTACTTTTTTCAAAGTCATAAACTCTTTTTTAAATACTTGATTACTAACTTTTTATGTCAAAAAGTGTTTTAGAATGTTTTTTTTATAGAAAAATTACCTTTACCATATATTTAATTAGTTCTATTGTATTTGAAAATTTAAACATAATTTTCTTAATTATGATTATTTTAATGGTTATGAATCAAATAAAAATCAGATTCACCATTATCCAGTATAATTAAATAAATTATGTCATGTATTTGTACTCATAAATTTTTTATAATCAGACTGATGTCGGAACCTTTAAGCATTAGATTCAGTCTAACAATGTATATTGTAATGAAATATGTAAGCAATACCATCAGAATGACTATGTATTGATTAAAAATATGGAAAAATTATTTATATCCTAATGGACTAAATTTTACACCGTAATGGTGTAAAACAAAATGACGTCAGAAATTATGTTATTATATAGCCATTAAACTGTCAGCTATCCAAGTCGCTGTAACAAACATGGAGAAATATGACTGTTGGGAAAGAAATAAGAATATTGGGTATTTTCTATAAATACCCAGTCATTCAAAGGGCTTCTAAATGTCAATGAGTAGACACATTGTTGATTTTTGTTGTTGTGCAAGATCTACAAAAATGTTCAGAAGTAGTAATAGATTATTCCATGTTTAAAAAAATTAGATTTTTTTATTCTAATGGAATCATTGTCCTGGTTGTTTCCTTAAGAACCATTGAAAAAAATCATCTAATCTCTAATTATTATTGAGGGAATCCTTGGATAAGAATACAAAGATACTGATCATTTTATTGATCAAGGTAACACTAAATTATTGTGAGAGAATCTCATCCATCGAATCTAGGGATTCTAATGATGGGTAGATAGAGAATCCGATCATTTTATCAAGTGATTTCCTTACCGAGGAATGATAGACATACTTGTAAGTATAAAATAAGGGACATTTATCCAAGGTTTGTGGCTACCATACTATTATGGATAAAATATATCTACTCTTTTTTAATACCTAAAACTCATTCTAAATTTTCTATATATTTTTTACGTGATTCTTATAATCTTTTATTCCACTTTTCACATATGTGATAGTTTTATTATAACGATTCTCAAATATGATAAAAACAATATTCCATATTAATCATGAATTCTATGAATTTGAAATATATTGATTAAACCGTATCTATCTTAAATAAAAAATTTACTCTAATTTGATTACATATTTTGTAATTACATTTTTCTTTCTCTGATTTTTTTATAACCAAGCTGATTACGATGCATCGATTTAATCAGACTGAGGGCCATGTTCGAATCTAATTATTTTTGTATAAATAGGTTTTGTAAATTTTTTAGTTTAAATTATGTTAAACTAATGTTTTTTAAATCTAAAATTCATCCCCTCTTCAAATTTATCCATCTACAATATATTAATTCTATACTCATATCAATATAACTCATATGTATATACCACATATGGCATATAGATCTCCATAGAAGGATAATCTTGTGGTCATTACTAATCAGGTGTGTTCCTAGGAGAGAGTAAGATTTCTCAGTTGTATGCCTTCAACTTGGTCAAGATCCCGGATCTAACCCTGTTAATTTGCTTATCCATTCTAGTTACTCCACTAATTTTTTTCAATGAATCTAACTAGGGAATTATTTTTTTCAGGTACTAGACAAAAATGGACAAGTGGATCCTATTAGAGGGTATGAGGGCACTTCAATAGGTACTGAAGGGGACACTGCAAAGACCGTGTCTTGGGATTCTACAATTGAAGGTCCTATTGAGGAGGTCAGATCAGTGGACCTAGAACCTCCAGTCCTCCCAACCATCTACAAGGGACCGTACCCTGGAATCCAAACTTTTACATCTTCTATAGTGAATCATGTCACCTAGGTTGGCTCATCATTAAAATCATTCTGCCCAAGTTAATATTTTATCTCAATCAGCTAGGTCCCTTTGAAATTTTCATAGAGATTTTGAATTTGATTCATCATTCTTATTATTTGATCCCGTGAATCTCCTGTTAATCCAATGTTGGGGTGTCCATTGACAATAGGTTGAGTGGTAACTACCACACACGGGTGTTATGTAGTTGAGTTCCCTACCCAGATTCAAGGACCAGTTGTTAATATTCTTGGCCTCGGTAATTATTTTACTCTCACACAAGCCCAACTATTCATTTCTGATCAAATAAAATGACATTCCCACTACCCTTTATTTATAGAGTGATCGAAATTTAGTACACTAATCAGGTGTCCATAGCTAAGGTATCCAGGGAACCTTCTCTAATAGATAAGTTATCCCTTGAGGAGCTAGTCAATCTAGCTGATCCATCCTTGATCTCAGAGGAACAATATATTGTGGCCATGTTTGATGCCACTAGTGGGGAAGAGCTCGAGTTTGCAAAAGGGAATTCTACTAAGGGGGGGTTATATGAAAATGATTGACTTCTTGAAATGGAGACTGATCCATCTAAGAGAATCATAGATAAGGAACATATTTATTTTTTCCTCAAAACATTCCCCCAATATGATCTTGTAACACTCTAGTGGATAGAATACTCTGGTTCTGATGTCGCTAATAAGATCCACATAGTCCATCATAGGGTATGGAGGAGCATAAAACATTTCATCACCTAGATCTCAAAGCCATAACTAGTGAGATAGATGGGGTAACTTCACCATTTCCAATGAAACCTGAGCACTGAAGGGGTGGATTCCCATACTCTCCATGCATTGGTACATGACTACCATACAGATCATGTGTTTGATAAGGCACAACATCTATATGTTTCATGTAACTAAGATAAATATGATTGCAACCCGAAGCTCCAAGAGGCCAACCTAGAAATTCAACATCTGGAGGAACAGGAAAATGAGCATGTTGCCTACCAAAAAATGATTAAATAGAGGTTATCATCTTGTTTAGGGATCAACTGGAGGTATTTGAGGATCATGATGAGAATGTGATATCTAAGATATGTAAGTAACAGAATAAGAAACAATAGGAGTGGATCTGGGATTAAGACATATTTTCTATAGTTGAGGAGAAGGAAATAGAGCTCAGGATGTGGTAGTATATCCTTGAATCCACATACCATTGGCTAGCTGGGCTGGACCACATAATTTATATTGTGGAGCTATAGGGGCATTGTTTTTTTGTGACATAAGATAGGCTCCAATGTTTGTATGACCCCCACCAACTACCTATTTTTTTATAAAATTTATTACACGAATGGATATATTTCATTCATATTTTTTCCTTATCACACTTGAACATACTCATGGGACAACCACAAACCACTCCCTAAGCTCACGTGAGTATTTATTGGTTTTAGGAACATGGTAAAACCATATAATTTCTCATTTGTCTGAGATTGTCAGACAATATTCACCTAGGGTCTGAAATTAAAAATTTACCACTAAGAGTGTTTTTTCCAAAAGGGGCTATAGATGCGGAATGGGGATCCCTGAAAATCCAAAAAAATTTCCAATGTGTGCACAACAAATGGGTTAATGATAGGGGTGTTGAATTATATCCAAATAATGGTTTATGGGAAGCATGAATCACGATTCCTGACATGTGGAATACAATGAGGGTTGAATAATGATGGAGGATAACTATTTCCCACGTGCAAAACATAATATCCATTTTTATTTTACGAAGGATACGGGAAACCATGTTGAGGGTATTAAAATAACCATATTCAAATCATAGAAAATGTCACAAAATGTATTCCAAAGACTTCTAGGGAACATAACTAGTATAATAGTTGAGCCATTATTTCTAGAAACTAATGAAATTCAGGGGGCCCATTCATACATGGTGTAGGATGAGGATCCAAATAAAGGGACATGCAAGGAATGAAGATAAATTAATATAATGATTGAATGGATTCTAAACATCTTGTAATTATTTCATCATGACTTAGATCACATTGGGGTAGACATATTGGACTAAAAGAATGTCAAAATTGTCCTCCATTGGGGGAAGTTTCTTAGATACAGAATGCGAACAACATGGGGTGCGACAAAAATCAAAGAGAAGGGAGTCTTAGACAAGTGAATAAGATTCTTTGAAGTTTTAACATCACATAATGAGGATAATATACAAAACTTCTAACATCATACAGTGATGATGTTGAACACAAAACTAAAAATTATATAGTGAGGTTGTAGGACATGTAGTCTAACATCCTATGGTGAGGATTATGTATCACATAATTTAACATCATGTGATTTGGTTGTGTGAACTGACATGCATATGACCATCCTAGCCAATGTGGAAGAAGGCGTAGGAGGGTATCATGATGGGGAATTACCTGGGGGATATAAATAAAAGGTAACAAAGAGGAATCCACAATAAGATAATGTATCTGGGCTGATTCATACACTATTTGATATCGTGATTCTTATACAGTAAGGGGTAGGGGTCCAGAAACGGATTTCTATAGTGTGTGGGGAGAAATAACCTAATATTAATAAGGGGACTAGGGTAACCTTATTCCATAAAACACATCCCCATGGAGGCTTTCAGACATCTTAAAGTTGTGATTCTTAGACTCAAGCTCCTAGATTAATTTGATAAAGTTCTTACAATGGGGTCTTAGCTCTTAGTTCAAAGTCATATAGTTTAGAACATATGAATCCACAAGTGTTTGATTCATCAGGAAGAAGTATAAACCTTATATTAATGGAATCCCAAGGGTATCCCTATGCCTCGCAAAACATGAGGGTTAGGTTGCAGATAGTGTAAGGTTTTGATGTTATCCCTCATTCTCTTGGATAAGGATTGCATGGTTTGCACCATGGAAAATATTTTATGGTCATATTTACTAGACTATTAAGGGGGTGTGTTTCAAAGGAATATCTGAAAAATTGAAGAAGGGTTACCTGATATGAATGGGGAAACCTATGAGGCCACCTAATACCATACAGAACATCTCCTAGAATATTAAAAAATAGTTAGGGCTATGATTCTAAGACCATGGATTCTACTTTAAGGTTATAAATATTGAACAAATGATATTGAATATCCCAAAAGGACATTTGTGTTAGGGATGAGTGACGGGACAATGTGAATTAAATGTCCACTAAGTCCCTTATCCTACATGACACATTCTCGAGGAGAATTTCACACAATTTAAATTCATTTTTCTTGGACTAGGGATTCTATTTTAATGTCATTAAGTTTGGACCATGGAGTGATCACTTATATAAACCGTTCCTAATGAAATTCTCTTCCTGAATTATAATACAGTGTGAACCATGATTGCTGCAATAAATAAGGAGTGGTATAAAGTTCCTATTTCTTAATGGGGAGAAAAAAGTGAGGGGAAAAGTGGCTAAAATTTTCTAAATAGAGAATATAAATTTAAATACCTAATATTGTGATTGGGGAACTTGTAGTAGATGGGGAACAACAACTGACCTTGTTTGAAAAACTTGTTACAAGCCCAGGTTAGTTAGAGGTAGAGATAAAAAATGCAGGATCAATAATTAAAAAAGTTAAAAATATAGAATCCACAATTTTCTACAGAATATCCACCACGGAGTAAGACCAGTATGGTAGGTGATCCATTGTGTCTAGGAACCATTCCATTCAGTAGCCCATTCAGATCAGGATGATTATAATTATCTAAATCAGATAAACTATGAAGCACTGAGGTGGATGTGGGAAAATCCCATAAATAAGTTGATGTTTAGGATGGTCATGAGATATAATTTCTAAGCATAAATAATTATCTCATGAGGATAGGAATCATGCAATACATTGTTATTGGAGGTAGCATGATGGGAAGATGAAATCAACAGTGCGATGTCCACTCTACAGAGGGTGAAAAATAATCCCCTATCCAAATATGTGGTATCTCAATTTTTCATGTTGTTTTCTCTGACATACCATACTTACCATATGAGGCATCCTTTTTTGTTTCACATGGTAAGGATTCAATTTAACATTGTGAACTGAGGAATATGGGCTTGGCAGTTTGAAGTTGTACAACACAAACTGGGGATTCTATTTGGTAAAAGTTATAGATCATAGACTGTAGGTGTAGTTTCTAGTTTTGATGTCACTTAGGTTTGACCAAAGGGGTAAACATGAGACTAAAAATGGGTTTTTTGGAATTAAAGAGTAATAAGCCAATGTGGATAGAGGGTATAAGGGTCCCTATACAACAAAAAACTCGTAAAACCATACCCTATGTGAACATCATGAAATTGGGGAAGGAAAGGTCTCATAATGAGTCGATGAAATGGATAGTCCCGGGATGAAACAATTGTTCATCACTACATATACCATAATGATGGGAGTCAAGATGCACATAGATATCAAACACGGTGAAGTAGGAGACTTATGTCGTAAGGAGGATACCCTCTCAAATGAAGATATTGAATCTTATCATATTAATGTATGTGTCATATATAATAGATCAAATCTCATTAATAAGAATCACAATTTTATATGTGGTAAAATCACAGTTTAATATCATGTAATGAGGACATTTGTCATCCCATATTTGTTATATGGGGCATCCAGGGATGAAATGGAGAAAGAGATCACATTAAGAGGCATATTTATTTTATATGGGTAGAGATATACTTTATCATCATGTGATAAAAATGTTCGAAGGGCTAACACACTAAACTACCTATTATTTTCTTCCCCATATTGGGCTATGAGGGTATATCAGCCCATTGATAGATAAAGGGAAATTAATTGGTCTTAGGCCTATGCATAAAAAGTTAAACCACATGAGTGTTTTAGGGTGATAAAACCCTTAGTGATGGATGAGTTTGTAGTGACTCAGTGCCTGGGACTAGAGACAAATAGTCTATACCTACTATATATCCCATGTGGATGGAAATCAAGAAACATGTAGTTTTTGAAATGGGGTGGAGGAATACTTTTTTTTGAAGTAAAAGGGATGGAGAAAAAATCACAAATGAAAGGTTAATGTACTTAGTTTAGGGTCATAATTCTTGAACCATCAAAAACAGTTTCAAGTCATGATGTGTTGACTCATTGAAAATATTTTATGTTCACAATTCATTGACAAGGGGGTGGGGATTTGAAGATGTACGACTATTGTAAGAAATATAACACCTAATGTTAAAGTATCCAATGATTCCCTTCACCACATGAATTGATCCTGAAGCTGGTTGCATATATTTGACAATCATACAACCTAGAACATGAAAAAAACATTCAATTCATGATGCTTGGAAAACCGGGGAAGTGTTACTTTTAAGGTTATTTTTGTTGCAAGAAAGAGTTGGAACCTGATGCGGATTGAGGGAATGGAATCTCCTGTACCACACAAGGACCCTGATCCAAAAAGCACATAGATTTAGGTTATAATTCTTAGACCATTGAGAGGGTGGGAAATAGTTTAATTCCATAGTTCTTGGACCCGGAAGATATTGGTATCAAGTTTATCCATGTAGCATGGAAGAGATAAGACACGACATGAAAGGAGATAAGCAGTCTCACCTAAAACATGCACACCTTTTGACTAACAACAAATGGTTTAAAGTCCCAACTCCTGACCATTAATGGGTCCAAGGGATCGAAGTGTTGATAAATTTTTTGTTTGGTCCGAGATATGAGAGTTCTAGTCATTTCTATGTATCCCATGAGGGTGTAAATCATGCCATATGTAGCTCTAAATCATGGCGTGGTAGAAGACCAGCACTAGAAGTGGGGAAAACCTCTATTACGAGGGAATTGAGGTATATTATGATTTTGATGGGGCATCACGTGATTATGACATAGCATATGGATAACGTTTACCTTCGTGTGCTGGGTATTTTTTTATTCTCATATTATATAAGGAATATTGATTTTAGAATTTGTGAGATTATTTAAACATCACATGTTGATTTCCTTTGGCATCCTAGTTTTCTATGAGGGAACCATCTCACATATATCACATGAGGCATCAATTTTAATATGGAGCAAGGCCATAGTGCAATGTATTGTGATATGGATGTCAAGATTTAAAGTTTAAATCCATAGAAATCAGACAATTTGCGATGAAAATAGTTTAAATTCATATTTCTTTAACTCTTTTAAATAGTTTAAGTCCATATTTCATGGACCATCGCATTTTCCAACTGGATCACATCGGTAAAAATACTACCAAGAATATTAATCCCAAATGAGTTATTCTTGTCTTTGAAACAATGAGTGGTGAGGGTATTTCCCTGACACATGGCAGTTCACAACAAAATAAAGGAGGTTCCACATCATGAATGTCACAATGACACTGACCTTCCTACTTAATGTGCATCGATTCATGAAGGGGAAACACCAAGGGTGTTCGAACTCCACCAAAACATAAGGAGGTAGAATGGAGGTAAATCAAGACTTTTGACATATGGATCACAAAAGGAGGGTGAAAAATGGTTATGGAAGAAATATTAACCATGTTCAAAACATAGGTTCCACAACTACATCAGTCATGGGTGGGGTGATAAAATTAAAACTCAACCGTTGACCCTAATCAAAACATAGGAATTGTAATTCGTTATAAGATATCCATCGATGGGTGTTCTAAGAACAAGAGGTGATCCAATTTTTCTATGAAAAATCAGTATTATGGTGTACTATTTTGATTTTAAGGATTATGGAAATCTATACCAAGAATGACTTGATGTGTAGAGTGGATAAAGGAAATTTTCCATATGGAATTCCACACCCTAGGTCCCATTCCACAGTACATTTGGGCACATTGATGGGGGGTATGTGAAAGTTGGATTCAAATACATTGTAAAGGATGGGGTTCTTGTGGTGGGTTAAGATACCAAATGGAAATATGGTAAAGTACCTAGCTATTGTGAATAGTTTCAGGTCATATTGAATGGACCATAGGTGAGGATCAAAAATATATGTGTTGTGTAGAGGAATGAAAAACCCAATGTGAACTAAGAGCCATTTAGTAATTTCACTACACATTCCCAAGATGACCTACACATGGTTTAGAGTCATTATTCTTGGGCTTGGATTCCTATTTTAAGTTTATAGAGTTTGGACCATGGAACATCAGTAAGTTTAAGAACTTAGAGCTCAGACATATTGTAAAATGTTTAAGGTCATACTAGGTGGACATTGAATCTTAGTTTAAGGATGTGAGGTTTGGACCATTTTTTGTTTGTTCACAGAAAAAATGCTCAGACCATAAAGGGAATCCTAATTTTATTTATTGATTGAGAAACATAGCATTGGTGGAAGGTGTGATATGATCTCCATCCATGTTGATCAATGACTATTCTCCATTGGAATAGACCTTATGAATGATGTATAGTTCATCCCAATTGGGATCCATTGTTGGTAGATTATTTCTTGGTATCATTAGTTTTCTAAGGGACATTATGGTGTCACCCTAGAGGAAGGAATAGAGGTGAAATATATTATTTAAAGTTTTTTCTATCATACTTTGGTTCCTTAGTAGATTATGAAAGGCATGGTGTTTTATCTCTTCGAGGGTTTACAACTGAAATTGACAGACATCTTCCATTATTTCTACCCTATAATTATCATAGAACACTATTCTATGAATTCGAAACTATACCTTGATGGGTAGAACTATTCTTTTCCATTCACCAAGGAATATGGGGTCACCTGGGTGAAATTTTTAGTCGTAGTCTGATAGGCCCAGAGGTTGCATGGGGTATTTTTGGATAACATTTAATATTCTAGCCCACCATTTTCTACATAATGATAAATAGGGTCCTATTTAATAACTCAATATTTCTATTTTCTTATGCATGGTAGTGGGAAGTATGGTTGGACATGATGTTCTACCTTGCATACAATTTACTCACTTTGGAGTCCAAGAAGTTGGTGCATTTTTCACTTGGAATAGAGTGAGGGACTATAAATAAATGGATGACATGGGAGGTCATGTACATGATCATAGACTATGATTTTATTACATTGAGGGGAATATTTTCTTCCCACTACTAGAAGAAATATTTCATGGTCAGAATGAACTTTCACTGAATAGCTATTGTTGCTTGATAGGTCTCCATGACGTTGAGTCCCCATACTGAAAAAGTAAAATAATATTTGGGGTTTGGAGAAGATCTGGAAGTCTATGGACAATGTTGGAATGGATCTAACATGTGTGACACCTCTTGGTGAACTCGATGTAGTCATAGACCATGGTGGTCTAGAAGTAGCACAACCTTCGAATCTGATAAGAGGCCATCAGTCCAACCTAATGGGGATAACATGACCTAGAATTGAATTCCTACATAACCATGGAAATCTCATATACTTGGACGAAATAGTAGAGAAACCCATCAACCCCATGTATATACAAAGTCTTCTCAAGATTACTCATACTCTAGAGGGTGAACTGCACTGTACACTAATGGATTCGATCACGCATGGATCGATCTGGTTAGAGGATTTCGTGGTAGAGATACTCAATTAAAGGAGTTTTATAATCAGGAATTTCTTCTCCTAAGGGGTGATATAATGGTCCTATAACAAAATAATTGGTATCTAGTTGGTTTAAATATTTAGTATCATCATTTTATGAAATGGTGGGGGTAATGACCCCTTGATCTTCCACATAGATAATCATTTCCTATTGATCAGGTTCAATGAGAGATGTGGATAAACTATATGATGCATAATCTTGAACATTTTGTGATCAAGGTACATGATTCACCTCCAGATCAGAATTCAATTGCTCTATCAGCAGATGAGTACACTCTGGTAGGGGCACACAAGCTCTCACATTCTAACAATGTAGTCACACTTGATCTACTTGATAAATAAATCAATATATTCATCTATAAGAAACTGGGAAAGATTAATATCAGGGGATAATTGGAGACTAGGGATGATAGCCAGGTAATCTACCTCATTTTTGGTACATCCTTCTAACAATAGGAATGATTATTGTAGGACAAACTATGTGGGAGTAATGAAGACGATCCACAGACCCATGATATTGAGCATGGGGTTGTTGAGCCTTATATTGATTGAGATCTGAGAGGCACCATAAAAATTCATTTGGAAACATAGTGTATTTTGATTCACTGAGAGGATATCCTCATCTAGAAAATCATCATCCAGGGGCAGTCCTTTAGGGGTCGGATGCATGACTAGGAATCTTCCAAAGCCTAGACTTTGAGGAATATCTATGAGACGAAAACCTAATCTCAAACTGATGAAGGATCACTACATAGTTCACCATATCATATCATCATCATGGGTAAAATAATAATATAATTTAGTGGTTACACTCATGAATCTAGATATATTTCATGATGTTGTAGATAGTGCAACAAATTCTGTACCACAAAAACTAGTGCAAGACAGCTCTTCTTGATGAGGGAGAATCTAGTATCAATTTCATTGAGCATGTGACTAAAATAAGGTAAAATTTTCCCTTGGAATTCATTTTTTTAATAGAAGACAATGGAACCAGGGGACCATTATAGTTGATTCATGTAGAGGACCATTGGATTCCATGAGACAAATAAAATCAAAATTGGAGTTTGTTGAATGTACTTCATGATATCCTCAAATGAAGTTTGACGCTCTCCATCCCATGAATAAATGGTTCCTTTCCTAATGATCCTCAATAAGGGATGACAATTACTAGATATATTTTTGATAATTCTGTACATGTTGGTTCGGTGGACTTAGTGGCCCCAAAAATCCTAACGGTTGCTTGGGGGAGGCATTTTGTAAAATGTCCCTAATCTTCTTTAGGTCAATCTCAATGCCTTTATATTTGATGATGAAGATGATAAACTTCCCAGAGGAAACCTTGAAAGCACACTTCAAGGGGTTCATCTTTAAACACCAATAATAGTGGAAGAAGAACAATTTATCTCGGTCTTTGAGATAGTAATTATGCTGGGGAGATTTTTCCACCAATTCATCCATGTAGAATACCTCTAATGTCTTGAGGATTATCTTGAAGATGTAGATCATGGCCTGCTGATACATGGCTATTGTATTCCTA
Organism: Viscum album; assembly: GCA_963277665.1. Taxonomy (NCBI): domain Eukaryota; kingdom Viridiplantae; phylum Streptophyta; class Magnoliopsida; order Santalales; family Viscaceae; genus Viscum; species Viscum album. The sequence continues at coordinate 513,404,338 of OY728137.1, read as the reverse complement.
TTACTGAGTGGAATCACCTAAGAAAATAAATTCTATTGTAGTGCCTTGAAAGTGGTATAATCCTCATCGTTAAGGGCCATAATAATCCAAATGATTTAGGAATATCCATTCATTAAGGATATGGCATAGAACATGGTTGTAGCATCGAACAATAGCTTTGTCACTAGAAGGGAAAAGTCATCTTTTTAAGAGTGGTGGTTGAAGTATCGAAAGCTTATAAAAAATTAATCTTCCAATTCTTATTCCTAACTTGGATTATATTGGATAGTCATTTTGGGTACTAGACTTCTAGGATGAAGATTGATTCGATAAGGATATCAACCTATAACATGACCAAAACACCATGAGATGGGTTCACATTTTTTGGAGGTTGCTTGAATATGTGATGAATCAAATGGAGGCCAATTTAGTAAATGGAAACATGTTGGGATAGTCCTAGAATATTTTCATATATACATGAAAATAACATCATGATTCTTCTTTAGGAAGGCCATTACTATAACTTATCATCTAGACACTTTTCTTGAATGATTATCATTGGCCTCATATCTACCTTGGTACCATAGTTCATTTGAGGTAGCTCATTAATGTTGGTGAAGAACCCATCTTCAAATGTAGGTGGGGTATATTCTAAATCAACGTCGTCATTTGAGGTAGTAAAATCAGTGGGAGGAGTTGGACATTCTAGGTAATCTAGACTAGAAGAAGCACTAGTGCCCACTTCAGTAGACAAAAAACCCATTCTAAGGGGTTCTTGTTCATCTCACATGGTGGATATAATAGCTATAATTCCAATTCCATCTATTCATCCACTAAGAGGTCTATTTTTGATGTTGAAGAAATTTTGTTGAGGTAGATTTCATCGATTTAGCCTTGATCTATGGAACAAACAAGACTGTTGGGAATTGGTTTTTATAAGGATAACATTGTGTTACCTCATAGGAACTTGGTATTCAGGTGTCACCCAAGCTTATCTAGTGTAGGTGTATGTGGTAATCTATGGGATCTTTTTTTTCTAAAAAATTACAAATCCCTTTTTCATATAGAATAAAATAATCATTAGAGTTCCATCTTTTCATCCTATAACCAATGAATCAATAGAATTAAAGAATTGTTCATGTCTGCCAACACAATGACTACAATGACTATCAGATCATTAGGGGTGTTGGTGCAATCAACCTAGTCGGTCTGAAATTATATATCCTTTATATTGTAGTATCTGACATCCAAATAGAGGGATTCACAAAAGATTAATGGGGTCCATCACCCTAGATATCCACTACTCAGCCATTAATAGAGTACTTGAGGAACTATCAATACAAGGAGGGGACCACTTCATGAAGATGAAGGAAGGTTTTTTCCATCTATGAATTGTATGTGATGTTTGGAAAGTATACCATGAATTTGTTGATCAATATTAAGACACCAAACTAGGTCTTATGTCAAAAATTTCCATGATGTTTATTCTCGCATTTTTTATACCCTTTAATTGTCAGGTTCGAGGGATTCATATCCACTTCTATTAATACCGTCTTATAGAGAATACTGGTTCGGATGAGGTTTATCCTAGATCCTATGTTCACTAAGAATTGGCATACCACCATGCCATTGGATCTGTTAGTGAAGTAAAAGGGGAGTAAATTTTTCTACAAGATTACTCCATCATCTTCCACAAAAAATGAGATGATGGCTTGACATTCCTCATGCTCGACCTCTTCTAAATATTATTCCATATTTGCAGCTACCTCTTCATCAAATTGGAGTTGGATTTTCAATGCATCTACAAGAGGCTCATTATATTATTTTGACAACATGAGGGACTCAAGGATCAAAATCCTTGTGCGTATACTGATGAGTTGATCCAACATATCATACTTTCATTCCATGTGAATATTTTTACCCATGGGGGGTCACTCTATTGATGGGAGTGCAACAGGTTCTCCTGGATGAACTGGTAGGTTTTGAATAGTGTTGGAAAGATTATATTACTAACAAGATGACTTGATCTAAACAAATACTCCTCAAATATTGGTTGGTTGAGGTTTTCCTCAGACTAGATGTAGCTTATCAGGATGTAGTAAGGACTGAACTGATTGTCCATTTAACATAGTCAGATACATGGCTGGCTGTGGAGGTATGCCTGATGTAGAAGACTAGTAGGAAAAGGATGTATACAATTTTAAAAACATTATAGTATCAGTGGAGTGATCGGCATGGTTATGGTAACATTCATGATCATTCTAGTGATTTGTGTGTATAACGCCCCAACCCCAGTTACCCAGAGTCGGTGCATTATTACATAACATTGTCATGATCACAAAATATCAAGTCTTGAAAGACCGATTATTTTAGAAGCCTTGGAATCACTAGATACTTTCATCAGTCTTACATTACATCATAAAATGAAAACTACAACAACATAGTCTTTATAGTCCACACTCATATCCCCTCATACTATCCCTACAGGTCATTCATAAAATACTTTTTCACATCCTGGGAAAAATAAAACATAGAAAGGGGTGATCTCAGATGCCCAGTAAGGATAAAAATATAACGGAAAATTTCATAAACAAGTATAAACATTTAAGACAATGTATAACTAATAAATGCCTTTTAAACTTGAACTTCAGCATAATATGGCAGAAATAAAATGAAATAATTCCATTTACTTATTCACATGGATATTCTACTAATCTAATAATCACATGCAATATCAATAACCACTTTCATAATTATGGAATGCATAATGCCAGACTATCATAACCACATAGCCAAGTCCTCGTGACAAGACTACAAAAAATATTTTGCCAAGGCCTTGTTCTAAGACACTAGTTTGTATCATGAGACCTACTGATGCATCGAGGAGATATAGCAGGCTCCACCTGTCACTTACAAAGTACAATGCATTCCTCATATGAACGGGTTTAAACATAACATAAACATTCGTATTAAAACTAGCATATGAAATATAAATACTTTCTCCATAAACCATGAATGGTATAAAAATAACACATCCACAGTTAAACATATCACAAAACCTTCAATAAAATATGGAAGTTTTGTATCATAATAAATCAACTTTAAATAAGCTTAAAATCCATCAAAGGATGTTGACATAGATTAAATCAAAACTATTTGAGAGAAATATCTTTTTTTTAAATCATTTAAAAGTCACATAATTATAAAATAAAACATTTACTTTGAAAATATTATTATAAGCTTGTAAGGGAAGCTTTGAAGATTTTACAATGGTGGAAAATAGTCGCTCCCACCGTAAAAGTTAAAAAAAAGACATTCTTACCTTCATTTGTCGAAAAGGTTAAAAAGGTACTTGTTTGGAAAATGATGTAAATATTCCTTTATAAACTTCTCATAAAAAGTAAGAAGAGATTGTGAAGGTCCTTGTTTGGGGATAAATGACTTTAACCCATATTGTAACACCCCGACCCTAGTTACGCAGAGTCGGTGCATTATTACATAACATTGGCATGATCACAAGAAAGATCAAATCTCAAAAGACCGATTGGTTTAGTAGCCTTGGAAACACTAGATATATTCATAACATTTTACATTACATCATGAAGTGAAAAACTACTAAAACAACATATTGTCTCCATAATCCACACTATTATCCCCTCATAATATCCTTGCAGGTCATTCATAATTTACTTCTTCACTTCCTGGGAAAAATAAAACATAGAAAAGGGGTGAGCTCAAATGCCCAGTAAGGATAACAATATAGCGGAAACTTTCATAAATAAGAATAAACATTTTAGGAAATGTATAACTAAAACAAAATCCTTTTAAACTTGAACATCAACATAGTATGGCAAAAATAAAATGAAGTAATTCCATTTACTAATTCACATGGATATTATACTAATCGAATAATCACATGCAATATCAATAACCACTTTCATAATGATGGAATGCATAATGCCAGACTATTATAACCACATAGCCAAGGACTCGTGCCAAGTCTATAAATAATATTTTTCCAAGGCCTTGTGCCAAGACACTCGTTTGTCTCATGAGACCTTCCAATACATCGAGGAGCTATAGCGGGCTCCACCCGTCACATATTAAGTCCAATGCATTCCCATATTAAAAGGTTTAAACATAACATAAACATTCGTATTAAAAATATCATACGAAATATAAATACTTCATCCATAAACCATGAATGGTATAAAAATAACACATCCACAGTCAAACATATCACAAAACCTTCAGTATAATATAGAAGTTTGGTATCATAATAAATCAACTTCAATAAGTGTAAATTCCATCAAAGGATGTTGACATAGATGAAATCAAAACTCTTTTTAGATAAATATATCTTTCTATTTTGAAATCATTTAAGAGTCATATATTTATAAAATAAAACATTTTCTTTGAAAATATTCTTATAAGATTGTCAGGGATGCTTCGACGATTTTATAACAGTGGAAAATAGCGGCACCCGCCGTATAAGTTACAAAAAACATTCTTACCTTAATTTTGTCGAAAAGGTTAAAAAGAACCCTGTTTGGAAAATGACGGAAAGATTCCTTTATAAAACTCTTATAAAAAGTCAAAAAAGGGTATAAATGACTTTACCCATATTCTTGTAAATAGTAAAAATGTTTGGAAATACATTTTTAAGAAACATGGATGTGGGTGATAAAGAGATCCCAGTAGATTATTACGTATAAACAACCTCGGATAATGAAGAGATTGTGAAATAACCTTTACCTTGTACTTTTCCTTGGTTGGGGTAGGTTAACCTCCTGTATAATGGTGATATAATTGTTATTAAATTATACAAGAATCATATATATTAATATGATATCATATATGATCTTTTGACATTGATTTGTTAATAATATCTTAGTATTATCGTTGTTTCGGGTGTTAACTTACTCGTTTTCTTTTATATGTTTTGTTATGTAAGCCATGTTTTTAATGGATAGGTTGTATATTATTCATATACTGAATGATATCAAGTCCTTAAACATCATTTTTAAATCATCAAATTATAATTATACTTGAATGGATACGATGGAGAATGAATCTCATCGCGTTCGTGGAGACGGTAGTCCGTACGTACGCACGAGCGACAATATAATTCTTTTGATATTAAAATAATATATAAATGGATGGTATATCATATATAAAGAATCAATAACATGTTATATTTATTATTTACTTGAGTTACACATCATTATTATACCCATCCAAATAAAAATATATTGAATAACAATTACACCACGACGTGGAGACGGTAAGCCGTACGTACGCACGTATGGTGACATGTTATTCAAAAGGGTGGATAGAATACTGAATATGGTTGTACCATATTTATAATAACATAATAGTATATATATGATACTGGAGCTATTATTTTAGAATTGTAAAAACAATGGAAGAAGAAGTGGAAGAAGAAAGGAACTTGGAAAAGGGTGGTGAAATCATTACCTCTTCTTCGGGTTCTTCCTTTTGATTTGATCAAAAGGGATCCTTAGGTTGGATTTCTGAACAAAATAAAGCCTCTATGTTGTAGTGAGGGAAGTTGGGAGAGTAATTGGGAAGATTTTGGCCAAACCAAAAGGCTTTGAAGGTGTGAAGAAATGAGAAGGAAGAGTTCCCTTTTATAAGAGGGGTGAGGGGCACCTTTGGAAAAGATAGAAATATTAATTTATAATAAATTCATATTCGGTTTCTAAAGGTTCCATAGTTGATTATTCAAAGATTAAGGAGGGGATTGGTCTAAAACCACTCAATAAATAGAATTTAGACAGGTTTGGGTACTTATATTAACCTTATCTTTAAGTATTAACTCTAAGTTAATTAGTTTCACTTTTACAATGTCTCTTTGTGTTTTTATATTATATGGTTAATAAACTTACTATATACATCCAAAAGACCCCCAAGTGGTCCATTAATGGTACACCTATCATTATATAAGTCTTTTGGCCGAACATTAGATTTTTAAGAATTTAATATCAATTAATAATATAATATTTGTTTTAAAAACTCTTTTATGTCAATTTTGACACTATTCAATAGTTGATTTTTGTGAAACTTATAACAGAATGATTACTTCGAAAAAAGTTAATTAAATCAATCCTAATATTTAATATTATCCTAGAAAATTAGTTTAATTCATTCAAAGTCTCAAATTATATTTATTTGGGTATTTATAATAACAATTATTTTAATTTTTCACTATTATGGTAATTACTGCATCATCATTGTGTCATAAATAAATTAAATTATTTAATGTCTAAAAATTATAAATAAAATATCATTGTGTAGGAAATATTTTTATATTTCTAATGAATATTTATAGTCGAAAATCCAACAAATATAACCCTATGTAAAAATTGTTTTTCTAAAAGATATATACTTATGTCATTTTTGTACTTATTTTAACTTAATTAAAATAAAGTGTCCCTATCACCTACAAGTGGCTCCATGGGGTCCCAAAATCGACCCAAAGATGCCTATGGCCGAACATGTATCAACCAATATGGCTAGGACACGTTTTAGGATAATTTAGTATTATTATAATATTATTTTTAACCCTTATTTACCGGATTTACCCTTAACCATGGTAAATAAAATATTTACCGCAGTAATTATTCAAAATTTCTAGAAATAAAAGTTACCTATTTACACAATTTGAACATCCTGATTCCAAATATGGAATCCATTTTTCTAAATTCAAAACATAGAAGTGGCAGAAATTAATTTAAAATTAATTCCCATTGTTAAAACAAAAAGTGTGTTTTTAAGAGATAATAACTATCAAAAGATTGACACTTGTTTATGTCCGGTTTAATTTTAAAATTATGTCAAATGACCAAAAATTATATTAAATGGTAATAATATATTCTAAATATACTTTAAAACCACTCAAATTCATAATTTATCACTATTAATTATTTTGATTAAAAAAGTTGTTTTTAATTAAAATTTAGTAATTTTCACTATTCATAAAAATATTAAAGTTATCTGAAAAGTACCAAAATTTCACCTTAGTCTAAATTCGATATTACGAATCCAAAAATGAAGTCCATTTTAAAAAATAAAATATATATAATTTCAAAAAGTAGGTATTACTATTCATAACGGGTAGTTTGATTAGTTATGGTGTGTTAGAACTCGGTGTTGCGTACAACACACGCTATCACAATATTCAAAGAGAAGCGTACCATAGAAGCTTGGGGTGTTACATTCTCCCCTCCTTCAAATAATTTCGTCCTCGAAATTTCTAGAATACTTATCACATGAAAAGAATCGGGTGGTTCTTCATCATAAGTTCCTCGGGTTCCCACGTTGCCTCTTCCATCTTATGGTTTCTCCACAAAACTTTTAGCAGACGCATCGTCAGGTTTCTCAGTACTTGTTCTCTTGTATCAAGAATCCTGATGGGCTCTTCGCAATAAGACAAATCGGGTTCCAGTTCTAATTCCTCGTATGTGAGTACATGCGTTGGGTCAGGCATGTATTTCCTCAACAGAGATATGTGGAACACATCGTGCACTTTGGAGAGACTTGGCGGCATAGCCAATCGGTAAGCTACAGCCCCAATTCGTTCTAGAATTTCGAAAGGTCCGATGTACTTGGGACTCAATTTACCTTTCATACCAAAACGTATGACTCCCTTCCATGGAGATACCTTCAAGAAAACATGATCACCAACTTGAAATTCCAAATCCTTCCTTCGATTATCGGTATAGCTCTTCTGCCTACTTTGAACTGCTTTGATGTGATTTTGGATTACCTTCACCGTTTCCATCGTTTCCTCCACCAGTTCTGGGCCTACAAGTTTTCTTTCACCAATGTCATCCCAACAGGTTGGTGTATGACATATCTTTCCATATAACTCTTCATATGGTGCCATCTAAATACTCGAATGGAAGCTATTGTTATAGGAAAATTCTACCAAAGGTAAATACTGATCCCACATACCCTGAAAGTCAAGTGAGCAGGATCTCAACATATCTTCTAAGTTTTGAATAGTCCGTTCTGATTGTTCATCTGTCTGAGGGTGGTAAGCAGTGCTCAAATGAAGTTCAGTATCCAGGGATTTCTGAAGACTCTTCCAGAATCTTGAAGTAAAACAGGGATCACGATCAGAAACAATCGATAGGGGTACTCCATGAAGTCTCACAACTTCATTAATATATAGTCTTGTTAGACATTTCAGTGGTAGGTCTTCTCTTACAGCAAGAAAATATGCTGACTTTGTAAGACGATCAACAATAACCCATATTGCATCATTCCTTCTATGAGTATTTTGTAGTCCCATGACAAAGTTCATCGTAATATTGTCCCATTTCCACTCCGGTATGGGAAGAGGTTGCTTGACTCCTCCAAGTTGTTGCCTTATAGATTTCACTTGTTGACAAACCATACATCTTGACACAAAATCAGCAATCTCCCTCTTCATATTGTCCCACCAAAAATGTTCCTTCAAATCTCTATACATTTTGGTGCTCCTAGGGTGTATAGAGAAATTGGAACTATGAGCATCATCCAGCAATTCCCTTTTTAGATCAGGTATATCGGGAACACAAAGTCTCTTCCCGAATTTCAAAATTCCATCTTCATATACAAAGTCTCTCAGTCTTCCTTCATTCATAGCTTTAATATTCTTTTGAAATTATTCATCATCGGTCTAATAACTCTTAATCCTTTCTAGTAAAGATGGTTTGGAAACCATTTGAAAAAGCATTGATGTTTCTCCTTCCCTGGTTATTCCCATGTCCATCTTCACTAGATCCATGAAAATTGGATCCCTTTCAATTCTCATATTGTTCAAAACTCCATGATAATTTTTTCTCAAAGCATCTGCCACCTTGTTTTCCTTCCCTGGGTGGTAGTGTATCGTGCAATCATAATCCTTGAGTAATTCAAGCCATCTCCTTTGCCTCATGTTGAGTTCTTTTTGTGATAAAATATACTTCAAACTCTTGTGATCAGTATAAATCTAACATTTTTCACCATAAAGGTAGTGCCTCCATATCTTCAAAGCAAATATCACTGCTGCTAACTCGATATCATGAGTAGGATAGGTTTGTTCATGAATTTTCAACTGTCGTGATGCATAGGCAATAACCCTATCATTCAGCATAAGGACACAACCAAGTCCTTTCTTCGATGCATCACTATAAATAATGAACCCATCATTCCCCGATGGTAGAGTCAATATAGGAGCATTGACTAATCTTCTCTTCAGTTATTCGAAACATTCTTCACACTCTTTTGTCCAAACAAATTTAACCCCTTTACGTGTGAGCTTCGTTAATGGGTTAGCCAATCGGGAAAAATTCTGGACGAAACATCGATAATAACCTGCCAAACCAATAAAACTATGTACCTCAGTTATACTTGTAGGTGTTGGCCATTATTGGATTGCCTTGGTCTTAGAAGGCTCAACTGAGATTCCATCATTAAAGACAATATGGCCAAGAAAAGAAATCTCCTAAAGCCAGAATTCACACTTGCTAAACTTCCCATATAATTTATGCCTTCTCAGAGTCTTCAAGATAATGTGCAAGTGATTTTCATGATCTTCGTAGATTTTGGAGTATACTAAGATATCATCAATAAATACCACCACAAATTCATAGAGATACTCTTTGAATACTCTATTCATCATATCCATGAATAAAGAGGGTGCATTAGTCAATCCAAACGGCATTACAGTAAACTCGTAATGCCCGTACCTGGTTCGAAATGTTGTCTTCAGAATGTATTCCTTCTTCACACACAACTGATGGTATCCAGATCAAAGGTTAATCTTTGAAAAGTATTGAGCTCCATGCAGTTGGTCAAATAAATCATCAATGTAAGGTAGGGGATACTTGTTCTTTATTGTTATAGCATTGATCTCCCTGTAGTCGATACATAACCTCATAGATCCGTCTTTATTTTTATCAAAAAGAATAAGGGCTCCCCATGGAGAAACACTAGGGCGAATAAATCCCTTATTACTCAATTCCTCTAGTTGTTTCTTTAGTTAAACTAATTCTACAGTGGCCATTCTATAAGGGGTCTTTGATATAGGCCTTGATCCAGGAATTAAATCAATGGAAAACTCAACTTCTCGTTATGGAGGATGTCCAGGTAAATCTTCCGGAAATACTTCTACAAATTCATTCACAACAGGTACATACTCTATTTGAACATTCCTTTCCTCACCCACAGTCATTTCTTTCTCGCCCTCCCTAATAATTGAATTTAGTTGAGCTACTGGGGGTGGATCTAGATAAGAATTAGGTGGTGATGATTCTGCCCTAAAGATAAGGTGTTCCTTATCATCATCATCAAAAAACGTAACCTCCTTCTTCTTACAATAAATATTTGCATCATACTCTGAAAGCCAATCCATACCGAGGATTATATCAAACTCAATCATAGGTATGACGATGAGATCAGCAGATAAGGAACATTTATGTGCTCTAATGGGGACTGATTCACAAAACTTTGTTGCAGTGATACTTCCCTTAGGAGTTTTAACTGACTACTCCCGTGTTAAATCAAATTGTAAATATCTAATTTTCTTAGCAAACTGGGAAGATATGAAACAATGTGATGATCCATAATCAAATAATGCATTTTCTAAACTTGAGGAAACCATTAAATTACCTGCCACCACGTATTTTGGAGCTTCTACCTCAGCAGTAGTGATAGCATAAGCTTGGCCTTGATCCCTTGGCCTTTTCTGAGGTAAGTTCTCCTGACACTTAGGACATTCATTTACATAATGTCCCATCTCCCTCCAATTGTAGCACTGAACATTGGTAGCTTCCTTCTTCCCCTTGCAATCACGAGGTTGGTGGCCTTTTCCACCACACTTGTAACAGACTCCCATTCCCTTCAAACAAGTACCGGGGTGCTTCTTCCCACATTTACCACAGGATGGATATTCAATCGTTCCCTCCTTCCCCTTATTTCCATTCTCATATTGATCAGCAGGTCTCTTCTTCTCTTGTTTTTCTTTAAAGTCATAAGACTTAGAGAATTCCTTTTCGGTCTTGATAGCACATGAGACAATGTCTTCATACGATGAAAAGTATTGTGAGACTAATGCTTGACGGAGAAATGGTTTTAACCCATCAAAGAAACGATCAATATTACTTCTTGGGTTACGTATATAATCTCTAGCATACCTTGCTAACCTTGTAAAGTTAGCCTCATACTTTGTGACATTCTCATCCTCCTTCTGTCTCAGACTCAGAAATTTCCTTTCCATATCGGCTCGATGGTCGCGAGGAAAGTATTTTTCTAAAAACATATCTTTGAAATCCCTCCATTCCATATTTGATAATTCATCATCTTCCTTCGTGTTTTGAATCAATGACCACCATTGATCAGCATCTCCAGTGAGGCAGTAAACTGCCATGATAACTTTTTCCCTTTCACTACTCCCCAAAGCCTGAAATATTTTCTCTAGGGAATTTATCCATTGCTCAGCTACTAAGGTATTTGTACTCCCATTGAACATTGGTGGTTGTTTCCTCATGAATCGATCTAACATTGATCCTCCACGTTGTGGATCAGGGTGATCCATACGGGTAAGGTTATTATTCATAACCTGAGTAAGTTGTCCCAGTATGGTGATTAGCTGATCAGCACCAGTTGCATCACCAGCTCCACTATAATTATCATGATCAGGAGGTAAATCCCTACATGGAGTGTGTGTATTGATACGGTTTCTATTTATTCCACTAGGCGCCATTTATAAACAATGGCATAAACTAGATCAGTTTATGAATCAAAATACATAATCCCACACTTATAAAAAACTTAACATAAATTGAACTATTAATGGATATAATCCATAATCATAAAAATGTTTTCTTTGAGAAAGTATATACTCATAAACCCTTCATAATGATTTGTAAAGAAAATGAGAGTTATCCTAAGCATATCCTCCGGGAGTGTCGTAACCAAGAGTGCATCAAGTCCTGTTGTCGTGCACCGGTTCTCGTTCGAGTCTAGCTCAAAGCGGTGTTTTAGGGTTTTACCCCTAGGTACATCTATGCCAGAGCCGCCTCTACCTTCTCGTATCCAGACAGGGATGTATTTCTTGGAAAACTCACAAAATATCTACAATACCAAAATTATAGGAAGTTCTTCAATACTAATCCTCACATTTCATCTTAGGTCTACGGGCTCTAATCAGAGTTTATCTAAATCTAGCTTCCAAGGTTTGTACTAAACTTCCTTTGATACCAACTGTAACTCCCTGACCCCAGTTACCCAGAGTTGGTGCATTATTACATAACATTGGCATGATCACAAGAAATATCAAATCTTGAAAGACCGATTGGTTTAGTAGCCTTGGAAACACTAGATATATTCATAACGTTTTACATTACATCATGAAGTGAAAAACTACTAAAACAACATATTGTCTCCATAATTCACACTATTATCCCCCTCATAATATCCTTGCAGGTCATTTATAATTTACGTCTTCACTTCCTGGGAAAAATAAAACATAGAAAAGGGGTGAGCTCAAATGCCCAGTAAGGATAACAATATAGCGGAAACTTTCATAAATAAGAATAAACATTTTAGGAAATGTATAACTAAAACAAAAGCCTTTTAAACTTGAACTTCAACATAGTATGGAAAAAATAAAATGAAATAATGCCATTTACTTATTCACATGGATATTCTACTAATCGAATAATCACATGCAATATCAATAACCACTTTCATAATGATGGAATGCATAATTCCAGACTATCATAACCACATAGCCAAGGCCTCGTGCCAAGACTATAAATAAGATTTTTCCAAGGCCTTGTGCCAAGACACTAGTTTGTCTCATGAGACCTACCGATGTATCAAGGAGAAATAGCAGGCTCCACCCGTCACATATTAAGTCCAATGTATTCCCATATGAAAAGGTTTAAACATAACATAAACATTCGTATTAAAAATAGCACACAAAATATAAATACTTCATCCATAAACCATGAATGGTATAAAAATAACACATCCACAGTCAAACATATCAAAAAACCATCAATACAATATAGAAGTTTTGTATCATAATAAATCAACTTCAATAAGTGTAAATTCTATCAAAGGATGTTGACATAGATGAAATCAAAACTCTTTTTAGAGAAATACATCTTTCTATTCTGAAATCATTTAAGAGTCATATATTTATAAAATAAAACATTTTCTTTGAAAATATTCTTATAAGATTGTAAGAGAAGCTTCGACGATTTTATAACAGCATAAAATAGCCGCACCCGCCGTATAAGTTACAAAAAACATTCTTACCTTAATTTTGTCGAAAAGGTTAAAAAGCACCTTGTTTGGAAAACGATGGAAAGATTCCTTTATAAACCTCTTATAAAAAGTCAAACAAGGGTATAAATGACTTTAACCCATATTCTTGTAAATAGTAAAAAAAATTTGAAATACATTTTTAAGAAACATGGATGTGGATGATAAAGAGATCCCAGTAGATTATTACGTATAAACAACGTCGGATAATGAAGAGATTGTGAAATAACCCTTACCTTGTACTTTTCCTTGGTTGGGGTAGGTTAACCTCCTGTATAATGGTGAAATAATTGTTATTAAATTATACAAGAATCATATACATTAATATGATATCATATATGATCTTTTAACATTGATTTGTTAATAATATATTAGTATTATCGTTGTTTCGGGTGTTAACTTACTCGTTTTCTTTTATATATTTTGTTAAATAAGCCATGTTTGTAATGGATAGGTTGTATATTATTCATATCCAGAATGATATAAAGTCCTTAAACATCATTTTTAAATCATCAAATGATAATTATACTTGAATGGATACGATGGAGAATGAATCTCATCGTGTTCATGGAGACGGTAGTCCGTACGTACGCACGAGCGACAATATCATTCTTTTGATATTAAAATAATATATAAATTGATGGTATATCATATATACAGAATAATTAACATGTTATATTTATTATTTACTTGAGTTACACATCATTATTATACCAATCCAAATAATAATATATTGAATAACAATTACACCACGACGTGGAGACGGTAAGTCGTGCGTATGCACGTATGGTGACATGTTATTCAAAAGGGTGGATAGAATACTGAATATGGTTGTACCATATTTATAATAACATCACAGTATATATATGATACTGGAGTTATTATTTTAGAATGGTAAAAACAACGGAAGAAGAAGTGGAAGAAGAAAGGAACTTGGAAAAGGGTGGTGAAATCATTACCTCTTCTTCGGGTTCTTCCTTTTGATTTGATCAAAAGGGATTCTTAGGTTGGCTTTATGATCAAACTATGGCCTCTATGTTGTAGTGAGGGAAGTTTTGAGAGTAATTGGGGAGAGTTTGGCCGAACCAAAAGGCTTTGATGGTGTGAAGAAATGAGAAGGAAGAGTGCCTTTTTATAAGAGGGGTGAGGGGCACCTTTGGAAAAGATGGAAATATTAATTTATAATAAATTCATATTCAGTTTATAAAGGCTCAAAAGTTTATTATTCAGAGATTAAGGTGTGGATAGGTCGAAAACCACTCAACCAATATAATTTAGACAGATTTGGGTACTTATATTAACCTTATCTTTAAGTATTAACTCTAAGTTAATTAGTTTCACTTTTACAATGTCTCTTTGTGTTTTTATATTATATGGTTAATAAACTTACTATATACATCCAATAGACCACAAAGTGGTCCATTAATGGTACAAAAATCATGATATAAGTCTCTTGGATGAACTTTAGATTTTTAGGAATTTAATATCAATTAATAATATAATATTTCTTTTAAAAACTCTTTTATGTCAATTTTGACACTATTCAATAGTTGATATTTGTGAAACTTATAACAGAATTATTACTTCGAAAAAAAGATAATTAAATCAATCCTAATAAGTCATAGTATCCTATAAAATTATTTTAATTCATTAAAAGTCTCAAATTATATTTACTTGGGTATTTATAATATCAATTATTTTAATTTTTCACTATTATGGTAATTACTGCATCATCATTGTGTCATAAATAAATTAACTTATTTAATGTCTAAAAATTGTAAATAAAATATCATTATGTAGGAAATCGTTTTAGATTTCTAATTAATATTTATAGTCGAAAATCCAACATATATAACTCTATGTAAAAATTGTTTTTCTAAAAGATATATACTTATGTCATTTTTGTACTTATTTTAACTTAATTAAAATAAAGTGTCCCTATCACCTTCATGTGGCTCCATGGGGTCCCAAAATCGACCCAAAGATGCCTATGGCCGAACCTGTATCAACCAATAAGTCTAAGACACGTTTTAGGGTAATTTAGTATTATTATAATATTATTTTTTAACCCTTATTTACCGGATTTACCCTTAACCATGGTAAATAAAATATTTGCCGCAGTAATTATTCAAAATGTCTAAAAATAAAAGTTACCTTTTTACACAATTTGAACATCCTGATTAAAAATATGGAATCCATTTTTCCAAATTCAAAACACAGAAGTGGCAGAAATTAATTTAAAATTAATTCCCGTTGTTAAAACAAAAAGCGTGTTTTTAAGAGATAATAACTATCAAAAGATTGACACTTGTTTATGTCCGGTTTAATTGTAAAATTATGTACAATGAACAAAATTATATTAAATTGTAAAATATATTCTAAATATACTTTAAAACCACTCAAATTCATAATTTATCACTATTAATTATTTTGATTAAAAAAGTTGTTTTTAATTAAAATTTAGCAATTTTCACTATTCATCAAAATATTAAAGTTATCCGAAAAGTACCAAAATTTCAACTTAGGCTAAATTTGATATTACGAATCCAAAAATGAATTCGATTTTAAAAAATAAAATATATATAATTTCAAAAAGTAGGTATTACTATTCATAACGGCTAGTTTGATTGGTTATGGTGTGTTAGAACTCGATGTTGCGTACAACACACGCTATCACATTATTCAAAGAGAAGCGTACCGTAGAATCTTGGGGTGTTACACATATTCTGTAAAATAGTAATAATATTTTGAAATATATTTTGAAGAAACATGAATGTGGATGATAAATAGGTCCTAAAGGATAATTACATATAAACAACCACAGATAATGAAGAGATTGTGAAATAAACCCTTACCTTGTACTTTTCCTTGGTTGAGGGTAGGTTAACCTCCTGTATAATGGTGAAATAATTTTTATTAAATTATAAAAGAATCATATACATTAATATGATATCATATATGATCTTTTAACATTGATTTATTAATAATATCTTAGTATTATCATCGTTTCGGGTGTTAACTTACTTGTTTTCTTTTATAAATTTTGCTACATAAGCCACATTTTTTATGGATAGTTTGTATATTATTCATATATAGAATGATATCAAGTCCTTAAACATTATTTTTAATCATCAAATGAGAATTATAATTGCATGGATACGATGGGGAATGAATCTCATCGCGTTCGTGGAAACGGTAGTCCGTACGTACGCACGAGTGACAATATCATTCTTTTGATATTAAAATAAAATATAATTGGATGGTATATCATATATACAGAATAATTATAATGTTATATTTATTATTTACATGAATTAAACATCATTATTATACCCATCCAAATAATAATATATTGAATAACAATTACACCACGACATGGAGACTGTAAGCCGTACGTACGCATGTATGGTGACATGTCATTCAAGGGATGGATAGAATAATGACTTTGGTTGTTACATATTTATAATAACATCTCATTATATATAAGATACTGAAGTTATTATTTTAGAATGTAAATAACAAATAAAGAAGAAGTGGAAGAAGAAACGAACTTGAAAGAGGGTGGTGAAATCATTACCTCTTCTTCGGGTTCTTCCTTTTGATTTGGTCAAAAGGGATCGATAGGTTTGATTTATGATCAAACTAAGGCCTATAGGTTGAATTGAGGTAAGTTTAGAGATTATTTTTGCAGGGTTTGGCCGAATAAATATCCTTTAAAGGTGTGAAGAATTGGTTAGAAGTTGTGTCCTTTTATAAGGGGGGGATGGGCTCTTTAGGAAAAACTTAAAGTATTGATTTATAATAAATTAATATTCAGTTTCTAATGGCTCAAAAGTTGATTATTAAAAGTATAAGGTGTTTATGGGTCTAAATCCATTCAAAAAATATATTTTAGATTGGTTTGGGTCATTATATTAACCTTATCTTTTAGTTTTATCTCTTAGTTAATTAGATTGAAATTTACCATGTCACTTTGTATTTTTATATTATATAGTTAATATACTTACTATATACATCCTAGATACCCCAAAGTGGTCCATTAATGATATAACTATCCTGATATAAGTCTTTTGGCCGAACCTTAGATTTTTAGGAATAGAATATCAATTAATAATATTATACTTGTTTTAAAAACTCATTTATGTCAATTTTCACAATATTTAATAATTGATTTTTGTTAAAGTCTTAACAACTTTATTAATTAGAAAAAAATCATTTAAGAAATCCAAACATGTCATATTAACCAATATAATTCTTGGATGGAATCAAAACTTTCAAATTATTTTTATTTTAACTTTTATAATAACAATTATTTGATTGTTTCATTAATAACGAAAATATTGCATCATTATTGTGTCATAAATAAATTTAATTATTAAAAGTATAAAAATTATAAATAAAATACCATTATATAGGTAATATTTTTATCTTTCTAATTAAAATATATAGTTAAATATATAACATATATAACCCTATGTAAATATTTTTTTTCTAAAAGATATATGCTTATTTCATTTTTGCATTTACTTCAACTTAATTAATATAAAGTGTCCTTATCACCTACAAGCGGCTCCATTGGGTCCCAAAATCGACCAAAGGAAGCCCATGGTCGGTACTTTATCAACCAATTAGGTTAAGACTCGTTTTAGGGTAATTTATTATTATTATTATATTAGTTTTTACCCTTATTTACCGGATTTACCCTTTAACCGTGGTAAATAAAATATTTACCGAAGTAATTATTCAAAATGTATAAAAATAAAAGTTACCTATTTAAAAAATTTATACATCCTGATTCCAAATATGGAATCCAATTTTCTAAATTCAAAACATAGAAGTGGCATAAATTAATTTAAAATTAATTCCCGCTGTCAAAACAAAAAGCATGTTTTTAAGAAATAATAACTATCAAAAGATTGACACATGTTTATGTCTGGTTTAATTGTGAAATTATGTCCAATGAGAAAAATTGTATTAAATGGTAATAATATATTCTAAATATACTTTAAAACCACTCAAATTCATAATTTATCACTATTAATTATTTTGATTAAAAAAGTTGTTTTTAATTAAAATTTAGTAATTTTCACTATTCATCAAAATATAAAAGTTATCCGAAAAGTACCAAACTTTTACCCTTTTATAATTTAAATATTCCAAATCCAAAAATGAAGTCCATTTTGAGAAATAAAATTTATAAAATTTCAAAAAGTGGGTATTACTATTCATAACGACTAGTTTGATTAGTCACGGTGTGTTAGAATCTTGAAATTGTGTACAATGCAAGCTATTGGATTATTCAAAGGGAAATGTACCATGGAAGATTAGGGTGTAACATTATTCCCTCATTATATAAATTGCGTCCTCACAATTTGAAATTATTTTTCAAAAATAAAAGGTTGAATATAGAAAATACCTTTTGGAAAACCCACATCGGAAACTAGGTTAATAAAATTTAGTCTTAATAAGAGGAAAAGGGAAATGAAAGGGTCACCACCAAATTATGATCTCAATTAGGAGAACATTGGTGGAAATTAGAGACATATAATTGGAAGAAAAACGTAAATATTTATAGGTAGTGATTGAGATCATCAATCACAAACAAGTGTAAAATTGAGGGCCTTAAATTCATCAATCTATGATGATTTAAAATACCATCGGTT